>CM062295.1:326943178-327543178 GCA_031216915.1 Pictodentalium vernedei
GAAAGACGAATAGAGAAGCATGGTAAATAAGCTCAAATGTGTTTTGGGTCCGGACCATAAATCACCAACATATAACCTATCAACGCCACTGGAGAGAGAGAGAGAGAGAGAGGGGGGGGGGGGGGGCGGATCTACACTCCGTAATTCACACATTGGGCCTCTAAAACTGGTGCAATTAACCAGATCATGTGCCCCCCCCCCCCCCCCCCGTATCCTATTTGAGCGTATTTGGTAAGCTCATGTCCTTGAGAGGTCTTATGGTTTGTATAGAGAGAGAGAACATCAGAGAGAGAGAGAGAGAGAGAGAGAGAGAGAGGGAGGGGGGTACACTCCGTAACAATAAACCAGATCATGTTCCCCCCACCCCCCTTTCCCATTGGAACGAGTTTGGTTAGCTCATTTAAATGGAAGGTATATTTATTTATTTATTTATTTATTTATTTATTTATTTATTTATTATTAGTGTTTAACGACACTTTGGCAGCCAAGGTCATACTGTGTCGGTGACAGTTTTACGGTGGAGGAAGCCGGAGAGAACCACCGAGCAACGACGAGCAGCTGCCAGCTCACCAACATCGTAACTACGCACTGCAGCACAGGCAGGGTTAGATTGATCCATCGATGTGCTCCCCACCCAATCATCTCCATAATGGAACGCGTTTGGTCAGCTCATTCTAATGGGAGGTTTTATGATTCGTATGATAAGGGTTTCCGGAAGATAATTTATAAAGACAAATAGATACGCAGAGCAAAAAAAAATCAAATATTGTGGATAGGGTAGGGGGGGAGAGCGGGATCTTGACTACCAAAGTATAATCCAACGACGCCACTAGGCAATCACACCAATATATACTCACACATGAAGAGAATGAGGGAGCATTACAGAGGGGTCGAGAGACAGAGAGAGATGGTAGGGATAAAGAGAGGGAGACAGAGACACCAAGAGAGAGAGAGAGAGAGAGAGAGAGAGAGAGAGAGGGGGGAGGGGGGAGGGTGGAGGGAGGGCGGGAGGGATGGAGGGAGGGAGGGAGAGGGATCTACACTCCGTAATTCACATACTGGCCCTCTAAATATGATTTTTTGAAACCGGTGAGCAATAAATCAGAACATGTGTCCCCCCCCATCCTATTGGACAGTGTTTGGTTAGCTCTTTTTTCTCGAGAGGTCTTATAGTCTGTATGATAGGTTTTTGTTGAAGATATCTATAAAAACAAACAAACAAAAACACGCATCGCAAAAAATCACTTTTTGGGGAAGGAGGGACTTGACCACGAAACTATAACCCAACAACACCACTGGGTAGTCATACCCATATATATACTCAAACTTGAAGAGAGGGGTTGGGGCGGGCGGGGGCGGGCGGGGAGAGATAGACAGGGTGTGAGTTATAGAGAGGGAGAGAGATAGATAGAGAGAGGGGGAAAGAGAGAGAGTTTCTTCATCTTATTATTATTGGTTTCATGTAGCTACGGCTAATTGAAAGCTCCATGCACTGTTTTAATAACAAGTTAAGAAAAACAAATAACTTAATACAAACACAAAACAGGAAAAAATTGGGAAAGCATTGACATTTTGAGGGTGGGGAAAATCAACTTATATATAAATGGAAGTACCCCTAAGGTACATTTCTTACCACGTAACCTAACACCTCGACAATTTTATGAAAATGGACCCAAGAAAAAACGATTCTC
The DNA here is from genome assembly GCA_031216915.1 of Pictodentalium vernedei. Taxonomy (NCBI): domain Eukaryota; kingdom Metazoa; phylum Mollusca; class Scaphopoda; order Dentaliida; family Dentaliidae; genus Pictodentalium; species Pictodentalium vernedei. The sequence continues at coordinate 326,944,870 of CM062295.1, forward strand.
AAATATATCGTATGATTTTAAAGAAGAGATATTATTATTTTTGTGTGATGTTTTTTAGTGTATTGTCAGTCACTGCGGTATTTTACAATTAAAACATATCGCCTGAAAAAAGAAAAAAATAACCTTAATTGAATGTCGACTTAATGTCTGTTTTTTTTAACAATTAACAAGTAAACATATAGCATATCAAATTTTCACCACTCTCTGGTGGTTTGTGTACAAGTCTGGATCTGGCATCGGGTACATAAGATAAAATATAGTGTTCGCATGAATACCAGGGACCCAAAATTGAAAATAAAAATTAATGTGAAAAGTCACAAATGAAGACTAAATTTTTAGGGAGACCCGTATAAGTCTACCTAATGTGCATGTCCCCTTAATGTATGTTTTTTTTCATATCGAAAGTCTCCCCTAATGTTTGAAAAAAGGAATATATATATATATAAGGAATTTATACCATGTAATGCAGATGAAATCAGTGAGAATCAACCTCTTTTTCAAATTTCCGGCTTAAGGTACAGAATTCAGCACTTCTGTTATGCATTTTTTAGGATGAAAGACTCTGACGCCGATCGAACCACTGCCTTGATGAGAGCACATTTCTGCGGCACCAATCGCCCAGCGAAACTGGACCAGCGTCATAGACCACTCGGCTACCGACAAGCCCCCAAAAAGGCATGCCAACAGGTCGAGCGTTAGTAGCCGAGTGGTCTATGGCGCTGGTCCAGTTTTGCTAGGCGATTGGTGCCGCAGAAATGTACTCTCATCAAGGCAGTGGTTCGATCCCCATCGGCGTCAGAGTCTTCCATCCTAAAAAAATGCATAACAGAAGTGCCGAATTCTGTATTCTGTACCTTAAGCAGGAAATTTGAAAAAGAGATTGATTCTCACTGATTTCATCTGCATTACATGGTATAATTCATTGTAAACAGCTAATTCTGGGGGGATACCGAGTAATTTCATGTGGACTGTGCCTGTTCCATGGACACTCGACCTGCTAGCATGTCTTTTTATGGTGCTTGTCGGTAGCCGAGTGGTTTATGGCGCTGGTCCAGTTTCGCTAGGCGATTGGTGCCGTAGAAATGTACTCTCATCAAGGCAGTGGTTCGATCCCCATCGGCGTCAGAGTCTTTCATCCTATAAATATATATATATATATATTGCCACGCCCCCCCTCCCCCCCCCCCCCCCCCCCAACAGAGATGGACTGGCCATATGGTCCACCGGGAAAATTGCCTCTGGGGCCCCCAAATAGATGCAGCCGAACACGTGTTGTGGCATGAAATTCTGTGGAAATGACCAACAGGCGAATGGATCTGGTTGCATAGGCTGCTTCTATACCGAAATGCTCTCTATGTGAGCTGCCACGTTTCTAAAAACCAGCAGTGTAGTCTGCATGTTGTCACTCAGATGCAAGGAAACAGCGATCTGACAGTCTGAAAAATCAAAACCCTTTGGGTCGAACTAGTGTCGGCTCGATGGGTATACCCCCTCCCCCCAGGTTCAACCATTTTTTTTCTGAATGAGCGACAAAGACATAAATATGCTATTTGAAATGTCCTCTATATGTAGACCTCAACTGATCGCTCAGACGCAGGGAAGGAGCGTCCTTTCAGTTCGAAAAATCAGAATTTTCTCCGGGTCCGCACCCCCCCCCCCCCCCCCACGGTAACTTTTATTGGACCGGTCCATCCCTGCCCTCAACTTCATTTGGCACAGCCACGCCTTTGGCGGTAAGTATCACCAGGAAATCACAAAACATCCAAATGCAAGACATATTTGAAGGGTGCGATGATCTTGGCAGTGATTACCTGCCAGTCCAGGCCCCACAAGGTATCCTCCCAAGAGCAGGAGGAACCTGTCAAAAACTGACTGAAACCTCTTCAGAAACATCATAGAAGTAAAAAATAAATGCAAACGACCCCTTAAATTCTTATGAACTAGAAAAAAAGCATGCAGCCACCTCAACGACGTCATCATCAATGCACTAGATGAAATCTGCCCCAAGCAAACAGTAAAGGTGCGGATAAACAGAATAACCCAAACAACACTTCAAATAATTAAACAAAAAAGAAAATATTTCGGGCTTATCGGTCAGAGAATGATCAAATCAAAAACGTAGAACTTAAAACCGCGTATATTCGCATGCACGGAGAAGTAAAAAAGGGCTGTACCTGACGACAATTTCGTCAGATGGGAAAAAGCAACAGAAAATCTAAGTGGGCTGAAAGCACCTAAGAGGTTCTGGGATACATTTAAGACTCTTACTGAAGAAAATAGTGCGCTGAAGATTAACGACGAAACTGTGGACCTAGACGACAAGGCAAAAGCCAGCGCTTTTGCCGGACTTCTGAAGAAAGTCCAGATTTACCGAAGAATACAGAGAAATGAAAATATGTTTAAATGAAAAAAAGCGTATCGTACACAAGGGGACAGATTTGACAACAATATTTGAAAGGAAAAGTATACAAATTTGTCCAAAATAACAACTCAATTTTCAATGTATTAATAAGCCTGGAAAAGGTCATGGTCATAATTAGAAAATGTAAGTCATCTTCGTCCCCCGGAGAAGATGAAGTCTCTTAGAAAATACTGAAACAGTGTCCCAACATCTTCTTCTGTACTCTTATCCAACTCCTAAACTGCTATCTCTGTGGGTATTTCCCGAAATGTTGGAAAGTAGTCACGGGAGTCAGGACACCCAAACCAGATAAAGACCTTAGCAATCCTTCTGAGTACCGCCCAATTAGCTTGCTTAGCTGTATTGAGAAACTATTTGAGCTGATTCTCACTATGAGACTATGTAGCTATCTCGAACCAATTAACGTTTTCAACAAATGGCAACGAGCATATAGAAGTCAGAAAGAAGGAATCAAACACGTATACAGACTGGTCGATTATTTGAAAACAGCGTTCAGTCAAAAGGAAAATAGGAACAGGGCTTTTCTTGGATGTTGAAAAGGCGCCCGACTCGGTATGGCACTACGGCATGAGACATAAACTAGCGAAAATGGGATTACCTATTAAAATTCTGAGGATTTTATCATCATTTCTAACTGACCGAAAAATCAAGATGAGGGTTAACTGCGAGGTGTCAGAAGATGTAATATTCGAAGCGGGCACGCCACAGGGATCGGTCCTAAACCCGCATCTTTTCATAACATATGTGAACGACATAGATAAGGTAGAGAAAAACACTGTTGAACTATGGCAGTTCTCAGACGACAAAGGCATGTTGACGGCCAGTAAGTCTCGAAACATAAGTAAAAATCGCCTGCATGATATAATTCGCGATTTTGAGAACTGGTGCGCCCAATGCCGCCAAAACTCAGAGTTCTTTTAGAAGCAAAGGGAAAAAACCGTCCCCAGTACTGATCTCCAGTTATACGATCACAATTAGAAGCGAGCAACGAGGCCAGTTTTGGGGGATTTACTCTGGACAGCAACCTCAGTCTAAACAGAGACATAAACTTCGTCATGGTTAGAGCTACTAAACGTGTTAATTTTCTGAAGATGACCAGAGGTAAAAACTGGGGAGCAAACAAAGACGTGCTTCTCAAACTTTACAAATCTTTCATATTCCAGTACAATAATAAGATGCCATAATAACATGTGACCAGAACAAACCCAACATTCAAAGGCAATAGAGGGTTAAAAACCATGCCCTGCGCGTGGCACTTTGCAAGCCCATATAGACACCGATAAAGGAATTTTACGAGCTAGCAAAATAGAAACTATTGAAACGCGTTTAAAAGATTTACAAAACAAAACCCCTTAATATACGGCAGCGTGGAAGCGACACTCTATGTTTTCGTACTATCTTGTTTAAACGAGATAGCTAAGTCGTTTAAACGAGATAGCTAAGTCGTTTAAACGAGATAGCTAAGTCGTTTAAACGAGATAGCTATGTCGTTTAAACGAGATAGCTAAGTCGTTTAAACGAGATAGCTAAGTCGTTTAAACGAGATAGCTATATCGTTTAAACGAGATAGCTAAGTCGTTTAAACGCGATAGCTAAGTCGTTTAAACGAGATAGCTAAGTTGTTTAAACGAGATAGCTATGTTGTTTAAACGAGATAACTATTGACCAATCAAATTCATTTTGACACGGGCACAACTTGTGAACTGACGAACGACAGCAGTGTTGAGTCAACTACAAGCAGAAAAGTGCATCCGTTCGTGGAAGGTGAATGTAATGTACACTTTGGGCAAATGTACGGCGGCCCATACCTGACATGAATTATTATTTTTTTGGTGCGGTCATCTAACAGTAGTGCGAGATGGGGAGGGCCATGGTAGCCCATCCTATAAGCCCGGCCCCCGGGGGGGGGGAGCGTTGTTGCTTGGTGATATGATCTGGGTTTGAAGAGAGCACCCTCAGTTCGTGTCAAGATTGATCACGGAGTGCCATGTTCATAACACCGTCGCATTTCAATGCTGGAACCCCCACTTGGGGGGGGGGGGGGGCGCCCGATTGCGTATAATCTCATATATCCCGTGTTTATGAAAGGTGGTGTGGAAACGGGAATAGGCTATCGATATGTGGTCACCGTAGATGGACCCTAGGTTGGCCCGAGGTTAAGGGCTCAGGATTGGAAATATAGCCTGCTGCGTTGCGCAGGGGTGCGGTGTTAACATAGTGGCACGCATATAGAGGAATGAGTATTGGTGTTCTCATTTGGTTGTGCGCCAGGTTAAGCGGTTCGGGTGAGAACTTAACTCCCGTATAGGTTATGGTTTGTTCTATGCTCCTTCGAGGGAGCTTGTTTTTTGTAAATATGAAGGCAGTGAGTATGTATAGGTATCACTGTTTCTAATATTGTGGGTTGCCCTGAAAATGGCCGTTAATTAGCGTAGTGTAGGGTCTACAGCCAGGATTCTTCCTTGTTGGTGGACGTGGATTCATCCGGTTTGCCATCGTCTCTTGGTCAGTAGCTGCTTTAGGTGCTGCTTGCAGCAGTTGTTTGGCTACGAGCAGTGGAATCTTGGCAGCCATGTCCGCAATCTTCTGATCGTCACTACTGCAAGTGTGCAGGTTAACAGGGTCTTTGGCAGCCCACTGGTTAAGGTGGTTCACAATGGTGTCTTTGACCGCCTGTTTATACTTCTCCACCTGATCAAACAACTGTGCGTCAAGCTCCTGTTGGTCAGGAATGTACACGGTGTATGGAGGGCGAGTGCCCTAGGTCCAGTCAGATGATTGGACATGTTTAATCCAATCGAGGGCGTGCCTCGTTTTCTGTTCCCTTAAAGCTTCCCCCCTAGGCTTGGTATGATTTAGTGGCGGCATAATGATTCCAGTATGCCTAGGTGGAGGCTGGTACGGTCGTGCCGACGTTCTGTGCGGGTTGTTCGATCTACGAGTTGTTCTAATTGGTCGCATGGTTGGAAGCAGAAGTAGTTACGAAAGCCGTTCGGTTGAACCGGGTATAAATCAGCCCGTGGCGGACGTAATAGAGATAGCGCCGCTATAGGTATTGGTGTCAAGGTCAGAGGACACGGAGATGGGTAGATGCTCATTCAAGACGCTCTTTCCTCGTAGGAGGATGCATGTGATGGGTGGCAGCTGGTATGATCATGCGTTCAGATAGTTAATTGCCTGTAGTAAATGTGCTCATCGAGCCACAACCCCATGTGTGTGTGTGTGGGGGGGGGAGTAGACCATAGGTTGGTACCGGTTAATTGTGGTGAGTTGTACTGCCAGTGGGAGACCGGATGGTCGGTGGGTGGGTCTCTCCGACACTATGCTTTGTAGGCGGTAGTCGGGCACATACTGGGGTGTCATTAAGGTTTGTGCCGCGTTTGAAAGCCAGAATTGCTCCGGGAATATTCTACGCAGTGTGGTACTGCTGGATATGAGTTCCCAATATTTTAAGAGTGCCTTCTTGATGTTAGAAATGTACGGGTTGAAGGTCGTAGTGAAGACCAGAGGTGGCTCCATATAAGCTTTATTTGTCCGACCCCGATTCGTGTTTGTAAGCAGCGCGCGTCGATCCGTGAAGTTGACAGTGGTGAGTACAGGTGTTCAATTTCCTGTATGGTGTAACCCCGTGGTAAGCGTTTATTCACAAACTGTTCTTTGTGGTGTGTATAGCGTGTTTCAGATGAGGTGTTGCGTATAAAGCGCGCCAGTTCACCCTTGATCAAACCCTTGAAAGTGGCAGGGGGGGGGGGGGGGGGGGGGGTGAGCGGATTGGCGGTGGAGGTATTGGAATGTCTCCGTTGGTTTGATGTGGAAACGCACATCCAGAACACCGGTGGCTTGGAACCGATCACCTTTGTAAATCTCGGTATCAAGGAACGTGACCTCGGTGGTCGAGGCTTCATAAACAAAGCGAAATGTCGGGTGTGATTGGTTAGCTATATCCATGAAGCTTTGCAGGTCCGCTTCGGATCTCGTCCAGATGATAAAGGTATTACCACGATATCGGAGCCATTTGTGGATTTTGCTCTGGCCCATTGAAAGTAGTGTGATCTCCCAGGTATGGGCCGTGATATCGGCTATTTCAGGACTGGCCTTACTGCCCATGCCAGCTCCCAATGTTTGGATATAGGACTGTCCATCAAACTGGAAGCAGTTGCGCTCAAGTATAAGCTTGAGGAGCGTCAGCAGTGAAGTAGTCGATGGTCTGGGTATGGGATATAGTAAATTATGGTTCTCAATCAGAACTCGTTTGACAGATTCCATAGCTTCCCCGTGCGATATGTTGGTGTACATATTGGCAATGTCGGCAAAAACGAGGATGGAATCAGGAGGGATATGTGCCTCCTCAATGAGTTGGATGGAGTGGGCAGTGTCCCGTATATATGTTGTTTCTTCACAATGGGAACCTGGAAAAAATCAAGTAGACCGGATATAGAGGTAGTGGGGCTGCTGCAACCCACAATGATCGGTCTACCCGTTGTAGGCGGGTCCTTGTGTATCTTTGGTAGAAGGTAGAGGACAGGCTGTTTGGTCGTGTCCAATTTAGCTAGGTTGAAGCTATGTATGCATTTTATTATCAATCTCGTGGTAACTGTACATACGTTCCAAGTGATTCCGAACGTCGAGTGTGGTACGTGCCGTTATATCATGGGGGAACGGTTTATAGTGGAGGGTCGAGGTAAGTTGACGAAGGCCCTCAGCTACATGGGTGGTGCGGTTGATTAGAACAGTTGATTTGCCTTTATCCGACTGTTTGATGTCAATGTCGCAGTTCCGCCGGAGGCTATTTATCGAAAGTCGCTCCGCCTTGGTCATATTATTGCGGCAGATGCGAAGGCGCGAGGGGTTAAGACACCGTAGGCACTCTATTTTCGTCTTAGAAAGGTATGTTTCCACTGCAACATTGTGACAAGTGGTTGGAGCGGTATTGGTCCTCTTTTGGAAGGGGTTAATGAAGCCCCTGTTGGTCAGCATGTATAACTCTCAGTCGCATTCGATTATGAAGCAATTGGATATCCTCATTGAAGAAAGATTTGATAGGTTTTGGAGGCGTTGGTATAAATTTAAGGCCCTTGCCCAGTACAATCTTCTCAGGTATACTGAGGGTGTAATTCGATAGATTAGTGATGTGTTTGCTAGTTAGTGTGCAATGTCGTTCCATTCGACGTCGTGTACGCTGATTCTGGTTATGTTTGACACGAGAAGCCACGTGGAAATTGCGCGCGCGGCAGTGGCGCTTAGATCTACGGTAGCCTGTAAAAGAGTGAACATCACTGATATGAGCGTAATGGCCTAGTCAAACACCCTGTTAACCTGCACACTGGCAGTAGTGACGATCAGAAGATTGCGGACATGGCTGCCAAGATTTCACGGCTCGTAGCCAAACAGCTTCTGCAAGCAGCACCTAAAGCAGCTACTGACCCAGAGACGATGGACAAACCGGATGAATCCACGTCCACCAACAAGGAAGAATCCTGGCTGTAGACCCTACACTACGCTAATTAACGGCCCTTTTCAGTGCAACCCACAATATTAGAAACAGTGATACCTATACATACTCACTGCCTTCATATTTACAAAAAACAAGCTCCCTCGAAGGAGCATAGAACAAACCATAACCTATACGGGAGTTGAGTTCTCACCTGAACCGCTTAACCTGGCGCACAGCCAAATGAGAACACCAATACTCATTCCTCTATATGCGTGCCACGATGTGGAGACCGCACCCATTTGCAACGCAGCAGGCTATATTTCCAATTCTGAGCCCTTAACCTTCAAATCCAGATCATATCAGCAAGCAACAACGCCCCCCCCCCCCCCCGGGGCCGGGCTTATAGGGATGGGCTACCATGGACCTCCCCATCTCGCACCGATGTTAGATGACCGCATCCGAAGCTTGAGGGTGAACCTAGTGGCTACTATGCCCCCCCCCAACTATCACATGGTGAAAATTAATTTGCACCATGGTGAAAAGTTGTGCCCGTGTCAAAATGAATTTGATTGGTCAATAGCTATCTCGTTTAAACAACTTAGCTATCTCGTTTAAACAACTTAGCTATCTCGTTTAAACGACTTACCTATCTCGTTTAAACGACTTAGCTATCTCGTTTAAACGACTTAGCTATCTCGTTTAAACGACTTAGCTATCTCCTTTAAACGCCTCAGCTATCTCGTTTAAACGACTTAACTATCTCGTTTAAACGGCTTAGCTATCTCGTTTAAACGGCTTAGCTATCTCGTTTAAACGACTTAGCTATCTCGTTTAAACGACTTAGCTATCTCGTTTAAACGACTTAACTATCTCTTTTAAACGACTTAACTATCTCTTTTAAACGACTTAGCTATCTCATTTAAACGACTTAGCTATCTCGTTTAAACGACTTAGCTATCTCGTTTAAACGATTTAGCTGTCTCGTTTAAACAAGATAGTAGGAAAACATAGAGTGTCGCTTCCACGCCGCCCTATTAATAGACTCCGAGATAGAGAATTAATGGTAGAGCTAAACGAGAATTGAACCCTTAACAGAAAAAACTACATGAGCTAAAGAGCGAAAGACGAGGATATTACTAGTTAAATCAATTAAAGTCCCGTGGCTAAACAAAATCTAGGCATCTATCAAAACTGCTACAATTGGGACAAAAGTCAGTGAGGTGCACATCGCCAGTCAAACAAACCTTAAGGGCGGAAATAACGAGGGCTGCCTAACTGCTCAACGCGTTATGCGTTACCATAACCCGTTGGAAAGGGCCGGGTACTTGGCGTAAATAACCTGGACCGGCGACAGGTGACGATACGCACGAACGCTTGCCTCTGCTACCAGTGGGAATTGCGAACAGCGGAAAAATCTCCGACCGAAGTCGGGTTTCCCATCCTCGAAGTATTAATTTCGGGGAGGGGATACTGACAGTCCCCTTTGCATGGCACTTGTCGTTCTCGACGGAACAGTGTACTTGGAAGAAGCTACGTCTTATAAATTACATACGTACTGTGTAATGTAATAAGATATTATATAATAGAATGAAATACAATTGTATAATAGAATGAAACTGCGTGGAGTCAGCGAGGATTGCCTCGCTACTGATTGAAAATACTAGGATCGAGTCTGCGAGGATCGCTACGCATCTCTGTGGGTGGGGAGTAGGCTAGGAAGAAACTTGCTCCACGTCCAATCTCTAGAAACAATCACACAACAGTCACAATATACAATAGCAGACCCTTACCTCTCTCTACCTATAACTTTTCTAATCGAACACTCTCAATTTTTCTCGAAACACTCTAATCAAGAAGACGCGTGGAAAAAGTAAACGAATCGTATGAGGGATTGCAACAAGCTTACTGCCAACACACACAGAAAACCACCAAACACCAATCAAGGATTAGTAGTGTGTCAGGGGCTTTTGAGTTCAAGGTTTCCGGATCCCATGTGACATTATAATCACATGACCCAGTGACGCCTTCTACGGATGATGTGTTCGTTTGAATAGGAAAATCTAATTACCACAAACAACCCGACAATTCCTCCAAATCACAAGAACTGTCTAAAACTACCGAAACGGACTTGGCGAACGCCCATTTTCGGTATATAAGAGTAGCACATAGTACTATAAGACGCGTTCCAATGTATAAGAAGAGTACTTTTTTCGAGTTTTCACAAATCCTCGGATGTTTCGTAGAATCACCCAAATAGACCCGACGAGTTTTATTAGTTCGGATTCTTTCAGAATCCTCTGCTTCTACCTAAAAGCTTTGCTATAGTTTCTGTCTTTTCTCCCCCATCTCCCTATAAAGAATTCTGACTCTCCTATATGTGTTTCTGTGCTAGTGCACAATGTGTACACATTGCAGGTTGCACATAGGCACATGATGGATGTTCCAATATGAGCTTGTGTACTTATGCACAGTGTGCGCACATCACATGCGGCACATACGAGTGTTTGCAATATATTACATTAATTTATTTTCCAGCTTATTTCCAGTTTCATGGAGTAAAGTTACAATTGTAACATGGGTGGGGTGAACGACTCCCCAGGGGCTAGAGCCCTGGCCGAAATATCCCTGTCGTTCTTCAGATTCGTGAGGATCTGGGTCAACTAGCAAACCATGGATAAAATATAACTCAACTCTAGAGGTAGAATAATCATTAAGTTATGTGTTGTGGTCTGGATGAATACACAATAACATGGGAATAACAGTTTATACGTGGTTTATTAAGAAGCCAAAAAAGTATGATATGAAATAGACATGATTATGAATGATGTGTCAAAAACCACGGGTCCACTACACTTTTTACCAAAAAGAGGTTTAAAATTCCACCCAGCAAGTCTATTAACTTGAATGGTTCCCACAGAACTCGGACCTGGAGAGAATCAGTGTCACAAACGTTGATTCTCACCAGGGCAGAGTTGAATGGGTCCGAAAATGACGGTACCCATTATGGTTAGCCTTTTTACAGGTTACAAAGTGTCCCCATACTAAGCTAGTATATGGGTTTATGTTTGGACAGCTAGATCAAAGCTTTACCCAAACATAAAGTGGACGACGAATTATGAGCGAGACCGCTCTTATATAGGATAATTTCGCAGAGAACGATTTCGAATACTGCAATCTGATTGATCCCTCGCTTTCACCTCGACGAATGAAACAACAGCAAAGTGCACTACGGCGTGAACCAAAAAGGTACATCGATTCATTTCGAACATGGAAATGACTAGAAGCCAACAATAACTGAATTAAACCTCTGTAATGAGCAGACGAATTATAACAGAGTAATTTAGAATTTCTATTGTATATTATTTTTCAACTGCTGTTACCAAATCCGTTACACTTCCCCTCCTTAAAAAGAAAATGTGTAACATTTTTCGAACCACACAGCAGTTGTTAAATAGATTTCCAATAAATCTTTAATATTTCATAATTTAATTTAAAATGTGGCGTTCCGCATAAAACATTCCTCCATAATCACGAGACCCGGCTCACCAAGCCAATTCCCCTGAAAACATTATATGCAACATTTAAATTTATGATATGAAGGAGATGAACAAGGTGTTACAAAATTACACATGATTCCTCTACCGACTATTATATAGTTTAAGTTATTGTCACTTTTTATAAATTCTGTAAAGTCTTGATCTTGTCTCCCTGCTTTTTCTGAAGTAATCCTCTAGTCTTCACTGCTGGAATGTTTCCAATTTCTTTTCATTACTCGATAACAAGATAATTTTTCTTGTTCTTCACAGCACGCTAAACCATACGCCGTTCTGTTCTGGAGAAGTGAAGTTCTTTTACATTACCACCACTCATCTCGGGTCTGCTGCAACACGTTCATCAGATTCTGCTCTCTCCGCTAGCAACGAAAGGCATAGCAAAATTGTGTCAACAGAATCACGAATTCTTTTCTGACACACTGCATGCAACATCGTCTTACTCCGCTGCCAGCTTCTTGTGATGGTGTACACCCCACTAATGTTAAAAAGACGTTCAATATCTAGTGGGAGGAGCAAACAAATTAAATCTACAACAGTAACAGCAATTATAATTGCTTCCTCTGCTTCATAGTTTTATATAAATTCCAAAATGCGAAATACTGGATATGCTGATTAATTTCCCAATGAGACAGGTGAAATATCCAGAATACAATTAATGTATATGAAATTCTGGATAAAATTATTTCTCTGGATTTTACAATGCCGCCAATAATTCGAAAACTATTCAAAATTTAATTGTAACGTCCTAAAGGTCAACAAGACCACGTGGTTTCCACTAATCTAACACATGTGATAGCTCCCCAGCTCTTCCACTATCAACCATATATTACTATCAATGGGACATATCAATATTCCAGCAGAATAAGCAGCTGTATTCAGCCTTTTAATATATATAGACTGCTCACAATTGTGCCCCATTTTAAATTTAATGGTCAACTTGGAAATTATATTTGGGGCTATCCATGGAGAACATAATTCCAAACAACCAACTATTCTACACTGGCATTCAAGAAAAGTTTTTTACATTTTAGTAAACGAACGAGAGATTGGTCACTACCCACAAAGCAACAAGCCTCGGGATTGCAATATTTCCTGTACGGTAAATTACTTGCCCTATATAAGACACTCCAAATGTACACCTCAAAGGTTAGTTCAATTTGACATATCAGTAACAGCTTCAGTTTTCGCCAGAGCTTAATGATGTATCGGAATGTCATCCACAAATATTATCTACGTAATATTAAAACAGCATCCAGACTACTGGAGACAAACCACCTATAATTAAAAGAACCCAAGACGCCGGAAGCACAACTTAAAAGAGAAATATACAAATATTTACAAACTCCTACACGTCGCGATTACTGTTTAATAGGTAAGGTTCCACGTACGTCAATGCCTATTGCCAAAAGATATTTGACACACCAACACACTATGTACTACCTACTTTAAATAAGCAGACTACGATGTCTTATTTCGCTTCCTAGGAAAAACATCCTTTTCTGGTCACTACCGAGTGTTATCTACGGTATTCACAAGCAAAATACATCCAAACTAATGAGCAATGCAATCATCTAGCATTTTTGCTTTTAGTATCGATTTACTAAATATTCGTCCTTGAATCAAGTTTACTTAATAGTCAATACCTTATCGAACCTCTAACTTGGCCCCGTTTATTAGATTTAATGTTGACCTTAAACATTTTCAAAAGTTGAAAGAAAAATTGTGGGGTTAAATCCCGCAAGCACCCAGTGCTACTTTGTACTAAAGGGCATATAACTCGACTTCACTTCCTATTTGTCCATGGTTGAGTTGCCTCAAATGCCCCATAGATTGATTACACCAAATGGGTCATCTTCACAATGAATCTGGAAAGTGAAGGAATTTCAGAAAAATTGTAATTCAACTGAGGACATTTTTTACGACCAATACCACTCACAGCTTTTACGAATAAGCTTCTTGAGCTACATTGGCGCTTCAGATGTCAAATAATATGGCTGAACATTTAACCTTCAATACCTTTACCAGTCTCAAAATAAATCCATCTATAACAAGATGATAAAAAACCTTTATCGGGTATTTTTCACATTCGTGTTAAAAGTGTTTGACTGAGTTGACTGATCACCTCAGACCCTCTCAAATTCTCTGGCTCAAATTACTCCGATCGCCGACGGGAATACAAAATATGTAGTGTGTGTGTTTGTGGGGGTATGGGTATTTTGGCCCCTGTTAATCCCAGTATAGTGACATCTTGGGGGTTTGGTGCAGAGTAAAATAAGACAACAGAATGAACAGTCTATAATCTTAGACTTCAACTCACTCATAGAATAACTTTGTCTACCAAACATAAATTATACCCAGCTTATGAGCTTCCACTTCACCAGCAGTAGTATATTTGGGCTCATTGTGCCACTTCAAACCACAAAGTATGATTCCAAAGGTTTACAATTGCATTCAGTTGGGGAGAAGCCCTTGCAATTGTAATAATACAACAAAAGCTACTGAAATTAGGCATACCAACAATCGAGCTCTAATTTCCCCATGAATTAAATTCATCTTGTTCATTCAAATAACGCAGGCCTTGTCGAGAATTATTACCCATAACGTAAGTAGATGTAATAACCAGATCTTGGTAGCCTCGCCAATTTGTAACAGGGGTGGGTGAACGACTCCCTAGGGGCTAGAACCCTGGCCGAAATCTCCCTGTCGTTCTTCAGATTCGCGAGGATCTGGGTCAACTAGCAAACCATGGATAAAATATAACTCAACTCTAGAGGTAGAATAATCATTAAGTTATGTGTTGTGGTCTGGATGAATACACAATAAAATGGGAATAACAGTTTATACGTGGTTTATTTATTTATTTATTTATTGGTGTTTAAGGTCACATACTTATGCACAATGGCTAGTCATGACCGTGACAGTTTTACGGGTGGAGGAAGCCGGAGTACCCGGAGAGAACCACCGAGCAACGACGAGCAGCTATCAGCTCTCCAACATCGTAACTCTGAACTCTGCACCGCAGCACAGGCAGGGTTAGATTGGTTGAAGACATGCGCACCATCGACGTGCAGTACGCCTCAGTACACAGCGTCATCGTGCCCCCATGTAGGCAATCGGGGTGAAGTGTCTTGCCCAAGGACACAACGCGGTTGCCGCAGGTGGGATTCGAACCGAGGACCTCTCGGTTTGCAGCCTGCACCTCTACCAACTGAGCCACCGCGCCCCCTACGTGGTTTATTAAGAAGCCAAAAAAAAAGTATGATATGAAATGGACATGATTATGAAAGATGGGTCAAAAACCACGGATCCACTACACTTTTTACCAAAAAGATGGTTAAAATTCCACCCAGCAAGTCTATTAACTTGAATTGTTCCCACAGAACTCGGACCTGGAGAGAATCAGTGTCAGAAACGTTGATTCCCACCAGGGCCGAGTTGAATGGGTCCGAAAATGACGGTACCCTTTATGGTTAACCTTTTTACAGGTTACAAAGTGTCCCAATACTAAGCTAGAAAATGGGTTTATGTTTGGACAGCTAGAAAAAGCTTACCCAAACATAAAGTGGACGACGAATTATGAGCGAGACCGCTCTTATATAGGATAATTTCGCGGGGAACGATTTCGAATACTGCAGTTTGATTGATCCCTCGCTTTCACCTCGACGAATGAAACAACAGCAAAGTGCACTGCGGCGTGAACCAATAAGGTACATCGATTCATTTCGAACATGGAAATGACTAGAAGCCAACAATAACTGAATTAAACCTCTGTTACGAGCAGACGAATTATAACAAAGTAATTCAGAATCTCTATTGTATATTATTTTTCAACTGCTGTTACCAAATCCGTTACACAATGGTACAAAGAAGAAACGGATACATATTGCACAGCACAGGTCCCTGACATAATGGAGCATCAAGTAATTATTCTGCTCTCTCTCTATCTATCTATCTATCTATCTATCTATCTCGCCTCTCCCCTCCCCCTCACCTCTCTCTCCAATTTACGTCTCCTGGTTAGAAACCACCTGGACTCACTTTTGAGTAATTTGAGGATAGGATACTTACGACAGTGTGATGTATCATTTGAGGATACCTTTTGAGGATATCGGTTGAGGATACCTCTTGGAGAATACCTTTTGCAGGATATTTATCCGACGATACTTATGGTTCCTAATCCTATTCAGCTCCTGGCCCAACCACACCCTTCGTAGCCCCAATGCCACCACCTGTTCATTGTCACCACCATCTGTCCTATGATCAGCCCGCATTGTATTCACCATTACTAACTCGTGGTACTACTACTACCACGGCTCTTACTACACTACTGCCGCTACGGCTACTATTCATATCACTATCAAAGTTTCCTTCTACTACTTCTTGCTTGAGCGACTCGAATCTTATCGAGCGAATGAGCCATTACCGAGTGACGAATGGAGTTGATCCATCGCTGGTTAAACGTAAAATGACGAAGTTAGGGAGAGGAATCCCCTTTTGTACCCTCATGCGTTTATGTCAAATGATGGAATCCCATTTCACTCCACGTCCAATCTCCAGATACAATCACACAACAGTCACAATATAAAATAGCGGATCCTTACCTCTTTTTACCTATAACTTTTCTAATCGAACACTCTCAATTTTTCTCGAAATACTCTAATCAAGAAGACGCGTGGAAAAACTAAACGAATCGTATGAGAGATTGGAACAAGCTTGCTGCCAACACACACAGAAAGCCACCAAACACCAATCAAGGATTAGTAGTATGTCAGGAGCTTTTGAGTTCAAGGTTTCCGGATCTCATGTGACATTATAGTCACATGACCGAGTGACGCCTTCTTGAGTTGTCGTGGTAGCCGAATGAGCGACCATATTGTGGCGTCATTTGCATAGTGATAAGCGGTGTTAGTGCGCATGCGCAGCGCGTGTTTTTAGTGCGATACGTGTTTCCGTAGTCTATTTTGTATATTGGAGGCCGCTATATTGATTTCTATGGTAACACGAGGTTGCTATGTAACCCAAAACCTTCCAAAAGGAAAGGGGTATCTACGGATGATGTGTTCGATTGAATAGGAAAATCTAATTACCACAAACAACCCGACAATTCCTCCAAATCACAAGAACTGACTAAAACTAACGAAACGGACTCGCAAAGGCCCATTTTGGGTATATAAAAGTAGCACATAGTACTGTAAGACGCGTTCCATTGTATAAGAGTACTTTTTTTTGATTTTTCACAAATCTTTAGATGTTTCGTAGAATTACCCAAATAGACCCGACGAGTTTTACTAGTTCGGATTCTTTCAGAATCCTCTGCTTCTACCTAAAAGCTTTGCTATAGTTTCTGTCTTTTCTCCCTGATTTCCCTATAAGGAATTCTGACTCTCTTATATGTGTTTCTGTGCTAGTGCACAATGTGTACACATTACAGGTCGCACATAGGCACATGATGGATGTGCCGATATGTGCTTGTGTACTTATGCAGAGTGTGCGCACATCACATGCAGCACATTCGAGTATTTGCATTACATTACATTAATTTATTTTCTAACTTATTCCCGGTTTCATGGAGTAAAGTTACAATGGTACAAAGAAGAAACGGATACATATTGCACAGCACAGGTCCCTGACATAATGGAGCACCAAGTAATTATTCTACTCACTCTCTCTCGCCTCTCCTCTCTCTCCAATTTACGTCCCCTTATGCGTTAGAAACCACCTGGACTCACTTTTGAGTAATTTGAGGATAGGATACTTACGACAGGGTGATGTATCATTTGAGGATACCTTTTGAGGATATAGGTTGAGGATACCTTTTGGAGAATACCTTTTGCAGGATATTTATCCGAAGATACTTATGGCTCCTAATCCTATTCGGCTCCTAGCCTCTAGACCACTCACACCCTTCGTAGCCCCAATGCCACCACTTGTTCATATTCACCACCATCTGTCCTATGATCAGCCCGCAAGGTATTCACCATTATTAACTCGTAGTACTACCACGGCTCTTACTACACTACTGCCGCTACAATTCATATCACTATCAAAGTTTCCGTCTACTTCTTCTTGCTTGAACGACTCGAATCTTATCGAGCGAATGAGCCATTACCGAGAGACGCATGGAGTTGATCCATCGCTGGTTAAACATAAAATGACAAAGTTAGGGAGAGGAATCCCCTTTTGTACCCTCGAGCGTTTATGTCAAATCACGGAATCCCATTTCACGGAGTTGGATAAGAATCCCACTTACGGGATCCCTTTTTATGATATGTCTGTGGTTACAGAATCACTTTTTTGTCGAATATGCTTTTGTGCTGCATGTTTTGCGCTCTTTGTGCATTAGCACATAAATACATATTAGCACATCCAGCATATGTCTATGTGCAGTGTGTGATGTGTGCACATTGTAACACATTGTGCACTAGCACACAAGCACATTCCACCAACCACCAGACCCACGTTCCGTGAAATCTCTTTCTAGTATCCGACTATACTTCTAGAATCCCTTTTTCGTCGTGTGTGCCTGTGATGTGCGCACATTGTGCGTAAGCACAAAGGCACCTATCGGCACATCCAACGGGTGCGCCAACGTGCTGCATCCAGTATGTACACATTGTGACACAATGTGAGTTAACACATAAGCATATCTCGGTATGATCAACATACAGTTTCTTATATGTAAGGTACGCAAGCCTGAACTAGGTCTAGACATTGTATAGACTGATACAGGGTTCGGTGAATTGAGCAGCCTGGTTGCGCCTGTTAAGGACCTGGCCGAGGGAACAAAGGAACGCACCTTATAGGACTACGTACCACTCTTACATGCCCCAAAATGTGTCCTCGCCAAGTCCGTTTTGGTAGTTTTGGTATTTGGGTAATTAGATTTACTCCCCATTCAATCAAACACACCCCTGTTCTTTAAGAAGTCTCCCAAGCTCATAGCAACCACGTGCTACCATAGAAACCAAGATGGCTGCCTCCACTATACAAAATAGACGACGGAAACACATATCACCCTAACAGCACGCGCAGTGCATGCGCACTGGCACCACGCATCTCTGCGGTAATTACGTCACATGACCGCTCACGCGGGCTACCTGGATTATTATGACAACTCAACATGGTGCCACTGGGTCACGTGACATGACGTACATATGAGATCCTGCACGAGATCATACTAATAAGCACTCAAAGTGAGAGACAAACTACTACCGCGAAATTCTCGCACAGAAAAGATATGTCTATTTTGACGCGTTTCGCACTTTGTCACGAACATACTTACCTCCGGTCTAACCAGTTAGCTTAAACAATGTTTTATTGAAGAAAACAAGTTAACTGTATACAAGCGAACAAGTGAAATCTGTTTTGAATGTTTTTTACATGAAGTTCAGTGAATATAATTAATACGCAATGTATAAAACAAAGTTGTGGTAGTTTGGGATTCGGAAGAATGTTAAAAGCTTGTGTGAGCCGTCTCCCGAGTCTAAGATTACACAGGTTCAATTAGAGAGATAGAACTGGTGGGATGGAAGAGCATTCGCCAGATCTACCCTGGGTTTGGGAAAGGGTGTCCACGGCGGTACGATGATCATTGCTTCCGATCCTAATGTGCCAGTATATAGAGTGCACCTCTTGATGGGCAGCAGAAAAGCCGGTAATATGTGAGTGAGAAAGGATGTAGTTGGTATATGCGACGAAGTGTTGACGCAAAAAATCGAGAATAAAAGCTGGTATAAATTTGTTATAATAAACAAAATAGTAAGTAGGTAAAGACAAAGAAAAAAAAATTAACCCTTTACCTAATGTAACGGCCAAAACCGGCCAACGCTATTCTAAAAAATCGCCAATTAATTTTCATTATTTTTTTCATTTTTTGTCTCAGAAACATAGGTTATGACCCCTCGTAACCTATGTTTTTGAGACAAAAAATTAAAAAAATTAGTTATACAAGAATTCTTTTTGCAAGTGTCGTCTGCTTTTCAGGTTAGGTAAAGGGTTAAATGAAAAAGAAGAAAAAAAATGTGAGTCGTAAGGAAAAGAGGATTTAAGAGATCTTACGTCTATGGTGGATCTGGCCTGATGGATTCTATGATGCAGTTCTTTCGCATTTCTTCAAGGCCGATCCAGCAGAATGTTTTGATGGTTGCGAACGCGGAAAAGACCGCGGTGGGTGTAGGTGAGAAAGACGTAATGGAAGCCTGTAGCATGATTGCAGCAGAAGCCAGGAAGAAAACTGACAATTTATTTCACGGGTTGACAACGCCGTCTAACTTAGCGAAACTGACTCGGAGATTGGAAGATATTTTATCGAAAATGAAGGGTTCTCATGATGATGTCGTAAAAATTGAAGAACCCGTTAAGAAATTAACCCTTTACCCAACGAATCGGCCACATCCTCCCGCGTAATACGCAAATTCAGCAGCTGAAAAAATATTATGTTTCAAAAAATTTCAACCAAACCATATCATGTGACCCCTCTTTGCAACTAGCTCGTTCCAATGAGGGGTCACATGATATGGTTTGCGTGAAATTTTTGTTAAATTTTTAAAAATGATATTTAAAATACTACATTTTGAAATCGTCCGGGATTGAAAGTAATTTGTAAAAAAACTAAGTCCAAAATATAAAAAAAAAACTCATATAATTTCAAAATATAAAAAACTGAATTAAGAAAAGAAAGTAATATATAAAATAAGAAAGGAATAATTAAGAAAAAATGAAATCAAAGATATATCGAGGAACGAATCGAAGACCAAGAGATCGAAACACCGACGTTAACCCTTTACCCAACGTAACGGCCAAAAACGGCCAAAACCGGCCAGCGCTCTTCAGAAAAAATCGCCAATTAATTTTCATTATTTTTTTTATTTTTTGTTTCAAAAACATAGGTTATGACCCCTCTTTGGAACGAGCTCGTTCCAATGACGGGTCATAACCTATGTTTTTGAGACAAAAAATGAAAAAAAATTAGTTATTCAGGAATATTTTTTGCAAGTGTCGTCTGCTTTTCATGTTAGGTAAAGGGTTAAGTGAATTGATCATGGGAAAATCCAATTGTGGAAACAACGAATCTGTCGATGAATATGTATCTGCAACCCGTGTCGTTGGGTTGTGGTACATTTATCGTGCTCGCAAGAGTCTCTTTCAACCCGAATACAAATTAATGCGAGAAACACTGAACGAGAAATTATCAAAGGAACTTATAGTGAGAGTTTTCGATACTCAGGACGCAACAGACAAATGCGAGGTGTCACCCATGACTCTCCGGCAAGAGATATCAAGAGGGCTCGGAAATAATAAAAACAAGAGTTCCACTCAGCCTAGCCTGGAAGCGAAATACAAGAGAAGAATCCAAGTGTTACTGCTTGCGACCTTAACCTTCACGATATGACAATGAGTCATGGTCATGACACAACGTCAGGTTATGGGTAACAATTATGTGAAGTATGAACAAGATAACAAGATCTGTCACATAGATTCAATTATGCAGACCAGACAAGGGCTGTATAATAATATAAAAATTTTGGATCAGAGTCGCGACACACCTTTGAGTCTTGACCAATAATTGTACCAAGTATGAACAGATCTGTCAATCATACCAATATATATGCACCAGACGAGGCCTGTGTATCACTATCAAAGTTTCGCGGTCTGTAACCGTGACCTTCATGATATGACCTTGGATCAAAGTCTCGACACACCATTGAGTCATGAGCAATAATTGTACCGACTATGAATAAGATCTGTAAATCATACTACAAAATGTAGACCGGACAAGGGCTGCATAACAATGTAAACGTTTTGCTGCCTGTAACTTTAACCTTGAAGATATGACCTTGGATCAAAGTAATGACATCCTTACTCCTTTGTCAGTTTGAGTTATAAGCAATAATTTGTTACCAAGTGTGAATAAGATCTGTCAATCATATGAAGTTATATGGACCAGACAAGGGCCTTATAACAATATCCAACTTTTGCTGTCTGTGACCTTGAAGATATGATCTTGGATCAAGGTAATGACACCCCTACCCCTTTGAGTCATGGGGAATAATTTTACCAAGCACGAATAAGATCTGTCAATCATACTAAGGTATATGGACTGGACAAGGACTGCATAATGATACCAAAGTTTGCTGCCTGTGACCTTCACCTTGGTGATATGACCTTGGATCAAAGTCGCGACACACTTTTGAGTCATGAGCAATAATTGTACCAAGTATAAATAGGATCTGTCAATCATACCAAGATATATGGACAGGAAAAGGGCTGTATAACATCAAAATTTTGCTGTCTGTGTCCTTGACCTTGATGAAGTAACCTCGGATCAAAGTCTCGACACACCTTTGAGTCATGAGCAATAATTGTACATAGTATGAACAAGATCTGCCAATTAGATCAAATTATATGGACTGGACAATACATTCGTTTACAAGGTTTTGTTAAAAAATATTCAGTGGTTAAAAAAGTATGGCCCTGACAAACAAAATGTTGACGACTGCCAGATGGACGGACGGACGAACGAAGGACAGCTTAGCATTAGAAAAGCTCCGCTGACATTTTGTCAGGCGGAGCTAAAAAATCGGATGTAGAATGTCATTTTTACGAACCCGCGGATGACGTGCCTGATCCCAGCTACTTGAAATCGAAAGATAAAAATCTATGATCTCGGACGATCTTTTGTCGGAGAAACAGAGTCGATGCGAATGTTATTTCGGGCGAGGATGTCCCAGAAACAGTATTTCAGATTACCCAGATAGACCATAATTTATTTATTTATTGGTGTTTAAGGTCACATACTTATGCACAATGGCCAATCATGACCGTGACAGTTTTACGGGTGGAGGAAGCCGGAGTACCCGGAGAGAACCACCGAGCAAAGACGAGCAGCTGCCAGCTTCCCAACATCGTAACTCTCAACTGCAGCACGGGCAGTGTTAGATTGGTTAAAGACACGCGTACCATCGACGTGCAGTACGCCTTAGTACACGGCCTCATCGTGCCCCCATGTGGACAATCGGGGTCAAGTGCATTGCCCAAGGACACAACGCGGGAGTCCGAATTGATCGCTCAGACAGTCACCCATCCAATGATTAACCGGGCTCGACGTTGCTTAACTTCGGTGATCTGACAAGAACCGGTTACTGCATCTCCTCCGCGCTCCGCGATAGACCATAAGAGGGAATGCGAATTTCGTCAAGATCTAAAACATTTAAATCACATCGACGTGACTAACGACATGAGCAAAGAAGGTTCAGTAGATATTGTAAGATGAGTGTGGGATTAAGGACCTTGTAATTTCGGGGGCGAGAGTTAAAAAATTTCCGACAGTGTTCCCGGATAGTTGAGTGCCGGTACAAACTTAACCCTTTCAACCCTATGTGGAGAAGGGTGCTGGGTGGGCCTTGTCCTCCAAAAATTGACCCCCCCCCCCCCCCCCCAATGTTGGCACAATGCAACAGTCACATAATGTAAAGCCCTAACATAGTGTCCGATATTGGATTACATACGCTACAAATGCCTCAGATTTGTTCTTAGAGCAATGTAATTTTTAAAATTTTCTCGGAGACGGTTCGCCACTCCTAATTAGGACCCTCCACACGTTACGGTACCGCCGTTTCCCATTTCCCGTAGGGGGGGGGGGGGGCAACGGCCGGAGGGTTGTAGTTAGACTAGGGAAGTCGCTCCAAACCCACCAACGGCCTTCCAAATATAATGCCCCCCCCCCCCCCCCCCCCTACAAAAAAAAGATAAAAAGGGCATCCCCGATTATACGATCCTGGCTATGCGCCTGTGGTAATATTGTTTTTGCCCGTTTTGTTTTGCTGAAGTCAGAGTTTGGTTTTTTTTTTGGTCTTTGGTTTCATGACATCTCTTGCGCCAGAACTCCAACGTCTGAAACAATTAGATTTTTGGAAAGTCAAACACCAAAACTTTTGACTGCCTCGAAATTTTGTTTGAGGGAGAGACATAAATTTTCAACACAAGTTTTTATATACTACTCAAAGTTTGCTGAGCACCAAGTACATCCAACTTCCCGTTTTACATTTTAGTTGAAATATTGTAATGAAAGTGTATATATTTTTTATTTAATTATATTTTTAATGATTTAAGTACAGAAATTAAGATTTTATTGGTGTTTGACATTATTTTTAGCTTTTGAATACGATAACCATGGAAAGTGGATATTATTCCTAAAAGAGGAAATTTTTCAATATGCCAAAAAAGTTGACGGGGCGAACTGATATGGCTTCAATATCGAGTATGAGACTCGTTACTGTTAATTGCAGCTTGACAACGCCTCCTCATGCTCCCAATCAGGATCCGGGTGGTCCTTTGTGGGATGTTGTTCCATTCTTGGACCAGCGTGGCACCAAGCTCCTGCACACTTCTTGGCTGGACTGGACGGCCTGAAATTGCAAGCTGCAACTCATTCCAGTCATATTCGATTGGATTGAGGTCAGGGGATCTTGCTGGCCAGTCCATACGCTCAATCTCCTCCATCTGTCGGTACTCACCGACAGCATGGGCAACATAAGGACGAGCATTATCGTCCATCAGAATGAATCTATCACCCATTGCTCCTGCATACAATCTGACATGGACATCCAGGATCTCACAAATATACCGTTGTGCAGTTAGTGTACCACGTACAATGACACAGAGCTCTGCACGTCCATCCTAGCTGATGCCGCCCCAGACCATGACTGACCCTCCACCATAGCGGTCATGCTCAGCAATGTTGGCTGCATATAATCGCTCTCCTGGTCTTCTCCATACCCTAGAACGCCCCTCTGTGTGGTCTTGGCAGTATACTTTAACTCATCTGTAAAAGGAGCAGGTCGCTAATCTTCTCTGGTCCATCCAACGTGGTTCATGGCCCATTCATATCGTGTCTGGCGGTGGTTCTGGGACAGCGGAATGCGAATACAGGGGCTTCTCGATCGGAGACCCCTTCGTGCAACCTTGCCCTGATAGTCTGCGTCGAAACATTTATCCCGGATGCATTCTGAAGGTCACTGCGAAGCTGGGTTGCTGTGGCAAAGCGGTTCATACGGGCCTGAATGACCAAAAACCGATCTTCAGCTGCAGATGTTGCCATGTCTCTGCCACCACCATGCCGGCTTACTGGTGTACCATACTGCTGAAATCTTGCCCAGGCTCTGGTGATCACCGTATGGTGCACACCAAGGGCTTCACCAACCTGACGATGGGTAGGCTCTTGCTCCACCATCCCTACAGCCCGCCACATTTCTGCTTCAGACAAATGTTTTCTTTCATTGCCATATTCAATCATAAAATCACAAGGTTTTGTGTTGAAATGAAGATTGAATACCCTACACATGTCATGTACACAGTACACGAAAACATCATGAAAATCAAGGGGTACATGCTTCCCATGACTGTTACGAAAAGTCTGCCTATCAAGAGAGCGAATGTAAACACTGAGGACCATCTCAATACATTCCTCAATCATATCCACCAAAATATCGCAAATATGTCACAATGATGTGTCAAATATTTGGTGCTTAGCGAACCTTGAGTAGTATACAATTATTTGTCTAGATCCATCTGATCTTGAAGATATTTTGAATCTGATATTTGTTGCTAAAGACCACTATTTTTATGTCTATTGAATTTCAGAGTTTACACAATCATATCTTGATGGAATAGCTCATTGTCTGGCTAGGACTGATTACACCTTTGGTTGTTTTTAATAATGTATGAAGCAATATTTTTGAGATGTTGAAAAAATAATTTATATGCTTTTAATTTGTTTCTTTACCTTATCAGTGTGCGTGTTTAAATGTAGTATGTTCGGTTTTGAGGGTGTGGAAATATAGAATAAACGAATAGTGTTTTCAAGAATAATAGTTTTACTTGAAAACACTATACGTTTATTTTGTTTATCCCATAAATCACTTTTGGGCAGTCGAGGCGAAATCGTGCTGTTACTCGCTGCAAAACATGGCGAGAAGTGAGGAGCACATTGGTCCAATTCGATCGACAAGCAAAACTGCCAAAAATAAACAAGGCGCAGTGATACATTTCTGTCTAAAAATAATTCCGCCACGAACTTGAGCTAAAGTTGTAAAAATACTTTATTAAATTAACAATGTTTATCTTTCTTATTTTCGTTGTTTATTGTTGTTTTTTTATCGTCGATTCAACTTGAGTTTTATAAACATGCATTTGTTTATGGCACTTTCCTACTTCGGAAAATGAAACATCACTCATCATGCCCCCGCCTTTCACAATCGAATTTGTATGGTTTTCAACGCTTGGTCTCGATTGATTTATTTTGTGTTTTCTTTGTTAATTCTTGTTCGTTTTATTGTTAGACACAGTTGAAATATGTCATATATTCTAAAACTAACCATTTCAGCGACGGTCAATGTTTGATTTCGTTTCATTTTGTCTCCCACAAACGCAAAACAGGTCATGACAACACGAATGCGATAGAGGTCAGAGGTCAACAAGTCCGTCCCTACTGTAGGAATAAATTATTTCAGTGTTAAACCTACGAGGAAAATTTATCACCCTACTAGCAGCTGAAAAAAGCAAATATTTATCAAATACATTTATTGTTGTTCGAATAAACTTCCATTTATGGGCTAAACATGATTTGCATATGAATTAGTACATATTCTGTGTTTACGTATTGCTTTATCTGTGTTGCCATTAGTGGGTCTTCTGTTTGTAATTGACGCCAAAAAATCGCTTCACCTTTTTTTCTGGTTTCAACGAAATATTTTTTCGAAATAATATTTCGTTTTTAACGAAATATTATTTCATTTTAACGAAATTTATTTCGAAATAACGAAATAATATTTCGTTGAAACGAAATAAAATATCAGTAAAGTGTGTCATTTCCCGGACTCCATAGTTTTCAATATCCCGAGCTACAAAACTAGCTGTATACTATACACAACTTCAATGCACGGATGCCGGACAGAAAAATCAACAGCGGACAAAATTTTTCTGAAATATCCTTTTAAATTAAGTTTTGGACATACTTTTTTTCCACCATTCTCGGTCAAATATGTTAAAAATACCTCATAGATTTGGTCTTCACCCATTTTTAGTTCCGACATGTCTCTAAACTAAACTTTGGCTGGCACTTTCCCCAAAAAAATCTCCACAACGTGACCCACAGTGGGCCACCATATTGAAACTCAAATTTTTGCCAACTTTTATATTTTTCTTTCCCTTCCTTCTTTGTTACTAATCTGATAAGTCAGAAGGAAATATCTTTTTAATGTCTGTAAACAAAATCCTAAAATATTTAAATGTACATGATAACTTCCCAAACACCACAGAAATTGATACACCTTTCCTAAACACCGACAGCAAGGGAAACTGGGTCAAACGTTACAGCAATACACAGACTGAACACGACATCTCCTGGAAATGCAAGGCAGGCCTAAAAATTGAGGATACATTGAAACAAGTTACAAAAACCATCGAAGAAAATCAACATAAAAAAATTTGGATATACATCTGGGTAGGGACATGCAACCTAACATCCAAAAATAAGCAATATATTGCACTGACCTCATACACAAACCAGGAAATCGACAACCTCCTAACGCATATAAATAAGATTGATGAGCTCCAAACTTCAAACGACAAGGTCAACATAACATTCCTGGAAACACCAGTCTACTCCATCCTGCACTGGAATGCCAAAAAAGGTCACAAAGATATATCAGTATTTGAAGAACAAGATAGAAAGCTACAAGAACAAGTCGCAACACTAAACAACGCTATTAAGGAAATAAATGCCCGAAACAACTGTCACTCACCATCCTTCACAATAGACCTAGTAGCCTACCGAAGGGTACGAAGGGGGACTAGCAACATCACAAACAAACACTACAATTTTAAGCTGTATGTAGACGGTGTACATCCTGAACCCCTACCAGCAAGAGCCTGGTATAAAAGAATCCTGACACAGACAAGGAGAGACTGCTGGATATGATTGCCCCAGAGTACTGGTGAGAATGGGCTTCTCCATGCTAACCAAGTTACCCTGGTAAGCGTCAGAACCGGTATCACTCATCAACCACGAAACTGACTACAAATTACCACGTCTATTACGGTACAGAATACTATTATTTACTACCGTTAACGTTTATGCACATTATCTATCACCATAAATCTCTAATGAAATCCATGACATCCCCGGCTGAGTATGGGTTAATCCATGCTAAACCAACCTAGAGTCACCGGATTGCATATACATTATCATAACCATCTGCAGGGCTGGGCAACGCAGCAACCCAAGAAATCAGTCTACCATGAGTCACAAAAGTGTAAAACTGCACTTTATTTACCTACAATCATTGATACTTATGTCCTTAGTGATACTAAATAACTATAAACACTGGAAGGCAGACAAGATTATACAAAATACCACACTTAGTTGTATTTCCTCATTACAAACAAAATCCAGACATATACACCAACTTATAACATCAAAAAGGACAATTATAAAAAATATCAACATCTCACTTTTACTATTATGCGTATCAGGTGATATCGAAACAAATCCCGGACCACGCCTAGCTTCGGTATTCCCATGTGGCCTCTGCGAATACCATGTAAATTGGTCTGACCAAGGTATATGCTGTGATAACTGTAACATCTGGTTCCACAAATCCTGTGAGGAAATTAGCTCAAAAGAGTTAGATAAACTCGAACACAGCCAAGTAACCTGGCACTGCTGCAAATGCAACACCCTAAACCTGGATACCTTCACCTTCAATAGCTACGAGCTTCATACGACTAACATGTTCAATCCTCTTGAAAATGATAATGACACAATAGACTCTGTCTACTCATACATAAATTTCAACCCACTCTTCACTAGTAGCCCACAACATCCAAAAAGCCGACTGTCCTCATCGCAGTCATCAAGGACAAAATCAATTACAAAAAATAATACAAAACGAACACCACCACCAAAAAACCTTAGGATACTTACCATAAACTGTCGTATCGTAAAAGAACATCAGTCAGAGCTCAAAGCGACCATAGACTATATCAAACCCGATATTATCTGCGGTACTGAATCCTGGCTTAGAGGGATAACACCTGGAAATGTACCATCCAAAGATGCCATATTATCTTGTGAAGTTTTTCCGGACAACTATATCATACACAGAAATGATAGACAAACCAGAGGTGGTGGGGGGGGGGGGGGGGGGGGGGGGGTTACCGCCATAAACCAGAAAATACCAGCAACCGAGGAGATAAACCTAATTACAGACTGTGAGATTGAATGACCCAAGATCACACTATCAAATAAACGGGATTTGTATGTAGCAACATTTTACATGCCCCATAGAAAGATGGCTGACATTAAAAATCTTGCAGTATCTTTAGAAAAATTAAGGCCCAAGCTGAGAGGCCATAACATCATAATTGCAGGGGATTTCAACTGCCCTGACATTGACTGGGAAGCACAAATTGTCAAGCCAGGGGCACAAGACAGGGAAGTCCAACTCGCCCTACTTGACTTGATGACCGACCATGGCCTGACTCAAGTCAATAATGAGCCAACCAGATTAGATAATATCCTTCATCTGGTTTTTACAAACAATCCATCCCTGGTTAAGTCATCTTCTAGCATCCCTGTGATTAATGACCATGCAATGGTTGTAACAGATCTTGACCAAGCTCCACAACACAATAAAGTAAAGCCTCGAAAAATATTCATCTATAAAAAAGCCAATTGGGATAAATTAAAAGATGACATGAAACAACTTACTAAAACAATCATTATAAATGCACACACACAAGGCATAAACCTATTGTGGGATACATTCAAAGAACACATTAGTACCTCAATGTCTGGAAATATACCATCCAAAACTATTAGACCAACTACCTCGTTACCTTGGTTCAATAAGCACCTCAAGAAAATGTCCAAAAGGAAAGCCCGATTATATAACATGGACAAGAATTCTGGACAGTGGAACGATTTCAAAGTATTCCAAAAACAGTGTAAAAGGGAATATAAATTAGCAGAAATAACATACATAAACAAATGTATAAATGAAGGCCTCGAAAACCGAAATTCAAAACCCTTCTGGAAGTATATTAAGTCAAAGAAACATGACCGCATAGGCGTTCCACCTTTGAAAAAACAGGGGAAGCTTGTAAATGATCCAACAGATAAGGCTGAAGCGCTACTTGACCAATTTAAATCCGTCTTTACTAAAGACCATAAATCACAGCTACCAACCATGGTTGAACCAGAGGCGAGGAGAATTGATAAAATCACAATAACAACAACCGGTGTTGAAAAATTGCTAAGATCATTAAATACATCTAAAGCCACAGGGCCTGATAATATCCCAAACCAAATACTAAAAGAGTGCTCAGCAGAGCTAGCCCCAGGCCTAGCAAGCATCTTCCAAAAGTCAATTGACACAGGAGCACTCCCCGAGGACTGGTTAAATGCCAACATATCACCTGTCTACAAAAAGGGAGACATCCACCTAGCCGAAAACTATAGACCTGTATCTTTAACATCAGTTACTTGTAAGCTTTTGGAACATATTATTTGTAAACATCTATTAACTCACCTGGAATCGACAGGCACCCTTAGAAACCTAACCCATGGCTTCAGATCAGGGTTCTCATGTGAGACCCAGCTACTTACAACAATGCAGGGTTTTTTTACACACCACGAACATAACACACAAAATGATCTAATCATACTCGACTTCTCAAAAGCCTTTGATACAGTACCACACAAACACCTTCTGTATAAACTTCAGCATTATGGCATCAAAGGCTCCATCCATGATTGGCTCACCACATTTCTCACGAAACGACACATGCGGGTAGTTATTGACGGTGAAGGCTCCACATCGGTCCCAGTTGAGTCAGGTGTACCACAGGGTACAGTCCAGGGCCCCATACTGTTCTTATGCCAAATCAATGACCTGCCGCTTTCAGTAAATTCCCAGGTAAGATTATTTGCTGATGACTGCATGTTATACCGCCCGATGAAATCACAGGCTGATCACAGTATTCTCCAAAATGACTTGATCCAACTGGAAAAATGGGCTTCAAACCGGGGCATGAAATTTAATGCCAAAACATGCTACCTCATGTCCACTAATGAAAAGTCACCCCATTTCTACACCCTGGATAATCAAATTCTAAAACAAGTTTCCCAATCACCATACTTGGGGGTGATACTATCCCAGGACCTGAAATGGGACTCCCACATATCCAAAATTGTAAGTAAAGCCAATTCAACCACTGGCTTCTTGAGAAGAAATTTAAAATTCTGCCCCGAGAACTGCAAAAAACAGCATATATTGCAATGGTCAGGTCAGTGATTGAATACGCATCAACAGTATGGGACCCTTACCTGCAAAAGGATATTGATAAACTGGAACGGGTGCAAAGAAAAGCTGCCAGGTTCATCACAGGTGACTATCACTCAAGAGATGAGGGCACCTCCACAAAAATGCTTCTCAAACTGGAATTAGATGCCCTCCAGATTAGACGCAGACATAAAAGGCTTGCCCAATTCTACAAGATTATTGAGGGGTCAGTGCCAGCCATCCCCCCAGATAAATTCCTGCAAAAGCATAACAGAAGGCAAATTAAAAGCAAATCATATACTGACTGTGTCACTCAAAACATCGTTGATAGACACACATCTAAGAATACCAGAGCCTATAAAGTCGGAACTGCTAAAACCATAGAATACCGGAATTCATTTTTTATCTGCACAGCTGTTGATTGGAACCACTTAGGCAACAATATAGTGCATGCGCAGACAGTGGAGGGCTTTCAATCTGCCCTCTCGAAAAGCCACTAACGGCTCCCCACCCGGTGTTTTTACGCCAGACGGCCCTACACCGTACAAATACAGATACAGAATATATTGATTTCGTCTGACGGTAAAATCAATAGATTGAATGACGCGTATTTGTGCGAAGTCCATTTCACAACAAAATGTAAAATATAGATACTGAACAAATATTTACTCCTAGTTTATCAAACTCGTGTGATATTGTCCAAAGATTATGTTAACCTTTCTAGAGTGTGCATTATGTTTTTATCGTCAAGAAAAATGTTCCGGCCCTCGACAAAAATGGCAAGATTTTCAACGAATTAGTAAGAATATATATTAACTGATCAGTGAAATCACCACGCCAGAGGCGGCGGAGCGAGAGGTGGGGGGGGGGGGGGGGGGGGGGGGGCACTTTTACCACAGATATATGTTTTGCAGTTACACAATGAGTTAAAATGGGAGCATGCAAACGTGTCAATGTATACAGGCATTTCTGTAACATTCAATATTTAGCCAAAGAATCCCACTTTAGATCGCTTGGTCCGTTTCTTCCACTTCAGCTATCTTTCAACCCGAAGGCTGGCCTTCGGGTTGGAAGATCGTTGAAGTAGAAGGAACGGACAGGTCAGTGATATTCATCTAAACGACAGACTATAGCGAGTCTTGGTACATTTTACGAATGTAACCTTTCTCACACCGAGTCGAACCATGGCAGAATAGTGATTTTGTGCCCCTCCACTTTTATCGAGCTTCCGCCCCACCCCCTTCGCGCGATTCAGGGATTAATTTACTGCCCTTAATTGGGAGCGCGGTGGCCCAGTGGTATACTGTTGGACTTCTATGCTAGAGATTGCGAGTTCGATTCCCGTCCGGGACGACCAGCGTCGTGTCCTTGGGCAAGGCATTTATCCCCGTCGCCTACATGGCGGCACGATGACGCCATGTACTACGGCGCAATGCACGTCGATGGTGCACATGTCTTCAACCGCTGCAACCCTGCTTGAGCCGAGCTTAACAGAGTTAGAATGTTGAGGAGCTGACAGTTGCTCGGTGGTTCTCTTCGGCTTCCTCCACCCGTAAAACTGTCACGGCCACGATTAGCCATTGTGAATAAGTATGTGACCTTAAACACCAATCAATTAATAAAAATAAATAAATCGTCGAGTTGCTCATTTGCCATCGATACCTATTGAATAAGATGGGAGGCAAAGCATCTTCATCCAAACCACCTTCTCTACAATACATCCGTCTGATACCCCCCGTCCACAATTTATCCAGTGAGAGTTCGTGTCATGTGACGGTAGGACTGAAATGGAAGCATGCGTGCGACTCTTTCTTTTTTATCCCCGCCCAAAATTAGGTGGGGGATATTGAAATGGATCCTGACCGTCCGTGCATGCGTCCATGTGTGCGTTCGTGCGTGTCCGTCCGTTCATGTGCAGATTTTCTGAAAGCGATAACGTGAACAAAAGTAAACATATTTTCGTGAAACTTGCTATCGGCATATATGGCATACGTTGAGATCTCACAATCAGTTTCGATATTCACCACATTTTGTCCTCTTTTGTAGGTGTTTTGTGGGTGTCATGCCCTTTCTTGTAGGCAATTCGGCGTTTGTCTGATAATGACCGTGAACGAGATAACATGGAACAAATATAACTGGAGTTTCACGAAACTCTGTGTGGGCAAGATCTTGATCAAGTTCGAAATTTCCCCCACATTTGTAGGATTTATGTCCCTTTTTGCTGGAAATTTGTTGTTTGTCTGATAATAGCTTTGCGCACGCAATAACTTGAACAAATGTGAACGGGGTTTTCAAGAAACTTACTATTGGCATATATTCTGAGAAAGTCGCTGGCCAGTTCGAGATTCCCAGAATTTCCTTGGATTCTGTGGGAGGTATGCCACTTTTGGTTGGAAATACGGTGTTGGTGTGATAATGCCTCTGTGAATAATATGACTTGAAAAAATGTAATCAGATGTTCACAAAACTTTCTATTGGCATACACTGTGACAGGGTCTTGGTCAAGATCGATATTCGCTAAATTTGGCCCTTTTTATGGAAGTTATGCCGCTTTTGTTGGAAATTCGGGGTTTGCCTGATGACTGTGTGAACGCGACAACTGAACACATATGATCGGATTTTCACAAAACTTGCTGTAGGCATACATTGTGAGATCTCAATCAAGTCGGATATTCACTAATTTCGTCCTTTTCTGTTGGAACTATGCCCCTCCATACACTGTGAGAAGGTCACCGGCAGGTTGGATATTCCCCAAATTTCATTGCCCTTTGTATGAGTTATGTCCATTTTTGTAGGAAATGCGGTTTTGGTCTGATAATGACTTTGTGGGCACCATAAATTGATCGAAGGTAATCGAATTTTCACTAAACTGTCTATAGGCATATATTGTGAGATCTTGGTCACCTTCGACACGCACCAAATTTCTTCAGCTTTTGTGGTAGTTATGCCACTTTTGGGAAATACGGTTTTCATCTGATAATAACTGTGAAAAAAAAATAAGTTGATCAAATTATTTATTTATTTTGTGGTGTTTAAGGTCACATATTTCTGCACAATGTCGGTTTCATTTGCAAACTTCTCAATTGTGAATAACCAACCCAACATAATTACTCGCCAGGCTGGTCTCTTACGCACTCACAAAACCAGAACCAAAAACCCTGGATAAATTACCCGTCTTTGCGCTACCAAAGCTATGGAATGAGATAGAAAGAGATATCAGAAATACAGAGAATAGGAAAGAATTAAAAAAAAAAGTTAACAACAATATTTTTCTTCCCTTACTCCGAAAACATTTCCTGTTCGAACCCTTATTGTCCGGATTATATAAACTAAAATGTATCCCTTTTCCAACGTGGATAGCCGAGACATTTGTCATAAGAAAATTCTTGAATAACTAACTAATCTTATTTTTTCGTTTTGGAGACAAAGCTCGAGTGTCTTCATTGGGGTGAGCCCAAGGAGATCGCCCCAAGGGAGGATCGTGGGCTGTGGTTTTGAAACAAGGTGTGAAAACAAAATAAAATTTGAATAACGACTTCTATGAATGGCTGTGGGTGGTTTCGGCGGTTATGTTAGTAAAGGGTTAACTATAAAATCACGTGTTGTATTTGACAGTAATCGTTGTCTGGTATTCTCGTCCATGTCGCCTCACATTCTGCTCCCACCAACCATTTCGATGATTTACTCATACTATTACTACCTCCAAGCTAATGGGAGGAATGGTGTCAGCAGAATCAAGGGAGCGACATTTCGCAGTTGATCATCAGCGACACTACGCACGCATGCTGGAATGAGACCAAATCAACACATAATAACTGGAATCCACAATGTTGCAGTGTAATACCAATTTCTTTCTCTTTCTTTTGCTGATCTTTCTTTTTCTTCTATATCTCTCAGGGAAAGGCAGGAAGACAGTCAATCTGGCTATGCCTTCCCCTGCCAGTATACAATGCTTTAATTATTGGGATTTTGTATTTATATGTACTATAAGAAATATATTTTTTTGTTGAAATTTCAATATGTTAACTCCATGTACTATATGTATACATTGTTATATTTTAGTATACTGACAAATAAAATATCAATATCAATGTCTGATCGTGACCGTAACGTGGATATGAAATCAATTCCAATCAATCTTTTATACCAGTGTTGCCCGTTTTAGAGGAATTCCACCCAAAGCATTGGTGACTGGGTTCTATTTTACCAGTAAAACAGAGTTTGTTTACCACAGTAAACAAACCCCGCTTCACTTCTTTGGGTTCAAATGTAATCAATGTTGCGATGCGGTCTCATATTTTTCACAAACATTTAGATCCACGTCTCGCATTGCGGGGAAAGGGGGGTGGGGTGGATTTACCATCTCGTGGCATATACTTGTTTGGTTTTTTTTGTTTTATTCGTTTGGGTGGGGGTGAGGCCACTATTAATATTTTTCATAAATTACAGCTTATGATCCCTCATTGGAACGAGCAGTTGGTACTTTGAAAAAATCTGGAATAACTATAGGCAAATTATTTTTTAGCTTCAAACACTGAAAACGATGCCTCATTGGAAAGAGCTCGTTCCAATGAGGGAGCATAAGCTGTAATTTATGAAAAATATTAAAAGTTAGAAATTGAAGAGGGGCATATCCTTTCTCCCCCACTACCTATACAAGATATGCGTGTCTCATGTGAGCAGGCCATGTGAGAAAGATATCTATCTCACATCACCCACGTGACCGGCTTATTAGCATATTAAACGTACTATTTAATCATCGCACGTTCTTTCGTAAACAAACAATATGGCGTCACATTTCGGAAATATTAGCAAACGAACATTTGTCAAAGAAAATAGAAATAACTGATTGATAATAATCGACTGATGCAGGTGCTCGGCTGACGTCGCCGGAATGTATCAATGTTCATTTGGCTACAAATCTTTAACCCCTGTCTTGCCGGCGTTAGGGTTTAATTTCGTGGTGTATATACACTGGGAAAATACAGAACTTTTGTGCGTTCTTTCCGATGAACAAATCAGTTTTTTTTTCAGAAATGGACAACCAAATTGTTCGATAACTGCGCGTGCCACTGAATTACTTTTGATGACGTCAGAGCGTTTTAGTGAGGGGAGAAAAATTATCCCTGATGGGGTCGAGTGTGAGATGGGGAAATCTCACCCGAGAGCAAGATATTTGGGCCAGACACGAGGCGTCGTGTCTGGCCCAAATATCTTGCCCTCGGGTGAGATTTCACCCATCTCACACCCTCCCCCATCAGGGATAATAATAGTCCCACCCCTTTCTACCGTCACTGATGGAAGTACAAAACTAGGACATAACTGAAACCATTCCTTCAACATTATGGAATTCCTTTTGATCTAATCCTAAAATGTGTGAGTACCGCTTTCCTCTCCTTCCCCTATCTCTACGTGTCTCTATTGACTATGTAGTCTGATAACACTGGCGATATGGAGCGGAAATCGAGGACTCTCAAGGGTGGCGCCAAGGGCTGTCTGGAGGCCTACGGCTCCCCCGTCGAGAAAACTGCCTCCTTTATTGTGTGCTTGTCGGGGAACACTCTAGCATCCGCGTCGGGGAGCACACCTTCCTCCCCCTCCACACACACACACACACACCTTGTCGGGGAAATTCTGGCGCCACCAGTGAACACTCGTGGGCAATTTTGCCCAAGGATTAATATGGGATGGCGTTCTACTACTAATAATACTTGGTTTGAACAATCTAGAATCTGACCCTCATAACAATGATGTATACCAAATATTAAAAGAATCTGACTGGTGGTTCTGAAGAAGAAGATTTTTAAAGAATATTCCCCATATTACCCTATGTTAAAATTTCGGGCTCCTGTAGAGAGCCCAAATATGAACCAATGAGCTTTATTTCAACAAACTTTTATCTGAGCCCCCTATGAATGCTGTATACCAAATATCAAAAGATTCTGATGATTGGTTCTGGAGAAAAGATTTTTTAAAATTTTTGCAAATATGCTGACTCAGCATTTTTTCGATGCCCATTACAGAACACCCTAACATAACCGATGGCATTTTTTTTTTACCATTCAATTCTACTGGTCATAAGGATACTTCATACCAAATAAAAGCTCTCTGCTCCGTGGGGTTTGGGAAATATGGGCGTTTGAAAATATTTCTATTTTTAGCTCCCAGGGTTCCCATGGGGATGCGGTATTTTTTTCTTTTTTGCATGGTTTAAGTACTTATGACCCAATACTACCACAAACCAAATTTGGTTCACACCGGACCATCAGTTCAGAAAATAGAAATTTTGGGCGGGGCAAAAAATCTTACCCCTCCAATTACAAAGCCAAATATTACTTCACGAAATTCGTTTGAACAAACTTGATTCTACACCTCATATGGAAGCTCCATAGCAAATATCAAGTCATTGTATACACTGGTTCTTGAGAAGAAGATTTTAAAAATAGTTTGGAGCATTTTCCCCACTCCCTCCCTATGGGGCTGGGCATGCTGAGTTGAACAAAAATGAAATGCCCCTTTGGGACCATCACTCACACAAACTTTCACTTGAATTGGCCCAGTGGCTTTGGAGGAGAAGACCAAAACATGGTGTTGACGGACGACGGACGGGAAGCGATGAGATTAGCTCAGCTTGACTTTGTCAAGATGAGCTAAAAAATCCATTTTATATTTTCGAAATCGGGGTGGGGACTACATCGATATAACGCTTGAACTAAACTATGGAATTGTGTGTATTCCCTCCCACGATTATGAGCCCTACCCAGGTTTTCTTCAAATTCTGAATCTCCGAGATCGATTCTGCTGCCTCCTGGGGAGACGTGGGGGTTAAAAACAGTTAATTATGGTTTGCATTTGGGGGCCCTCAGCCACCCCCCCCCCCCCCCAGGCCCACCACTGGGAGCTCACACATAAGGATTGGTGGAGTGAGACAAGGTGCTCCAGTCTTAATAGGCGCCCGTGAGTAACATTGGGGTAGGACATACAGGAATCTAGAACTAGTATCCACTGATGTGTGGTTGGTTTTAATATTTATTATCACCTCGGCATATGTTTGGTGAAACGCTAACTGAAAATAAGTTATGAACCCCCGTGTAAAAAAATAGCTTCTACACAACTTTTTGCCGGTAAAAAGGGCGGTAAGTGTATACAACTAAGTTTTAAAGTACTAAATGTGCAGCTGAATGTGTGAAAGGTGACAATTTAATGAAGCGTGCGCAATAATAAATATATATAAGTTACAACGAAGATTAAGAATTGTTTGTTTTATTGTAGACTATTTTCAAATTATAAATGGTTTCTCTCCCCAAATCTTTCTGTTAAATCCCCTCGTAGTGAACAGAAACATCTAAATGTTACGCACACGAATTAGTTGCACCTCTATCGAGCAAGGATGATAATATTCACTCCGTCGTGCACCTGAGTGAATTCGTTGTTTTCCTTGCACAAAAATGGCGTGTCGATCAGTGTCGATTTTTAAATATTTTTCATCAAATCCAGTCATGGCTGTTGATGGCGAAATGATGTATTTTCTTTTGAAAAAAGTCTACAATAAAACAAACAATACTTATCTTCCTTCTATATATTTACTGTTGCGTAAGCTCCCTTAAATAGTCACTTTTCACACATTCAGAGGTACATTTAGTACTTTAAAACGTAGTTTTTATACACTTACCATCCTTTTCAAGTTTACCGGCAAAAGGTATTACCCTTAATTTTTCGTTGCGAGGGTGCACTCGTTTCGTCTCGGATGAAAACAAAGGGAGACAATACGTAGATGGAAAGTTAAAAAACTTATAGTAGTTTATATATTTTTTATACCTACCAATGGCCCAGACATAGCTGGTGCTAATTCTCAAAAGCTAGGGCCAAACACAAATTTTGCCCCCCAATCCCCAAAATTTGCATCTAAAACCGAAAAATTCATGTCCAAAATGGTTCTCCATACTTTTCCTCCACTGCGCATGCGCAGTGTCAAGGAGGTCTCGAAATTGGCGCCAATTATCATTCTTACAAGCAGTGCCTGGTCAGCGCTATGTACTCAGCGGGGAGGTATGAGTTCCCAACTCCAGGGAGGGCCATCCCCGTCTGGGTCATTGGTAAGTATAAAAAATATATAAATTACTATAAATTTTTTAACATTTTTATACTGTACCAATGACCCAGACATAGCTGAATAGAAAAAAGGCTGGAGGGCCTAGGACATAGAGGAAAATCCAATAAGCTCAACTATATATAATAGAGTTATCCCCTCGAGGAGAAAAGGAGTATTAGGCTTTACATGTATCTTTCTTATTTATGATAAATTAGAAAGACACAACACCCTCCATAATTGAGCATAATAACATTCATGTTCTCTATTAACATCCAGTATAACCCCTTATACTAATTATTTTTAAAGTAAGCCAATAAATAAAGTAAGTCCAGAGAATTGAGACTCTTTATACTCTTCAAAAGTGTCCGAGGATTGTATATTAACGCCCGGTTGACACGTGACATATACAAATGCTTCACACCGAGCTACACTTTCAAAATATGACATGAATGAATTTAAACATTAGCTTTACACTTTAAAACCATCCCGGTACCGACTCAGAATTACTGACTCCGGAGGAGGTATCCCCTTGCTTTTCACTATAAAGCAGGTGACCTAAGGGAAACCCCCCCCCCCCCCCTTCCCCTTGCCCTGGGTCAAATAGCCCAGAGCGAAGAGGGCAGCAGGACAGAGTCACTGCCGGAACAGAAAGCCTGCATGACTATATTTGCAACTGTTTAGTGGACGACATTCTGAGCAACAGATAACGGACCAAAACAATGCAGGTCTCCAGAAATGGACTCAATATTTCTGAGATAAAAATTCGTGAACGTGGATGGCTGAGACCAATATGCAGCCTTCATTAAATCTGTAATAGCAACACTATTTGTGTAAGCCCAAGACGTAGAAAGAGCTCTTACTTCATGAGCCGAAATCTTAAGTACAGACTGCTGAGTTGAAGATAGATTATCATAAGCAGTACGGATAGTTAATTGAATCCATCTAGCAATAGAATGGACCGTAATGTCCTTTCTATTAGGCATCAGAGACAGAAAGAAGCATTTTCATCCCTTTCTGATAAACTGAGATCTTAGTTTATAAATACGTAAAACTCTAATCGGACAGAGAAAAGGCCTATGCCCGTCTGAAGACGGAAGAGCCTTAATAACAATAGGTTCCGGATATTGATTAGATTCTTAGCCAAAAATCCAGCATTAGTAGTAAAGGTAATAGTGTTCCCGACACTACGATAGTGAGAATCGTCCACAGATAGTGCATGAAGCTCACTGACTCTTCTAGCGGAAGAGAAAGCTAAGAGAAATGTTGTCTTATAAGATAAGAATTTGAAGTTCACTGTCTGAAGAGGCTCAAATAGCTTTTCTTTTAGTTTAAGAAGAACCCAAGCTAAATTCCATTTAGGAATTAATCTAAGGGTTCTAGGTCTATTTATCGAAAAGTTTCTAACTAATTTAGATAAAGAGACAAATTTAATTTAGATAAAGACACAAAATGGATCCAATTTGAAAAATATCATGGTGTGCATAGGTATCCGATAACATAGACCTATAACCTTTAATAGTAACAGGCTGCAGTTTGATCTCATCAAACAAGTATACTAGAAAGCTTGCAATGTCTGGAATAGAGGGATCAAAAATGTCAACAGAATGATCCCTACACCAATGACAAAAAACCTTCCACTTAGCCGCATAGTTTAGCGAAGAGGAGGTCCTCCTACAGTTAGAAATTGCGTCCACTGCTCGTCCTGTAAAATGCTTGCCGTCCAAGAAGGACCGCACAACGGAAATACGTGAAGGTTGAGACCTTGCGGGTTGTGATGCAGTTGACGCGATTTCCCCTGCGAAAGAAGATCCTCTCGTGGAGGAAGCTTCCGCGGTATGTCCCACAGCAGACACCTGAGTAGATTTATCCACGGTCTCTGTGGAGACAGAGATGCTACCAACAGAATTTTGCATTGAGATTGTTTTATCTTTAGCAATATCTGCTGAATCAACGGCGCTGGAGGATACGCATATCCTATCATTCCGTCCCACGAGATCTATAGAGCGCCTACTGCATATGCACGGGGATCCGGACATGGAGACACATACGTCTGCAACTGATTGTTGAGCTGTGTCGCAAATAAGTCTATCATTGGCCGCTCCCATTGGTAGCAAATCTGATTGAATACCTGTTTGTTGAGAGTCCATTCTGACGGCAACAAGCGACCCTTCCGTGAAAGGGAGTCTGCTAATACATTCAGACGACCCGGAATATGACGGACCGAATGTAGAACCTGGTGTTCTAGAACAAACAGAAGGATTCTTTCCGTTAAATTGAATAACGGAACGGAATGAGTGCCTCCCTGGTTCCGAATATACGCTACTACTGTCGTATTGTCGGACAGGATTTGGACATGTGCTTTCTGAATAATGTTCATCCAATGACGTAGTGCAAGCCAAATTGAAACTCAGACAAAGTCACAGCGAGAGAGTTCGTGAGACCGATAGGTCTGTGCGGAGCCGCTGCGGATCTCATTTCCTTGATGTTTATGTGCTTGCCTAGAAACTGCGGATCCCAAAGACCCTGGCACTTCGATTCCGTTGGGATCAATG
Organism: Pictodentalium vernedei; assembly: GCA_031216915.1. Classification (NCBI taxonomy): domain Eukaryota; kingdom Metazoa; phylum Mollusca; class Scaphopoda; order Dentaliida; family Dentaliidae; genus Pictodentalium; species Pictodentalium vernedei. The sequence goes on from CM062295.1 coordinate 326,986,267, forward strand.
TTGCACCCCAACCTGTTTGACTGGCATCCGTCATAATAGTAAAATTCGGATCCGGCAACTGCAGTGGAACTCCCTGAGTCAACCACTGAATGTTTGCCCAAGTCTGAATCTCTTGTTTCACTTGATTTGACAAGAGAACGCCTATATCGAGCGAATGAATCTTTACACTACAATTCTGAGTGAAGAAAATTCGGAGAGGACGAGTGCGTAACCGCCCCATCGGAATGAGATCCGCAGCGGCTCCGCACAGACCTATCAGTCTCACGAACTCTCTCGCTGTGACTTTGTCTGAGTGAAGACAATAGCAAGTGTAACAACTGATTAATTTCGCTCTGGTTAACGGCAGACGAACGAGATTGTCGTGCGTCTCGAAGCTCATTCCCAAATGGCTGAATGACTTGGATGGCACCAGATCCGACTTCTCCTCGTTTATTATAAAACCGAGACGTCGGAGTAATAGAAGCAGATTCTGCACATCGTTCTGAAGCGTTAACTCGTTGCCGTACCTCTGAAGAATGTCGTCCAGGTAGGCCGACGTTACCGCAGACGAATGAGCTCGGAAATATATCATTACCGAGTTCATTATTCGAGTGAAAGCCCAGGGCGCTAGGTTCAAACCGAAGCACATCGCTCAGAACTGATATACAACTCCTAGGACTGCGAAGCGTAGATACTTTCTGAATGTCGGATGTACCATGACGTGAAAGTACGCATCCTTGAGATCTATGGTTGTAGCATAGTCGTTCACCCGAATACTCGCTCTGACTGATCGAATTGTCTCCATATAGAACTTCGGAGCGACGATCAGCTTGTTTATCCAGCTCAGTTCCATGACTGGACGGAACGAGCCGTCTGGTTTCGGAACCAGAAACAGATGGCTGTAGAAACCCGGTGATTCCTGGTCTTCTACGACCTCTACCGCGTTCTTCTTCAGAAGAGACTGTACTTCTGATAAAAGAGCGTCTCTTTTCTGCGGATTTGACGGAAGCGGAGTCCATTTTGGACTTCGAGTTCATGGAGGCTTTCGTTTGAAGGATATTCTTAGTCCTTCCGAAATAACCCCTCGAACCCAGGGGTCGTCCGTAATTGACGCCCAATCGTTTATAAAACTCGACAATCTTCCGCCTACCGGAACACGATAGAGGTTCAAACCATCACCTCCTGGACCTGCGAGGCTTGCGGAAGGAGAAACTACGTCTTCCACGACCCGCACCTCGCCCCGTCGAGCTAGGGACGTCTGACCGGTTATCTCGGCCAGAATAACGTCCCCCACGTGAGTCGCTGCCTTGACGGTCTCCAGAATAAGACCAAGAGGACGCATAGGAACCTCTATAGGAACTTCTCTTGGGCGTACTTGTCCCAGAAGTGCCTGTCTTACTGTTTTCTGCCTTATCCGACTTTTTAGAAGCGGATTTGAATAGCAGAGAATCCGAAGGTTTCTTAGTTATCTTATCATAGATTGCTGAAAGCTTGCCGTCAAAGAGAAGCTCTTCGGAAACCGAAGTGACTCTGAGAGAGTTTTCCACCTTACCATCCACGCGCGTGGATGTAGCTAGGGCTGTGTCACATCTAACCAACTCCAGGTTTGCCACTGAAAGGGCGGAGTTATACGTGGAATAAGCTATTGCCCTTGAAAGAACTCTTAATGAGGATTGTATATCCTGGAATTCTTTCCCTTGAAGACGTAATGTTAACGCTTTAGTAAGGTGATCTGCGTATGATAAAGTGTCTAAGTTAACTCTGTTAGACATAATTGTCGTTTCCAACGTCGTGGTTGGAATTGACATAGACGATGGTATAGATGGTATAAGTCTTCAGCCTGGTCGTCTAGACGCAGAGGAACTCTCGGTATGCCCTGTCCTGCCGTTTCGAATTTATTCCTTGAATTGATGAAAGGCAGATTTAGAGCATTTGCGGACAAGAAACCATACTTGCTCGTTTTGGTAGCAAGCGTATATATAGCGTCATTCAATAATTCAAATGTTCTTGTGACATTATTGGACTGTGTTAGAAACTCAGGGACGATGTCCCTGAACCGATCAAAAAATTCTGTGTCCAATGACGCTATCAGTCTCTTATCCGGCATCGCAGCATTCTGGTCCGACGGAACAACCTCTGGAAGAAAATGCCGGATAAAATCTACGGCAGCTTTATGTTGTTCCGAAAGGAAAAGCTCCAAATCCTCTGAATCCCTTTCGCCATCCTGTCGGACCCTATGAAGTTCTCGGTCGCCCGTACCTGATGCTTCAGCGGAGCGTACCGACCCAGCGCCGTCGGATAATTCCTGATCTGACAGAGATTCTGTCGTCTGCTGGGATGCTGCGATAAGTTGTGCTATTTGGGATAGCACGTCCGTCACTGAGGCCTGTGCAGTAGCGGTCTTACGTTGCTTTGCCACTGGAAGCTCCGTGTACGTTGACTCCTGCATACTTCTTTTATGAAAATGTCCGGAGTCCACAGGCCTCGTGTCCCTGGCTATCGGATGGCGTGACCTGGTCGGCATGGAATCCCTGATCGGCGAAGCTGGCTGGATATCCATGGTCACGTAGCCAATGTGCGGTTGTGTGCGCTGCCGTGAGGATGAGGAAGCCATATCGACAGTCTCTCCGGACTGTCTATATAACGGAGCATCCAGAGCGGCGGACGTATGCTCCGAATGCGAAACGTTTTGTACCACAACATCTGGTCCCAGATGTTGTTGTACGAGAGAGGGACCTCTCTCGCTCACAGCCCGGATGGACCTGGACGAGCTTGGAACCGGACTAATAGGCTTCCTCCCTTCTCTCCTCTGATCCGTCGTCACTGGGTGTGTACTTTGTCTTATTATAGTGCTCGCAGCACCCAAATCTCCTTCCTGGACCGCAATGGACGAACCCAGGTGCTGAGCCATTCGATGAATAATAGCTACACCGGGCGAGCTAGCGGCCGCCAATGCCGTCGATCCTAATAGGGACCTCTTAGGCAATTGACGTATTTCCATGAGCACTTTTGCCGCTAGCTCTTCATTTAACTGTGACCACGGAGGCACACTTTTGGAAGACATCACGGAAACATCACCCTGTTCTTGTTCCTCTGAAAAAGAGATTGATAAACTAGAGTGACCCTGCGGAGAAAGGACCGGCATGGCCTTTTCCCCGCTAACAACATACCATGACACACGTTTCCAATGTTTGTCATCCCAATTGACACATACTGAACAGGAGTTAGTGCGAGTACACTGACTACAATAAATACAATGATTATGAAAGTCAGAGGAAGATTTCCTCTTATTACAATTTGAACAATATCCTTTCATTGTGAAAATAACACAAACAGTCCTAGTACTCGCACCAACCCCTGAAAACAAAGATACATAATAACATGATCTATTAACATAGAAAAATAATTGAAATAAAAAAAAAAAAAAATTTTCAGAAAAGCCCAAGTTTCTGAAAGTAACGTTGAGCCCCAATGGATCCCCAAAAAGCATAAGTGTGGACAAAACATTTTAAAATATTTCAAAAAAATTAATGCAACACTTACGTATAATAATAATGTATCTTGTTATGATTAAGCTGATACAAAGACAAGAAATCACACTCAACAGAAACCGTTGTCAATGTAAACAAGAAGTGTATAAACACCGGGAACATGACTCCAGGCACTGATAAACATGGCCCAAAATCAGTTACCAATTACAACACTATCTGATGCAAAACAGAGACTTCCAGGGAAGAAAGTGCAGAACATCAGATGGTAGATGCAGAACACAACGCCTAAACACCCATGGGTGAGGACGTAAACATGGGGAAAAGAACAGAATTCATTCTGTTACCAAGCTAAAACTCCCAAGAAATTTTAGTAACAATATTACAGAAAATATGCCAAAAGCATGGGAGAATAGCAAGGGGGGACTAAAGGAAAGGGAGAGAGGAAACACTGAACAAGCAGTGTAACTTTATAGCAAGAATGACAACAACAGGTCCATGCCTTGAAATTAGGCAACATAACATAATTTCATAAAAAATTTTTAAGTTACAGCCCTGATTATTTCCTGCCACTCATTTTTCCTCTCCTCCTTCTATTTCCTCTTTAGATCCACCATTTTTCTAATATTTATGTGTCTGGCATCATTTAAACTGAGATTTAGAAGCACAAATATCAGTCAGATGTGAACTGATGAAGGGCCAAACAAAGAATGATAATTGGCGCCAATTTCGAGACCTCCTTGACACTGCGCATGCGCAGTGGAGGAATAGTATGGAGGACCATTTAGGATATGAATTTTTCGGTTTTAAATGCAAATTTTGGGGATTGGGGGGCAAAATTTGTGTTTGGCTCTAGCTTTTGAGAATTAGCACCAGCTATGTCTGGGTCATTGGTACAGTATAAAAATATAAATCGATGCGAGATCATGTGACAGTCGGGCCGCGGCCCGACAAGTTATATACATGACTTGCCGTGCGTTAATATAATTTGATCGCCTTACTGAACAATGTTACCGCATTAGAGAATGCCCTGTTAAGTGGTAATAATTATACAATAACGTGATTTTCGAGTGCGTTTGGGCTCCATTACTGGACCGCCATCTGTGATCAGCAGCCCAGCAGTCATTGGCAGTCCGAGGCGATAGCTGAGGGCTCCTAATGGGTGTGGGGCTGCTAAGCACAGACGGGGGTCCAGTGATGAAGCCAAACGACGCCTGATAAAATCATGTTATTATTATTATTATTATCAATACATGAAAATTAGTATGAAGTTTAGTAAAACCAAGAAGCGCGCGCAACTCACAGTGTTTTTCAAATTATAATGACATAAACTTAACAGAATTTAAAACACTGTTTAAGGGGTCGTCCAACAAAACATTTTGCGTTGTGAACTAATGCATGTGCATGCTGTCTTGTAGATTTATTTCCCCCTAAAAACATATCAGACCTACAATATAAAAATTGGCCTCGAAACGTATTGTCGAAAATGTATTGTTTTTGTTTCGCTGGGGTGTATACATTATGGAACGGAACTTCTGTTTTGGAAATGGTAATTCGCGGACGTTTGTCAGACAGTATGTCACTTCGACATCTTAGGTTCGTAATAACTGAATGAAAACGACCTTTGCCACAATCCGACCTGTGCGTACTTTCAAGTTACAACAAACGGATGTGTTGTTGATGCTTTTCATTTGGTAACTTTGTTCCAATAACACGCAGTGTTGGTTTGAAGTGAACAGAGTTTTGCACTTGCAAATGCAAAACAGATAAATCACGTGGCAGAATACTCCGCAGAATCGAACAAGAGCGGAATCCCAACAGCCAGCCAGCAGACGATGAAATCCAATGTGCATATATGGGAACATTTAGCTTTTCGACAATTTCTGTCATTTAGTCAGCAAAGCAAATGACAGTTGAGTTTATTTGGAAAAACTTTAATTTTGAAAAGCATGTTCAATAAATTATTCACAGTCTGCATGGAATGATCTAAGGAGAAATCTCACATTACACCGTTCGCTTGTTAGAGGGCATCATTCGATTTGTTCGCTTGTGAAAACGAGAGCTGGGGTTCCCCATGTTTTTACTTCCGGTTTCCGGTTTAGATTGGATGGCATAGCATTTTCGCTATATGGACGCTTTTGTCCCCTTTGGATTTATACCATTTCGTGAAAAGAATCAATGTGAAACGCCATTTATTAAGCAAATTGAGGCAGAACATTTTATATTTATCTCAGTTAACAACAATGAAAGGTAAACTCGTCAGAGAAATGTGAACAGATTTCCACGAAGGTGAAATGACGTCACGGACAGAACGTCAGGTCGTGCTGAGCCAGCCTGTGGGCGCTAATGACTAAAACTATTTATTTATTTATTTATTTATTTATTTATTTATTTATTAGTGTTTAAGGTCACATATTTCTGCACAATGGCTATTCATGACCATGACAGTTTTACGGATGGAGGAGGCCGGAGTACCCGGAGAGAACCACCGACTGAGCAACGGCGAGCGCCCCAACACACTAACTACACACAATCAGGGTTAGCATTGGTTGACGACAAGTGCACCATCGACGTACAGTGCAATATGGCTTAGTGCACAATCCCACCGTGCCCCACGTGGGCAATGGGGATGAAGTGTCTTGCCCAAGGACACAACGCGGTTGCTGAAGGTGGGGTTCGAACTGAGGACCTCTCGGCTTGCAGTCTGCACCTCTACCTACTGAGCCACCGCGCACCCATCGACTAAAAATAGCCATTAGCGACCGGCTATGCTTTATAATCTTTGTTTCAGGTTTATTATGCTTCCTTACATGCTGTGTAAATTAGTATTAATGTGAAGGTAGCGCACAATGAATTGATAATAATATTAATATAAGATGTTTAACTGGTGAAGTGCTAAATTATTTTTGGCCTTCAAAAGTTGTCGACCTGACTTTGCCTTGTTAAAATTTATGGGAGAGTGCCCATATAAATTGCAACAAAGCAAATTTTTAAATACTAAATAATTTCACTTATTCATTTATTTTATTAGGGTTTAACAACACTTTAACAACCAAGGTCATATCGTGTCGGTGACAGTTTTACAGGTGGAGGAAGCCGGAGTACCCGGAGAGAACCACCGTGCAACGATGAGCAGCTGCCATTTCCCAAACATCATAACTCCGCACTGCGGCACAGGCAGGGTTAGATTGGTTGAAGACAGGTGCACCATCGACGTGCAGTAGGCCTTAGTACATGGCGTCATCGTGCTCCCATGTGGACAATCGGGGTTGAGTGCCTTGACCAAGGACACTTCGCGGGAGTCTGAATCGGTCGCTCTGACGGTCACCCATCGAAGGATTAACCGGGCTCGACGTTGCTTAACTTTGGTGATTTGACAAGAACAGGTTACCACAACGCCACCGCGCCCCCAATATTTTCACTTCAAAGCCAATATGCATCCACTGAATATGAAGTCTTTAAGTTGTGGTACCTACATTTCGGATTAAAGCCCAAATATTGACTTTCAGCACTCTACCAGTTGAAAAAAACAAGAAGGGCGATTAAACTCAAACTGAGACATCAAGTATTCAACATATGATTATAAACGGTACAAATGCGTAAATTATTCAGAGAAAAATAAGAAATAAATTACAAATCTTTATATATAACTAAACAAGATACAAAAATTTATGAGAATGTTATTATAATCGAAAAAAAAAACAATACTAAAAGAAAAACAGAATACATAGTTTTAAATATGCGGTTAATTCTTTTTTTAAAATTCTGTTTATGAGTAAAAAGAAGTAAAACTTGAATATTTATAAATTAAAAAAAATAATACCAAATTATTTTAAAGAAGGGATTACTTGGTAGCCAAAAGCTATTACTACCTAATTCAATGCCTTGGACGATTTGGCAATAGAACCTGGACGGTTTGATGGAATTTGCCTTCTGGTTGGTGGGAATTGATCTTCCACCGAATTGTTCTGTATTTGAAGTACGGGGGCCATTTGATGGAAATGTCTTAAGTTTCGAGGTTAAATTTCAAACACTTTGTGTGCTAGATAATATGCATTTGAGACTCAGCTCACACACTTTCTCCCCATGTTTAACTCTTAAACCGCTGAGTAATTTTTAAATATTTTTCATCAAATCTAGTCATGGCTGTTGTGAAGCAGCCATGACTATATTTGATGAAAAATTAAAGAACATTTGATACAAGAAATCATTGGTTAAAAAGTCTCCACAACTTTCAGGGGTACAGTTGGTTAAATATCCTCAAATTTGACTTATTTTAACAGCAAGAAATGTCCTGTCCTGGGTGGGAATAACCGCCAGCAGCATACAAGAAATTACCATTCGGAGGCTCATCCAATCCTAAGGCACAGCAAATGCTTCAACCGATAATAGTCCTGTTTGTGCAGGGTTAGTAAGTTGGTGAGTCTGTGGACAGTTACTTGCTATTGCACAGTGGTTCCCTCCAGCCTCCTCCAACCGTAAAACTTCTGATATGACCCTGGCTGTTAAAAGTTTTGTTAAACCCTAAGAGATCAACAAAGAAGTCCTCAGCAGCTGGTGCCATTCCATGTATTGTAGTGAAGCACTGGTTCATTTCCATTATAAAGGAGTAATCTGGGGTCAGATTCACAGACCATCTCAAAAGATAGCGTAGTAGTGTTATAGTTAAGGTATAGGGGCAATTTACCAGCCATCATTGATTTCTCATCATACAAAAACATGGCTTCAAATCACTTTATTTTTGGAGGTTCGGTTTCAGTCTGATATGAACTTACCTCAGGCTGATATCTCGGCCGATATGAACCTAACCAAGTAATAACCTCTTTATTTCTTTTAAACCAGTTACAAAAATTCTCAGATCTGTTACAGTTTTCTGGCAGTGCTATTACTGCTCATTCTTTTCACAAAGTTTCCTCTTCTCCTAGTTCAGCAGTCCGAGCGTCTAAGTTCCCACTGGGAAGCCACGATGTTCAGATAGCTGAACTACTGCTTCTCCCACTTGAACGAATCTCCACTTGTGACTCTGAATTTTAGTTTGTGACGAATGTTCTGTACAACTCTCTTCTTTCTTCACTTCCTCCACCTAATCATTGCTTATTGCCATAATTAATTCATCATCAAACAAAAGACTATTTCACACCACTCCACCATACCTGGTAAAGACTATTTTCCTGATTGCATACAATGAATAACTGAATATTTCGAAGCAAACAATTTGCTTGCGCCTATTAACGCACTGGGGGGGGGGGGGGGGGGGGACAATTCTATCTTGGTTCATGTTTGTTTGTTTGTTTGTTGGTGGTTAAAGTCACATATTTATGCACCATGGCTAATCGTGACACAACATGGAGATGAAGTCAAGTTTAGTCAATCGTTGATCAACATGTTGCCCATTTTAGAGGACTTTCACCACAAGCATTGGTGACTGGGTCCTATTTTACTAGTAAAGCGGAATTGGTTTACCACAGTAAACAAGTGCTGCTTACTTCCCGGGGTTCCCCATATAGACTGTGCTCGGCATCATATTAGCAGAGTTTGAAGCAATGTCAATCGAGTTTAATAACTGGCAATTCTGGGAAAGAAAATCATCCCCAATATATAATGCCTGGTAATGATTTTTTTCCTGTTTGTGTTCGACGAATAACAAACCATTTTGGTATAAACAAATTAGTTATTGTCTAGTAACACATTGGGGGGGGGGGCAACTCCTGGTTCAGCCTGAAGACCAAGATCGGCATCATATCAGCCGAGTTTGAAGCCATATCTGCTGCGTTTGACAATGGGTATTTATTTATTGTTGTTTTAGGCCACATATATCTGCACAATGGCTAATCATGACTGCAACATGGATATAAAGTCAAGTCCAGCCAATCGTTTATACCTATGTTGCCCATTTTAGATGACTTCCTCTTCAGTCATTGATTAGCGGGTCCTATATGGGAAAATGGAAATTCGGGGAAAGAAAATTATATCAAATAAATAATACATTATTAATGCTTTAGTAGCCGCAACTGCTTCCCACCTCATAATAGGCTGTTGCTTTATGGCTTCCTACATTTTAATTGGTTGAGTACTGGAAGACCATATTTGGACTCTACTGGAAAGCGCAAGTGTATCAATTAATAGGCTTCACATTCTGTGGATGTGCTTCACATTCTCTAAGAAGTGACAAGTTTAGGCTGATATGGTTTTGTCTTGTCACAATTTATAGGAGAGTGCCTATAGGTAGGGCATTTGAGCCTATGTGAGAAGGCAAATCCATATGATCCAATTCTAACAACCAAGTTTAACTCTTTACCCAACGTAACGGCAAAAAACGGCCAGCGCTATTCTAAACAAGAGGCCCCAGGGGGCCTGAGGGCGCTCACCTGACATGGTAGTCTAAATATCAAACCAGGGACTTGAATAAGCTGCATACGCCTCTCCTAAGAAAAGCATATACCAACTAGATGAAGCGATTGTGCCCACACAATACACAGGATTTTCCTTCTATTCTCAGTTCCTGCACTTTTACGGCCCAAAATTGAGATAAACGCATAAAAAACAGATTTTTTTCCCAAACAAAATATTTTCAGCCTAAATTTTTTCTTCTTCTTAAAACGCATAAAAAACCAAAAAACTAATTTCGGGATTTTGGTTCAAAGTTTTCTAAGTCCCACCCGGACCCCAAATTATCAGTGTAAAAAAAAAATAATTTTTTTTTGTCTTAAAATTGACCGAAACACATAAAAAAACAAAAAAAAAATTTCCGGATTTTGGTCCCAAACCGGACCCCAAATTTTCAATCTAAAAAAAATAATTTTTTTTTTTGTCTTAAAATTGATCGAAACGCATAAAAAAAAAATTTCTGGATTTTGGTCCAAAATTTTCCAAATCCAACCCGGCCCTCAAATTTTCAGTGTAAAAAAAAAAAAAAAAAATTTTGTCTTAAAATTGACCAAAACGCATAAAAAAACAAAAAAAAAAATTCCAGATTTTGGTCCAAAATTTCTAGATCCAGAAAGGGGCCCCAAATTTTCAGCCTAAATATGAACCCAGGGACTTTGCTTGAACAAACTTGAATCTCACCCCTCTGAGGATGCTGCATACCAAATATCAAAACATTCTTGTTGGCTGATCTGAAGAAGATTTTTAAAGAATATTCCTCAAACTGCAATAATTTAAACATTTGGGCTCCCATAGAGAGCCCAAATATGGACCCAGGTAATTGATTTCAATAAACATGTGAAACAATCTTCCAAAGATGGTATATGTGAAATTTGAAAGCTTTAGGAGCAGTGGTTTGGGAGAAAAGTAGTCTTACATGTTTTTCCCATTACCCACGGTGTTAAAAAATGCGGACTCAGCACTTTTTCAAAAGTCCCCAAAAAGTACCCCATGATAAAACCGATAGCAATTCTTTTTGACCATTCCATTCTCTTGGTCCTAAGGAAGCTTCACGCCAAATAAGAATTCTCAGTGCCATGTAGTTTTGGAGATACGGGCGTTTTAATTTTTTCTATTTTTAGCTCCTGAGGTTCCCATGGAGGATGGAAAAAAAATTTAGGCATAAATTAAGTACTTTATGACCCAATAAGCCCTCATGTCAAATTTGGTTCAAATCTGTCTGTCGGTTTGGAAAATAGAAATTTTGGGACTGGCAAAAATTCTTGCCCCTCCCATAACGAAGGCAAATAACGCCTGACAAACTTCTCTTGAACAAACTTGATTCTAAACCTTAAAAGGACTCTGTATACCACATATCAAATCTCTGCTACTGGTGGTTCATTAGAAGAAGATTTTCAAAAAATTTGGCCATTTTTTCCCCACACCTCTGCTCAATATGAGCTGAAACCTAATTTGGATAAAAATCAAAATGCCCCTATATAACCACTACTTACATGAAATTTAATCAAAATGTGGCCACCTTCATGCAGGACGAGATGACAGACGACGGACGGATGGACGACGGACGAAGAGTGATAAGAAAAGCTCACCCTGACTTTCAGTCAGATGAGTTAAAAATTGCCAATTAATTTCCATTTTTTGTCTCAAAAAACAACTTATGACCCTCTTTGGAACGAGCTCGTCAAGCTCGTTTCAATGAGGGGTCATAACCTATGTTTTTGAGACAAAAAATTAGTTATTCAAAATTTTGTTTGCAAGTGTCATCTGCTTTTCATGTTAGGTAAAGGGTTAATTGAGCATTCTATCTGTTAACAAGCCAAAGCAGTTCATAACCTTATAAAAAAAGTAACATGATAAATTATGGTACAGTGGAACCCTGTTAATTGAATAACCACTTTGCCAATGAAAATTATACATTTAACAGGAGTATTCAATTAAGAGAGATTGTGTCACTTTCCTGTATTCTAGAGATAAACTTAGCATTTATTCTATCATATCTTGTTTGACAGAGCTCCATGAGCTCTGTCAAACAAGATATAATAGATTAAATTCCTGTATTGGATGTACTGAGGCCAAGTAGGCCTATAAACAAAGGAAAACTGGAGCGATTCAGGTTAATTTCTCCACAGGTTATAAGATTTTTTATTCAATTAACAGGAGTTTACTCTATAACCCAGATTAAATTAACAGGTCAAATGTGAATGTGAGGTATGGTAAATGGTTTTGTGTTGGGAAATTATATTCAATTAACAGGGTTATTCAGTTAAGAGAAATCAAATTAAGTGGGCTCCACTGTAGTGTTTCAAAACACCCCAGCATACCAGGGTGTTTTGGGACCATTTTTTTTAAATCAAATAATCAGGTGAATGGTAGTTGTAGAACAGTTTAACCCTCAATGTCTCAATTCCAGCTTCGAGTACTCTTACCTTACAACAGGTGTCCCAACATGCTGTTTCTAGGTGAACTTACAAGTTACATTCTAAGTACCTTGGCTGTTGTTTTTAGGCAAGTCTTGGCTGCCAATATTGGCAGCCAAGCCTTGCCAAAAGTCTACACACATAAAGCCACAGGATTACACAAAGTGTGCCAAAAATGTAAGATATTTCTAGGCCCTTGAGGGTCAACTGTTATAAAGCTAAAATTGAGTGGATAAGATTCAGAGCTTTTTGTATGAAGCACATTTGGATATATAATTATCCATAAAAAACAAAAGTTTTTAGACTAAATCCATGGCAATTGACTATAACAATTAAATCATTAACATTTGAATTACAATATTTCAATATTTTAAAAGATTATATAAAAAACAACTAAGAAAAACATGTATTTACTCATAAATACACAACTATACAATTTAACACAATAACAACAAAGACAAGTGGCCCCAAGGGGCCTTAATCGCTCACCTGATAAAGAGGTTCAAAAAAGTATTTTGGGTCATGTTCAGTTAGTCATGGTTCATCAACACAACAGATAACTCTGGTGTCCATGTCAGATGATTATATTATCATAGGTTTTCTTGACCATTTCCAATTCTAATTCCCACTAGAGATGTAATATACAAAAATATGAAAGGATTCTGACTAGCGGATCTGAAGAATTTGATTTTTAAAGAAATCTCCTCATATTGCAGTAAGTTACTCTTTTGGCTCTAATAGAGAGGCCAAATATTAACTCAGGCATCTGATTGGAACAAACTTCAATCTAACCACCTTAGACATGATGTATACTAAATATGAAAGCATTCTGACTGGTGGATCTGAAGAAGATTTTTAAAGAAATTTTATCATATTTCACCAAGTTAAATGTTGGGCTCCAATAGAGAGCCCAAATATTAACACAGGGACCCGATTTCAACAAACTTGAATCTGACCCCCATAGAGATTTTGTATACCAAATCTGAAAGCATTCTGACTGGTGGATCTGAAGAAGATTTTTAAAGAAATTCCTCCATAATGCACTAAGTTAAAATTCAGGCTCACATAGGGTGCCCAAATATTAACCCAGGGACTTGATTTGAACAAACTTGAATCCTAGAGATTTGTACACTAAATATCATAAGATTTTAACTGATGGTTCTTGAGATTTTTTTAATTTTGAAAACAATTTATGGGAGTTATCAGATTTATGCCCCTTGTGGTGTCCCATTTGGACGTGGCAACTTTATTTGAACAGGCTTGAATTGACATATGATAAGCAACATGCATATCAAATTTGGTTTAATTTGGCCCAGTGGTTTATTAGAAGTCAATAATGTAAAGTACACACCAGACAGAAGGACGAACAATGGACAGAAAGTGATCAATTAAGCTCCCCCTGACTTTCAGGCAGGTGAGCTAAATATTAGTTTAAATAAATAAGTCTAAAATAACATTAAAAAATGTAAATTCCATCAGCCCATTTACTTTGCTCATATAAACCACAATAAATTTTCTCTCACTTACCCAGGCTTGTAGTTTAGAAAACAAAAGGACGATGACTAATACCCTCATCAGTCATATCACTGTGATGGATATACTCTGTACACTGTGATGGATATACTCTGTACCATACACTTGTGTTCCCGATAAAAGAACAGAAGCCATTACTTTTAAACTTGTACAATTGTATTTTCTAGAATTGTATTTCCACCTATAAATATAACTAACTAAAATGAATCATTAGCATTTCAAAACATATGGCAACTTGTCAACTGGCATTATTTTTTCTGCTCAAATAACAAGATTCATTATTTGATTTTTTTTTTATTTCTGCCTACTAACTTTTGAATTACCATCCAGAATCATTCCCCCCCCTCCCCCCCCCCCCCCCCCCCCCCCCCCCGAACAATAGTGACAAAATTCCAGTAATTTGGATACACCATGCCAAGCAAATGTGTGCCGGGTCGACCATAGTTTGACCCGGCATGGGAACATTTTTTAATTTGGCATTAAAAGTAGAAATTTCCTGTCTTTTGAAGGATCAATGCCTGCTTCAACATACCCCCAAAAGTTTTATTTTTTCTGCTCAAATAACAAGATTCATTATTTGCAATTTTTTATTTCTGTCCACTAACTTTGGAAGGAGCATTCAGAATCATTTTATCCCCCCCCCCCCTCCCACCTCCTCAAATGGACTAAATTCCACTAATTTGTATACTCTTTGCCAAGCACATGTGCCCCGGGTCGACCATGGTTCCACCCAGCATGTAAAAAATTTAAAATTTGGCATTAAAAGGAGCAATTTCCTGTCTTTGTTCCATGGGAAGCCTCTGTTTGCGAGAGCATTTCTCCTACTTTCAATTACCAGTAACCACTCATCACTTGAAATTTAACCTCTTCTGTTAATTAGTTAATGTTTCATATTGTCATAATTGTGTGTAATCTGCGTGTTGAATAAACACCTCAAATATAACAATAGACACTCAGTCATGGGATTACATTCAATGTAATTACAGGTGTGAATTGACAACTCTGAGTTAATTCACTGGTAGATAAAATGGATGAAAATAGTGAAAACTGAAAAACAGTGTCTGAAATTTTTCTGGGGGGGGGGGGCAAAAATGTTTCCAGGGGGGGGGGTGCCCCCCCCCCCCCCCCCTGGTTGCAGGCCTGGGTAATGCAAGTTAATTTTACCAAAAGGCCAACTTATTTAGCCAGCACTGCAGTTAGTTTTATGATGGAAAACTAACAGGCATTTATTCATAATAATTACAGCAATAAAAACACTGTGCTAAACAACAGAATAACACAATCTATGGAGATTTACTGATTTGAAGAAGTCCTCCCTATCAAAAGGGCAATTTTAATAAACATACA
This sequence comes from Pictodentalium vernedei, assembly GCA_031216915.1. NCBI lineage: Eukaryota > Metazoa > Mollusca > Scaphopoda > Dentaliida > Dentaliidae > Pictodentalium > Pictodentalium vernedei. The sequence continues at coordinate 327,001,418 of CM062295.1, forward strand.
GGCCCAAATTAGCTTAAAGGTGAAAAAGTTCCCCAAAATGAATAAACATACATGTATGTCTATAGCAACACAAGAGTAGGCTTTTCCTTAACCCTTTGAACACTGGTGGTATCTTCCATGTCAGTTCAATGGCTTCAATTGGAAGAGTCCATATACAGTATTTGGTGGTAGTCCAATTAATATATTTGACACGCAGCCTTGGGGCTGCAAGTCAAAAATGAAAAATTTAAAGTAATTTGTATATTTTGTATACTTACCAATGGCCCAGACTTAGCTGGTGCAAGCTCAATAATATGAAGGGTGAAACACAAATTTTGAACCCCCCAATCCCCCAAATTTGCATACAAATCCGAAATTTGAAAGTCCTATCTGCTCCTCCATACTTTTTGTACTGCGCATGCGCAGTAACCAGGAAGAGACTGGAAGTGGCACCAGGCATCATTCTTCCTAGTTGTGCCTTCTAAATGATATAAATCAGCGGGGAGCTATAAGTGCCCACTCATGGGAGGGCCATCCCCATCTGGTTCATTGGTAAGTATAAAAAATATACAAATTAGTTTAAATTTTTCATGTGTTTATACTAAAACCAATGACCCAGACTTAGCTGAATAGTAAAAAGGCTGGAGGGCCTAGGATTTTAAAGGAAACAATAATAACTCTATTACTCTGACTGAAAGGAGGACTTTTATAAGAGAATAGGAGATAAATGAGGAATTACATATGCCTTTCTCTAAAATAAATAGAGAAAGACATAACACCAACAATTAAAGGAGTAATAAATAATAATTCTCCAATTAATATGAGCATAACCCTTATGCTAAATCGGTGAAGAAAACAAATTATAAAGCTAGTCCAGAGAATGAGAAGTTTTATATTGAAAAAAAAGTGTCCGAGGATTGTAAATAAATGCTTGTCTGACACGTGACATACACAAATGCTTACATCGAGCAACACTTAAACGCACAATACATAATAAGACAATATTGTTGCTTCAAGCTACACATTAAAACTGAGCACCGACCCCCGACTACTGTCCTTGAGAGAGGCATTCCCTTGCTTTTCACTATAAAGCCAGATGAAACTAGGAGAAAAACTGCCCCCCTCTCCCTGCCCTTGTTCTGAAGGAAGAATCCTCGGACCGGACCGACGTCAGTGCTCGAGCAGACTGCCTAATACATCTAAAAGATGTTACATTAATGGACGCCATTCTGTGCTACAGAAAGGGGACCCAAGGATCTATGGTCACTGGAAATAGACTGCAAGTTTCTAAGATAAAACTTAGAAAAGTAGAAGGTTGTGTCCAGTAAGCCGCTTTCATTAAATCGGTAAGCCATTTTCATTATCGGAAGACAATGTTCTAACTTTGTGACCTGCGATTTTATTACAGAACGCTGATCTGAAGAAAGATTCTCATAGGCAATACGTATTGCCAATTGAATCCACCTAGCAACTGAATGAACTGAAATATCATTACTGTTAAGAATAAGAGGAAGAAAGAATCTCTTTCTGCCTTTCCTAATAAAGCTAGAGTGACATTTATAAATATGAAGCGCTCTTACTGGACACAACACCTGTCTAAGGTAAGGTTGTCCGAAGACGGTAAAACCTTAAACAATAGGCTCCGACCATCTATCCGGAATCTGGTTCTAAGCCAAGAATCCCACTTCCGTAGTAAGAGTAATAGTATTACCCACACTACGTAACTGAGAATCTTCTATTGATAATGCATGAAGTTCACTAACTCTTCTAGCCGAAACAAAGGCTAAGAGAAAAGCTGTTTTATAAGTAAGATATTAAGTTCAACTTCATCTAACGGCTCAAAAGGAGCATCCTATAATTTCAAAAGAACCCAAGCTAAATTCCATTTGGAAATTTAAACTTAAGGTTTGATGTCTCTTGATAGAGAAATTCTGACTAGCTTGGATAAAGAAAGATCTGATCCAATAGCCAAATGATCATGATGAGCATATGTGTCTGAAAACATAGACCTATAGCCATAATAATAACTGGCTGCTGTTTTAATACGTCAAAACTGTAGACCAAAAATTGGCAATTGAGCTATAGATGGATTATAAGTATCCACCGACTGGTCTGCACACCAACAGAAGAAGAATCTTCACTTAGCCACATAGTTAAACGAAGAGGAGGTCTTCCTGCAGACAGAAAGAAAGGTATGAGGACCGACCTGATTCCAGAGGTAAGCCACTACTGTGGAATTGACTGACAAATCTGAACATGGACATTCTCTACAAGAACTTTCCAAGCTTAAGGACTAGCCTAATAGACAACACCTCTATGATGCTATGCGATTCTTCGGGAACCAAGAGTCCCAAAGACCCTAACACTTAGATCTGCAGGAATCAGGAAGGAAGACACCCCAACCCGACTGACTGGCATCCGCCATAAAAGTGAAGACCAGATCTGGTAATTGAAGCGGAACTCACTGAATCAACCACTAAAGGTCTGCCCAAAACTAATTCCTTGTTTAACTAGATCCATTAAAACAATCTTACTTAGAGCGAATGCGTTGACACTCCAGTTCTGAATCAAGAAAAACTGGAGAGGACGCGTGCAAAATCGACTTAATGGAATCAGCACCACAGTCGCTACACACAGTCTCATCAATCTCATACTCTCCCTTGCTAATACTGTAAAAGAATTTAGGAGAAAACGAGCATAATAGCTGACCAGCTTATCCTAGGTTATGGGAAGCAAATCCTTGATAATACTGTAAGAGAATTTAGGAGAAAAGGAGCATAATAGCTGACCAGCTTAGCCCTGGTTATGGGACGACAGACCAGATTGCAATGAATCTCAAAACTCTTTCCCAAAAGAATGAAGGGCATTGACGGAGTGAAAACCGACTTCTATCGTTTACAAAGAAACCTATATGTCAGAATAACAGAAGAAAACTCTGCACACCATTGTAAAGCATACTTTCATTGCCGTATCAAGAAGAATATCATCAAGATAAGGCGACGTTACTGCTGAATGAGATTGGAAATCAGGCTTGACCGAGTTCATTATCCGAGTGAAGGCTTAAGAGTCCAGATTCAGACTGAAATTCATCACTCTGGACTGGTAAACCTCCCCTGTATGGCAAAACGAAGATACTTCTGTATGCCAGATGGACCAAGACATGAAGTACGCATCTTAGGTCTATTCTTGTCGCAAAATCGATCACTCGGATGCTCGCTTCTACCGACCGAATAGTTTCATGTAACTCTTTGAAGCTATAATCAATTTGATTATGTAGCTCAAGTCGAAACTGATTGGACTGAGCCATCTGGCTTCGGTACACTAACAATGACTGTAGAATCCCATAGAAATGGGATTCTCTACAACACCTATTGCCTCCTTTTCTAACAGAGATGGAACTTCTAAAAGAAGAGACTCTCTCATGAAAAAATGCCGGAAAATTTGCCCAATGCAGACTTCCAGTAAGGGGAGGCTTAGATCAGAATAACAGTCGAAGACCTCTTTCGACTGCATTCCTATCCACTGATCTTCTGTTATCTCTATCCAGTTGGAAGAGAAAATCGATAAACTTCCACCAACTGGAGAGCAATAGAGGTCTAGAATATCACTAATAGGACTTCCGAGGTTTACGGAAATAGAAACTGTCCTCTCCGAGAACCCTCTGAAGCCGACAGCTTAAAGGTGTTGGACTCTAGTCCTTACTGAACTTATGCCCCTACCAGAATCGCCAAATTGACGGTTTCCTGAAATGACGTACAAGGGTTCTAGAATCACGCAAGGAATCCCTCTTCTACAACTTAGAAAAGGAGTCTCCTCGCCTACCACGTTAAGCAGACGACTGCTGCTGTGAAACCGACCTTAACAACCAAATTGTTAATTGTTTTATGGCAGTTCCTCGTACACAAGGATAATTAAATTAGACACAAAACAAGAATGACCAGAAACCGGTGCCACTCTGAGAGAGCTTAACCTGGTCGTCCATCAATTTTGACAAAAGTGGCAAAAATGTCGTCAAAATCCTTTCCGCTAAGACGCTGAGCCAAAGCCTTAATATGGCCTGTGTACAACATTGCATTGAATCAATAGAAGATTCCAGAACATCGGAATGGACATATAATAAAGCATGAAATGAAATATCTAATTCCGACGACTGCTCATGCAATGCAGATGAGCTCTCTAAACATCTTCTCCTACCGTTTTCATAACGTGATCCAGAAAACGATAATTGAAAAGAAGCATATGATAAGAAACCGCCTTTCTTATACTATTTGCTAGGCAAAGAGTGGTGACGTCAAGCAGACCGAAGGCCTCCGACACCTGGGCAGAATGACCTGGGAAGGAAAGAACCTCCTCTTTCCTGTGCATGGTACCCTTATTGAGGGATGAAAGCTGTTTTCCGCCTAGCAAACGCAGACTTGTTCAGATGGAACAAGATCAGGAGGAACTGAAGGAGAAAATTCATAGACTCCATGTGCTGTTCGACGAGGGATGGAGAATCGTCCTCCGTAGCGCTCTCACCATCTGAGTGTTCCATCTGAGAATCATGGTCAACACCATCCAAATGGACCGACCAGAACCGTCTGACAGCCCACTACTGGTGACTGTTGACGGCTGAACCTGAGACAGCTGGGATGCTGCGATAAGCTGCACAATCTGCGACAGCAGGTCTGTGACCGAGGCTTGCAGAGCAGCAGCCTTCTGTTCTTTGCCACATGCTGCTCACGGGATGGAGATCTGACCTCAGATCGTTTCGGCGTATGTCCCGTATTTATATGCCTTGAACCACTAGCTGCAGGTTAATCCGACTTCGGTGGTGAAGACTGGGAATGTCTCCGTGGAACAGCTTGAACATCTGAAGTTGGACTGCTAGTCTGTGGTCTAACATGCTTCGCCACTGAAGCAGGGGAAGAAGCCAAAGCTGCAACCGGCCCCTGCTGCAGCGTGGAAGGAGCGCCCCGGACCGCAAATGTGAACGAACCTCCCAACTCACTTAAGTTTCTTGAAGCAGAAACAGTCGACCCCAACTGCTGACGGAACTGAGAGGGATCTCCAACTCGCGATCTGACCCCAGATCTCGCCGAGTGTAACGATGAGAAACTTGCAGGCTTCTATCCCTTAGCATGCTTTCCATGGAAGAAGAGGAAGTCATAACAACAGCCGACCCCATCTGAAGTGTGAAAGGAGCATCCTGAACCGCAAAGCGAGGACGGGTGTTCCAACTCACTGAAGTTTCTTGCGACGGAAACTGTCGACCCCGACTGCTGGGACAGAGAGGGTTCTCCAACTTGTGATCTGACCCCAGATCTCGCGAGCATCCCGTTTTGTGCTTTCCTCCATGTAAGAAGAGGAAGCCTTAACAGCAGCTGACCCTGGCTGCACTGTGGAAGGAGTGTCCTGAACTGCAAGTGAGGACAGGTGCTCCAACTCACTGAAGTTTTGTGCGATGGAAACAGTTGACCCCTGACTGCTGACGGGACAGAGGGTTCTCCAACTCACGATCTGACCCCAGATCTCACCGAGCGTCCCTTAGATAAACTTTCAAGCTTCTTCCCCTTATGCCATCACCGTTGGGTGAGCTTTTGTTTTTGAGGTGCTCACTCTACCCACGTCTACACTTCTCAACCACAATGGACCTACCTGACATCCCGGCTCCCACAAGTCGGGGAAGCGCTTCAGCGGTCAAGCTAGATGCATGCAGAGGATTAAGAGCACTAACTAGAGGCCTCAATCCCTCCTAATAATCATAAGCACCTTGGCAGATAGCTCTGTTTACTCATCAGAGCGGGTCTCATCAGAGTGCGATGACGTCCGCATGTAACGGACAGGTGTCGAAGTACCATCACCATGTTTTTGTTCCTCTGAAAAAGAGACTGTAAGACTAGAATTAGCCCGTGGTGAAAGTTTCGACATCGGAACCTCACCGCCCATCACACAGGTCGACACCCACTTCCAAACTTTTGCATCCCAATAGTACAATATTGAAGGAGTGCAGCGACTACAGGCAAGACAACAAGCATGTAAATCTGAGACAGACTTCCTGGACTTACGCTAGGTACCAAATTATTATAGCAGATACAATAATTATGAAGCCAAAATCATAAGTCTGCTACACTCCCAAATAATAATACAGAAAAAACACAGCAAGGATACATAACATAGACAATCACAAAAATTTTCAAAAAGAAATAAATACATTTTTTCGAAAACTTTTGAATGAAGTCTAAGTATCCCAAGAGAACCTCATGAGCCCAAGCTCATCCCGATAGAGCCTAAGTGTGGACAAGCACTACATAATTGAAGCTAAACTACCGGAATAAGGTATAATATGTATCCTAATAGAAACACAATAACAGTAAACACTGAATTAATACGCATCCAAATTGTTGTTGAAGAGAAAACAACGTCAAGTGGAAAAACCGGAAACTAACCAAACAAACATGCACAACTAAGGCCCATAGTCAGTAACCAATCAACAACCACCTGATGCAAAGCTAGATCTTCAGAGGAAGAAAAAACAATTCATCTGATAGAAGATGCACGAATACAAAAAGTCCTGAACACCAAACGTACAGGACGAACAGGACGTAAACACGGGGGATAAACGGAATAACCATTCCGTAAAACATGTTAAATTCCCAAGAATTTTAATAAAAATTCTCAATAAAAAAGACGAAAGAGCTTGGGAATCTAACAGGAGTATTAAAGAGAGGAAAGGAAAGTAACACTAACAAAACAACAGTGGAGTAATAGTAAACATTCAGGTGCGTATCCCAAAAATGGGAAACATGAATAATTTCTTATAAACATTATAAAGTTACAGCCCTGAACATCCAAAACCACCATTGTTCACTTCCAACATCCTGCTACACTGTTGATTTCATGAAAACCATCATTCATTTGTGTCTGGCATCTTCAACAAGCCAAGACCAATACCGGGTATGGACCTGCGTCGCTGCATGCAATTGATTATTGCATACACAATACAACTCAACATTATCAAGCTCCAGGTGAAATATTGAATGAATCCGTCGCATAGAAGCCGAGAAAGGTGTGACAAAAAATTTCAATGTTCAGTGAGTGCAGTCAAATTTCAAAGTATCGGCAAACAGGAAGTGGCTGCATGGAAGATCTGAAAATTAGATACACCATACAACTCATCATTATGAAGCAGCAGACAAAATATAAAATCATTCCCTTTCATAGAAGCCAAGAAAACTTTGATGGAAGAAGTGTTTCAGACGGACTGATGGACGGTGTTGAATGGTTACTAAAATGAGATTTTTTGCACAGATGTCAGTAGAAATGTTTACTGACTAGGGCCAAACAAAAGAATGATGTTTTGTGCCAATTCCGGTCTCTTCCTGGTTACTGTGCATGCGCAGTACAAAAAGTATGGAGGACCAGATAGGACTTTCAAATTTCGGATTTGTATGCAAATTTTGGGGATTGGAGAGTTCAAAATTTGTGTTTGGCCCGTGATATTATTGAGGTTGCACCAGCAACATCTGGGCCATTGCTTCTAGTATAAAAATATATTGATTGGTCTACCCAATACATTCCCTTAGCACCCATCCTACTTAATGAAATTATGACACATAATGTTCCTGGACAAGAAAAGTGGTCTCCCAGGTTCAAAGGGTTAATACTATCCCTGACCAGCTGTAAACCTGTAAAGATTGACTTTCACAAACTTTGTGGTTAGGCCCCACAAAGAAGATCTTCTGTTTCTCAAGCCATTTTTTTGTAAAAATGTATGTGGGCAGGCATTTTTTATTTTTGCAATTATTTCTTTGCCAAAAAAGGTTCATGTTCTTAGTTTGTTTTACGTTTTTGGCCTCATAATCTACAGAATAGCATGGCTGGTGGTGTATGTCGTCCCTTGAGTGCAAGAAGGCTTTGCAATGATTGCAAAGCCTTCTTGCACTCAAGGGACAAATTTATCAATTTCATTAACTTGGGTAAAATATCAGACATAAAACCATTTAATTTTTATTTTTTTAAGTTTGCACTGATTATAAAAAGAGAGCATGCAGCAGACAAAACGGTAATGCGGGAGGGCATGAGAAACATATTTTTAACTTTTTTAAGAAATGAAAGCAGCAATTATTTATTACGCTTTTAAATTAGTTTACCTCATAAGTTACCAAAAATTAACAAACATGTGTTGTCTCATGTTAATAAAGCATTCATAACACGAAAGAGTATGTTATTAAAATGAAAAAGGCCCAGTAATTTGCACGTTTCTTTTTCCATTTTGTTTCACTCATGGTGAACATTTGGTACACCAAGCTACTATGGGTATATTGTATATGTCTACATTAGCTCCCTCAGAAGGGCAAAGGTGAAGTTTGTGTTCACATGATTCTGTTTATAGCATTCTCGACCATGCAATATATTTCAGATTGCTGTTGTCGACACTCATGCTGTGGGTTTGATTGAAAGAATAATTGCACTTTATTTAAAATAATAGGAAGTTTTTAATCTAATAATGCCATATTTTTCGTAAAATAATGCACGATTACTGTTTGGAGTGATCAACAATTCAAGAAAGAAGGGAGGTTATTACCTTATTTCCATGTGTGTTAGAAATTATAAGACATGGTTGTTTACTTCTGATAACATTCGGGCAACTTTATCTCTTTGCAAAGTTATATCCTTTGAAAATTTGACTGCATTAAAGATATTTTTTTAATCACAGATTTAATTAATATTGTGTTGATTCTGATATCTCAAGACTTAGCACATGGTGGTATTTTAACATGCTCTTTTACATACATGTACAAACAAAATCTGAGAGTTGATGTATTTTCAAGTTAGCGGTTTATTGTCCCTTTATAATTTTTTCTTCATTTTCCAAGGACCTTCAGTAGCCAAATTCAAGGATTTTCAAGGGCCCAACTTTCACTAGTCTTAACTATGACTCTCTGGTCGTTAATCTCTCCTCCCACTTCCCTTCACGGGAAGTTAGAGGAGGGGGTAATTAACCAAAGTATCCCAGTTAGGACTGCACCTTCCTGAAAATGGCATATAAAACTATATAGTCATGACTACCCAGTTCATCAGAGTTCATATTTTGTGAATGTATATTCAGGGTTTTTAAAGGCCTTCTGGCCCATTTTCCATGATTTCAAGGTCTTGAATGGTCCATAGTCAACTTCAAGGCCATTCCTTAAACCCAAGGCCATGCAAGAACCCCGTTATTCTGTAAACCAAAATTTTAGAATCTGTCATTTCATCAATGATTTTTTAGGTGGGAATTTATCTCTCTCTTTATTTTAATATCAGGTGGGGGCTATAGAGGACAAAGTGATCGCCACCCACAAAACTACAGGCATACTTATTCTTTTCTTCAAAGCAAGTGTATTGAGCTCATTCCAGATAAGATCACAAAAATAAGCAGACTGTCATCTGCAGAATTAGGTCCCCAGGGGGTGAATTTGGTGACGCTACCCTGCACAGCAGGGTAGCATCACTAAATTTACCCCCTGTGAACCTCAATATAAATCAAGGGCTCAGGCCTAAACAGAATGAGGTGCCCAGAGAATAAACTGTGGGATTCTAGCCTACTGTATGGGATAGTATCAGAAAAATTCCCCCTCTGGGAACCTCATTCTGTAAATGACTAGTCATTACTAGACAGTAAAGAATTAGACCAAGTAACAAAATGTTGTATATTAGGATATTGATGAAAACATCATATCAAAACAATGTTGATTGGTTTTATTAAATGCTGATGGTTTAACTTTGGAGTAAGGCCCCGTGAAGCATTGAGATTAGATTCGATTTCGAATCTTAAGCTGATATTCAGTTCGATTTGAAATCAGCTGTACTAGTTTCCTCTTGAATCTTTTTCATAGGAATATACTTCAGTGTCAGTCAGCTTCATCGTCTCACAAAACGTATTGTTCGGATGGAAATCGTACATAAATAATGTTGAAATAAAAGACTAAGTGTAACTTCAACTACATTAACATAAATAACATCTGCACTCATGCCAACAGCCATGCTAATTTAAATATCACTGATCCCTACCACTGTTAAATGCAAATTTAAAGTTTCCAAGCAATGTCGACGATGAACTGTAATCCTTACAGGATAATATTCCATCTACAGCATCAAGGCATGCCTTCTAAGTAAACATGCCTTGAACATGTAGTTGTATTATTTTATCAGTCGGGACTTGAGCCAATACAGTCGGAACAAATCAGGATTATAGCATCTCCAACCTCCATTGATCATCTTCAAGATGCCACTGATTCGATCCGAGGTCCAATTCGATTTCAAATAATAAAAGTAATTTGATTCGAGATTCGATTCAAATCAAAATGTGCGATCCACAGGGCCCTACTGTGGAGGCTGTTGTACAGTGGCCCAGAATGAAAAATGTGATGAAGTCATAATTTAGAACTTCAATTCTCAGTTCCCATTTCGAACACAGTATTATGCCTGAAATATGAGTAAACAAATTGGACACGTCCACCCATGTAATTTACAAATTAGGCAGTTGAAAAAGAATTTATTTATTAAGGTTTAACGTCACTTTAACAGCCAAGGTCATATTGCATTGGTGACAGTTTTACGGGTGGAGGAAGCCGGATTACCCGGAGAGAACCACCAAGCAATGATGAGCAGCTGCCAGCTCCCCAACATAGTAACTCCGCACTGCAGAACAGGCAGGGTTAGATTGGTTGAATACATGTGCACCATCGATGTGCAGTACGCCTCAGTACACAGTGTCATCGTGCCCACATGTGAACAACCAGGGTTAAGTGTCTTGCCGAAGGACACAATGCGGGAGTCTGAGTTAATTGCTCAGATGGTCACCCATCCAAGGATTAACCAGGCTCGATGTTGCTTAACTTCGGTGATCTGACAAGAACTGGTTACCACAACACCATCATGCCCCATAGTTGAAAAAGAAATATTCTCAAAAATATTTCAATAAAACCATATCGTGTAACTCCATTGAGGGGGTCACATGATATTGTTCCAATGAGGGGTCATATGATATGATTTTGCTGAAATGTTTTTGAAAATATTTCTCATTGAGCTTGTTACTATGAGGGGGTCACATGAAATGGCTCTGTTGAAATTTTTTTTAAATTAAAAAAAAAATTCATTATTAAAAAGAACAAATTTTCATATCAAGTATTTTTGGGTAAATGGTACCTATGAAGGGTCACATGGTATGGTTTTGTTTGAATTTTTTTTTTAATTGGAAAAAAAAAAATTAAAATATAAACAAATTTTGATTATCAAGTATGTTGGGTAAATGGTTCCTAAGAGGGATCACATGGTATGGTTTTGTCAAAATCTTTTTGAAAATTAAAGGGCATCATCAACTCGTTCACTCCAGGTAATGGAATATGAAACAGAATTTTATGTTTCCCCAGATAGCCAATGAGATCTATGATATACAGCAAAGTACTGCGGCACATTTCCAACGTCAGATAGTAGGACGCTTCCCATTGGTGAATGGTTGTGGAAGAAGTTTCCTTTCCAAATGTCTTGGGTATGTTTATTCTGACTCGGGCAGTGTGTAGTCATGTCTCATTATAATTTGGATGCAGCCCTTTAAAAAATCATTGAACACTCGGGTAGTAATAATGACTTTGACAGCGAATCTTCTACTAACTCGTCATCGGAATATTCTTCTGCCACTGAATCTTATAATGTAAGCAGTGACTCAGAGTCTGAAAATTGCCAACCGAGAACATCAAGAAGAACACCCACAACAGGTGCAAAATGGAAAAGGGGCGTGGCAACCTGGAATTGACTTATCAATGTAAACAAAGGACATGTGACAATCAAAATACATATAAATGGGAAAACAAAAATGATACTACAGATAAGTACGGAAATATATAATTAATGAAATGGCAATAATAACTGATGTTTGTGTTCCTTAACTGTTAGAGTGCTGGAAGCCCATATTTGGGCTTTATTCTGAAGTGTGGGCACCACAGCTTGAGGCCTCATATACAATGCATGTGCTTTGTATTATCTTTGAAGTGATATTATTTAGTCTGTAAGGGTTTGCCTTGTTACAATTTATGGGAGAGTGCCTGGGGCACTCTCCCATAAATTGTAACAAGGCAAACACATGTGTACATGATTTGATGGCCAAAAATAATTTAGCACTCTACCAGTTAAATGCAAGTTGTCAAATAACATGTTTATTTGTCCATTTGAAACCAATAATATACGGAAAACAATTAAGTCTCTGTGGGAAACAGTTACTGTTAAAAATCTAGTGGCGAACAAGTTAAAATAACAAATTTTGATATCAGGTGTGTTAGGTAAATGATTAACCTTTTATTTAACCCTTTACCCAACATAATGGCCTAAACCAGCCAGCACTATTTACAAAAATCTCCATTAAATTTTCATTACGTTCAAATTTTTTATCTCAAATGCATAACTTATGACCCCTCATTGAAATGAGCTCAACAAGCTCGTTCCAATGAGAGGTCATAAGCTATATTTTTGACATAAAAAATGAAAAACATTAGTTATTCAAGAATTTTATTTGCAAGTTTCGTCAGCCTTAGGTGTTAGGTAAAGGGTTACCATGACTAGTAGGTGACAATGGCAAACAAATTCTTGAATCACTCTATAATTTGTGAAAAGTTTGTGTGATTGTTTAACCCTTTGCCCAACGTAACGGCCAAAACCGGCCAGCGCTATTCTCAAAAATCGCCAATTAATTTTCAAAATATTTTCATTTTTTGTCTCAAAAACATAGGCTATGACCCCTTGTTGGAACGAGCTCGTCGAGCTCGTTCCAACGAGGGGTCATAACCTATGTTTTTGAGACAAAAAATGAAAAAATTTAGTTATTCAAGAATTTTTTTTGCAAGTGTCGTCTGCTTTTCATGTTAGGTAAAGGGTTAACACTTAGAGTGCTGGAAGCCCTTATTTGAGCTTTACATAATGTCACAGGTTATGACTATAACATCAACACCCTGTTTGAGACGGTTTCATACATGGAAAGAATCTAATTTTTTGTTGACACTTTGCTCAGTTACATTTGGTTGGATAATGCCTACTATCCAATCAACTGTAACAGAGCAATATATGGTTAAATGAAATCTGTGGCCAAGGAAAATGTAGCACTCTACCAGTTAATTGGTCTTTGTACCCCATCTATCATATGACCAGTGGGCTCTGTCAAATAAGATGGAATTAGTTAAATTTGGGGTTGCATTATGGGAAATATTTGCAGCTCAACATTTTGATATTTCAACATCAGTGTGCAGAAGTTTAACTTGATTCAGGTAAGGCTCAAAGTTCTTATTATGGCCTAACACTGATAGCTCCTTAGCACTGCCGTAAGTTGAGTCTGCCTATCAGCTTTGGCAAGAAGAGAGGTGGCTAATTGGTTAGCACACTGGACATCAGATCCAAAGGTCGACAGTTCGATCCTGAACTACATCTGCTGCACTGTGTCCTTCAGCAAGACACATGATTTCAACTTGCCAATTGGGTGCACGATAGTGCTGTGAATTTAGACATACAGCAAGTCATTGGTACACTTGCCTACAACCTGTGCCTGGATAATAATTTGGTGAGTCTAACAGTTTCTCACCATTATTCAGTGGTTCTCCACTCCAGCTTCCGCCTCCCATAATACTGTCCATCATGATACAGCCCAGGCTGTTGAAGTGTCATTAAACCCTAATACACAAACAAATCTGGTGCATCTTTTCCAAATTCATGCCTAGCTCAAATGAGCAGTCTTTCTCAAATGAGACGTATGTGCTGGGCACAGAACTTCATGGTGATAATTTTACAGTCGCAAAATAAATACTAAAGTGCTTTTATGATGAACACACTGGACAAACATTCCGTTCGAGATTAGGAACCTGCAAATCAGAAGTCTGACTTCTAATTGATTCCTGAATTGAATCTGGCAAAAATTCTTTGAGCTCATTCCAGTAAGGGTTCACATGATATGGGTTTTTAAAAAACATTTTGAAAAATTTGATAAAATAATAAAATGAAAGTGTCAATGACACTGTAGCTTAACTTGTGTTTTGTGTTTGATGAAAAGGATAATGTTCAATGTTTATGAAAGGATTATGAAATAAGACAAGAATTGTGATAATTGGGAATATGTTCATTTCTGTTCCCTGTATGCTATTTTTATGATAAAAATAAGATGAGGTGTACACTGTACTAAAGAGCTGAGGGGTGGGTTAATATGACCTCACAGTTAATGTATGTGGCCCTCACAGTTAACGTATATCAACAAAAGTTACCAAGTTACAGTGAAGTATAAATTTTATAGTAAATTTCCTTTCTTATTATACCTACCGAAATTATTTACAACAGGCTTGCACTACAGTGGAAGAACCCAACTCGGATAAAATACTCTCTATTTTAATCTTTCCCAAGATTTGGGAAAGAAAAGTGGTGTAAAAACACCACGAAAAAATAAGCCAAAACTGGGCTGAGTGCCATCGGCACACACCCAGTATGGGACGCTCTTCCATAGTACAAATCCACGACTTCCGTAACAGTGCGCAATGCATCAATTCGTCATTCTTTTGATTCCGAACAACACAGGAGTTATGTGATCAGCGGGGAGGAAGGATTCTTACCCGAATAAGAAGACGGGAGGGCTCCATGTAAACAATTTCGGTAGGTATAAAAAGAAAAGAAATTTACTATAAAATTTATACTTCTTATCAACCTACCTCAATTGTTTACAACAGGCTGAATAGACAAAAGGCTGGAGGGAACCACATAACCAACCCACACATAACCCAATAGCACCGAGACCGTGGACAGAGGAAGAGATCCCTAGGCCTATCAAACCATAGCATCACAAACATTAGAATAGCCAATGAAAGATGAGGCGTATGGTGAAGTGCGACACACAGACAGAAAGGGCAGTAACAGCACAAAGCTGGAACTGACCCTGAAAAAAGCTGAAAAGCTTGGATAGACAACATCCTGAGCCAAAGAAAGAGGGCCCCAAGGTTCTCTGTCAGCTCCTGCAACTGTCGCAGATAAAAGGAGAAAGTAGCATTTCTCCAGAAGGCTGCCAGTATAACATCAGTCATCCGACAACATGACAGAGTTATTAAAAGAGGAAGACAATGCACGCACCTCGTGGCAGAAAAAAACAATTGGCAATACAAACACCAGTAGCTAGACGAGCGGAAGCTGCACGAATAGCAAGACAAGTCCATCAAGAAATGGATGCAGGAGAGATCTGGCATGTGGGAAAATGCATATTCATCCAGGATAAAGGCATGAATGCCCCTCACCCCCAAGCAGAGCAGTGCCCAAGAAAGTGACCATCTTGGAGTAAACTGCAAAGTCCTAGGTCTTTTCAAGGAAAAGAGCTGAACAAGCTTGGAGAGGCAAGGATGAGTGTCGAAACAATGCGGTATCACAAAGGAAAAAATGTCTCCAAAGCATGGACAAGTACCCATTGCTGGAGACCCCCAGAAACAAACATATACCAGAAACTCCGCAAGAGGTGTGATCGAAGGAGTGACAGAAGCAACAGAGTGATCGCACACCATCGACAGAAGAACCTTCCACTTAGCCACAGAGGCTAAACCAGTGAAGTGAGTGCCTCCTTGAAGAAAAGCAACTCCACTGCGTGTCTCGAAAAACCACTACGGAGGAGACAGGACCCGATAAAAGACATGTGCGAAGGCACAATGAAGTCGGGTCAACTTGAAAACCTCCTCGGGCGACTTTGGCAAAGAAAGTCGCGAGGTAGAGGGAGACATGCCGGAACCGACGCTAACAGAGAGCGGAGCAGATTGATCCACACCAACCGAAGCGACGGGTGTGATCGAAAGGATTCGACGACTGCAGGTTCATATCTGGGTGAGAACCTGAGGCGGAATCGGAACCGGTAGGAAGGCGTAGCCGACAAGCCCATCCCAAAAGAGGGCCAGAGCATCCACGGTGAAAGCCAGAGCATCTGGACACGGGGACACGAAAGTGTCCACTGGATGGTTCCAACGAGTCACAAGAGATCGATGGAACCCGCCATGTGTAGCATCCACCTGGTGGAAATGACCCTGCCCCGACGGGACATGGAGTCGGCTAGGACGTTCAGGCAACCGGGAATGTGACGAACAGCCACCCCGGCATGGACATCCTGAGCGAGCAGTAGCAGATCCCAAGCCAATTCGTACATTGGAACAGAGTGCGTGCCGCCCTGGTTCCGAATGTAAGCAACCACCGTCGATTGGTCGGACAACAGAAGGACCTGGTGAGTCGACAGGTGAGGGATCCACTGCCTGAAACGCAGAAGAAGAGCAAGAGGCTCCTTCTGGTTGATGTGTAGAGCTGCATGATCCTGGTCCCACATCCCGAGAATGGAAAGACCTAGAGGATCCAACGTCGCACCTCATCCGAGATCGCTGGCATCTGCAGTCAGAACGCGATCGTACGGAACACCCTGCGAAAGCCACTGGACATCCGCCCAGAGGAGAAGGTGAGGATAAAAATAGTCTGGAAACTGAAGCACCAGATCCAGAAAATCAAATCTACATTCGGCCTCCAACGACTGAGCAGAAAGTGTTGGAGAGGTCTGACATGCAGCCGACCTAGAGGAATGAGATCCGTCACCGAACAGCAGAGACCGATTAGCCGGAGAAAACTCCGAGCCATCGCCAATGTGGACTGGGACAGAGTCGGAGCAAAAGCTGAGAGAATCACAGCCTTGGCCTGGGGAACCGCCACCAAATTGAATTGTGTGCGGAAAGCCATCCCCAGATGATAAAACGACTGAGAAGGGACCAGGTCCGACTTCTCCTCGTTGACTCTGAAACGTAGCGACGTGAGCAAGCTCAACAGAGTGGCGTCATCCGACTCCAGTAAGGCAGCATTGGAATGCCCCTGGAGGATATCGTCCAGATATGCCGAAGTAGTCTCCCTGGACTGTGTGCGATGGAACGCTATCACATGCGACATCAGTCTGGTGAAGGCTCAAGGAGCCAGGATGTGCCAGGATGAGGCCGAAAGGCATGGCCTTGAACTGGTAAACTCGCCCCAGAAAAATGAACCTGAGATACTTCCGTAACGCCCAATGAATCGGAACGTGAAAGTAAGCGTCTCGCAGGTCGAAGCTGGAAGCGAAATCTCCCTGGTGAATTGAACGGAGGAGCGACCTGAAAGTCTCCATGCTGAACTTGGGAGCAATGATAGACTGGTTCAGGAAACTCAGATCGAGAACCAGTCGGAGTCGGCTGTCCTTCTTCGGCACCAAGAACAGGCGGGAATAGAAACCCACTGACCTAAAGTTCTTGATGACCTCAATTGCCCCCTTTGTCAGTAGATTGTCTATCTCCGTGGACAAAAGTTCCCGACGTAAAATGTCTGAAGGAACTGTGGTTGGAAAAGGCACCCTGGACAGAGTGGAGTGCCGTCGGAAGGATATTCGCAGCCCGGACCAAACAACATCTAACCTCCAAGGATCGGATGTGATGGTGGCCCACGGTCTGCGAACTCTGCTATCCTTCCTCCAACCTGGGACGAGTCGAGGTGAGGACCTTCATTGCGAACCCCGACGAGGCTCGCGAGAGGAGAAAACACCTCTACTGAATGAAGAATCCTGGGAGTTCCCTCAAGACTGCCGACGCTTACCCTTACCCCTTGAGTAAGAAGTAGAAGCGGTGGCAGAAGGATCAGCCCCTTTTGCTTCGCAGAGGAAGCAGAGGGTACTTGTTAGGCTTGGAACGGCCCGTGCCTACCCTAGAAGGCTGATCAAGCTGAAGAAACAGCAGCTGATCGTTGGAATGACGTAGGACGTCATCCCGGACTGTCAACACAGAATCATGGAAAAGTTGCGGACCTGCCAAAAAAGCAGATCGAAGAGTAGCGTACTGCTCCTCAGGAAGGGATCGGCCTGTGTCCCGCACAGAGTCCCTTCGAACTAATTCCAGATTAGCCGTGTTACAGGCATGCATGTGAGTAAGATGCATAAGCGCCTTGGACAGCACACGCAAAGGAGCCTGTACCTCGTCAAACTTATCTGAAGGCAGATAAGCAGCAAAAGCTGAGACGACGTGATCGGAGAGAGAAAGCATACCAAGCATCTCTCTCGATAAGCCCAATGTGGACTCCAGAGTCGTCATCGGAATGACGGCAGACTTGGACTTGGAAAGCCAGAGGGAATTGGAGTCCTGATCCAAAACCGTCAAAGTCTGGCGGATTGGCAGAATCGTAGGAACGATAACGCGCCGGAGGCAAAAAGGTGTCAACCCTGGTGAAGAACGCAGCCTTCATTGCCTTGGAACTTAGCTTGGAGTCCAAGGTTGAAAATGCTTCAACCAACTGTACCGAAGGGCACGGTCGAAGACGCCCAGAAGCAGGTTGCTCCACAGACTGTTGGCGCGCGACCGAGGATCGCAGCCTGGCTGACACTGTCGACTGGTAAGATGGTTTGAGATCCGGAAGGAACCCAAACACGAAATCAAGAGCTGCCCCCAAGTCCGAAGACTGCAGGCTCTCGACATCAAGCATGTCTGACTCTTCCCCTGAGTCGGAAGACACATAGCCCATCGTGGGCAAACCAGCCGATGCCTCCCATGGTGTCGGAACAACAGGGGATCAGAAAGCGGCCCGTTTCCCATCACGGGAGGCGGCGCCATAGGAGGCGCCTGGAAACCACTCGCTGCCTCGCTGGAAGCAACAGGAAGGCTCTTTGACAGAACCTGAGTGAGTAAGGAGAGGGCCTCCCTAAGCTCACTGCCCGTACTGGCCGGTTCGACAGGGGAACGAACCGGCAAAGTGGCTTCACCTCTGACCCTCTGAACCAGCGAAGGGTCATGATCCTCCAAAAGACCCGATGTGGGATGACGGGCGGCAGCCGAAAACGTCTGAAGGCAGACGTGTATAGGGGTGTGACACACCCCGAGGATCAACATAGCAGGAACTCATGAGAGTCACCACTGACCTCTGCAGGGCAGAAGGTCCAGGCTGCACAAAAGACGTTGGACCCCCAAAACTGGTCGTGTGGCCAGAATGAATGGACGGAAACGCCACAGAGTTCATAGTGTCCCACTAAGAACAACCGAATCCAATGACAACTGTGGTGCTCCACGGCGCAGAGACCACAGGAGAGGGTCCGGCCAGCAGCCACTTCCAACTTCGCTGAGTTGAAGTCAGGGAAGGCTGAGACCGATACCCCCACGTCTACACAACCAGACACCGCAGCAGACCACTGCAGGTATAAAACTACTGTGCTCAATGGCTGAGAGGACACAGTATGGGGTTCAGTCGGCAGCCTCATTTGACTTCGCCGAGTGGAAGTCTGGGAAGGCTGAGGCCGAAACCCCACAACCACACTACAGACATCCCTGCAGACCCTGGCAGGGAGAAGCCGAGGCCGGCTAAAAATGGTGCCCAATGACGTTGTAGACAGAACAGCAGTAGCAGCAGATACGACGGGAGCTGTTGGAACTGGCGGAAAAGCGGAGAGAGCCACCAAGCTCAGCCTCCAAAGGAGGAGTCACAACCCTAGTGACAGCCTCAGATGTCGACTGGAGAGGGCGCATAGTCCCGGAACCAGGCATCTCTACATCAGAAAACCAACAGCTCCCGCAGTATCCACCACGGTAAAACACTGCACATTCCCCACGGAAGGGGAATAACTCTCACCAGACATGTAAAACATGTAAAAGGGAAGCCCCGAAACGACAGCGGTCCCCACCCCCCGCTGGTGCGGGAGGAGCTGCACATCCCCCACGGAGGAGGAGCAATTCTCATCAGACGTGGTCGAATCGGGCAACCCGAAACGAAAGCGTTCACCACCCCCCGCGGGAGCGGGAGGAGCTGCACATCCCCCACGGAGGGGGTCAAACTCACACCAGACGTGGTCAAATTGGGGGAGGGGGCCCGAAACGACAGTGTCCCCCCCCCCCCCCCCCCCCATTGTCGAATCGCGATGACACGATGTCGCAAAACATTCGCGAAAACGGAATAGTAATTAATAAACAATGAGAATGTGGTTGAAAATATAAACGAGAATATATAAAACACAGTCCTGTTATTATACGATCTTCAGATCCATAATTCCAGTCACAGGAAAACCATTATCCACGAGTTGAATTATCACTGTTTCGTAATGCATATGGCGGAAACACATCCTGCTCGTGCTTCGGATAGAAAAAGAATGACGAATTGATGCATTGCGCACTGTTACGGAAGTCGTGGATTTGTACTATGGAAGAGCATCCCATACTGGGTGTGCGCCGATGGCGTTCGGCCCAGTTTTGGCTTATTTTTTCGTGGTGTTTTTACACCACTTTTCTTTCCCAAATCTTGGGAAAGATTAAAATAGAGAGTATTTTATCCGAGTTAGGTTCTTCCACTGTAGTGCAAGCCTGTTGTAAACAATTGAGGTAGGTTGATAAGAAATTATTCCAAAACGAGTCATCCTATCAAGTTACATTAAAATACCTTCATAAATATGGCCTGTAGACTGTGCTAAAGGTTTTCAGGCTTCGGGCCCCTGTAGCCGTCAGTTTCCCAATTGCATCCAAAGGGGACGTTCTCATCTAGACATTATATGAAGTCAACCTACCAAGTTACAATGAAATCCCTTAATAAATATGACCTGTAGACTGTGCTAAAGATTTCTGGGCTCTGGCAGTCATCGTGCTTGAATGATCGCAACCAATAGGAGACATTCTCATCTGGGCATCATCTGGAGTGATCCTACAAAGTTACAATGAAACCCCTTCATAAATATGACCTGTAGACTGTGCACAAGGTTTTTGGGCTTCGGGACCCTGAAGCCGTCACAGTTGACCAACCATGACCAAAAGGGGATGTCATCATCTAGGCATTATATGGAGTCAACCTAACAAGTTACAATGAAATCCTTCCATAAATACGACCTACAGACATGCTAAAGGTTTTTGGGCTCGGGCAGCCATCAAGGCTGAATGATCGTGACCAAAAGGGGACGTTCTCATCTTGACACTATTTGGAGTCATCCTACCAAGCTACTATGAAATCCCTTCATAAATATGACCTGTAGACAGTGCTCAAGGTTTTCGGGCACCTGTAGCCATCACAGTTGACCAATCATGACCAAAAGGGGATGTCATCATCTAGGCATTATATGGAGTCAACCTAACAGGTTACAATGAAATCCTTCTATAAATATAACCTTTTAACTATGCTAAAGGTTTTTGGGCTCGGGCACCCATCTAGGCTGAATGATCACGATCAAAATGGGACGTTCTCATCTAGACATTATTTGGAGTCATCCTACCAAGTTACAATGAAATCCCCTCATAAATATGACCTGTAGACTGTGCTAAAGGTTTTCGGGCTTTGGGCAACTTTAGCCGTCACAGTTGCCCAATCATGTCCAAAAGGGGATGTTCTCATCTAGACATTATATGAAGTTAACCTACCTAGTTACAATGAAATCCCTTCATAAATATGACCTGTAGACTGTGCTAAAGGTTTTTGGGCTTCGGGCTCGGGCAGCCATCATGGCTGAATGATCGCAACCATAGGGGACAATCTCATCTGGGCATCATCTGGAGTGATCCTAAGAAGTTACAATGAAATCCCTTCATAAATATGACCTGTGGACTGTGCTCAAGGTTTTCGGGCTTCGGGCACTTGTAGCCATCACAACTGACCAATCACGACCAAAAGGGGATGTCATCATCTAGGCATTATATGGAGTCAACCTAACAGGTTACAATGAAATCCTTCCATAAATATGACCTTTTGCCTATGCTAAAGGTTTTTGGGCTCGAGTACCCATCAAGGCTGCATGATCGCAATCAAAATGGGACGTTCTCATCTGGACATTATTTGGAATCATTCTACCAAGTTACAATGAAATCCCTTCATAAATATGACCTCTAGATTGTGCTAAAGGTTTTCGGGCTTCGGGCCCCTGTAGCCGTGACAGTTGCCCAATCATCTCCAAAAGGGGACTTTCTCATCTAGACATTGTATGAAGTCAACCCACCAAGTTACAATGAAATTCCTCAATAAATATGACCTGTAGACTGTGCTAAAGATTTTTGGGTTTTGGGCTCTGGCAGTCGTCACGGTTGGCAGATCATGCCCAAATGGGGAAATTCTCATCTGGACATCATAAGGAGTCATCCTACCAAGTTACAATGAAATCCCTCCACATCAAACATGACCTGCAGACTGTGCTAAAAGTTTTTGGGTTTCGGGCTTGGGCAGCCATTACGGTTGATAGATCATGCCCAAAAGGGAACGTTCTCATCTAGGCATTATACAGAGGCATCCGACCAGGTTACAATGAAATCCCTTCATAAATACGACCTGTAGACTGTGCTAATGGTTTTCGGGTTTTGGGCTCGGGCAGCCATAACGGTTGCCCGATCATGACCAAAAGGGGACGTTCTCATCTAGACATGACTCCAAACCTGCATATGAAATTTCGTGACGATCAGACAAGAACTGCGGGGTGTAGCCCGTGCTAAAGGAAAATGTGAACAGACATCACAGACTCACAGACTTCGTAGCCCGTGCTAAAGGAAAATGTGAACAGACATCACAGACTAACAGACTTCCGATCGCGTGATGGCAATAGCTTATCTTGACTATGTCAAGTTAAGATAATAAAAAATTTTGAGATCATCTGCATTGGGTAAAGGGTTAATGGTTAAGCATACACATGATTTATTGCTCTATCAAATCCTCATTGACAGCAACACTAAACCGTGCGGAAAATGAAAATCTGTTCCACACATATGTGCAGAACAGAAATAGATGGACTATTTTGAAATAGAAGTGCAATTTCACTGTAATTTTCTACAAAACGTGCAACGCAATTATAATTTGAATTGCTAGCGCTAGCTGAAAATCGACCCCTGTGGGCACATAGAACACATTGGAACTTAGGGGACGAAATAGTAACACAAGTTCCACTCGCAAATTTGGTTGGCGATAAAATGTGTTGCTTTTGTTGTCAAACGAATTGCTGAGTGTCCTTCTAATAATTTTTATAGATGTGAAGGCATGTAATAAACACAGAATGACACGTGTGTGTGAATGGGTTAATCGATATGGCACTTGTGCCATCGCGGACGGATAAAATATAGTATAGCGTATAGCCCTCGTTTTAACCTTCCACGCTAGCACTTGTGCCGTATCGATTAAACCATTCACACGTGTGTGTGTCGTTCTGTGTATATATGTTCCAATAAGACTAGAATAGTTGCCCTCTTATAGGACGAGAGCTTGTGTAGGTTTCTTTATGTTTGCAGATCCAGTGGCATATGTCACCGTTTGACATCACCATGTGAAATATTTGAAATGAAGTTGCCATGCTTTTAATCTCGTCAAACCGGTGTCCTCAAATTGCCAAAATTAGAGTTTAGCACTTGTTTTTTATGCTTTGTTCAAACGATTTCACCAATAAAGGCCTGGATATCTGTATACATTTTGCTGCTGAATGACGGTCTGCATCCTGTGGCATTACAACTGTTTCTAAAACAAGTCTTGGCTGCCTAAATAGGCAGCCGGCTCTTGCCTACAAACAACTGCCAAGACATTCCACAAGACAGTATTGCAAAAACGTTTCTTCATGGGGCTGAATAGCAGCTAACTTGACAAGCCTATGGTGTCCCTGAATTAAACCAATCTGAAGACCTGGGTTGTCGGTTTCACAATTATTTCATCAATGGAGTGATCATCACTTTTTTTTAGATTTTTCACATGTGCAACAGATGATGTTCCAAATAAAGTGTTGTTTAAATTACTTTAAATCAGTTGACGATTTGAACCAATATGAAATTACATTAATAGTGTTGAAACGATTTTTCGGGTTGTCGACGCCAATGCGATTAGCACTAAACTAATCTATTAAGTGATTAGTGAATCACTTGTCGATTAGTCACCTGAATGTCTTCTCTGAAGCCTTGAAGATTCCACTTTGTTTAACTTTAAGAAATTTAATTCAATTTTATTAAAATTAATTCAGTGCTTTCGATTTGAGGTGCGCTATCGCACTCGCGCTTCTACATTGGAAACAAAAGCTCTCTACAGATGTTCTTGCTTTTTCAACATGTTCTTGTTTTGGGTAAATGTTGCTGTAATAAGACTGGTCAGAAAACAAAAACGTCACATAATGATATTTACTACTGAATGAAGTTTTACAACTCACATTACGTAGTGCACATACTGACCAAACAAATCATTGTTTGATCACCTGATTGATGTATTTAATATTCAACGAGGCTATTGTTTATAGTTTGTCTAGCTTTTCATTGGGATTAAGTTATGCAGGTCATGGAACAATCACGTCATCAGAGTACACTTCTTCAGTGACCTGTTTTCTGCTTTCAAAGTATTTTAGCACAATAACAAAATGCAGAAATTTCTTATTAGACCACAGTATACAAGGGACCTTTGGGGGAAAAGTTCAATTTCACTTAAAAATATTTGACAGAACCAAATATTGGAACACACCAAGATTTATTATTAGACAAATTTATTTTTTGCAACACTGGTGGTTTTGTTGTAAGGACATGGAGACATTGGCTTCCATAATGCCGTGCAGTTTGACCCATTAATTGTATTGTAATTTGGAAGCCATTCCAGCCAATGAATTCAGTTAAAACCACAGTTTTGTAGAATTTATTGCTTAGTTTGGCATCTGACATTGCATAACCGACTAGTCGATTAATCATCGACTACTGTCTGCTGATTAGTCGATTAATAAAAATCCAAATGACATTAATCATTTTAACACTAGACATTAACCTTTATTTAATTTATTGATTATTTGTACAGTGAGGTCATGGGGTATATGAGAAGTTTATTTACTAAACTTCTTATCGTTAAAAGTTGCATTGTTCATTTCACGATGTGGGGTTTGGGCTATGGGTAGGGCCTTATTGGAACATATACCTTATTGTGATAAACTGACGGTAATATGGTCTGAGATTTGCATATTGAAGTTTATGTTCAACCGAGATGCGAAGCATCAAGACTGAACATATGCTTACTTATAACTTATGTTAACCCTTTACCCAATGTAACGGCCAAAAACGGCTAGCGCTATTCACAAAAATCACCAATTAATTTTCATTTTTGTCTCAAAAACTTAGGTTATGTCGCCCTCTTTCGAACATGCTCGTTCCAAAGAGGGGTCATATCCTATGTTTTTCAGTCAAAAAATGAAAAAAATTGGTTATTCAAGAATTTTGTTTGCAAGTGTCGTCTGAAAGTTGCAGGGGTATAATGTTTTTGACTGGTCTGTCCGTCAGTCCGTCAGTGTCAGTCCATCAGTCAGTCCTACTTGTTTTCCGGACTTTTTTTCTACACGCTTCAAGATATTGAGCTGATTTTTGGTATGTGAGTCTAACATGGTGGCCTACAGATCAAGTTTGCATTTTGTTCCGCTCCACTGATTTTTACCAAAATTACGGCCCTTGGACTCTGAAAAATTAATCAAAATTACAGTTTTCCGAACTTTTTTCTACACGCTTCCAGATATTGAGCTGATTTTTGGTATGTTAGTCTGACATGGTGGCCTACAGATCAAGTTTGCATTTTGTTCTGCTCCACTGATTTTTACCGAAATTACGGCCCTTGAACTTTGAAAAGTTCATCAAAATTACAGTTTTGCGGACTTTTTTCCTACACGCTTCCAGATATTGAGCTGATTTTTGGTATGTTAGTCTAACATGGTGGCCTACAGAACAAGTTTGCGTTTTGTTCCGCTCCACTGATTTTTACCGAAATTACCGCCCTTGGCCTCTGAAAAATGCATCAAAATTACAGTTTTCCAGACTTTTTATCTACACGCTTCCAGATATTGAGCTGATGTTTGGAATGTTAGTCTGACATGGTGGCCTACAGATCAAGTTTGCATTTTGTTCCGCTCCACTGATTTTTACCAAAATTACGGCCCTTGAACTTTGAAAAGTTCATCAAAATTACATTTTTGCGATCTTTTTTCCTACACGCTTCCAGATATTGAGCTGATTTTTGGTATGTTAGTCTAACATGGTGGCCTACAGAACAAGTTTGGGTTTTGTTCTGCTCCACTGATTTTTACCAAAATTACGGCCCCATAGACTTTGAAAAGTTCATCAAAATTACAGTTTTCCAGGCTTTTTCTCTACATGCTTCCAGATATTGAGCTGATTTTTGGTATGTTTGTCTAACATGGTGGCCTACAGATCAAGTTTGCATTTTGTTCTGCTCCACTGATTTTTACCGAAATTACGGCCCTTCGACTTTGAAAAGTTCATCAAAATTACAGTTTTCCGGACTTTTTTTCTACATGCTTTCAGATATTATCAAAATTACGGCCATTTTAGTAGGTGAGTCTACCACAATGACTTACAGATCAAGTTTGCGTTTCGTTCTGCTCGGCTGATTTTTGTGGAAATTACGGGCACTGGACTCTGAAAAATACAAGTAACAAATTTCCGGGTCATTTTCCTAAAAATTACACTTTTCCAAGCTTGAAATATCGGGGCGTGTGGAGTATGTGAGCGTGCTCACTAAGGTTCTATATTTTAATATGTTATGTGAAAAAGAATTTATGTTAGACAGCAAAAAGTTTGTGTAGTTTTCTCTATGTTTGCCGCAACAATTCATATTCTTTTTTCAAATAGAATTTTTTCAAATGGAATCTTCTGTTTCTCAGACCATTTTTTTTGTAAAACTGCATGTAGGCTGGTGTTTTTTATTTTATTTTTTATTTTTGTACTTATTTCTTAGCCATCAAAAGTTCATGTTCTTGGTTTGTTTTATGTTTCAGGCCTCATAATCTACAGAACAGCATGGGTGGTGGTGTATTTTGTTCCTTGAGTACAAGAAGGCTTTGCAGTGCTAAAGCATTGCAAATCCTTGTTGCACTCAAGGGACAAATTTATCAATTTTATTACCTTGGGTAAAATATCGGACATAAACAAATTTAATTTTTATTTTTTTAAGTTTGCAGTGGGTATAAAAAGAGAGCATGCAGCAGTCAAAATGACCATGCGGGAGGGCCTGAAAAATAGATTTTTTAACTTTTTCAGGCTTTACAAGTGCATGTTTTATTTGACTTTTGTCATTTTCAACACTATTGGTGGATCCGCTCTAGCTGTGAAGATATATTTCTTCTTGACATCTTCCATACCTGGAGCAAGATGAAATTCAAATTTTCTCAGAAGGTACGTGAGGAAAACCTGCATCTCAAGGTATGCAAACTTATATCCAATACACATTCTTGGTCCAGAAGTGAATGGTATAAACGAGAAAGGTTTGATTTTACTTTCATCTTGAAATCTTTCTGGCTTGAATTTTTCTGGCTCATCCCAATTCTCAGGATTCCTGAAATGTGTAGAACTTGTTTAGTAAACAAAAATCACTGTATTCCATCACTGGGGAGTGCAGTGGCTCAGTGGTTATAGCATTGGACTTAAAATTGAAAGGTTCATGCTTCAATACCCGGCAGGAGTAACTACATTGTGTCCTTGGGCAAGGCACTTAATCCTGATTGCCCACATGGGGGCACAGTGGCGCTGTGCATCAAAGCATACTGCACATCGATGATGCACATGTCTTCAACAAATGTTAACCCTGCTTGTGTGGAGTTAGTATACTGGGAAATCTGACAGTTGCTTGCCACTGCTCAGTTGTTCTCTCAGGGTACTCCAGCTTCCTCCACCCTTAAAACTGTCTGACATGAGGTGACCCTGGCTGTCAAAAAGTGTCATTAAACCCCAATAAGAAAAATAAATTTGATTACTGAATCAGAACTGCAGTATATACATGGTTCCTGCAGGTAAGGAATGATGAAATTCAAGGCTATTCACAACCATTTTCTGACATTTTTCAAGGCCTTAAAGCAGCCAAATTCAAGGATTTTCATGCCCCCACCCCACCTTCACTAGTCCTAACTGGGACAATGGACATTGCCTCTTCCTCCCACTTCCAGGAGGGGGTTAGTGACCAGAGGGTCCAAGTTAGGACTATGCTTTCATAAAATGTAGCACATAAAACTATACAGTTAGCATAACACACTTCGTTGGCATTTTTATTTCATGAATATTTAAGGCTTTTCCAGGCACCTGGCCCATTTTCCACGAATTTGGGTTTTAGTAAAATACAAGGAACCCTAATATATCAATACATATCAAATAGATCTTATCAACAATCTTCCATGACCGATGCATGATGGGATAGTTGGGGGCCTCCTGAAAAATGTAAACATAAACAAACCCATGCTTTCGGTCTGAAGCAGGAACAACTGGCCCATTTGTTTGTGTTCAGATGTGTGACAGTCGGATATAAACAATTACAAAAATAATATACATCATGTTTAAGGCCTAAAAAATTAAAAATCTGTTTCTCAGGCCCTCCCGCATGGTCATTTTGGCTGCCGCATGCTCTCTTTTTATAGCCAATGTAAACTTAGAAAAATTAAAAATTAAATGGTTTATGTCTGATATTTTACCCAAGTTAAAAAAATTGATAAATTTGTTTCTTGAGTGTGAGAAGGCTTTGCAATGCTTTAGCATTGCAAAGCCTTCTTGCTCTCAAGGGATGAAATACACCACCACCCATGTTATTCCATAGATTATGAGGCCTAAAACTTGAACCAAGAACATGAACTTTGATGGCAAAGAAATAATTTCAGAAATAAAAAAAAATAAAATAAAAAAATGCTTGCCCGCATGCAGTTTTACAAATAATGGCCTGAGAAACAGAAGATCTACTTTGTGTGGCCTAACAGGGTTATCATAATACTGTCTTTATTTTTGTGTATTTGCAAATGTTTTGAAAGAATTATCAGTGACAATACAGCATTTGAGAATACGAAAAGCTCAGTCCCGACATCTCTTGATTGCTTTCATGATCAAGTTCTTAGACTGCTTAGAATGACAAAATATTTGTTTTCAAATTACTGATGATAATCCTCAAAGTAATCAAAGCCCTTGACAGAGTATACTCTCTCTCAGTGACAGGCCAAGCCTGGAATGGTGCCCCTGGGGAGGGGTGGGGAACTGGGTACATGGCTGGTGGTATCTCTTGCCCTCGTCCAGGGGAAGAGGACTTACTGGTCCATACATTAGACCAAGGTTGAAGTGCTTGATTATGATGCCCTTGTTTAACCCTTTACCCAACGTAACGGCCAAAACCGGACAGCGCTATTCTCAAAAATCGCCAATTAATTTTCATTATTTTTTCATTTTTTGTCTCAAAAACATAGGTTATGACCCCTCGTTGGAACGAGCTCATCGAGCTCGTTCCAACAAGGGGTCATAACCTATGTTTTTGAGACAAAAAATGATCAAGAATTTTTTTTGCAAGTGTCGTCTGCTTTTCAGGTTAGGAAAAGGGTTAATTATTTACCTTAGTGGCAGACGAAACACGGCAAAATTTTCTCCAACAACCAAAAATTTTAATTTTTGCTTCAGAAACATGGGTCATGACCCCCTCTACGAGCTCAATCTAATGAGGAGTCATAATTAATAGTACTTCAATGCTAATACATGTAATATACAGACCGCCATACTCAGATACTCATAAAGTTAGTGTTTCGTCTTGTATCGCCAAGTTCGAGGAATATCTCGAATTGACGCTAACCGACACTGAAAATGTCATTTACACTGGTGATTTCAACATTCATTTTAACAATAAATGCTGTAACGATTGTAAACTCATATATCAGGTAACATTCTTGACTGGATAATAACAAGGGAAGATCAGCAATTGACAATGGATACACCGTTGAGTGGTCACACCATCTCTGATCACAAATTCGTAACAACGAAAATGGTGATAAAAAAGCCTGAAGTATCAACTCAAACTGTCTCATTCAGGAAAATTAAAAACATTGACAATGCTAAGTTTCGGCACGATCTTACTGTGCTAGTTGACTCGTCTAAGCAAATTAACGATCTGACTGAAATTAATAATAAATACAGCCAAACTCTTCAACATATTATCAATAAGCATACACCATTACAAACAAAATCAGTTACAGTCTGGCCAAAAGTTCCATGGTATGATGAATCGATTAGGGAATTGAAAAAATCACGGAGAGCAGCTGAAAGAAAGTGGAAACAAACTGGCTTAGTGTCTGATAGGAATAGCTTTAAAGAAAAATGAAATGCACACCACACTGCACTCGAAAAATCTAAAATGGCATACATAAATACCATGGTGTTAAACTGTGGAAAAGATTAAAAAAAAAATAATACTGGACGAGAAAAATTGAATCCGTTACCTGGTTTAGAGAGTGATAAGCTTGCTGAGGATTTTTCAGCTTTTTTCATTGATAAAATTGATAAAATCGAGAATGAACTAAAACAGCATTCTGATTTTCAAACTACCAAAACATATGATGCACTTCCCTTCTCTAGTTTTAAAATTGTTACTGAGGAGGATGTCTTAAAAACCGTCATGCGCTCTAGGGCAACAACTTGTTTTTTCGATCCAATGCCGTCCCAACTGATTAAACAAAACACTGATTTTCTGGTGCCACTGATAACAAAGATTATCAACTTATCTCTCACCTCGGGAGAATTCTGTGATGCTTGGAAAAACCCATATGTTCAACGTTGCTAAAAAAAACTGGTCTTGACTTAATACCTCAAAATTACAGATCCATTAGCAATTTATCATACCTGTCAATATTAGCAGAAAAAACTGTTTTGTCTCAGTTCACGTCATTACCTGATTACCAAAGTGCCTATAGAAATAATTATAGTACAGAAACTGTCTTAATTACCGGTAAGATACATAATGATATACTCCGAAACATGGATACAAAAATGTTAACAGTTATGGTCCTTATAGATTTGTCAGCTGCATTTGATACTGTAGATCATGAAACATTGCTCATTGTTTTACAAGACAACTTTGGAACGCCAGATACAGTTCTTGATTGGTTTGAGTCTTATCTACGTCCACGGAAGCAAGTTGGTGTCGTGGGTAATGATCAGTCAACACCGAAATTTCTGAATTATTCAGTACCTCAGGGGTCTTGTGCAGGTCCAGTTCTCTACACCGTTTATGCTAGCACTCTTCGGTTTATTCAGCATAAATATAATATAAATATTCTCAGATATGCAGATGACCACTCAATTTATGACAATTTCGTAGCCGGTAATATCAGAAATGAACAGAAAGTTTGTAATAGGGTAGAAGAATGTTTAGATGATGTGCGCAACTGGATGTCTGAAAATAAGTTAAAAATGAATGACTCAAAAACTGAAATAATTTTCTTTGGATCTCATGATCAATAGCTGAAGTTTCACAAAGAGTATTTGTGTTGGTACCAATAGCATAACTAAGAGTGATTCTGTAAAGTATCTTGGTTTCTGGATTGATCAGTGTATGAAACTTGAAAAGCATGCGATGGAAAAATGTAGGATAGCTGCATACAATTTATATAATATTAGAATAGAAAACATCTTAACATTGATTTCTGCAGACTCATAGTCCAAGCATTCGTAACCTCGCAAATGGACTATGGGAATGCGCTTTTATTTGGCCTTTCAAAAAAACTGTTGTTGAAGCTCCAAAGAATTCAGAATATGTCAGCCAAACTGATTTTAGGAAAATCAAAATTTGACAGCAGCATGGAAGCATTAAAGTCGCTACATTGGTTACCAATTGCGGAAAGGATTCAATTCAAAATCTTGACATTTGTACACAAATGCATCTATGGCAATGCCCGGACTATCTTAAATACATTATTTTTAAAATCAGTCACTCTTGGAATTTGAGATCAAACAATTCATGTGAACTCTTTGTGCCAAAAACAAATTGTAAGACTTTCGCGGACAGGGCATTCTCGATAGCAGGTCCAAGACTGTGGAATTCTCTTCCCGTAGATGTATGCACGGAAACAGATGTATATCAATTTCGAAAAGCACTACAAACTCATTTATTTAAACAGACTTTCAATATGTGATATTTCTCATTGTGTGATAATCTGTTTGTAAAATCAAGTGTCTATGAATACTTCAATGTAAAAAGGGCGCTATACAAATGCTTTTATAATAATAATAATAATAATAATAATAATAATAATAATAATAATAATAATAATAAGCTATGTTTAAGATACCCCCACTGCCGCAATTGCTTCTGCTCAGCAATCTGAACATAATGGCTACCCCACTGCTTGCCACACCACATTCAGATGACTGAACTGGAGGAGGAAGTCTCTGAATTGGGGGTGGGGGGAAGCAAATAGTAACATGTTCAAATCTCTGAACGATTGAAGAAAAAAGATGCAATTTCTTTAACTTTAAAAGACATATACTAAGATTGTTCAACATCTGCTTTAAAAAGTTAGGGGACGGTCCCCCTCCCCCCCACTCCCAATCCTGTCATTGATTCATATGTTTTGTGGTACAAAAAACATACACAATTTTCAAGCAATTTAATGTGTATTTATATTCATTCTTTATATTAATTAATTCATCAAGAGTAATCAATTAACATGGATTTGGTCACTTTCCGGTGTTCTATAGATAAACTGTTCTGTGATTCTATAATATCTTGTTTGACAAAGTTCATGGTGCACTGTCAAACAAGGTATAGATTAAATTTAGTGTTCAACCGATTACTAAAAATGGTCACTGACCAATTACCGGTTATTTGAACTCACAATTGGTTGATTCTGATGCCAATTCCAATTGCAATACCATGCACTGCTAGACAAGTCGAGGCTCAAAAGAGCTACATTAAACTGAACATTTTTCATAGTGTTAAACTTCGTTGACTGGGGTCACAGTAAAATTACCAGTCGTGCACACTAGAGTGGTAAACATGGCTCACAGAGCCATGCTTACTGTCCAAGTGTGTGCGACTGGTAATTTTACTACCAACATAGTCAATGGAGTGCAACCTTCACTTTTCTGGTATGAACAGGTGATTGCTGCAAGTACGCTCAATTGTAAGCTTTACTGTCGTTTAACTTGTATATCCTGTAAAGGGGTGTCTAGAGAGATTAAGAATACACATTGTGGTTGTTTCTCAACTTTACTGAATGGTATCATTGACATCATTTTACATTAACAATTGAACAATTGCAGAAGGTAATATGAAAGTGTCAATGACACTGTAGCTCAACTTGACAAACTTGAACTTGGTAAGTTATAAATGAAATGGCAAAATTGAAGATCATTGGTACCAATGTTATTTGATGAAAGTTCAACATAACAGCATTGTGTGTGCACAACGTCAGAGTAATCCATGCATTTTTAAATGTAAACTGTAAGACTGGCTAAAGGAAGAATGTTGATACACAAATGCAGTATGTTCAGAGGTTATTGTAAATGGCAACTTTTTTCACAGAAATGAATGCTAATCAATAGCTCTTATCTAAAGGTCTTGCCTAATGAGCACACCAAGTTCAAAAACAATCCTATGATAAATGTGGTCTATAGGCCATGTCAAAGAATGTTGATGAACAAATGCAATAAATTCAAAGATTGTTGCTAACAGCAACAGTTTTTGATGGAAATGAAAAGAAAATCAATAGTGCCTATCTTTGTCACCCTGCATAAGCATACAAAGTTTCAAAACAACATAATAATGAATGTGTCCTCTGAGGCATGCCAAAGGAAGATGTTAATGCACAAATGCACTAAGTAGAAGGTCGTTGCTTGTGGCAACGTTTTTTTTTTTGTTTTTTTTTATGAAAATTCATAAATATACCCTGCAGCGAGTGCAAAAGGGATAAGATGATGCACAAATGCAGTAAGTTCAAAGGTTGGTGATAATGACAATAATTTTTTATGGAAATGAAAAAAAGCAATAGCTCACATCTATTTTGTTTCGGTGATAAAATTGACAGAAGTATTACCCACCGATGTTAATGTAAACAAAAACAGTTTTGCACATATGTCTGCTGCTCAGTAAAATCGGGAAAATATAATACTGATTCTCAATAATCTGACGATCATGGTATAAATAAAATATACTCCAAGTAGCTTGGTGTACCAAATGTTCATCACTCGTGGTGTTGTGGTGTTGACAATGTGCCAAAGGCTTGCGGTTAGCACCAGTTCACAATTCTTGGTGAACATTTGGTACACCAAGCTACTAAGGGTATATTCTAAATACGTACCCTTGGGACATGGCAACTTTGTATTAACATATGATGAAGAACATGCATATCATATGTGGTTCAATTCTGTGCATTAGTTTATGAAGAAGAGTCAATAATGTAAAGTTTACAGATGGATGGACGACGGTACAATGGACAGACGGACAGATTACGGATGGAAAGTGATCAGTAAAGTTCACCTTTGAAGTTTGCTCAGGTGAGTTAACCCTTTACCTAACAAGAAAAGCAGACGACACTTGCAAAAAAAAATATTGAATAACTAATTTTTTTCATTTTTAGTCTCAAAAACATAGGTTATGACCCCTCATTGGAACGAGCTTGATGAGCTTGTTCCAATGAGGGGTCATAACCTATGTTTTTGAGACAAAAAATGAAAAAATAATGAAAATTAATTGGCGATTTTTGAGAATAGCCCTGGCTGGTTTTGCCGTTACGTTGGGTAAAGGGTTAAAAAAAAAAAAATGGTGAGGCAGATTATCAATGTTGAGGGAGGTGATAAAGAAACAAGAATTTTTGTTTTAAATAGACTGATGTAACATTGACTTACATATGAATGCAGGAAACACATAAGAATATGTCAGTTCCCTTTGGAATAAAATAACCACCAATGTGATCATCATTCAGACTTATTCTGGTCAGTGCTGCTATTACTGAATGGAACCTGAAAGTAATAAATTGTACATATATGGTTTCTTAAGAAATTCCGTAATTTAATTAACAGCCATATTTAGCCAGTGCTATTCAGAACAAGCATGTGCCACAAGATGGCAAAGTCCTCTGCCTGCAAAGAAAGAAGTGGATCTATACGATTATGAAACAAGAGACCCCAAGTGGCCTTAATCGCTCATCTGAGAAAGTTGCTTAACTGGTAGAGTGCTAGAAGCCCATATTTGGGCTTTTTTCTGAAGTACTGGTACTGCAAATTAAATCTGGAGGGAGCACAGTGACTCAATGGTGGCCTGTTGGACTTCTATGCTAGACGTTCCGAGTTCGATCCCCGTCTGGGATGACCCACGTTGTGTCCTTGGGCAAGGCACTTTATCCCGGTTGCCTACATGGGGGCACGATGATGCTGTGTACTAAGGCATACTGCACGTCGATGGTACACAATGTCTTCAACTGCTGTAACCCTGCTTGAGCGGAGCTTGAACAGAGTTAGAATGTTGAGAAGCTGACAGTTGCTCGTCGATGCTCGGTGGTTCTCTCCGGGTACTACAGCTTCTTTCACCCGTAAAACTGTCATGGTCATGATTAGCCATTGCGCATAAAAATGTGACCTTAAACACCAATAAATAAATAAATAAATAAATAAATAAATAAATGATGCTTCATGTGGATGTGCTTCATATTGTCTTAGAAGTCAAATTATTCTGTGTGCTTGTATTTGTCGAGTTACAATTTATGGGAGCATGCCTAAAGGCACGCTCCCATAAATTGTAACAAGGCAAAGACATCTAAACATATTCAACAACCAAAAATAATTTAGTACTCTACTAGTTAAAGAAGAATCTAAGGTCACATTCAGCATATGGTGAGTTAAAAGTACAGAGGAATGAAATTATATAATTTTTTGTGAGGCTGCTGTCCACGTCAGATGATTTAAATGACTAGATTTCCAGTAATGCTAAAGAACAAGTCATTTTTCCAGGTCCTGGAATTCTAAACATTATCACTCTGGGAAGGTAGTATTCAAAGTTCCAGTGTCATATTCTTAACAAGGGGAGGGTGGGGTTCTGGGGGGCAGGATCCATTGGGTGATTTTTTTGCAACTTTAAAATGATTTTTGAAGGATTTGAAGTGATTTTGTGCTGAAACTTTTTCATCCAATAGATGTGTGTGTGTGTGTGGGGGGGGGGGGGGGGGGGGGGGGGTGGAGAAGTGTGCTGTGAATTTCTTCTTTTTCTTAACTGGTTGAGTGCTAAGTTATTTTTTTTCAAAGGTGATTTGAAATATGGGTATTTTTTTTTTCAAGGATACCCTGCTACCAGCAAGAGTGTCCTTAGTTTAGCAAGATTTTGTTCATAAATAATTGTTTCGTTACAATTTATTCGAGAGTGCCAATAGGCACTCTCTAATAAACTGCGACCAAACAATTTTAAATAAAAAAAGGTTCTTCAACTGCTAATCAAATATCAAGCTAATGCATACAGTGTAAAGCCACTAAAATGGCTTCCAGCACTTTTTGGTAGAGCCCTGATAGTGGCTTCTAGCACTCAACCAGTTAAGAAAAAAAACACCCTTTGGACTCTTCTACCCTTTCCTTTCCTCCCAGGTCTCAATTTTTTTTTTTACACAAAATCTCTCAATATCCCCAAATTCATTTCAAAGCAAGAAAAAACAAACCGCCCAAAACACCATCCTAGGGATTTAAGCAACTTGGTGGGTCCCATTTGAACAAACATTACAAACTTGATCTTATTTATTTATTTATTGGTGTTTAAGGTCACATATTTCTGCACAATGGCTAACCATGACCATGACAGTTTTACGGGTGGAGGAAGCCGGAGTACCCAGAGAGAACCACTGAGCAACGGCGAGCAACTGTCAGCTCCCCAACATACGAACCTCACACAAGCAGGGTTAGCATTGGTTGAAGACAGGTGCACCATCGACGTGCAGTATGCCTTAGTACACAGCGTCACCGTGCCCCCACATGGGCAATGAGGGTGAAGTGTCTTGCCCAAGGACACAACGTGGTTGCCGCAGGTGGGATTCGAACCGAGGACCTCTCGGCTTGCAGCCTGCACCTCTACCAACTGAGCACTTGATCTTATTCACCCACATATACATTTGCCTAAACCTGATCACAGTCAGCCCAGTCACCTGTGGGTGGGCAGAATTCATTTAAATAAATGAATAGTAAACTCTCCATTGGGTGCTATGTTAAATTTCAAACTCCTCTGGAGAACCACCCCCACCCCCCCTCCCCAAATCAGTTGAGCTTAATACCTTGAACAAACTTTATTTTAGGAATGATAGTAATGCCATATGCCAAATACCAAAAAATTCTGGCTGGGGAGTCTGAAGAAAATATTTGAAAAATATTCCCCACATTGCACTAAGTTAAAATAAAGACTCTTAGACAAATAGGGTGCCCAAAATCAAACCCAGACACTTGATTTGGACAAACTTGAATCTGACCCACCCCACCTAAGAATGCTCTATACCAAATATAAACAAGAGCACCACTGGGCATTGCATCATACGCCCGTGAACTTTTCAAATTGTACCATTTTAACACATTTGCAATTTTTTTAGAGTGCGAGAAATTTATACTGGCATATATATATATGTTACGGTCAGACTTTTGAAATCAGTGATTTTGTGAAATGACTAAATTTTCAGTCATTTGAGAAAAAGACTAAAAATTAAGGACAATAGCTTCACAAAAGGACTCAATAATTTAATAATTTCAAAAAAAAATTCTTCATTTCACAGTTTGACTGTAACATATTTATATAGATATATATATATTAGAAACACAGAAGCTTCCTATCTTTAGTTATTTATTTATTGGTGTTTAAGGTTAGAGGATTTCCAACTCAAGCATTGGTGAATGAATCCTATTTGGACTGTAAAATCTTATTTGTTTTCCAAAGAAAACAAGTACTGTTTCACTTCCTGTGGTTTACATAGAGGCATGTGTATAGAAAAAGATATAAAGTTTAAATAAAACACATCAAAACCATGAGATTTATTTGACTAGTCAGTTTGTTAATTGGGTAATTATTTGACCAATTAATTATTTGACGCAGTAAGTCACACAATATTGGTGTGTTTTCTTTGAACTTCATACATTTTTATTTGCATTTTCTAGCGTTTCATGGTAGTTTTGCAATATATCTGAAGTGAGTATTAGATTTATATGGTTGAGACCCCATGATCACACTGTGAACCTGTTCGACCTCTCTAGCTTCACTTGACAGTGATTTGTCATGCTGCAAAATTATAAAGGAAACCAAAGTGGTTTCACTATAATGTATCAGTGCGAGAGGTTTCAAGAATTACTTTACCTTATACATCATATAATGTCCAACAGGGGCCATAATTCAGGCAAAAATTGTTCAGACCGACCCCATATTCGAACTTGACCTGTATTTTGTTGTGATTAAACAACATACCAAGTTTGGAGCCAATCGGAAAACAAATACTAAAGTTATCATCCGGAAACCAAATATTTGACGAATTCTAAGTCCAACAGGAGCCATAATTCAGGCAAAAATTGTTCAGACCGACCCCATATTCGAACATGACCTGTATTTTGTTGTGATTAAACCACATACCAAATTTGGAGCCGATCGGAAAACAAATACTAAAGTTATCATCCGGAAACCAAATATTTGACGAATTCTAAGTCCAACAGGGGCCATAATTCAGGCGAAAAATGTTCGAACCGACCCCATATTCGAACTTGACCTGTATTTTGTTGTGATTAAACCACATACCAAATTTGGAGCCGATCGGAAAACAAATACTAAAGTTATTGTTTGGAAACCAAACGGACGGACGGACAACGCCATACTATAATACGTCCCGTTTTTCAAATGGGCGTATAAAAAAATGTGACTGTATAAAAAAATGTGACTGAAAAATCCGAAGATTTCTAAAGAATTTCCTCATATTGCATAGAGTTGAAATTTGGGTTCCATTGAGCCCAAATCTGAACCCAGGGACTTGAATTGAACAAACAAGTACTTGACTCCACTGAGGGTGTTGTATACCAAGTATCAAAATATTGTGATATGTGTTTTGTAGAAGATTATTTTTAAAGAATATTCCACATTTTTCTCAAAGCTTATGTTCCAACAGGAAGCCCAAATATGAACAAAGAGCCTTGATTTTAACAAACTTGATTATGATTGGTGGTTCTGGAGAAGACATTTTTTAAAGAATATTCATCATAGTACAGTAAGTTAAAGTTTGGGTTCCCATATGAATCCAAGGACTTGAGTTGAATAGATCTAAATCTGATTTTTAAAGAATATTCCTCATATTCCATATATTAAGTTAACATCCAGGTTGCTATAGTGGGCCCAAATATGAACTCACGATCTTGATTTAAATACAAGAGTCCCCAGAGGGCCTGAGGGCGCTCACCTGACACAGTAGTCTAAATATCTAACCAGGGACTTGATTTGAATAAGCTGCATATGTCCCTCCTAAGAAAAGCATATACCAACTAGATGAGATGAAGCAGCTGTGCCCACATAATACACAGGATTTTTCCTTCT
The DNA here is from genome assembly GCA_031216915.1 of Pictodentalium vernedei. NCBI lineage: Eukaryota > Metazoa > Mollusca > Scaphopoda > Dentaliida > Dentaliidae > Pictodentalium > Pictodentalium vernedei. The sequence goes on from CM062295.1 coordinate 327,040,697, forward strand.
ATTTTCAGTTCCTGCACTTTTACGTCCCAAAATTGAGATAAACGCATAAAAACAGATTTTTTTTTTATTTTTGTTTGGAAATTTTCGAAGTCCCAAACAAAATATTTTGAGCCTACATTTTTTTTTCTTCTTACAACTGACCAAAATGCATAAAAAACCAAAAAACTAATTTCTGGACTTTGGTCCAAAATTTTCGAAGTCCCACCCGGACCCCAAATTTTCAGTGTAAAAAAAAAAATTTTTTTTGTCTTAAAATTGACCGAAACGCATAAAAAAACAAACAAAATTTCAGGATTTTGGTCAAAAATTTTCGAGGCCCCACCCGGACCCCAAATTTTTAGTGTAAAAAAAAAAATTTTTTTTTGTCTTAAAATTGACCGAAACACATAAAAAACAAACACAAAAATTCTGGATTTTGGTCCAAAATTTTTGAAGTCCCACCCGGCCTCCAAATTTTTTTTGTCTTCAAATTTATCGAAACACATAAAAAACAAAAAAAAAATTCCGGATTTTGGTCCAAAATTTTCGAGGTCCCATGCGGACCCCAAATTTTCAGTGTAAAATTTTTTTTTTTTTCTTTTTGTCTTAAAACTGACTGAAACGCATTTTTAAAAAAACAAAAAAAAAAATTTCCAGATTTTTGTCCAAAATTTTCTTCCAAGTCCTACCCGGACCCTAAATTTTCAGTGTTAAAAAAACAATTTTTTTTGTCTTAAAATTGACCAAAACACATAAAAAAACAAACAAAAAAATCCGGATTTTGGTCAAAAATTTTTGAAGTCCCACCCGCTCCCCAAATTTTCAGTGTAAAAAAAAAAAAAAATTTGTCTTAAAATTGACCGAAACGCATAAAAAACAAACAAAAAAAATTTTCCGGATTTTGGTCCAAAATTTTCGATGTCTCACCCGGACCCCAAATTTTCAGTGTCAAAAAAAAAAAGTTTTTTGGGTTTTAAAATTTATCGAAACATATAAAAAAAAAAAAAAAATAAAAAATTCCGGATTTTCCCGGACCCTAAATTTTCAGTGTAAAAAAAAAAATAAAAAATTTTATCTTAAAATTGACCGAAACGCATAAAAAACCAACAAAAGAATCCGGATTTTGGTCAGAAATTTTCGAAGTCCCACCTGGACCTCAAATTTTCAGTGTAAAAAAAAATAAATTTTGTCTTAAAATTGACTGAAATGCATAAAAAAAAAAAAATCCCAAAAATTTCCAGATTTTGGTCCAAAATTTTCGAGGTCCCATCCGGACCCCAAATTTTGAGAGAAAATTTTTTTTTTTTTTTCTTTTTGTCTTAAAATTGACTGAAACTCATAAAAAACAAACAAAAAAAATTTCCAGATTTGGGTCCAAAATTTTTTCCATGTCCACCCGGACCTTAATTTTCAGTGTAAAGAAAAAAAAAAATTTGTTATCTTAAAATTGACCGAAACGCATAAAAAACAAACAAAAAAATCAGGATTTTGGTCAAAAATTTTCGAAGTCCCACCCGGCCCGCAAATTTTCAGTGTAAAAAAATTTTTTTTTTTGTCTTAAAATTGACCAAAACACGTAAAAAATAAAAAAAACAAACTAGAGAATTGTAATTTGTTGCACAAATTACGGGCTTTCACAACTTTCCAATGTGAAAATGCAGACTACATATAGCAAAGGAAAGTGCTTGAAATTATCCATTTCCAAACAAATGATAGACAAAAACATCCAAAGTTGGCTATTTTTGGCATTCACTCACGGTTCTCTTATTCACACCCTCATTTTGCTTGGGGGTTAAATCTTGAGATTAAAAAGTAAACAGTAACTTTCTTCTGCAATCATTGTTACATCTACCCATACCAAAATAATTGCTAAAACAACCTTGCAATTAGAGGAAATGAGTACAGATGTTTGCAAAATTCACTGAAAATTAAAAAATTTATAGTAATTTATATATTTTTTATACTTACCAATGACTCAGACATAGCTGGTGCTAATTCTCAAACTCTAGGGCCAAACACAAATTTTGCCCCCCAATCCCCCAAATTTGCATCTAAAACCGAAAATAACATGTCCTAAATGGTCCTCCATACTTTTCCTCCACTGCGCATGCGCAGTGTCAAGGAGGTCTCGAAATTGGTGCCAATTATCATTCTTACAAGCAGTGCCTGGTCAGCGCTATGTACTCAGCGGGGAGGTACGAGTTCCCAACTTCTGGGAGGGCCATCCCCGTCTGGGTCATTGGTAAGTATAAAAAATATATAAATTACTATAAATTTTTTAACATTTTTATACTGTTCCAATGACCCAGACATAGCTGAATAGAAAAAAGGCTGGAGGGCCTAGGACATAGAGGAAAATCCAATAAGCTCAACTATATATAGAGTTATCCCCTATAATAGAGTTATCCCCTCGAGGAGAAAAGGAGGATTAGGCTTTACACGTATCTTTCTTATTTATGACAAATTAGAAAGACACAACACCTTTCATAATTGAGCATAATAACATCCATGTTCTCTATTAACATCCAGTATAACACTTTATACTAATTATTTTTAAAGTAAGCCAATAAATAAAGTAAGTCTAGAGAATTGAAACTCTTTATACTCATTAAAAGTGTCCGAGGATTGTATATTAACGCCCGTTTGACAAGTGACATATATAAATGCTCCACACCAAGCTACACTTTAAAAATATGACATGAATGAATTTAAACATTAGCTTTACACTTTAAAACCATCCCGGTACCTACTCAGAATTACTGATTCAGGAGGAGGTATCCCCTTGCTTTCCACTATAAAGCAGGTGACCTAAGGGAACACCCTCCCCCCTTCCCCTTGCCCTGGGTCAAATAGACCAGAGCGAAGAGGGCAGCAGGACAGAGTCACTGCTGGAACAGAAAGCCTGCATAACTGTAGTTGCAACTGTTTAGTGGACGACATTCTGAGAAACAGATAACGGACCTAAACAATGCAGGTCCCCAGAAATGGACTCAATCTTTCTGAGATAAAAATTCGTGAATGTGGATGGCTGAGACCAATATGCAGCCTTCATTAAATCTGTAATAGCAACACTATTTGCGTAAGCCCAAGATGTAGAAAGAGCTCTTACTTCATGAGCCGAAATCTTAAGCACAGACTGCTGAGTTGAAGATAGATTATCATAAGCAGTACGGATAGTTAATTGAATCCATCTAGCAATAGAATGGACCGTAATGTCCTTTCTATTAGGCATCAGAGACAGAAAGAAGCGTTTTCGTCCCTTTCTGATAAACTGAGATCTTCGTTTATAAATACGTAAAGCTCTAACCGGACAGAGTAAAGGCCTATGCCCGTCTGAAGATGGAAGGGCCTTAATAACAATAGGTTCCGGATATTTATTAGGAGCCTGATTCTTAGCCAAAAATCCAACATTAGTAGTAAAGGTAATAGTGTTCCCGACACTACAATAGTGAGAATCGTCCACAGATAGTGCATGAAGCTCACTGACTCTTCTAGCAGAAGAGAAAGCTAAGAGAAATGCTGTCTAATAAGATAAGAATTTGAAGTCCACTGTCTCAAGAGGCTCAAATGGCTTTTCTTTTAGTTTAAGAAGAACCCAAGCTAAATTCCATTTAGGAATTAATCTAAGGGTTCTAGGTCTATTTATCGAGAAGTTTCTAACTAATTTAGATAAAGAGACATTAGATCCAATTTGTAAACTATCATGGTGTGCACAGGTATCAGATAACATAGACCTATAACCTTCAATAGTAACAGGCTGCAGTTTGATCTCATCAAACAAGTATACTAGAAAGTTTGCAATGTCTGGAATGGAGGGATCAAAAATGTCAACAGAATGATCCATACACCAGCGACAAAAGACCTTCCACTTAGCCGCATAGTTTAGCGAAGAGGAGGTCCTCCTACAGTTAGAAATTGCGTCCAATGCTCGTCCTGTAAAATGCTTGCCGTGCAAGAAGGACCGCACAACGGAAATACGTGAAGGTTGAGACCTTGCAGGTTGTGATGTAGTTGATGCGATTTCCCCTGCGAAAAAAGATCCTCTCGTGGAGGAAGCTTCCGCGGTATGTCTGACAGCAGACACCTGAGTAGATTTATCCACGGTCTCTGTGGAGACAGAGATGCTACCAACAGAATTTTGCACTGAGATTGTTTTATCTTTAGCAATATCTGCCGAATCAACGGCGCTGGAGGATACGCATATCCTATCATTCCGTCCCACGAGATCGATAGAGCGTCTACTGCATATGCGCGAGGATCCGGACATGGTGACACATACGTCTGCAACTGATTGTTGAGCTGTGTCGCAAATAAGTCTATCATTGGCCGCTCCCATTGGTAGCAAATCTGATTGAATACCTGTTTGTTGAGAGTCCATTCTGACGGCAACAAGCGACCCTTCCGTGAAAGGGAGTCTGCTAATACATTCAGATGACCCGGAATATGACGGACCGAAAGTAGAACTTGGTGTTCTAGTACAAACAGAAAGATTCTTTCCGTTAAATTGAATAACGGAATGGAATGAGTGCCTCCCTGGTTCCGAATATACGCTACTACTGTAGTATTGTCAGACAGGATTTGGACATGTGCTTTCTGAATAATGTTCATCCTATGACGTAGTGCAAGCCAAATTGACATCATTTCTTTGATGTTTGTGTGCTTGCCTAGAAACTGCGGATCCCAAAGACCCTGGCACTTCGAATCCGTTGGGATCAATGTTGCACCCCAACCTGTTTGACTGGCATCCGTCATAATAGTAAAACTCGGATCCGGCAACTGCAGTGGAACTCCTTGAGTTAACCACTGAATGTTTGCCCAAGTCTGAATCTATTTTTCACTTGATTTGACAAGAGAACGTCTATATCGAGCGAATGAATCTTTACTCTCCAATTCTGAGTCAAGAAAATTTGGAGAGGATGAGTGCGTAACCGCCCCATCGGAATGAGATCCGCAGCGGCTCCGCACAGACCTATCAATCTCATGAATTCTCTCGCTGTGACTTTGTCTGAGTGAAGACAATAGCGAGCATAACAAATGATTAATTTCACCCTGGTTAATGGCAGATGAACGAGATTGTTGTGCGTCTCGAAGCTCATCCCCAGGTGGGTGAATGACTTGGACGGCACCAGATCCGACTTCTCCTCGTTTATTATAAAACCGAGACGTCGGAGTAATAAAAGCAGATTCTGCACATCGTTCTGAAGCGTTAACTCGTTGCCATACCTCTGCAGAATGTCGTCCAGGTAGGTTGACGTTACCGCAGACGAATGAGCTCGGAAATGTATCATTACCGAGTTCATTATTCGAGTGAAAGCACAGGGCGCTAGGTTCAAACCGAAGCACATCGCTCGAAACTGATATACAACTCCTAGGACTGCGAAGCGTAGATACTTTCTGAATGTCGGATGTACCATGACGTGAAAGTACACATCCTTGAGATCTATGCTTGTAGCATAGTCGTTCACCCGAATACTCGCTGACTAATCGAATTGTCTCCATATAGAACTTCGGAGCGACGATCAGCTTGTTTATCCAGCTCAGATCTATGACTGGACGGAACGAGCCGTCTGGTTTCGGAACCAGAAACAGATGGCTGTAGAAACCCGGTGATTCCTGGTCTTCTACGACCTCTACCACGTTCTTCTCCAGAAGAGACTGTACTTCTGATAGAAGAGAGTCTCTTTTCTGCGGATTTGACGAAAGCTGAGTCCATTTTGGACTTCGAGTTAACGGAGGCTTTCGTGTGAAGGATATTCTTAGTCCTTCCGAAATTACCCCTCGAAACCAGGGGTCGGCCGTAATTGACGCCCAATTGTTTATAAAACTCGACAATCTTCCGCCTACCGGAACACGATAGAGGTTCACACCATCACCTCCTGGACCTGCGAGGCTTGCGGAAGGAAAAACTACGTCCTCCACAACCCACACCTCGCCCCGTCGACCTAGGGACGTCTGACCGGTTATCTCGGCCAGAAAGACGACCCCTACGTGAGTCGCTGCCTTGACAGTCTCTAGAATAAAACCTAGAGGACACATAGGAACCTCTATAGGAACTTCCCTTGGGCGTACTTGTCCCAGAAGTGCCTGTCTTACTCTTTTCTGCTGTATCCGACTTTGTAGAAGCGGATTTGAATAGCAGAGAATCCGAAGCTTTCTTAGTTATCTGATCATAGATTGCTGAAAGCTTGCCGTCGAAGAGAAGCTCTCCGGAGACCGAAGCGACTCTGAGAGAGTTTTTCACCTTACCATCCACGCGCGTGGATGTAGTTAGGGCTGTGTCACGTCTAACCAACTCCAGGTTTGCCACTGAAAGGGCAGAGTTATACGTGGAATAAGCTATTGCCCTTGAAAGAACTCTTAATGAGGATTGTATATCCTGAAATTCTTTCCCTTGAAGACGTAATAATAACGCTTTAGTAAGGTGATCTGCGTATGATAAAGCATCTAAGTTAACTCTATTAAACATAATTGTCGTTTCCAACGTCGTGGTTGGAATTGACATAGACGACGGTGTAGACAATTCTAGGTCTTCAGCCTGGTCGTCTAGACGCAGAGGAACTCTCGGTATGCCCTGTCCTGCCGTTTCGAATTTATTCCTTGAATTGATGAAAGGCAGATGTAGAGCATTTGCGGACAAGAAACCGTACTTACTCAGGGACGATGTCCCTAAACCAATCAAAAAATTCTGTGTCCAGTGATGCTATCAGTCTCTTATCCAGCATCGCAGCATTCTGGTCCGACGGAACAACCTCTGGAAGATAATACCGGATAAAATCTACAGCAGCTTTATGTTGTTCCGAAAGGGAAAGCTCCAGATCCTCTGAATTCCTTTCGCCATCCAGTCGGACCCTATGATGTTCTCGGTCGTCCGTACCTGATGCTTCAGCGGAGCGTACCGACCCAGCGTCGTCGGATAATTCCTGATCCGACAGAGATTCTGTCGTCTGCTGGGATGCTGCGATAAGTTGTGCTATTTGTGATAGCACGTCCGTCACTGAGGCCTGCGGAGTAGCGGTCTTACGTTGCTTTGCCGCTGGAAGCTCCCTGGACGTTGACTCCTGCATACTTCTTTTATGCGAACATCCGGAGTCTACAGGCCTCGTGTCCCTGGCTACCGGATGGCATGACCTGGTCGCCGCGGAATCCATGATCGGCGAAGCTGGCTGGATATCCATGGTCACGTAGCCGAGGTGCGGTCGTGTGCGCTGCTGTGAGGATGAGGAAGCCATATTGACAGTCTCTCCGGACTGTCTATATAACGGAGCGTCCCAAGTGGTAGACGTATGCTCTGAATGCGAACGTTTTGTATCACAACATCTGGTCCCAGATGTTGTTGTACGAGAGAGGGACCTCTCTCGCTCACAGCCCGGATGGACCTGGACGAGCTAGGAACCGGACTAATAGGCTTCCTCCATTCTATCTTCTGATCCGTCGTCACTGGGTGTGCACTTTGTGTTATTATAGTGCTCGCATCACCCAAATCTCCTTCCTGGACGAACCCGGCTGCTGAGCCATTCGATGAATGGTCGCTACACTGGGCGAGCTAGCGGACGCCAATGCCGTCGATCCTACTAGGGACCTCTTAGGCAATTGACGTATTTCCATGAGCACTTTTGATTCTAGCTCTTCATTTATCTGTGACGACGGAGGTACACTTTTGGAAGACATCACGGAAACATCACCCTGTTCTTGTTCCTCTGAAAAAGAGATTGAAAAATTAGAGTGACCCTGCGGAGAAAGGACCGGCATGGCCTTTTCCCCGCTAACAACATACTGTGACACACGTTTCCAATGTTTGTCATCCCAATTGACACACACTGAGCAGGAGTTAGTGCGAGTACACTGACTACAATTGATACAATGATTATGAAAGTCAGAGGAAGATTTCCTCTTATTACAATTTGAACAATATCCTTTCATTGTGAAAAGAACACAAACAGTCCTAGTACTTGCAACAACCCCTGAAAACAAAGATACATAATAACATGATCCATTAACATATAGAAAAAATAATTGGAATCAAAAATATTTTTTTGAAAAAATATTTTTTCAGAAAAGCCCAAGTTTCTGAAAGTAACGTTGAGCACCAATGGATCCCAAAAAGCCTAAGTGTGGACAAAATTTTTTAAAATATTTTAAAAAAATTAATGCAACACTTACGTATAATAATAATGTATCTTGCTATGATTAAACTAATACAAAGACAAGAAATCACTCTCAACAGAAACCGTTGTCAATGTAAACAAGAAGTGTATAAAAACCGGAAACATGACTCCAGGCACTGATAAACATGGCCCGAAATCAGTTACCAATTACAACACTATCTGATGCAAAACAGAGACTTCCCAGGAAGAAACTGCAGAACATCAGATGGTAGATGCAGAACACAACGCCTAAACACCCATGGGTGAGGACGTAAACATGGGGAAAAAACAGAATTCATTCTGTTACCAAGCTAAAACTCCCAAGAAATTTTAGTAATAATATTACAGAAAATATGCCAAAAGCATGGGAGAATAGCAAGGGGGGACTAAAGGAAAGGGAGAGAGGAAACACTGAACGAGCAGTGCAACTTTATAGCAAGAATGACAACAACTGCTGAGGCCCATGCCTTGAAATTAGGTAACATAACATAATTTCCTAAAAAAAATTTAGGTTACAGCCCTGATTATTTCCTGCCACTAATTTTTCCTCTCCTCCTTCTATTCCTCTTGAGATCCACCATTTCTCTAATATTTATGTGTCTGGCATCATTTAAACTGAGATTTACAAGCACAAATATCAGTCAGATGTAAACTGATGAAGGGTCAAACAAAGAAAGAATGATAATTGGCGCCAATTTCGAGACCTCCTTGACACTGCGCATGCGCAGTGGAGGAAAAGTATGGAGGACCATTTAGGACATGTTATTTTCGGTTTTAGATGCAAATTTTGGGGATTGGGGGAAAAATTTGTGTTTGGCGCTAGATTTTGAGAATTAGCACCAGCCATGTCTGGGTCATTGGTACAGTATAAAAATATCAACTTTTGTCAACTAATACTATTCTTTATGTGGCCAAAGCATATGTTGGGTTAAGCCCCCAAAGCACAACTTACAACAGCGGATTTGTTTATTAAGCATCTCTGCCTATAGCAAAACAAGGTATCTAAAATTAACCCTTTCCAAAATTACAGTAAAATGTAACTGAAGTTAGCTAATTTTAGCATTTACGAATGGAAATCTTACTCTCAATGTGCCTGAGGGTTAAAGATGAGATTAAAAACTAAACAGTAACTTTCTTCTGCAAGCATTGTTGCATCTATGCATACAAAAATAATTGTCACAACAACATCGCAATTAGAGAAATTTGCACTTGAAGTTAGATAAAATGCTATATTACTATCATTTGTGGCCAACAGAGGTTAATTTCAGAATATTTGTGTGGTGATTTCAGTGTATCATATTATGCTCTAAATGTGTGAAGATCAACCACAGACTGAGTGTCTGATAAGAGACGTGGCAAAATCTTGAATCTTGGTATTTCAATGAACATGTACAAGTTGAGGGTACTCCAAGTCAAGGCACGCCTACTGGGTGAGGGTTAAAACTTGGAATAAAATGTGTAACAGCAAAAATTGTTCTTGGATGAATGTCCTGTCTTCTCAGGGGAAATGTTTTGAGAAAATATGGCTCCAGTGCTGAGAAACTGCATGTAAATTTTGGCGAAAAATAACAATTATTCCAACAGTACCCTTATAGGAAGTCTCAAATCTGCCAAGGGTTAAACTATTAATAACAACATATAGAACAAAATTTGTCATACTGTGACTGCTGCATGCAGCTATGGAAAACATTCAGAGCTCAATCAATTAAAAATGGAGTAAATCGTCACCTAAACTAACCAAATTCTGCAAAAATAGGCCGATGAAATCGTCAGAGGTGTACCCATACACGCAACTAGTAGAAAGCTGTATGATGGAGGGCCACCCTGGATGCCAACATTATGTATACCATACACGGTATGGGTACATGTAGAAATGGATTGGAGGAGTGCCTAATTTGATGGATAAAGGGTTAATATCTCCGGATAAAGTTATTAGATTTACATAAAAAACTATACAGCACAGCAAATCAGTAACCTGAATACATATATAAAGTAACCTGATAATCAGATTAATATTTATTGAGTTATCGCATGCCGAAGAAATGGATTGGAGAAGTTCTCAATTTGAAGGATAAAGGGTTAATATTACAGGATCAAATTATCAGAATTACACCAAAAACTATACAGCTCGGCACATCAGTAACCTGAATACATATATGAAGTAACATGACAAACGGATTGATATTTTTTGTGTTATCTCATGCCAAAGGGATTGGAGGAATTTTCAATTTGAAGGATAAAGGGTTAATATCTCAAGATCAAATTATCAGATGTACACCAAAAACTATACAGCTCGGCACATCAGTAACCTGAACACAAATATAAAGTAACTTGACAATCCAAGCAATATTTTTCAAGTTATCGAATGTCAAAAGGATTGGAGGAATTTTCAATCTGAAGGATAAAGGGGTAATATCTCAGGATTAAATTATCAGATTTACACCAAAAACTATACAGCTCGGCACATCAGTAACCTGAACACAAATATAAAATAACTTGACAATCCACGCAATATTTTTCAAGTTATCGAATGCCAAAGGGATTGGAGGAATTTTCAATTTGAAGGATAAAGGGTTAATACCTCAGGATCAAAATAACCGATTTACACCAAAAACTATACAGCTCGGCAAATCAGTAACCTGAATACAAATATAAAGTAACTGGACAATCCAAGCAATATTTTTCAAGTTATCGAATGCCAAAGGGATTGGAGGAATTTTCAATTTGAAGGATAAAGGGTTAATATCTCAGGATCGAAATAACAGATTTACACCAAAAACTATACAGCTCGGCACATCAGTAACCTGAACACAAATATAAAGTAACTTGACAATCCAAGCAATATTTTTCAAGTTATCGAATGTCAAAAGGATTGGAGGAATTTTCAATTTGAAGGATAAAGGGGTAATATCTCAGGATTAAATTATCAGATTTACACCAAAAACTATACAGCTCGGCACATCAGTAACCTGAACACAAATATAAAGTAACTTGACAATCCAAGCAATATTTTTTAACTTATAGAATGTCAAAGGGATTGGAAGAATTTTCAATTTGAAGGATAAAGAGTTAATATCTCAGGATCAAAATAACAGATTTACACCAAAAACTATACAGCTCGGCACATCAGTAACCTGAACACAAATATAAAGTAACTTGACAATCCAAGCAATATTTTTCAAGTTATCGAATGTCAAAAGGATTGGAGGAATTTTCAATTTGAAGGATAAAGGGGTAATATCTCAGGATTAAATTATCAGATTTACACCAAAAACTATACAGCTCGGCACATCAGTAACCTGAACACAAATATAAAGTAACTTGACAATCCACGCAATATTTTTCAAGTTATCGAATGCCAAAGGGATTGGAGGAATTTTCAATTTGAAGGATAAAGGGTTAATACCTAAGGATCAAAATAACCGATTTACACCAAAAACTATACAGCTCGGCAAATCAGTAACCTGAACACAAATATAAAGTAACTGGACAATCCAAGCAATATTTTTCAAGTTATCGAATGCCAAAGGGACTGGAGGAATTTTCAATTTGAAGGATAAAGAGTTAATATCTCAGGATTGAATTATCAGATTTACACCAAAAACTATACAGCTCAGCACATCAGTAACCTAAACACAAATATAAAGTAACTTGACAATCCACGCAATATTTTTTAACTTATCGAATGCCAAAGAAATGGATACAGATGCTGGCCGAACGGACAGATGGTCAGACAGACGGATGGACAGACGGACAAAGGATAGACGAACGACGGATGGCCACCCCAGATGCCGGCATTATGTGTACCATACATAGTATGGGTACACATAAAAATTTGAGTTTTTTTGGATGGTACCTACTTTTATGCAACCAGAATGGGATAGGGTTAAACTTTACAACCAAACTTACATCAGCAAATATGCTTGGGAGTCAAATGTGAATACGAACATGAAAAGTGTTTGAAACTAACCCTTTCCAAAATGATAGAAAAAGCAAACAAAGTTGGCTAATTTTGGCATTTTCAAACGGTACTCTTATTCCCGCCCTCATTGTGCATGAAGGTTAAATCTGAGATTAAAAAGTAAACAGTAACTTTCTTCTGCAATCATTGTTGCATCTATACATACCAAAATAATTGATACAACAACCTTGTAATTAGAGAAATTTGCTCTTGAAGTTGGTCAATTTTAACAAAAAAATCTATATTCATGTCATTTTTGGCCAATGGGGGTTAAAGTTGAAAGATCTGAGTGGTATTCGTGGTGTATTATATTATGCTCTATATGTGTGGAAAATATGAGCTAAATAACTGTAAACAATTTTGAGACATTTGAAAAATGGTGAAATTTTGACGGTTTTGGCAGAATATTTTGAAAATACGCGTTTTCACAGACATGACGATACCGCATTTCACTATATTTTATGGCATTACATTACATAAATTTGGTTAAAATCATACAGATTGTATTTGGGCAGTTCAACAGACAAAATTCGAGGAGGAAAAAAAAAAAATATATAAAACAAAAGTTGTCATACTATGACTGCTGCATACAGCCATAGAAAACGTTCAGCACTCAATCAATTAGGAATGGAGTAAATCATCATTTAAACTTACCAAATTCGGAAAAGCGATAGTTTTTTTTGGACTGCACCTATCTTTATGCAAACAGAACGAGCATAGGGTTAAACTTTACAATGAAACTTACACAGCAAATATGCTCGGTTGGCAATTGTAAATACGAACATGTAAATCATTTTTCAATATTCCTTTCGAAAATGGAAGAAAAGTGAGCTCCAAATTAGCCAATTTTATGAAGAATTTTAGGGCACTCAAATTCAAGGCCCGAAAACTGGATGAAGGTTAAAATTTTGAATAAAATATATAACAGCAAAATTGTTCTTGGATGAAGGCCCAATCCTCTCATGGAAAAGGAGACAACATGGCTTCAGTGCTGAGAAAGTGCATGTAAATGTTGGCGAAAATAACAATTATTCCGACAGTACCCTTATGGGAAGTCTCAAATCTGCCAAGGGTTAAACTTTTAATAATAACATATAGAACAAAATTTGTCATACTTTGACTGATGCAAGCAGCTATAGAAAACATTCAGAGCTCAAGCAATTAAAAATGGAGTAAATTGCCACCTAAACTTACCAAATTCTGAAAAATTTGAGTTTTTTTGGATGGTGCCTACTTTTATGCAACCAGAATGGGATAGAGTTAAACTTTACAACCAAACTTACAACACCAAATATGCTTGGTAGTCAATTGTGAATATGTACATGAAAAGTTTTTGAAATTAACCCTTTCCAAAATGATAGAAAAAGCAACCAAAGATGGCGAATTTTGGCATTTTCAAACGGTACTCTTATTCTCGCCCTCATTGTGCTTGAGGGTTAAATCTGAGATTAAGAAGTAAACAGTAACTTTCTTCCACAATCATTGTTGCATCTAGCCAGACCAAAATAATTGTTACAACTACCTTGTAATTAGAGAAATTTGCCCTTGAAGTTGGCAAAAATAACAATTATTCCGACAGTACCCTTATGGGAAGTCTCAAATCTGCCAAGGGTTAAACCTTTATTAATAACATATAGAACAAAATTTGTCATACTTTGACTGATGCAAGCAGCTATAGAAAACATTCAGATCTCAAGCAATTAAAAATGGAGTAAATTGCCACCTAAACTTACCAAATTCTGAAAAATTTGAGTTTTTTTGGATGGTACCTACTTTTATGCAACCAGAATGGGATAGGGTTAAACTTTACAACCAAACTTACAACACCAAATATGCTCGGTAGTCAATTGTGAATATGTACATGAAAAGTTTTTGAAATTAACCCTTTCCAAAATGATAGAAAAAGCAACCAAAGATGGCTAATTTTGGCATTTTCAAACGGTACTCTTATTCTCGCCCTCATTGTGCTTGAGGGTTAAATCTGAGATTAAGAAGTAAACAGTAACTTTCTTCCACAATTATATTGTTGCATCTAGCCATACCAAAATAATTGTTACAACTACCTTGTAATTAGAAAAATTTGCCCTTGAAGTTGGCAAAAATAACAATTATTCCGACAGTACCCTTATGGGAAGTCTCAAATCCCTCAAGGGTTAAACTTTTAATAATAACAAAACGAACAAAATTTGTCATACTTTGACTGCTGCAAGCAGCTACAGAAAACATTCAGAGCTCAAGCAATTAAAAATGAAGTAAATCGACACCTAAACTTACGAAATTCTGAAAAAATTAGAGTTTTTTTTGGACGGTGCCTACTTTTATGCAACCAGAATGGGATAGGGTTAAACTTTACAACCAAACTTGCAACAGCAAATATGCTCGGTAGTCAATTGTGAATACGTACATGAAAAGTGTTTGAAATTAACCCTTTCCAAAATGATAGAAAAAGCAACCAAAGATGGCTAATTTTGGCATTTTCAAACGGTACTCTTATCCTTGCCCTCATTGTGCTTGAGAGTTAAATCTGAGATTAAAAAGTAAACAGTAACTTTCTTCCGCAATCATTGTTGCATCAATCCAAACCAAAATAATTGTTACAACAACCTTGTTATTTGAGAAATTTGCCCTTGAAGTTCGTAAATTTTGAAGAAAAAATCTATACTCATGTCATTTTTGGCCAGTGGGGGTTAATGTTGAAAGATTTGAGTGGTGATTGTGGTGTATCATATTATGCTCTAAATGTGTGGAAAATTTGAGCTAAATAACTGTAAACAATTTTGAGACAATCGAAAAATGGTGAAATTTTGAAGGTTTTGGCAGAATATTGTGAAAATACGCGTTTTCACAGATATGACGATACATCATTTCACTAGATTTTATGACATTACATAAGTGTGCCAAATTTGGTCAAAATCGAGCAGTTCAACAGACAAAATTCAGGGAGAAAAAAAAAAAAATAGAGAAGAAAAATTTTGAAAAAGAAGAATAAGAGTCTTTCCCAAATTGGGTTTGGGAACGCCTAAAAATTTCTGGATTTTGGTCCAAAAGTTAAAAAATTTATAGTAATTTATATATTTTTTATACTTACCAATGACCCAGACTTAGCTGGTGCTAAT
Source organism: Pictodentalium vernedei (assembly GCA_031216915.1). Lineage (NCBI taxonomy): Eukaryota > Metazoa > Mollusca > Scaphopoda > Dentaliida > Dentaliidae > Pictodentalium > Pictodentalium vernedei. The sequence continues at coordinate 327,055,897 of CM062295.1, forward strand.
CTTAATTATTCAGGGCCAAACAGAAATTTTGCACCTCCAATCCCCAAAATTTGCATCAAAAATCGAAAATTAGATGTCCAATATGGTCCTCCATACTTTTACTCCACTGCGCATGCGCAGTGTCAAGGAGGTCTTGAAATTGGCACCAAATGTCATTCTTACAACCAGTGCCTGGTAAGCATTATGTACTCAGCAGGGAGGTATGAGTTCCCAACTCCTGCGAGGGCCATCCCCGTCTGGGTCATTGGTAAGTATAAAAAATATATAAATTACTATAAATTTTTTAACATTTTTATACTGTACCAATGACCCAGACTTAGCTGAATAGTAAAAAGGTTGGCAGGCCTAGGACATAAAGGAAAATCCAATAGGCTCAATTACATATAACAGAATTATCCCCTCAAGGAGAGATAGGCTTTACATGTATCTTTCTTATTTATATCAAAGAAGAAAGACACAACACCATTCTGTAATTGAGCACAATAACATCAATGATCTCTATTAACATCCAGTATAACCCTTTATACTAATAATTTTTAAAGGTAAGCCAATAAATAAAGGAAGTCCAGAGAAATGAGACTCTTTATACTCATTTTAAGTGTCCGAGGATTGTATATTAATGCCAGTTTGACACGTGACATATACAAATGCTTCACACCGAGCTACACTTTAAAAATATTACATGTATGAGTAAATATTACCTTTACACTTTAAAACCATCCCGGTGTAACAGTTTATCTCCCCCCCCCCCTGCATTTCTTCTCCCCCCCCCCCACACACTGATTTCCCCCCCCCCCCCCCCAGCCTGAATATTTTTATCTTTCAATTTAATCTTTTTAAAGAAGTTGCTTTAGTACCCCTCTATTATATTAAAAAGCATGAGGGGCAATTTGAAAACTTGTTAGTCTGGCCTTGAGAGTGTGGCAACAAACCCTATATTTTGATATGTTTTTTTATTTGAAAATATGAATAAAATTCTCATCAGTATCGTTGTATGAGCCAAAAAAATAATTTAAAAACTTTGAATGTCAGTTGGGGGGAAGGGGGAGTCATAACCTAACCATGACCCCCTCCCCTTCCCCACTCCATCAGAATATTTGTCACTTTTTACAACTTTAGCACAGGAATCTTGAGAATGGAAAATATAGCAAAAAATCATAAGAAAACCAACGTTTTTTGACTCAGGTGTGGGGTGAATAAGATAATTTCTGAGTAAATAAAGAAAAAAACATCTTTCGGTTGAGAACTTTTATTAACATAACAATAAAAACTATGTAAACTACAGCATCAAATTCAAACAAAATATCTAGCACTTGATCGAGTCAACAAAGCCCTCAATGAATTTCTCTTCAAAATGATGATATGAGCAGTAAAACAAACTTACAAGTGGGAACTATGAATCTTAATATAAGATTAAGTGTCAGGTGGGGGGGTAAGATAAACTGGTCACGACATCCCCCCCCCCCCCCCCCCCCCCCCCCCCCCCCACACTCACAATAACCTGAATTTTTTCTCTTCCAACTTAAGACATATGAATCGGAAAACAATAACCTGAATGTTTTTCTTTTTCAACAACTTAGACATAGGAATCGTTATACTCACATTTTTAAGTTGTTAAAACAGAAACATTTTGACTAGGGTAGACGATACTGTGACCAGTTTATCTTACCTCCCACATGACACTGGAAACTGAAACACAAACTAACAAGTGGGAAATATGAATCTTAATATAAGATTAAATTCTCTACAAAATGGTGGTTTGCCCTTAAAAAAAGACATTTGGCAATTTCAAGTGTCAGGTGGGGGGTAAGATAAACTGGTCACAACATCTTCCTCCCCCCCCCCCTATTCTAACGGCATGTGAATCGTAAAAAATAGAAAATACAGATTAAATTCTGTTCAAAATAGTGGTTTGAGCTAAAAACAAATTTTGTGTAATAACTTTGAGTGTTGGGTGGGGGGTAAGATAAACTGGTCATGATATCTCTCCCCCACACCTCAAAATTTTTCCTTTCGAACAGCTTGAGCATATGAAACTTAAAAATAGAAAATACATATGAAATTCTCTTCAAAATGGTGGTTTGAGCTAAAAACAAATTTTTTGTAACTTTGTGTGTTGGGTGGGGGGTAAGATAAACTGGTCACAATATCTTCCCCCCCACCCCCCCCAACACGACCCACCTGAAAATTTTTCCTTTCTAACAGCTTAAGCATATGAATCTTAAAAATAGACAATACAGATGAAATTCTCTTTAAAATTGTGTTTTGAGCACACACAAAAATCATGACTTTGTCAAGAGTGTTGGTGAGGGGTGAGATAAACTGGTCACAATATCTTCCCCACCTAAAATTGTTCCCTTCTAACAGCTTAAGTATGTGAATCATAAAAATAAAAAATACAGATCAGATTCTTTTCAAAATAGTGGTTTGCGCTAAAAACAATTTTTGTGTAACTTTGAGGGTAAGATAAACTGGTCACGATATCTTCCCCCCCACCCACCAAAAAATTTTTCCATTCTAACAGCTTGAGCACATGAATCTTAAAAATAGAAAATACAGATGAAATTCTCTTCAAAATAGTGATTTTGAGGTAAAAAAAAAAAAATTGGGGGTAACTTCGAGTGTCAGGTGGGGGAAAGTTAAATTGGTCAGGATATCTCCCCCTCCTCCCCCCCCCCCATCTACAACTGAAATTATTCTCTTTTTCACATCTTTAGCAAATAAATCTTAAAATTGAAAAATACAGGTGAAATTCTCTTCAAAATAGTAGTTTGAGTGAAAATTAAAAAAAAATTAGCGACATCGGGTGACCATGTTTAAAAAATGTTTTTTGCATATATCCCAGGGGATATTTTTGGGAAAAAAACGCAAGTTCTTCTTGTGCAATTTTCTTCTATTAACAACATATTCAAACGAGTCTTGAAAATGGAAATTTGTATAATATTCCACTCACAATGCTAATTTGGGCTAAAATGTTTTTTTTTTCTTTTGGGCATCTAGCTCTCTCGCATACTTGTTAGTCTGGCCTTGAGAGTGCAGCAACAAACCCTATATTTTGATATGTTTTTTTATTTGAAATATGAATAAAATTCTCTGAAAGGTAAAACCAGATGGGGGGGGGGGGAGGGGGAAGATAAACTAGTTTATCTTCCCCTCAGGGGGGGAAGATAAACTAGTTTATCTTCCCCAGGGGTGGGGGGGGGGGGGTGTGTTGTACCAGGGGGGGAAGATATCGTAGTACACCGGTACCCGACTCGGAATTACTGACTCCAGGGGAGGTATTCCCCTTGCTTTTCACTATAAATCAGGTGATCTAAGGAACACCCCCCCCCCCCCCCCCCCCCCCCCCTTCCCCTTGGTCTAGGTCAAATACCCCCCAGAGCAAAGAGGCAGCAGGACAGAGTCACTGCCGGAACAGAAAGCCTACATAACTATAGTTGCAACTGTTTAGTGGATGATATTCTGAGCAACTGATAACGGACCTAAACAATGGAGGTCTCCAGAAATGGACTCAATATTTCTGAGATAATAATTCGTGAACGTGGAAGGCTGAGACCAATATGCAGCCTTCATTAAATCAGTAATAGCAAACCACTATTAGCATAGGCCCAAGATGTTGAGAGAGCTCTTACTTCATGAGCTGAAATCTTAAGCACAGACTGCTGAGTAGAAGATAATTTTTCATAAGCAGTACGGATAGTTAATTGAATCCATCTAGCAATAGAATGGACCATAATGTCCTTTCTATTAGGCATCAAAGACAGAAAGAAATGCCTACGTCCCTTTCTGATGAACCTCAGACCTATGTTTGTAAATACGTATTGCTCTAACAGGACAGAGTAAAGGCCTATGCCCATCAGAAGACGGAAGGGCCTTAATAACAATAGGTTCTGGATACTTATTAGGAGCCTGATTCTTAGCCCAAAAATCCACACATTGGTAGTAAAGGTAATAGTATTATTGACACTACGATAGTGAGGATCATCCACAGATAGTGCATGAAGCTCACTAACTCTTCTAGCAGAAGAGAAGGCTAAGAGAAAAGCTGTCATATAAGATAAGAATTTGAAGTCCACTGTCTCAAGAGGCTCAAATGGCACATCTTTTAGCTTAAGAAGAACCCAAGCCAAATTCCACTTAGGAATTAATCTAAGGGTTCTAGGTCTATTTACCAAAAAAGTTTCTAACTAATTTAGATAAAGAGACATTAGATCCAATCATTAAGCTATCATGATGTGCATAGGTATCGGATAGCATAGACCTATAACCTTTAATGGTGACAGGCTGCAGTTTGATCTCATCAAACAAGTAGACTAGAAAATTTGCAATGTCTGGAATGGAAGGATCATAAATATCTACCGAATGATCCCCCACGCCACTGACGAAAGACCTTCCACTTAGCCGCATAAATTTAGCAAAGAGGAGTTCCTCCTACAGTTAGAAATTGCGTCCACTGCTCGTCCTGTAAAATGCTTTCCGTGCAAGAAGGGCCGCACAACGGAAATACGTGAAGGTTGGGACCTTGCGGGTTGTGATGGAGGATGCGCGATTTCCCCCTGCGAAAGAAGATCCTCCCGTGGAAGAAGCTTCCGCGGCACGTCCCACAAACATACACCTGAGTAGATTTATCCACAGTCTCTGTGGAGACAGAGATGCTACCAACAGAAACTTGCATTGCGATTGTTTTATCTTGAGCAATATCTGCTGAATCAACGGCGCTGGAGGATATGCATATCCTATTGCACCGTCCCACAAGATCGATAGAGCGTCTACTGCAAACGCTCGAAGATCGGAACATGGAGACACATACGTCTGCAACTGATTGTTGAAATGTGTCGCAAATAAGTCTATCATTGGCCGCTCTCATTGGTAGCAAATCTGATTGAATACCTGCTTGTTGAGAGTCCATTCTGACGGCAACAGGTGCCCCCTTCGTTAAAGGGAGTCTGCTAAAACGTTCAGACGACCCCGGAATATGACGGACCGATAGAAGAATCTGATGTTCTAGTACAAACAGAAGGATTCTTTCTGTTAGATTGAACAACGGAATGGAATGAGTGCCTCCTTGATTCCGAATATACGCTACCTACCGTCGTATTGTCGGATAGAATTTGCACGTGTGCATTCTGAATAACGGTCCATCCAATGACATAAGTATAAGCCAAATTGACATCATTTCTTGATGTTAATGTACTTGCTTAAAAACTGCAGATCCCAAAGACCCTGGCACTTCAAATCCGATGGGCTCAGCCTCGCGCCCCCAACCTGTTTGACTGGCATCCGTCATAATCGTAAAAAGCAGATTCTGCGTATCGTGAAGCATTAACTCGTTGCCGTACCTCTGAAGAATATCGTCCAGGTAGGCCAACGTTACCACAGACGAATGAATGAGCTTGGAAATGAGTCATTACCGAGTTTCATTACTCGAGTGAAAAGCCCAGGGCGCTAGATTCAGACCAAAGCACATTGCTGAGAACTGATATACGACTCTAGGACAGCGAAGCGAAGATACTTTCTGAACGCCGGATGTACCATGACGTGAAAGTACGCATCCTTGAGATCTATGCTCGCAGCATAGTCGTCCACTCCGATGGAATGGTCTCCATATAGAATTTTGGAGCCACGATCAGCTTGTTTGTCCAGCTCAAATCTATCACTGGATGGAATGAGCCGTCTGGTTTTGGAACCAGAAAGAGATGGCTGTAGAAACCTGGAGATTCCTGGTTTTCTATGACCTCTATCGCATTCTTCATTAAAAGAGACTGGACTTCTGATCGAAGCGCAGCTCTTTTCTGTTGATTTGACGGAAGCTGAGTCCATCTTGGACTTTGAGTTAACGGAGGTTTTGCTTTGAAGGACAGTTTCAGATCTTTCGATATAACCCCTCGAACCCAAGGGTCCTCCGTAAATAATTCCCAATTGTTTGAGAAACTCGACAGTCTTCCGCGCACTGGAACGCGACAGAGGTTTAAACCATCACCTCTTGGATCTGCGAGGCTTGCGGTAGGAGAAACCACATCCTCCACGGCCCGCACCTCGCCCTGTCGGCCTAGGGCAACTGACCGGTTGTTTCGGCCAGCCTTCCGGCCCCTATTTGAGTCGCTACCTTGACGGTCTCTAGAGTACGACCTAGAGGACGCGTACGAACCTCTATAGGAACTTCCCCTGGGCGTACTCTTCCCAGAAGTGCCTGGCCTACTCTTCTCCGCCGGCTCCGACTTTTTGGAAGCGGACTTGAATAGCAGAGAGTCTGAAGATTTCTTAGTTAATTGATCATAAATTGCAGAAAGCTTGTGGTCGAAGAGAAGCTCTCCGGAGACTGGAGCAACTCTGAGAGAGTTTTTCACCTTACTGTCCATGCGCGTGGAAGTAGCTAGGGCCCCGTCACGTCTAACTAGCTCCAGATTTGCCACCGAAAGGGTGGAGTAATACGTGGAGAATGCTATGGCCCTGGACAGAACTCTTAAGGACGTTTGTACATCTTGGAATTTTTGTCCCTCAAGGCATAATGACAATGCTCTGGTAAGGTGATCTGCGTACGAGAGTGCGTCTAAATTAGCTCTGTTAGACGATAATTGGTCGTTTCCAACATTGACGAAGGAATTGACACAGACGACGGCATGGATAATTCAAGGTCTTCAGCCTGGTCGTCTATACACAGAGGAACTTCCTGGATGCCCTGTCCTGCCGTTTCAAATTTATTCCTTGGGTTGATGAAAGGCAGAAGAAGAGCAGATGCCAGTGGGAAGGCTGACCTGCCCGTTTTGTTAGCAAGTTTAGTTATAGCACCATTCAATAATTCAAATGTCCGTGAGACATTTCTGGACTGTGATGGAAATTCCGGGACGGTGTCCCTAAACCGGTTGAAAAAATCGGTGTCCAGTGGCGCTATAAGCCTCCTATCCGGCTGCACAGCATTTTGGTCCGTAGGAACAACATCTGGAAGGTAATGCCGGATGAACTCCACGGCAGTTTTATGTTGTTCCGAAAGGGAAAAATCCAATTCCTCAGAATCCCTTTCGCCATCGTGAAGGACCTCTTGCAAATCTCGGTCGTCCGCACCTGATCCAGCGGCGGAACGCACCGACCCAGCTTCGTCTGATAATTCATGTTCCGACAGAGGCTCTGCCGGCTGCTGGGATGCTGCGATGATCTGCACTATCTGTGATAGCACGTCCGTTACGGAGGCCTGAGGAGCTGCAGTCTTACAGGATTTAGCCGCCGGGAGCTCCCTGGATGTTGCATCTTGCATACCTCTTTTATGTGAACGTCCGGATGTTTAAGGCCTCGTATCCCTGGCTACCGGATGGCGTGACCTGGTCGCCATGGAATCCATGGGTCGGCGATGCTGGCTGGATGTCACTGGTCACGTAGCCAAGGTGCGGTCGTGTGTGCTGCCCGTGAGGATGAGGAAGCCGTATAAGCAGTCTCGCTGGACTGCCTATATACCGGAGCGTCCCGAGCGGTGGACGTATGCTCCAACTGAGGAACATTATGTACTACAACATCTGGGCCCAGATGTTGTTGTACGAGAGAGGGACCTCTCTCGCTTGCAGCCCGGATGGACCTGGACGAGGTAGGAATCGGACTATCAGGCTTCCTCCGTACTATCCTCTGTTCCGTCGTCGCTGGGTGTGCATGTGGTAAGTTTTATAGTGCTCGCAACACCTGAATCTCTTTCGTGGACTACAATGGCGAACCCGGGTGCTGAGCCATTCGGGAAATGGTCGCGATACCGGGCGAGCTAGCGGACTTCAAACCCTTCGATCGAACTAGAGAATTCCTGGGTAATTGACGTATCTGCATGAGCACTTTTGCCGCTAGCTCTTCATTTGATTGTGACGACGGAGGCACACTTTTGGACGACATCACGGAAACATCACACTGTTATTGTTCCTCTGAAAAAGAGAGTGAAAAACTAGAGTGACCTTGCAGAGAGATGACCGGTATGGTCCTCTCCCCACTAACAACATACCGTGACACACGTTTCCAACGTTTGTCATCCCAATTGATACACACTGAACAAGGGTTAGTGTGAGTACATTGACTACAATTAATACAGAAATCATGAGAATCAGAGGAAGATATCCTCCCATTACAATTTGAAACAATAATCTTTCATTGCGAAAAACGTAAACAGTCATAGTACTCGCACAAAACCTTGAAAACAAAGATACATAATAAAATAATCCATTATAATCATTACGAAAAAAATAATTCAAAAAGAAAAAATTTTTTCAGAAGAGCCCAAGTTCTCAATGGGAACCCTGAGCCCAAATGGATCCCAAAAAAGCCTAAGTGTGGACAAAAATTTTAAATCATTTTGAAAAATTAATGTAACACTTACGGACAATATTAATGTATCTTGCTATGAACTAAACTAAGCAGAAGACAAGTACTCACTATCAGAAGAAACCGTTGTCAACAAAAACAAAAAGTGTAAACAAACCGGAAATGTTTGACTCCAGGCACTGGTAAACATGGCCCGAAATCAGTTACCAATTTAAACACTATCTGATGCAAAACAGAGGCTTCCAGAGAAGAAACTGTAGAACATCAGATGTGAGATGCAGACCAAAACGCCTAAACACCCAAGGGTGAGGACGTAAACATGGGGAATAAAACAGAAAATAATTCTGTTACCAAGCCAAAACTCCCAAGAAATTTTAGTAATAAACATTACAAAAAATAAGCCAAAAGCATGGGAGAATAGCTAGGGGGGAATAAAGGAAAGGGAGAGAGGAAACACTGATCAAACAATGGAACATTCATAGCAAGAATGACAACAACAGGGCCATGCCTCGAAAATAGGCAACATGAAATAATTTCGTAAAATAATTATAAGTTACAGCCCTGAACATTTTCTTGCACTATTTTTTCCTCTCCTCCTTCTAGTTCCTCCTTATATCCACCATTTCTCTCATAATTGTGTGTCTGGCATCATTTAAACTGAGATTTAGAAGCACAAATAACAGTGAGGTGTAACTGTTTTGAGGGCCAAACAAAGAATGACATTTGGCGCCAATTTCGAGACCTCCTTCACACTGTGCATGCGCAGTGGAGTAAAAGTATGGAGGGACCATATAGGACATCTAATTTTCGGTTTTTGATGCAAATTTTGGGGATTGGGTGGGGGGGGGGGGCAAAATTTGTGTTTGGCCCTGAATAATTAAGATTAGCACCAGCTAAGTCTGGGTCATTGGTACAGAATAAAAATTTTCAAAGTCCAGAACGGGACCCCCCAAATTTTCAGCCTAAATATGAACCCAGGACTTGGCTTGAACAAACTTGAATCTCACCCCCCTAAGGATGTTGCATACCAAATATCAAAAGATTCTTATTGGTAGATCTGAAGAAGAAGATTTTTAAAAAATATTCCTCATACTGCACTAATTTAAACATTTGGGCTCCCATAGAGAGCCCAAATATGGACCCAGGGAATTGATTTAAATAAACATGTGAAACAATCTTCCAAAGATGTTATGTGCGAAATTTGAAAGCTTTTGGAGCAGTGGTTTGGGAGAAAAGTAGTCTTATGTGTTTTTTCCCACTACCCACAGTGTTAAAAAATGCTGACTCAGCACTTTTTCAAAGTCCCAGAAAAGTACCCCATAATAAAACCGATAGAATTTTTTTTTCATCATTCCATTCTGTTGGTCCTAAGGAAGCTTCATACCAAATAAGAATTCTCACTGCCGTGTAGTTTTGGAGATATGGGCGTTTTACTTTTTTTCTATTTTTAGCTTCTGCAGTTCCCATGGGGCGACCGGAAGGAAAAAAATTTTTTGCATAAATTAAGTAATCATGACCCAATAAGCCAGCATATCAAATTTGGTCCAAATCTGCCTCTCGGTTTGGAAATTAGAAATTTTGGGAGGGTCAAATATTCTTGCCCCTCCCATAACGATGGCAAATATAGCCCCACAAACTTCTCTTGAACAAATCTGAGTCTACACCTCAAAAGGAAGCTGCACACCAAATATCAAGTCTCTGCTACTGCTGGTTCATGAGAAGAAGATTTTTTAAGATTTCAGCACACTTTTTGGGTGTGGCCCTACCAAGGGGTGAGGCAATTTGATTTTGAACAAAATCAAATTGTGATGTCATAACAAATTATTATCTCAAATATCAATTAAATTGGTTCAGCAGTTTGGGAGAAGACACAAACACCATGATCATGGACGACAGACGGTGAGTGATCACTATAGCTCTCCTAACTGAAATTTAGGTGAGCTAAAAACTGTGTCCGACTTCTCTAAGGATGTTGTGTACTGAATATCAAAAGATACTGATTCGTGTGATTAGTGGTTCTAGAAAAGTAGATTTTTTTCTCATACTGCCCCAAGTTAAAATTCAGGCTCTCACAAAGGGGAGGGGGGGGGGGGGGCAAATTTGAACCAATGGGTTGTGATTTGAAGAAACTGGAATCTGCCCCCCACCCCTCAAGGATGCTGGATACCAAATATCAGAGGATTTTGACTAGTGGATCTGAAATAAGGGATTTTTTCCTATTGCATTAAGTTAGAAGCCCAAATATGATGAACTACCTTCAAACTTGATTTGAAGAGAATGGAAATTGACCCTGCATTAGGATTTGTATAGCAAGTATCAAAAGATTCCGATTGGTGGATCTGGAAAAGATTTTTAAAGAATATTCCTCATATTGCACAAAGTTAAAGTTCAGGCTCTCACATGAGCACAAATATAAACTCAGGGACTTGATTTTAACTGGAATCTGATACCACCTCTTCCCTGCCCCCCATGAATGCTGTATATCAAGAACACAAAATCCTGATTGGTGGTTCTGGAGAGGATTTTTAAGGAACATTCCTCATATTGCACCAAATTAAAATTTGAGTTCCCACAGGGATGTTGGATACCAAATATCAAATAATTCTGATTGAAGGATCTGAAAAAGCTTTGCATAGAATTTTCCTCATATCACCGTAAGTTAAAATACTGGGAGTCCAAATATGAACCCAGAGTCTTGATTCCATAATTTAAAATACTGGGAGCCCAAATATGAAGCCAGAGTCTTGATTTGAATTAGCATGAATCTCATTTTAGATCCTAATCTTAGCTGCAGGGAAAATGAAAAAAATTATAGTAATTCGTATATTTTTTATACTTACCAATGACCCAGACTTAGCTGGTGCTAACCCAAAAATTTCTAGGGCCAAACACAAATTTTGCCCCCCAATCCCCAAAATTTGCATGCAAAACCGAACATTAGAAGTCCTATCTGGCCCTCCATACATTTTACCCTCCGCGCATGCGCAGATGCCAGGAAGTCACCGAATCTGGTGCCAATAAAATCATTCTTTGTAGAAAAAAGATTATAATAATTGAGTGGGGAGGTATGAGTGCCCAGTACTGCCCACTCATGGGAGGGCCATTCCCGTCTGGGTCATTGGTAAGTATAAAAAATATATAAATTACTATAAATTTTTTCATATTTTTATACTGTAACCAATGACCCAGACTTAGCTGAATCGTAAAAAGGCGGAGGGCCCAGAACTTCTGAAATAGTAGATCAACATAGATCAAATCCTTCAATCCATGATGAAGAAATTAGAATTTACATTATGTCTCTTAATACCATAATAGAAGAGACATAACCTATTATGGATCCCAATTATGTAAATCCTAAATCTAAGCATAAAATCATGTTAATTAAGATGTAACAAATAAACAATTTTAGAGACTAGTCATGGCTAGGCCCTAAAATTATTATGGCATACTGAGAATGAGAGAAAATTTCACATAAACCTACACCACACAATAATACTGCAGCTGATCGCCGAACATAGTACGGACAAGACAGCTTCTTCAATAGTTACATACCTCATAAGGCAGAGAAGTGGACAAAATGACGTCCCCCTCCCCCTTTTTTTTTTTTTAATATACCTTCAAAAGAAAGAGGAGAGAGATCTGGAATCAATAGGCAGAACCCGGAAACGATATAAATAAATATCGATCAGTCACTCAAAAAATTAATTCATGAATAATAAATGGTGCTTAATGCCACTTCACAAGCCAAGGCTATAGCGATGATTTTGGTAAATAACATAATCCGCTACAAAATATGCACTGCAGATGCCAATTACAGGTACAACGAAATCAGTGAGAAATCAAATATAACATATATATACAAAAGCGGGATACGATGAACAATCTCTGCAGAGAAAACACGCTTCAAGATCATTCACAAGAGGCCTCTGTAATATTAATCCGGTAAAAACACTATCCAACGTGTACTGCTTGGTATCTACAACTATAACATGTGAGAATATGCGATTTAAAAACTGACAAAATAGAGACCAGGATCTAGAAATGGAGGTAGGTATGATTAACCGGCTCCAACTCAGCCCGCCCTCGAAATATATAATAATTTCAAGGTCCACCAAAGAGATAGCGTAATCACACATTGTGCGAGTGCATAAAAATCCAGCCTATTAATCATCTAAAAATGACTATGCCGTAACCTATGAGCTCAAATAGCGGCCATTATGATGATAAAATAAGTGCCGGTATATTAGAAATCAGAAATTAAATACCGGAAACAAATGCAACAGAACTGCATATATGCCTATGAGAGTGCCATCCAACACGACCCAGGCACAGAGTATGTATATATTAAAATATATATACGCGACAGCGTGAGTGTGTGTTTGAGGTTAAAAAATCGCACTGGCACAGACATTTCATACTGAAACGTTTTTTTCTTTTAATATGCCGCCGAAAAATTGTTTTCATTTACTGAACCCAGATGGGTTTCAAACATGACAAAAAATTACACCAAATTTGATTTAAACCAAGTGATGAGCTTAGGAACTGGTTAAACTGACTGGCAATAATTGATGTTATTCATTGATGGGCTCTAATTTAGTCCTTACAAGGATGTTACGCAAGCTTTTGTTTTTCTTATAGGCGATGACAGGTCGAAGATTCAAAGGTTCATTTAATTTAGCATTGGTAAAATTGAATTCATCTTTTAACATTTTTGCTATTTCGATATTCATTCTGTTGTACGTTAAAGTGAAAGGAATGATGGACCTCCTTTCGCATTCGCCCTCTGATATGTTCATACCAAATGGCCAGAGGGTTTGAAGCGTATTGATCCAAAAAGCTTCACGTTTTTTTCTAAATTCATCCGTTTCTTCTAATGTGTCTTTAATTGGTGGTTGTTCAATTGGGTGGATTTCGAAATCGTCCAAAGAATGGCCAGGAAGGTTAAAATGTTGTGCTACTGGGGCATCAGCATTATGTTTTATATCCTGTTTGTGTCTAGTAGCACGTTCTCGAAAAGGATTTTGACTTTGACCAACATACTGTTTCCAACATCGCTTACAAGTGATAAGGTAAATAATGTTTGGTGAATCACAATGGAGGGGGTTACGGATCTGATAATGATTTTTCGTTTGTTCGGAGGAAAATTCCTCTTTCTGATCAGGCATAAAAGTATGCAGTCTACAACGAGGCTTTTTGCAATTAAATACCGCGCCACTACTATTTTGCAACGGTCTGTTGTGTTCAATCTTCAGTGGTTCGAAATCGGTAGTTTCAGCTGGACTTTCGAGCTTTTTCAAGGTTTGGGATTTCAGGCTACGCAAAAGGCGCAGCGAGTACCCTCTCGGTCTGAGGGCGCCAAATAGAGTAGAACAAGCCTCATTGAAATTTACCTTATCACTTGAATTGCGGTGGAAACGAATGAGCTGTGATTTGATGATACCTTTAAATGTATGTTGAGGATGAAATGATTTAGTGTGCAACAATTGATGTGAATCAGTTGGTTTAAAATATACTTTATAATCTAAATGACCGGACGCCTGAAATTGCTTGCCTTTATACACGGTTACATCGAGAAAATCAACAGAATTTTCACTGATAGTAGCTTTCAATTTAATATTTGGATCGTGATTATTCAAAATTTCTAAAAATTCATCAAAATCTTCTTTTGAATGTTCCCAAATAATAAAAATGTCATCTAAATATCTGAGATATACGAGAGGATGCTTTGCACATTTGCTTAAGGCATTTTCCTCCCATTCCGCTACATAAATGCTTGCAAAATTAGGACTGAATCTTTTACCCATAGGACAACCCATTATTTGTAGAAAATATTCTCCATTGAATTGAAAGTCATTACCTTTTAAGCTCAGCTCTAAAAGATCCAAAATTTGTTCATCCGGGCGTTTCGCATCCGGATATTTTTCAAATGCATTTTTAACTGATTTAACACCTTTATCAATATCAATGTTCGTATACATACTGTCGATATCCAAAGTAGCCAGAATTGCATTTTTTGATATTTTCAATTTCGAAATTTGTGACAGGAAATCCTGTGTGTTTTTTAGATAGCTCGGATGTCTATTTGCTATAGGTTTAAGATGATAATCAATTAATTCCGAGATCGCATAAGATTCCGAATTACAATCTGATACAATTGGCCTCCCGGGTGGAGTTAAGTCATCCGTCCATGAAGAACGGTCCTTGTGGATCTTTGGTAGGATATAAAATTGTCTTGTTTGAGCACTGAGCTTAGCTGTTAAATATTTCAATTGTTTTTTGATAATGTGACCTTCGTCGAGGAGAAATTTTAAGATCTTATTGAATTTTTCGATATTACTAGGCCAAATAAGTGAATCTATTTTCTTATAATGTTTAGTATTGCTGAGTTGTCTCATGGCTTCCTTTATATAATTATCCCGAGATAGAACAACTACCGACCCACCTTTGTCGGCTGGTTTAATTACTAATTTCTTATTTTTTCGAAGTTTCGTGAGGGCTCTCCGTTCACCAGCTGTTAAATTGTCTTTATCGGAGAGTATGTTCATGCTGAACACCTTTTTGATGATTCGTTTGCTAGCCTCAATAATTTCGGGATCTACTTCACTATCTGGAGGTGACCAACCAGATGATTCTGTAAAAGGAAGTTTCCGACCGCTGGAGTTTCTAAAGCGGTCGGCTAATTTCATTTGCCTAAGAAAATTACAGTTGTATGATGGTAAATTTGTTTGGTTATCAGTTTTAGGCTTTGGTGCTGGTACAAAAGTTAAACCGCGATCTAAAAGAGATTTCTCTTGGGTTGTTAGGTCATTGGTGCCAGACAGGTTAACCACATTAGTTCCTAATCCCACATCTGTTAGGCGGCTGTTACCTTTGCCTTTACTTAGTTTAAATTTAGGTGGTTCAACCAGTGATCGTACATAATATTGGCGGTTCTCGTGGTCCAAAGGATTAAATCCTGAGCAACATCAAACTTTGCGTCATCAATTTTAGGTATCACGTTAACGTCCTTCACTTTCCGAATGGTTTCGTTGATGATGCTCAGGGTTCTCCTCTCAGCCTGAGGGAGTTTTTGCGAAAAGTTTAGTTCAGCGAAATAAATTTTTGCTGATCTAAACTTGACCCTGATATCGCTAAGCATATTCCGCAACTGCTTAACTACGAGATCAGAATTATCGTTTCGAGAATTCACGCCAATATTTAATAATATTTTTTGGGGACTGGACTGGCCCCTGTGCCCTTTAAACATAGAGCGCAGATGATTGAATTTGGCGCCGGGGTAACACTCCACCTGGATGTCCGGGTGGGGATTTCGATCAATGCGTCCTAAATTTGAACTTCCAATCATAAGGATGTTTTTACAAACATCGGGGAGGCGCCAATTCCTTTTGTCAAAATTAACTCCGCTTTTATGCCGAAACTGGGAGAATTTAGAATCAAATGAGCGGCCCGAGTTGCGGCTCGGTGATTTGACTTTCTCTGAGTACGATATACCTGGTTGAACCACACCAGATGCAGGGGAAGGGGGAGAAGAAACAGAAGCAGGAGAGGAAACAGAAACAGGAGAAGAAACAGAAGGAGGAGGAGGAGTTCTAGTGAGAGCACTAGGAAAACTAGAGAAGAAAGGCTGAGGAGGAGTAGGAGGTAGAGGAACAAGACGAGGCGAGACAGCGTTACTCAATTTGCGAGCATCTTCGGTCACAATATGGACCGGAGATGTTTGCAAATTGAGGCGCTTACTCTGAGAGAAAGAAGAAGTAGAAGGAAAAGAAGAGGGAGAAGTGCTTTGCCTTGATCTTTTCTTCTTTTGCTTTTCGCGTTGGGGTAGAGGGACAACACGGGCCGGAGTTTGCTTGCTCCCTCCCGTATTGTTCCTTACTCCAGACGCTGGGCGAAGTTCCGAAATGTAAGACTCATAGGCCGAAATCGTCTTACCTGTCAACTTGTTTTTAAAGTTTTTTTGAGCCCAGATCAAGGCACGCGCCGAAGCGCTGTTGAAGTCTATCTTTTCGAGTCCAGGAGGTGGTCGCATAGCCAAAGTTATCTTAGACTTCAACTGGTTTAAATTTATCTTATAATGCTCAATTAAAGCATTTAACGTTTGGTTGGCCCATCCCACACTAATCTGTCGAAAAACAGAAAAAATGTGTGGGGTGGGAAGAGCCGGCTTTAGAAAGCCCCCTAACTCATCTACTTTCTTCTCCAACTGCTTCGGGAAATCCCGGTTGGCCAAATGCTGCTCTAGGAGCCCAATATGGTGCATACACTGAATCACCTGGAAAAGGGCCTTGACCAATCTAGAATAGGCCTGGAACGATTGTTCCTGGCCCCTTCCAGACTGGGCAACTCTCTTTCCCTGATGCTTCTGTCTTTTTTGAGCCATTTGAAGAATAAGTAGATGAATTTAAAATGAAATTAAAATGAAGAAATGAAATAAATTAAAATGAAATCTAGATATTACCTATTAGAGAAGATACCTGGATTGGTTGTAGTCTTCAGCAAAGGTAGAAAATAATCCGTCTGTCTCGACGCGTTTCGCTTGGTTTGGCTTTTTCAAAGAGACTTTGAGGAAAATGATTCCAACTTTGGGAGGGCATGCATGGTATATATCCATATGTGGGCTGGGGGTGTTTTTCACAGCTCAGTACATAATTAAACTCGGTAACAAGCTGACAAATGTCACTCATCTAATTAATTCTTTTCAATCTGAGATGTCCCAAGTTTGTTTTTCACAACTCAGTTTGTGTCGTCCAAACAAGTTAGATGAAGCCCTATTGATTGGCTTCCATTGAATTTTAATCAGTCAGTGAGTGGTTTACTTTACTGACCCCATGAAGCCCTATTGGTTGGCTTTGATTTAAGTAAAACCAATCGGGAGCGGTTTGCTTTACTGGCTTCAGAAGTATGTGAAAATAATATGAAAAAATGGTTTGATAAAATATATTGTGACTAAAGAAATAAATGAAAAAATAACGCCAAAGATCATGATGCCTCACGAATGTTATCAGTTGGAATGAATATCCCCCGACGGAGGTTTATGACGGAAAATATTTTACACCACGTAGAAATTGTGTGTTTTACCTTCTGAACCTCTACATTGTGTGAAAGGTATGAAAAATTAAATAAAAATAATAATTTAAATAAATGAATCAAATAAATGAATCAAATAAATAAATAAATAAATAAATAAATAAATAAATAAAAATTAATAAAAAATTAAAAATAATCAATAAATAAATATATAAATAAATAAATAATAATTTTATTTAGGAAATACATACACATGATTGAAATTAGAACCTATTTTGTTTTTGGGCATATATGAACTCTGGCACTCGCCTGTGTGTGTTTGAGGTTAAAAAATCGCACTGGCACAGACATTTCATACTGAAACGTTTTTTTCTTTTAATATGCCGCCGAAAAATTGTTTTCATTTACTGAACCCAGATGGGTTTCAAACATGACAAAAAATTACACCAAATTTGATTTAAACTAAGTGATGAGCTTAGGAACTGGTTAAACTGACTGGCAATAATTGATGTTATTCATTGATGGGCTCTAATTTAGTCCTTACAAGGATGTTACGCAAGCTTTTGTTTTTCTTATAGGCGATGACAGGTCGAAGATTCAAAGGTTCATTTAATTTAGCATTGGTAAAATTGAATTCATCTTTTAACATTTTTGCTATTTCGATATTCATTCTGTTGTACGTTAAAGTGAAAGGAATGATGGACCTCCTTTCGCATTCGCCCTCTGATATGTTCATACCAAATGGCCAGAGGGTTTGAAGCGTATTGATCCAAAAAGCTTCACGTTTTTTTCTAAATTCATCCGTTTCTTCTAATGTGTCTTTAATTGGTGGTTGTTCAATTGGGTGGATTTCGAAATCGTCCAAAGAATGGCCAGGAAGGTTAAAATGTTGTGCTACTGGGGCATCAGCATTATGTTTTATATCCTGTTTGTGTCTAGTAGCATGTTCTCGAAAAGGATTTTGACTTTGACCAACATACTGTTTCCGACATCGCTTACAAGTGATAAGGTAAATAATGTTTGGTGAATCACAATGGAGGGGGTTACGGATCTGATAATGATTTTTCGTTTGTTCGGAGGAAAATTCCTCTTTCTGATCAGGCATAAAAGTATGCAGTCTACAACGAGGCTTTTCAAAAATTTCTAGGGCCAAACACAAATTTTGCCCCCCAATCCCCAAAATTTGCATGCAAAACCGAACATTAGAAGTCCTATCTGGCCCTCCATACATTTTACCCTCCGCGCATGCGCAGATGCCAGGAAGTCACCGAATCTGGTGCCAATAAAATCATTCTTCGTAGAAAAAAGATTATAATAATTGAGTGGGGAGGTATGAGTGCCCAGTACTGCCCACTCATGGGAGGGCCATTCCCGTCTGGGTCATTGGTAAGTATAAAAAATATATAAATTACTATAAATTTTTTCATATTTTTATACTGTAACCAATGACCCAGACTTAGCTGAATCGTAAAAAGGCGGAGGGCCCAGAACTTCTGAAATAGTAGATCAACATAGATCAAATCCTTCAATCCATGATGAAGAAATTAGAATTTACATTATGTCTCTTAATACCATAATAGAAGAGACATAACCTATTATGGATCCCAATTATGTAAATCCTAAATCTAAGCATAAAATCATGTTAATTAAGATGTAACAAATAAACAATTTTAGAGACTAGTCATGGCTAGGCCCTAAAATTATTATGGCATACTGAGAATGAGAGAAAATTTCACATAAACCTACACCACACAATAATACTGCAGCTGATCGCCGAACATAGTACGGACAAGACAGCTTCTTCAATAGTTACATACCTCATAAGGCAGAGAAGTGGACAAAATGACGTCCCCCTCCCCCTTTTTTTTTTTTTTAATATACCTTCAAAAGAAAGAGGAGAGAGATCTGGAATCAATAGGCAGAACCCGGAAACGATATAAATAAATATCGATCAGTCACTCAAAAAATTAATTCATGAATAATAAATGGTGCTTAATGCCACTTCACAAGCCAAGGCTATAGCGATGATTTTGGTAAATAACATAATCCGCTACAAAATATGCACTGCAGATGCCAATTACAGGTACAACGAAATCAGTGAGAAATCAAATATAACATATATATACAAAAGCGGGATACGATGAACAATCTCTGCAGAGAAAACACGCTTCAAGATCATTCACAAGAGGCCTCTGTAATATTAATCCGGTAAAAACACTATCCAACGTGTACTGCTTGGTATCTACAACTATAACATGTGAGAATATGCGATTTAAAAACTGACAAAATAGAGACCAGGATCTAGAAATGGAGGTAGGTATGATTAACCGGCTCCAACTCAGCCCGCCCTCGAAATATATAATAATTTCAAGGTCCACCAAAGAGATAGCGTAATCACACATTGTGCGAGTGCATAAAAATCCAGCCTATTAATCATCTAAAAATGACTATGCCGTAACCTATGAGCTCAAATAGCGGCCATTATGATGATAAAATAAGTGCCGGTATATTAGAAATCAGAAATTAAATACCGGAAACAAATGCAACAGAACTGCATATATGCCTATGAGAGTGCCATCCAACACGACCCAGGTGCAGAGTATGTATATATTAAAATATATATACGCGACAGTGTGAGTGTGTGTGTGTGTGTGTGGGGGGGGATTTGAATATATGTCGAAATCTCCTCACCCACATTACTTAATCATTGCTGGTTCAGGCAGCAATAATATGGTGACCATAAAGCTCTTTCACGTCAGAAATACTCCGTAATGGTACTGAGAGCGGAGAATGATGTGCAGAATAAAAATTCCCTTAAAGAAGAAAACCCTCTCATGGGGAAGCTTCTGGCGAATGCTCAATAGCAGACCCTATAACCTCAATGAAATCAATAGAAACAAATGAATTGAAGGATACACATATCCTATCATTCATTCCCATGAAAACAGCTGAGTGTCAATGTATGCGCTCAAAAGCCTTATACTAGCAACACAAATAATGGAAACTATTATTCCCATGCACCGAAAACTTAACTATCCTGAAGAGATCCCACATAAGATCATATAATACCCAAACAATTAGAACAAGGGCAACGCCCCCGGTCCCACGACCAAGATGGCAAATTCAAGGGAGCTGTTAGGATGCAATTTGTTCCAAGAGCATGGTCTTTATGAGAGGTTAAGGGTGTTAATTTCAATCAAATGATCAAAAGTAAAGTTATCATCCGGACAACACAAAAAGTGTATTTTATAAGTCGAAAAAGGGGAATAACTCCTGTAAAAATAGACAGAGCATGGCCATTTTTTAACTTGACCTGTATTTCCAACCAATTAAACCACATACTTAGTTTCATTTCAATCAAATGATCCAAAGTAAAGTTATTATCCGGACAACACAAAAACCGTATTTTCTAAGTCGAAAAAGGGGAATAAATCCAGTAAAAATCAGTGGAGCATGCCCATTTTCGAACTTGACCTGCATTTCCACCCAAATAAGCGGCATACTAAATTTCGTTTCAATCAAATGATCCTAACTAAAGTTATCATCCGGACAACACAAAAACTGTATTTTTTAAGTCGAAAAAGGGGAATAAATCCAGTAGAAATCAGTGGAGCGTGCCCATTTTCGAACTTGACCTGCATTTCCACCCAAGTAAGACACATACCAAATTTAGTTTCAGTAAAATCATCCAAACTAAAGTTATCATCCGGACAAGGGTGTGATAGACGGATGGATGGACGCACGCACGGACAGACGGATGGACGGATGGACACTGCTGATTACAATAGTCCCCCGAAGGGTCGGGGGACAATAAGCGCAAGATATAGCCAGCGCTTACTTATGCGCTGTAATCTTAAGCACTAACTGCTAATTGGAAGATAAATAAGACAAGCAGTACGAATAGCTAACTGACTTATTTAACAATAGAATGAACATAAACATCCCTTCTATTGAAAAATAATGACAAAAGAAGCATTACTTCTCTTCAGATAAACTCTGATGTGCATTTATAAATACATGAACGGAAAAAATTTGATGATGTAATCATTAACAATGAGACATCATTGAATATGTGATTTCCAATAACCGAGGGTCCCAAGATCCCTGCATAGAGAGACCCTCAGACTCAGGATTGTAACGCAATATATGAACTCACGTCCGAAATAATTGAGAAAACCGTACTATATGCCCAAACTTGACCTTATGTTAAAAGATTCTCTAAAACAAAACAGGTCAAGAGGGAAAAACGTCTACCACGTACATGCACTCCAGCTAACTGGAGTAGACATGTGTGTAAGCAACCCATCGAAATAACATTCCAAGCCGCTCCACACAACTCCATCCTGCGCATAAAACTATCGCTGTTAATGCGTCAGATAAGAGATAAAAGTGAGCCAAACAGCTGGTTAATTCGCTCTGTGAAACAACAGATGAACCAGCCAAATGAATAGTGGGATATGTGTATCCTATCAAAAAACCCATGAGATATTATCCAGTTCACAAAGCAAGTAATCTAAAGAACTATACTCGCTACAATTGCCGAACGTTCACTTTTCGACTGAAAGATAATAATAAATAACCTAATTATCCACTTCCAGTCAAAATCGGCCGGACAGAGTTCTATAAGAGCCTCGAACCACCGGCTCAGAGGAGTCTAATCAGTAACTAAGTCTGATGAGAAACCCCTATCCAAGTGGCTGTATTTATAAGCGAATTGAGTCTAGGACAAACTCTCCTACTCTTCTGTTGGCTGTGGTCGATTAGACCCCAACTTAAAGAGTCGAGTATAGATGCTTTCTTGTAGTTTAATCCTACAATAATGAAAGCTTACCATCAAAGACTTAGGGATACCTATACCTTTGCTATGAGTCCTAATAGACGATCTGAGGCCAGGACAACCTCTCA
Organism: Pictodentalium vernedei; assembly: GCA_031216915.1. Lineage (NCBI taxonomy): Eukaryota > Metazoa > Mollusca > Scaphopoda > Dentaliida > Dentaliidae > Pictodentalium > Pictodentalium vernedei. Next base: position 327,078,121 of record CM062295.1, read on the forward strand.
TACTCTTTCTGCTGGTGTTGGTACATTAGACCCCAATTTAAAGAGTAGAGAATTGATTCTTATCGTAAAGACTAGAGTTGGAAGACTAAAGCAACCAAATGGCAAGTTTTCCACCTAGTCAAATGCAAAGATGAAGACACAAGGCTTTGTTGCATCAGAATAACTCCCACTTAACATTAGTTAAGACCAAGATATAAATACTAGGTCTGGAAAGAATTTTAAAAGGTACAAACGACCACAAAATTCCTTTCCATATAGACGATGCATCACATTACTTAAAATTAAAGTACATAAGACCATGAGACTAAATTCGCTCTAAGAAATTATCTTCTCAATTGCATCCGAGCGAACAGCTAAATGAAGAAGGTAAGGCTAAAACTAGGATCTTAGCCTGCCCAATCAACGCAGAGGAACTCTCCACATCTTCCCCTGTTGTTTTTAAAAGTATGTGAACAATCACAAACGATTAAAAATACAGAGGAGGAAGATAAGAAACCGAATTACCTTTTCCCGCAGGAAGTTAAATATGGTGTTGTCTACACAATCGAAGAACTGTGACACCCGTGTAGACTTAACCGGAAAGAGATCTTATTACCCTGCTCTTTACCCGGATGAAGTCAGCGTCCAACTAGGCTCGCAGCATTTTGAATCACTGGAACAAGTTCAAGGAATTGATAATATATGGTATCTATATCATCCAAGAGTTGTTCCGGAAGGAAAAGTTACCCTTTCCATCATACGTTCAAATCAGTTAGAATCACAGTCACCAGCATCTAAACAGGCAGGTGACTGGATCAAATAAGCACTATGCAACAGCTCAAGATTTGAGACTGACGTTGAGTGCTTCTGCCTTAGCAGGAATACTGCAATTAGCTGCGCAACTGCAACAAACCTCTTTTGAAGCCTAGCCCTTGTCTAAAATCATTGAGCACTTTTCCACTAGCTCTAAATACAATGCATATGCAACACATCCGGAGTCACGGTCCTAGTATCCAATCTTAACCGTTTCACTGGCAACAGGGAACTGAAACCACTCATTGGGTTTTATAGCCCTGTGTAATATAAAGATCACTTTGTCCATAATGTAGAGGAAACCATAAGACTAGCCGACCCCGGCTGCCTATTAGACGGGATGTCCCGGACAGGAGGCATAGACGTATACTCCGACTGACACAAGTTCCTACCAACAACATCTGTCCCCAGATGATGTTGTAAGAGAGAGAGGCCTCTCTCTTGCTCGTGGTTCTGGATGACCTGGACGAGCGTACCTCAGAACTTGCCGGTTTGCTCCTTCCATCGTCACTGGGTGAGCATAATTGCATATCATATTGTTCGCTCACCCTATGTCATCTCTTAGCCCGGATCGTATACACCCGGTGTCACAGTTCTCAGAGGCCTGAGTAACTACTTCACCGGTCGAGCTAACTGGCCACAACAGACTTGTGCAGTCGTGTGTGCTTTTTGAACATCGAGGAAGCAAAAAGACTGGCCGACCCCAGCAGTCTATGGAAGGAGCGTCCCGTGGACGTAAGTTCCAACTGAGACAAGTTCCTACCAACAACCGCTGACCCCAGATGTTGTTATAAGAGAGAGGGGCCTCTCTCTTACTCTTGATCATGGAAGACCTGGACGAGCATACCTCAGAACTTGTCTGACCGACACAAGTTCCTACCAACAACCTCTGACCCCAGATGTTGTTATAAGAGAGAAAGACGCCTCTCTCTCTTGCTCGCGATCACGGAAGACCTGGACGAGCATACCTCAGAACTTGTCTACTTCCTCCTTCCCTTGCTTCCTCCTTTCCGTCGTCGCCGGGTGAGCATGTTCGTATGTTTATAGTGCTCGCTACACCCTTATTCCTCTTCTCGACCCGGCATCACACCACTAGTCTACGTGATAGATCTGTTGGTTGAGCTAGCTGGTGACAAGGTCGTCATACCTACTAAGGATCTTGGCACTTGTCTAATTCCTTGAGCACTTTTGCCGCTAGCTCTTCATTGATTTGCGACGACGGCAGCACACTCCCTGATGGCATCATGAAGCCACACCATGTTCTTGTTCCTTTGTAAATAGAAACTAAAAAACTGTAGTGACATTTTGACGAGAGGACCAGCCGAGTCCCCTCGCCGCGATAGGACCGATAGTGTCGACTCGCCTAACACAAACCATGACACCCGTCATTCAGATTATCAAATCTGACACATGGAGTAGAATTAGTGGTAGTACATCAAGTAAACTCATTACAACGACCAAGTAAATAAAGGAAAGGTTTCCTCTATTTGCCATATTATTAGATAAAAATAATTACCTAAATACTAATATATGTCATTGTACCACCACCAAATCTACATATAATATAAGATAACATTAAAATATAATCAATGAAATAAATATATCCAAAAGACAAGAGGCCCCAAGGGGCCTTAATCGCTCACCGGCCAAAGTGGTTCAAAGAAGTATTTGGGGTCACATTCAGTTAGACATGGTTCATCAACACTACAAAGGAATGAAGTCATGAGAGACAAATTTTATGGAACTAGGGACATGGCTTAAACAAACTTGAATCTTACCACCCCACCCCCCCCCCCCCCACCCCCTAAGGATGCTGCATACCAAATATCAAAACATTCCGACTGCTGGATCTGAAGAAGATCTTTAAAGAAAGTTCCTCATTTTGAACTAAGTTATCATTCAGGCTCCCATAGTGAGCCCAAATATGGACATAGGAACATGGCTTGAACATACTTGAATCTCCCCCCCCCCCCCCCCCACCCCCACTCCCCCATCAAAACATTCTGACTGCTGGATCTGAAGAAGAAGATTTTTAAAGAAAATTCCTCATTTTGAACTAAGTTATATAGTTCGGGCTACCACAGTGAGCCCAAATATGAACCCAGGGACTTTGCTTGAACAAACTTGAATCTCACCCCTTAAGCATGCTGCATACCCAATATCAAAAGATTCTGCCTGCTAGATCTTGAGAAGAAGATTTTTAAATAAATTTGCCTGAAATGCACTAAGTTCAAATTTGGGCTCCTATACTGAGCCCAAATATGAACCCAGGGGGGCTAATTTGAACAAACTTGAATCAGATCCACCCCACAATGTTGCATACCAAGTATCAAAAGATTCTGCCTGCTGGATCTGGAAAAGAAGATATTTTAAGAAATTTGCCCGAAATGCACTAAGTTCGATTTCGAGCTTCTATAGTGAGCCCAAATATGAATCCAGGGGGGCTGATTTGAACAAACTTGAATCAGATCCACCCCCACAATGTTGCATACCAAATATCAAAAGATTCTGCCTGCTGGATCTGGAGAAGAAGATTTTTTAAGAAATTTGCCTGAAATGCACTAAGTTTGAATTCGGGCTTCTATACTGAGCCCAAATATGAATCCAGGGGGCCGATGAGCTAAAAAACTCTTTCAAAAATAAAACTAGAGGTACTGTGAGCAAGGTCACAAAGTGATACCCCCGCGCCTCAGTTGTAGCCTTTTTGGTACATTAAAATGTATAAGTTAGATTATCTCCCCTTGGAAATGTCAGAACGGAATTATATTGCTTCATGCACATCTTCATATGGAGTTCTTCCATTGTGTAAAGTTTCATGAAAATTCTTCAAACGGTTTAGGAGGAGTTGCGCTTATAAGGATGGACAGACGGCGGACAGATGGATGGACAGACGGACTGATGGACAGAGTGATTCCTATATACCCCCCCAAACTTTGTTTGCGGGGGGTATAATAAAAATTTTCCTAATATAAGAGCCCAAGTTCCCAAAGGGAACGGTGAGCCCAAAAAAGCCTAGGTGTGGACAAAATTATAAAATCTGTGTAAAAATAACTACCACACTATCAGAATATTTAATGTTACTTACAACTGTTGTTCCTAAACAAAAATAGGAAACTACCCAGAGTAATGTAATGTAAACAAAACACTGGAATCAAGACCCCAGGCAACACAGCCCGAAGTCAGTAACAGAAACAAGACTATCCGATGTAAAGTAAGATCTTCCTCAGAAGAAAAAACGATACACTGGATGTAAGATGCATGACCAAAATGCCTGAGCACCCTAAAGATCAGGACGTAACCTTGGGCATGTACAGAATAATCTTCTGCATAAAACGTTACAACTCCGAATAAATTTTATAAATTTTTTTTATTAAAACAAGCCAAAAAGCTTGGGAGCTTAACTGGGGGGATCAAGGGAAGGCAGGGAAGGAATACTAAATAAACAGTGGATAGATCATAATCAATCAGTGATAATGTCAGGCTCATGTCCCGAAATTAGTGAACATGAATTAATTTTAATAAATATTATAAAATTACAGCCCTGAACATTTCAAATCACCGTTTCTTCCTTCCTTCATCCAGTTCTGTCCTTGGATCCACCAATTTAACCATTGATTTGTGTCTGGCATCATTATTAATTGAGATTTAAAAGTACAAATATCAGTTTGTTGTTATTTGACAAGGGCCAAACAAAGAATGATTTTATTGGTGCCAGATTCAGTGACTTCCTGGCGTCTGCGCATGCACGGAGGGTAAAATGTATGGAGGGCCAGTTAGGACTTCTAATTTTCGGTTTTGCATGCAAATTTTGGGGATTGGGGGGGAAAATTTGTGTTTGGCCCTAGATATTTTTGGGTTAGCCCCAGCTAAGTCTGGGTCATTGGTTACGGTATAAAAATATCTTTTTTGGTCTGAATAAGAATATATGACCCAATAATACCACATACCAAATTTGGTTTCAAATTGACCCATTGGTTCTGAAAAGAGAAATTTGGGGCAGGGCTCAAAAGTGGGATACTCCAATAGCAAGCCCAATAACTGACCTCCAAACTTTCTTTCAACAAACTTTCACCAAAGCAATTCACATAGCAAATAACAAAGCATTTTTCCAGGTGGGTCATGCGAAGAGTTTAAAAAGAATTTAAGCTTTTAGGGCATTACCCCAACTCCAAGGGAAGCAGCAACTTATTTAAAAAAAACACTGGAACAAAGTACACTCCCAAAATTGATGTGTAATAAGTTAGTTTGGATTTGAATCAGTGCTTCTCAACAAGAAGCCTGAAGTCAGTGGTTCACAAGAGGGTTACTCAGCATTTTGACATTACCAACAGTGTTAAAATGGACGCTTCTATATGGTACCCTATGACACAACCGAATGCAGGGATGCAGTAAAGATTTTTGACCCTTTTTGCATGAATCAAGTACTTGTGACCCAATAATATTGCATAATGCACATGTAGTGATCACAGATATGTATGCCCCAAAAAATGTGACAAAAGGTGTTCTGAATGTCACCAAGTACTCATGAACACTGCCCGCATGCATACATGTGCTTGTAATAGATATGGCTATGCTGAGAAGCACAGATTTCAGGGCTTAAAATTCATGCAAGAATCAGAATTGATTCGCACAGAATATTCATTTGATTCTTGTCATAGATTCTGAAAGTGTCCTTATAGGTCTAGAGAATTGTTCCTAATTTTGCTCCCTCATAATAAGGGAACAATGACTTAGCAGTAGGGATGTCACAATTATTCGACTAACCGTCGACTGTTGCGGTAGTTGACAGTTTTTATTTTCAGTCGATCGACATTCCATTTTTAAAGTGGTACAAGTCGGGTTAAAATTGTACTGCGTAAAGAGGTGAATTAACAGATTATTAACCTCTGAAATGTCTAATCATAGTTACTTGTACATGTAATATCCCATGGACTTTGTCTTCTGCATGGTTGTGCAACAACATAATTTTAACAAGATGCCCCAGGGGACCTGAGGGTGCTCACCTGACATGGTAGCCTAAATATGTACCCAGGGAATTGATTTGAACAAGTTGTATCTGGCACTCCTAAGAAAAGCTTATACCAAATATCCAAAGATTCTGACCAGTGGATCTAAAAAAAAGATTTTTAAAGAATATTCCTCATACTGAACTAAGTAATAATTTGGGCTCACACAGGGAGCCTAAATATGAACTCAGGGACTTCGCTTTTACAAAATTATATCTCACCTCCTTAAGGATACTGTATACCAAATATCAAAAGATTCTAACTGGTGGAGAAGATTTTTTAAGAATATTCCTCATATTGAACTAAGTTATAATTCAGGCTCACACAGGGTGCCCAAATATTAACCCGGGGACTTGGCTTGAACAAACTTGAATCTCCCCCCACCCCTCCAAGGATGCTGCATACCAAATATCATAAGATTCTGATCGGTGGATCTGAAGAAGATTTTTAAAGAATATTCCTCATACTGCACTAATTTAAACATTTGGGCTCCCATAGAGAGCCCAAATATGGACCCAGGGATTTGCTTTCAATAAACCTATGAAACAATCTTCCAAAGATGTTATATGTGAAATTTGAAAGCTTTCAGAGCAGTGGTTTGGGAGAAGAGAAGTCTTAAATGTTTTTCCCATTACCCACAGTGTTAAAAAATACTGACTCAGCACTTTTTCAAAGTCCCGAAAAAGTACCCTATGATAAAACTGATAGAAATTTATTGGACCAATCCATTCTGCTGGTCCTAAGGGGGAAGCTTCACACCAAATAAGAATTCTCAGTGTCGTGTAGTTTTGGAGATATGGGCGTTTAAATTTTGTCTACTTTTTGCTCCTGCGGCCCCCCATAGGACGACAGGAAACATTTTTTTGGCATAAATTAAGTACTTATAACCCAATAAGCCCTCATATCAAATTTGGTTCAAATCAGCCTCTCAGTTTGGAACATAGAAATTTTGGGCGGGGCAAAAATTCTTGCCGCTCCCATAACGATCACAAATATAGCTCCTCGAACTTCTCTTGAACAAATCTGAGTTTACACCTCAAAAGGAAGCTGCACACCAAATATCAAGTCTCTGCTACTGCTGGTTCATGAGAAGAGAAGATTTTTTAAGATTTAAGAACACTTTTTGGGCGTGGCCCTACCAAGGGGCTCGGCACCTTTATTTGAACAAAATCAAAATGTGATGTAATAACAAACAATTATCTTAAATTTCACTTGAACACGTTCAGCGGTTTTGGAGGAGAAGATACACACATCATGTTCACGGACGACGGACGGTGAGTGATCACTATAGCTTGCCTAACTTTCAGTCAGGTGAGATAAAAACATTGAGCCTTGCCATTTGATCAATCCCTGTTCTTTGTAGAATTGACCAGCACTCATTAATCAGTAGTAAAGAGTACTGTTCAAAAGGTGTATCTTTTAATAATTGTAAATAGAATCATAGGTCTTGTACACTCGAATGACCCATTTGGAATAATTGTGAAGTAAGTGAGAAAATTATCACAAGACCTACAATGGTAACTTTTTTTTTTTTTATTAGGGTTTAGCGACACATTAACAGCCAGGGTCATATCATGTCGATGACAGTTTTACAGGTGGAGGAAGCCGGAGTACTTGGAGAGAACCACCGAGCACCGACGAGCAGCTGTCAGCTCTTCAACATCGTAACTCTGAACCTCGGCACAGGTAGGGTTAGATTGGCTGAAGATATGAACCTTCGATGTGCAGTACGCCTTAGTACACAGCGTCATCGTGCCCCCATGTAGGCAATCGGGGGTTAAGTGCCTTGCCCAAGGACACAACGCAGGAATGCAAATCAGTCGCTGAAATGGTCACCCATCCAACTACTAACCACACTCGACGTTGCTTAACTTCGGTGATCTGACGAGAACTGGTTACCGCGATGGCACCGCGCCCCCACAATGGTAACTCCACTTGTGTTGGAATAGAGGAAGTTTTATGTTCGAAATTTCTGAAAATAATTATAGAAAATAAACTTTTGCACAAATGTTCTTCTGTTTAAATTCTTCAATCAATTGGAGTCTGATGGAGATATTTTGGTGTTTCCCGTTTATCTCAATGCAGAAGGGTAGACATTCAAACAACATCAGTTTTAAATTTATTTTGGAAGTATATTAGAGATTGTAGAATTCAATTGGAAATGACTATTAATCAACTAACCGTCGACTAATGCTGGCGACTAGCTGACTATGAAAACTGATAGTCGTGACAGCCTTACTCAGCAGTGGTGTCTAGTGAAGTCTTGGCTGCCTATACAGGTAGTGTAACTGGTTGCAATCATGAAGATAAAATGGTACTCTCAAATTCTAAATTAAGAATTGAAAATTGATTCTTGCTGCAGCAGTTGGTGAGAATCAAAACAGATTTTTGTGAATTGTGAAAAATTTTAAGGCATGAATTTGTCTGCAAACAAAGTATTAATTAGGTCATACAAAGTTGATTGTCTGTTTCTCAGGCCATTTTTCCAAAAAAGCATGCGGACGGGTTGAGTGGTTGTTTGTGGTAATTTGACCCCCACCCAAACCCCTGGTGGACCACGCAACATTTCGCAAATATATTGGTTATTCGCCGTAGGAGTGTTGGGTCATAAATGAAGTGGGGTTTGAATGTTTGTTTTTTCAGTAAAACGTAAAAATTATGACACAGGACGAAACGCCTCATGCTTGAAACATCTCGGGATGAAACGTCTCTGGGACAAATTAAATGTCAAAGTGCCAACTTTCAGATTTATTTTACCAAAAAAAAAAAAATCCCTTCACGACCTGACTAATAAAATCGTGAATCACAATTTTTCCCCATTATATTCAAAATTATTACAACCCATTTGAAGGAGCAATTCATCCATAAATCATATTTTTCGGAAATCTCAAATACAAAACGACTTTCTGAGGGTTGGTGCGAATCAAACATGGTGCGAATCGACCATTCCCCTTTGTGACTGCTTGTTGTCAAACTGAAAGACACCTTCTTTCTTGCTGTCATTATGACTTACCTTTTACAGAATAAAACACTTTCTGTCATGAATATTGCTAAAACCCACCCACTTCATCGATTTACTGAAATGAAGACAATATTTCAAATTTCTTTTAAAGATTTTTTGGTGTCATAAAAAGGTTGCATGCACAGCAAAAATGAACATGCGCATGGGCCCGAGAAACAGAGGTTCTTTTTTTATGGCCTTAAAATGTGGAACATTGCATCAATCACACATGCTATAAAACGCAGTTGCCACATATTCTAGTTGTCCCTATGGATGAAAAACACGATTTTGGTGTGGTATGTCCCAAAAAGGTACCACTCTTGAAAAATTATTTTACAACTTCAGGGTCCAAGTTTGGACTAATGGGACAGTAGAGTTTGGTACAAATTTAGCATTTCGGCTTTTTGAAAGTACCTAGACTGAAGGTATTGGTTTGCGTTAAAAACTGAGATAACAAGCAAATGGATACCTGCCTTCAGATAATCAAAAATTAATAATTAGAACATTTCACATTTGTCTGTCAAAACAAAGGAGTGATGTAAAAGAAAGAATTTATTACCGATGGCCTATCTTCTCCAGGAACTTGTCAATGAACAGGGTTCCTGCAGAAACTGATGGATTTATTTATTTACTGCGGTTTAACAACACTTTTGACAGCCAGGGTCATCTTGTGTTTGAAGGGAAGGACATATGAAATTCAAGGCTGTTTTTCAACATTTTCCACATTTTTAAGGCCTTACAATAGCAGGCCTGAAAATAAGCAGTCTGACATTTGCAGAATGAGGTCCCCAGAGGGTGAATTTGATGATGCTATCCCATACTGTGGGCCAATCTATCCTCTGGGTACCTCTTTCCGTTTAGTTTTGAGACCCTGATTCTGATTGAGGTTCACATAGGGTAAATTTAAGCCTCTCTTACATCCAATCGTGCGATCACTCACATGCACAGGCTCTGTGATTTTGTCAGAATTTGTTGATCGTAGCCGAAACACAAGGTATTTGAAGGTTGCAAGTCTGTCGTGCATATGCTGCAAGTTAGTAGTGATTGCCACGTGTGGGCCGCCCATTGTCCTTATGAGAAAAAATCGGTTTTCAATCGTGAGTGCATCTTGCGCCTGTTGAGTGTTAGGTGCAGGTCCTGTAAGGTTGTTGTACGTTTGACTTACTGGTGACGTACGTGTGTGTTGATCGTGCGAGACTCTTGCAGCACACTCACTACATTTGCAAGTTGGTCCTACTGCTGTCCTACTGGCTTCCTACAGTAAGTATGGCCATCGTCCAATATTTCCAGTGTGTATAAATTGGGTGACCATCTTGGGTCAATTTACTCCTCATCTTGGCATTACCGTGGCATCATCTTGGCATCATCATAGCTGTAAACTTGAGATTCCTCCATCATCTCCAGTTGGTGGAAGAGGAAGAAGACCATGAAGCTCTGTTATTGCCCCTCAGATTACGTAGATGACAGAGAAGGCGCCATATCCTTTGGATCAAACCATGGTTGCAGAGAAGGTCGATGTTGGGACAATATGAGACCTTGTTCCAGGAGCTGGACCGGGAGTCAGAAGGAGACTACATGGGCTTTATCAGAATGGATCGGAATATATTTGCAGAAGTTCTCCAACGTGTGACACCAAGGATCACCAAGTCTGAAAGGTGAGTATTGTATTACAATTTCAAAACTTATGAACCTAAATTTTAAATTGATGTTATTACACTAGAAATTGCAGACCAAAAAAAATTCAGGGTTTTCATTGTGCAATAATGTTACAATCAGTTCTCAGTTTTCTCTCATCTTTTTCAGGTGCAGGCGTCCTTTGGAACCAGGTATCAAATTGGCTATCACTCTATGGTATCTGGCCACTGGCATGAGTTACAAAAGCCTGGAGTACAACTTCCGTGTGTCAAACAGTACCATATCGCTGTTCATCCCACAAGTTTGCAATGCCATCTACAAGGAGTACCGAGATGAAATGTTTGGCCAACCTGAGAACAGTGACCAATGGCGTGCATTCGCTGAAAGATTTGGGACAAAATGGAACTTTCATCACTGCTGTGGAGCTATTGATGGAAAAGACATAGAGATAAAGAAGCTTCTTAACAGTGGATCAGAGTACTTCAATTACAAGGGATACTTTTCTATCATTCTACTAGCTTTAGTGGATGCAGACTATAAGTTCCTTTGGTGCTGCACTGGTGCTTCTGGTTCATCATCAGATGTTGGTGTTTTCAATGGTTCCCGTCTCAAGACTGCTCTTGAAGAAGACCGCCTTGACTTTCCTGACCCTGATCCACTACCAGGCGATGACCGTGACATACCGTACTTTCTAGTTGGGGATGATGCTTTTGCCCTTCGAAAGTACATGATGAAGCCCTTCAGTGCCTGCGGTCTCTCAGACAGTGAAAGGATCTTCAACTACAGGCTGTCCCGTGCCCGTCGGGTTGTGGAGAATGCCTTTGGCATTCTTGCCCATCGCTGGAGATGTATACGTTCTTGCATGCACCAGGAACCAAGGAATGTTATCCACATAGTTGAGGCCTGTCTCACCCTGCACAACCTCCTCCATACCCGTCAACCATGACTGCAAGTCAATGAAGTTGACCACGAGGATGGACTGGGAAATGTGGTCCCTGGTGCCTGGCATGCCAATGTCAACCTCACTGACACTGATGGAGCTGGAGTAGGGTGTCCAAACTTTGAGGGCAAGCAAATCAGGAACTACTTAATGGACTATTATAACAGTGATATTGGAAAGCTGCCATGGCAGGAGCGCATGGTTGACTTGTAGAAACTTATAGAGACTGAATTGAACAATTTATGAACTGTCACAATATTGATTTATGAATAATATGGAGTGTGAAATATGTGAATAAAAAATGTTTATATTATTGTAATTTTTCTGTATGTACTATCTTATATTATGTTTGATTAATAATGAAGCTTTGTTTGACATGATATTTTGTTTATATATGTTTATATATTATGAATACCAAAATTGAAGCATCAACCAAATCTCCATGTTTTTTTCAACCCAGTAGAGCATCACAGTCATTAACATCACTATGCCTTTAGTTAACTTTAAGTAAAATAGTTTGGTCTATTACCCAGGCAATATGTTAATGAATTTGATGCTCTACTGAGTTTCCAAAAACATAAACATTTGGTGAATTTAATTTGGAAATTATACAACTAGTAATGCACGACTGTGCAAATAATTTAACATACTTGGCACTGATTGTGGTGGTTAATGCTGTACTAGGTTATCAAAGGCATATTCATTTGGTGTTAATTACTGCAATGGGTGAATGTGTGTGCTCTACTCGGTTATCAAAGGCATATTGGTGTTAATGACTGCAATGGGTGAAGGTGTTATCAAGACTCTGGTATAAATCCTTGGAATAAAACCTTTGATTTTCTTAAAAATTTCAAAGATATAGGGAAAAAATGAATGATTGATTGTTGTTAGGAATTGAACCCATGCCTCCTTATAGTATGATGTTCTTCAAACTTTTATTAACACTGGGAATGATTATGTTGTTAGGAATTGAACCCAGGCCTCATTAGATGGGAGGCGATCAATCATGATTTGGATATGAGCATATAAAGGATTTAGATACAAGTATGTATAATGAATAGAAAAAATTGCTCAGCAGGTTATTAGTTTTTTAGGAGTTAATGTATATTATCTTTACATTACAAACTTATATCTGAATCTCTTTATTGCTCATATCTAAACATTTCACATAATAATTATTAAAATGACAATGAGAAATATTAATGGGAATTACATATTACATAAACCAAATTATCAAATAAACAATCACATTCAGTAAAGATTTCAAACTTTACTCTCCGAAAATATTACAAATGGGAACATACATGGCCACCACATAAATGTCCAATAATTAAAATGTCTATTGCAACAAAAAACATTCATTAATCAGTCAGATCCAGATTCATAATGAAGTTCCTGTTGTGACCCTGGCCGCTCGGATTCCAGTGTGGGAACATCAGGTGTCGACATCCTTTGATCAGACTCTTGTGACCTGCGAGCGGACATTGGTGGTAACAGTTCCTCCATCAAACTGGAACTGAGAAATGGCATGGCACTGTCCTGCGAATCACTCTGAAAAAAACAGAAAACATCATGAGATTCTAAAAAATTTGTGAACTTATTAGTACATTATTTAATTATGCTATCAGGAGTAGAGCATTATCATTGCATATTATATATTATATAATTTATATATATATATTCTAAATTATATAATTTATTCACATTTTCTTCTTACAATAATTTGCATACATTTGTTGGGAATCAATTAATTATTTTAGAAAAATAGTGCTAATTTTATATATTTTTCCAAATTCATAACACATTATTATATGAATATTAATTACACTTTTACATATTTTAATAATCAAATATAATAATGATTTGTACTTACCATTTGGCTACTGCTGGGGATGGGGGTGCTTTGTGCTCTCTATGGTCGCTGGACATCAGTGGCCTTCACCACAGACTGTTGAGGGGCTATTGGATCCCACCCCATCTGCTGCTACAACTGGTGCTGATGCTGTTGCTGATGTGTCCACTGCTGCTGTTGTGTTGGGTCCCATTGTTGCTGTTGCTGTTGTGGCTGTGTCCACTGCTGCTGCTGTTGCGGCTGTGTCCACTGCTGCTGTTGTTGTGGCTGTGTCCACTGCTTCTGTTGTGGCTGGCTCCACTGCTGCTGCTGAGAGGATGTTTGTGACTGGAAAGGCTGCTGAGAGTAGGTGGTCGAGCTGTCACTGGATGTGGCAGTTTTTCGTTGCCTGGTGTAGGTGTTGAGAAGTTGTATGGCATCATCAGTGAACTGATCCCATCTATCATCCGACACCTTGGGTATTCTTGACATGAACCATTGACCAAATGCTGCCCGCTCTCCTTGAAGTCCTTCATTTTGAATCTATAAAATACAAATATCGAAAAAAAAGGATAGCAAGTAAATATAATAATGAATGAATGAATGAATGAATGAATGAATGAATGAATGAATGAATGAATGAATGAATGAATGAATGAATGAATGAATGAATGAATGAATGAATGAATGAATGAATGAATGAATGTTTATAAGGTTCACTTTAGGCACTAATGGCACTTTTAGGCACTTTAGGCACCGATGAAGTCAGGCAATCGAGATTTTAAACAAAAAATTATTCCATTTTTCTTAGCACACATTAAGCCCAGCAAAAAAAACATTTATTTACCTTTTTTGCAATTTCCTGGGAGGCCCTGGGCTGGGACACGAACTTCATAATTGCCTCATCCACCTTGGACATTGTTCTGGAGTGCTTGGAAACTGATGATGACCCCCCAGATGGCATTTTGCTGGAGAATCCGGAGGAAGTTGCAGGCTCCGACTCCTCTGTTTGGAGATCTTCCTGGTCATCTCCGCCGCCGGGCATTCCTGTGTCATGTTGATAAGTGCGGGGCTGAATGTGTGCTGTCAGGAACTGGAAAGCGGACAGCTGCCACTTGCTGCGAATGGTCAATGTTTGTGCGGCCTGCCCGGACTTCTTTTTCAGCAGCTTCCCAAGTGCTGTCCTCTGATTTTTGAACCAGCCAGAGATCTTAGCAGCTAAAATAAACAAATACAAACAGGACATAAGCATTACATGAATAAAAAATTTATGTGTACTGGACTGAACATATAATTTATCAAGTTTTCTGATTGCTAATATTAAAAAATAGTTTGTTTTATTACATAATTTCAAATTATAATTTCAAATTAGCAATCTAAAAATCCATCATTTTACTGTTAATTTGGAAACAAATGTATCTAAATTGGTTATTATTAATATTCATAAATTTTTGTGATTATTCCATATTCTCAAATTATAATTTAAATATTTCAAATTATAATTTCAATTTACAATTCTAAAAATCTATCAGTTGACATTTAATTTGGAAAAAAATTATCTAAATTTGTGTTTTATTAATATACAGAAATTTTTGTGATTATTACATATCATCATTATAATATACATTTCTAAATTTCAAAATTATTCCTTTTCACTGGTAATTTTGCAAAAAAATATTAATTAATTTTCTAACACTTACATTCACAAGACAGCTCGACCCCAATATCTCTCAGCAGCTTGTTCTTGTATTGGCTGTCAGCATAGCGGCGCGACGTCTTGTTGTAGAAGCAGTCATGGGCCTCAAAAAATTCCACCAAGCGCCTCTCCTGCTGATCCGTGAAGTCGTATGACTTCACATCCTTCCTTTTCCCAGTCACACTTCCACTGCTACAATCACTATCTTCTTCCTCTGCATCTGCCCTCTGTGTCTGTATCTCTTCTTCTTGTTCTTGTAGCTATTGTGGCTCTTCCACATCTTCATTCTCCTTCTCTTGTCTTGCCCTCTCCTCTTCCTCCTTATTCCTCTTGGCTGTAGCCTTCTTGGTGGCCCTTTTGGGTGGCATCTTCTTCGTTTGGAAGTCGTTAGCACAAATGATTCAATGTGTGTTTTAGCACAGACTTTTATAAGCCGTTCGCAAGTAGCAAGGAAGACGTGCGTATCCCGTACATGTTTTGTGCAAACGTCGTGCGTTCAAGAGAAACATGTTGCAAGGAACAAGTGCTTGTCCCCTACGTGTGCAGTAGAAGCGCCGTACGTGCAAGAGAAGCAAGCACGATCCACGTGAGTTGAGCGCCAACTGCCACGTTCATATCTACACTTGCGAAACACGAACAGGCCACGCACTCCGCCCCTGCATTGTCCTTGCTATTTGGCTTCATGTTGCGAACACGTAGAGAAAAATGTGCATGCCAATTTTCTTCTGCGTGCGGTCTGCGGGTTCGAATGTCTTCAATTTCCCTCAAGGGCCACTTGCGTGTCACTTGCATGTCACTTGCGATTTTGTCCAATTTTGCCCGTAGACAGCCCGTAGCAGCCCGTATGACTGGTTGTAAGAGAGCCTTTAGTGATGCTACCTTGCTTTGCAGGGTAGCACCACTAAATTCACCCTCTGGGGACCTCATTTTGCAGATGACAGTCTGCTTATTTTCTGGCTTGTACAATAGCCACATTCAAGGATTTTCAAGGCACCCACCTTCACTAGTCCTTGCTAGGACCCTCCAGTCATTACCCTCTTTTCCTCCATTGGGAATAGGGGGTAATGACTGGAAGGCCGTACTTGGAACTACAACTTCAAGATCTATGCATATAAAACAATAGTTATGATTACACACTGTGGTGTTGTTATTTCATGAATATTCATGGTTTTTCAAAGCCTCCTGGTGCATTTTCCAGAATTTCATTGCCCTGAACTCCTCTTTGTCAACTTCAATGTCACTCCTTTAGTCCAAGGCCTGCAGGAATTCCGATTTAGTAAAAAAAAAAAAAAATGGAATGTGTAATAACAGAATTTACCGCAATGTTTCTTTAATGACACAAAGTTGGTAAGGCATCATTTCCAGATGTTCTCCAGTGAGAGGTGTATCTTCAGAAGGTACCACAGACATTATCTCATTCTAACTTTTTGTTGAATTTCTTGATTTAATGACAAAGAATATAGACACCACATAAGACTGTTAGCTGTTGTCTGAAAAAGAAAGACTGCATTAGTGTAAGCTAACAGAACTCTGAGAACAATCAATCAAAAATTATGAACAAGTAAAGGGCAAGGAAAATTTAAAATGTATTTTTTCCATTACCCGCACTGTGGAAATCTGAGGACCAAATGATACTTCCAAACATGACACCAGAGGCTTGATTTGAACCAATTTGTATAGCATCCTTACAAAGATGTTATATATCAAACATGAAAGCATTTGGAGCAGTGGTTTGGGATAAGAAGACATTCTAGTGTTTTCTCCATTGCACAGTGTTAAAATGTGGGGCCTCAAGGCACCCCTCAATTTGACCTCAGGGGCTCAATATGAACAAATTTGTAAATCATAATTCTAACAAAGCTGTTATATATCAAGCATTATGCTTTTAGAGAAGTAGTTTGGGAGAAAGACAGTGTTGAAATCTTTTGACCCCACGACACCCTTAAATATGACCCCAGGCACTTTATTTGAGCAAACCTGTAAATCATCCTCCTATATCAAATATGGTAGCAATTGGAACAGTGGATTGAGCTATAAATAAACATTAATGTTTCCTCTATTAGTGTTAAAACCTGGGACCTAATAACACCCATAAATTTGAAGCCAGAGGCTCAATTTTACTAAATTTGTAAATAACTATTCCAACGATGTTACATAACAAACATGGAGGAAATTAAAATGGAGCAATGGTTTTGAAGGTTTTTCTCAATTTTGGATTGTGGAAGTGATTTATCCTCAATAAAGCATCACTCAAAGCTCACTTTGCCTGGGCCACTCCTTATTTAGTCTACACATTTTGCTTATCTAACAGAGCTAAACTACCAATATATCGTGGCGTCCTTATGACTCACAGCTACTGGTTCAACAGTTGAAATTTCCTGTTCATTTATGAATCGCCCACCCACCAGCTACTGGATCAATTGTGGAAATTTCACTTTCACTTATGAATCACCCACATACTGTTCCCTGTAATGTAGGATGTATGACTCAAGGATAAAAATTTAACCCACAGAAATTTTTTGTTAATTCTACATTCCACGCATTACCACTGGTTCAACCACGGAAATTTTCTGTTGATGCATGAATCATCCACCCACATACCATATCCTGGAATGTACGGCCTTTCAACCCATGGAAATTTTCCATTCATTCATGAATCACACCTCAATATACAGTGCCCTAAAATGTATGACAAGTAATAACTCACAGCTACTAGTGTTACCCATGGATGGAAGCATGGTGGCTCAGTGGTTATGATATTGGACTTTAAATCAAAAGGTCCAGGGTTCGACCCCTTCCAGGGGTTACTGCATAGTGTCCTTGGGAAGGGAACTTAATCCAGCTTGCCCATGTGGGGGGAGGGGGGGCACATGGTGGCACTGGGTACTCAGGCATACTGAACGTTGATGGTGTACTTGTCTTCAACCAATACTAACCCTGCTTGTGTGAAGTTAGTATGTTGGAGAGTCTGACATTTGCTCATCATTGCTAGGTGGTTCTCACTGGGTACTCCGGCTTCCTCCACCTGAAAAACTGTCTGACACAAGGTGACCCTGGCTGTCGAAATTGTTGTTAAACCCCAATAAATAAATAAATAAATAAATAAATAAATAAATAAATAAATAAATAAATAAATTTACCCCTGGACATTTACCAGTGACTCAGCCATGCCTTATTTGTTTTCCCACAGCCTAAACATAGCAGCCCATCCCTTATTAGGTCAGACAAGCAGTGCCCACCCTTTGACTGTTTGACCTGATCTGAATGTTTGACCAAACCTTTAGATTACTCCAATTTCACACCTTTTACAGGTGTCCCCAAATTACAGAAGGTGTGAAGACATCAAGAAAAATATATAAATTCTCTGTGCCTAATCTGCATTTTAGAATAACTTCCATCATAATATGACCACAGAAACACAAAGAAAGCCAAAACAATAAAACATAATAGGATAAAAAACTTATTTGTGTTTTTAATGCACCCAAATTAGGGCAAAGTGTCCCCAAAATAAATGAATTTAAAGGTCTGGTTTGACATGATACCTTTGTGACTCACTGCTAATTATTCAACCAATGGAAATTTACCGTTGATGCGGCAAACCCCTCCTCCCACACCTTATTTGTTTTCCCACAGCCTAAACATAGCAGTTCATCCCCTTATCAGGTTAGATGACGACCCCCCAGTGACCTGTTCCCACTCTTGTAACCGGAACTGAATGTGTGATGTCACAGAAGTGAGTCATCCATGAGTGGGTGTACTGTATTTGGAAATTCGTATACGGTGACCGCTTATTAATTTGTACCAGATGTGCTGTCCAGGCTTATAGGCGAGTCACACCCCTTGACCTCTGGTCAGCACAACTTGAACTAACTGATATTTAAAGTCCTCAGTGGCTGGTGTTCATCATATTTCTCAAAGGAAAATGGGGCTCAATTCACAAGGGGAACGTGTAGACAGCTTAAATTGATATGTGTTCGAAAGAGCATGTTAGGCTGGACACCCATGTGCGATTACATTGAAATTTTTTTCAACTGGTGAGTGTTAAATTATTTTTCAAAGGTGATTGGAAACATGGGTATTGTTTTTCAAAGATACAGTAAAACCTGTCTTGAGAGACCACTGTCTTGAAAGACCAACTGTCTTGAGAGACCACATCTGCCAGGTACCGATTGGTTTTACTCTATAATGGACCTGCTATGGGAGACCACCTGCCTTGAGAGACCACCTGTCTTGAAAGACCACTGTGACCTAAATCTAAAAGAATGGTTTTAGCGTGCCGAAGGCCCGCTGGGACGTTATGGGGCAAGCCCCTTTCGACCCTCGTTTATGGTATGTTATAATTTTGTTAATTTTGAGACAGCGTCATCAGCATCATGTCTGGTCGGTGTAAGGGTGGCAGAGGATTGGAGTTGATGTTTCTAGTTGTTATTCTTCAGGCAAGTATAGTCTGCCGCTTGTGATTTTGTGGTGAAGGTAGGCCTTCATCGGCAAGTATAGTCTGCCTTGGGTTCTTAGCTGGCGTGTATGGCTTTGGTAATTTGACAAGTGAAAGAAACAAAACGGACCTTAACAAGGTGCCACTCAACCTGAACATTCCTGGTTCAGGTAACAGGCCTGCTATTATCATTGGGTCGGGACATGCTGAGCGCTAGAGGAGCGCTTTACAAAAAAGAGGCCAAGAAATCGGGGCGCAGGACCAATGCTCGCCCCCTTGGGGGTGGATGGAGTGAAGGATGTGCTGAAGCCATAACGGTTATTGCGTTGCCATAGTGGTTATTGATATCCATAGCGGTTATTGGGGAAAGAGTAGAGTCTGAAAGATAGTAAAAAAAAAACTTAGACTAAAAGCGGCAAAAGGTAGAGTACAGTAAGGAAGTGTGTGCATTTGCAAGGTCTTTTCTGGATGTATTTCTGTTGAGTGTGATTTTCAGGCAAGTATAGTCTGCCGCTTAAACGAGTGTTGGAGCTATCACTGGCAAGTATAGTCTGCCTCAAGCTCTTCTGTTGTTGTTTGTTCTGGCAGTTGTGATGTTGCTTTGTTGGCTGTCGGAGAGTCTTTCTTTCAGCGGTCATTGGTCTGGTGCGTTTGCGGAGCTAAATTCTATGTCTCTGCCATGGCTGAAATGAAAAAGTATAGGATGATTAGAGTCCCCCCCCCCTTCCCCCTGTCTTTTGTTCTCGTGTCGCGTGGCTTGGTTGTGAGGCTGTTCTGTCGGATGTTTTTGTGGTTGATTATCTCTTGTGTCTTGTGTGTTTCTTCGGGCATGTATAGTCTGCCACTGGATAAGTGTTGGAGCTATCATTGGCAAGTATAGTCTGCCTCAAGCTCTTCTGTTGGTGGTTGATGGGTGGACCCGAGTGGTTTTGGTTGGTCGGATGTCTGATTCTGTTTGTGAGTTTGTTTTTCGTTGGGATGTCTGTGCTATATCTCTGGGTGTTGCTGAAATTAGAAATGATGAGAGATTAGTGAGCAGCCCCCCCCCCCCACCCCCCACACCTGGTTGTCTTCCCGTGGCTGTTCTGTGGTTCTTACCAAAGTGGCTGTGCTTCCGAGGCTGAGTGAGGCTGCCTTAGGTTTGGTCGGCTTCGTTGCAGCGGGAGGGTAACAGGTTTAACACATTAAACCACACCCGAGGGTGTTTCTTTCCTGTTGTACCTTTCGCTTGTTGCGACCTTGTTTGGGTTAGTTTAAGTTTATTTGAAGGTGCCGGGGATTGCGGGCGTTTATGTGGGCTGAGCTTCTGAGGCTGAGAGTGAGTTTGTAGCGGGAGGGTAACAGGTTTAACACATTAAACCACACCCAAGGGTGTTTCTTTCCTGTTGTACCCTTCACTTGTTGCGACCTTGTTTAGGTTAGTTTAAGTTTATTAGAAGGTCCCGGGGATCACAGGCATTTATGTGGGCTGAGCTTCCGAGGCTGAGAGTGAGTTTGCAGCGGGAGGGTAACAGGTTTAGCACACTAAACCACACCCGTGGGTGTTTCTTTCCTGTTGTACCCTTCGCTGGTTGCGACCTTATTTAGGTTAGTTTGAGTTTATTTGAAGGTGCAGGAGATCGCGACCGTTTTGGGTGGGCTGAGCTTCCGAGGCTGGGAGTGAGATTGCAGTGGGAGGGTAACAGGTTTAGCACACTAAACCACACCCGAGGGTGTTTCTTTCCTGTTGTACCCTTCACTGGTTGTAATCTTATTTAGGTTAATTTAAGGATATTTGGAGGTGTCGGGGATCGAGGGCGTTTTTTTTCAGAGATAACATGTTTAAACGAAATACCACACCCCTTTGCTGTTTTGACTGGTTTAGTTATTTTTTGGCAGGTCTTTTGGGTTTTTGTCTACTGTCGCATATTTCCTTAAGTTGAGGTATCAATTTGCTGCCTTCAAACCGTTCTAGGTCTTTCGCAGCTAGTGTGGCGAGGCGATCTTTGATGGTTGGGATCTTGGCCCTTTGGTGGAGGATCTTAATAGGGGTGTCGTATGGAGCTTGGAGGGCTATTCTTAGTGCGTGGTTCTGGACTCTCTGGAGTTTGGCAATACTGCTTTTATATGTATTGGTTAGGACCAGGGCGATTACTGGCTGTACAAATGCCTTGTACAGCTTGAGTAGTACTCTTTCGTTAGCACCCCAGGTGGTGCCCCTGAGCATTTTTAGCAAGTTAATTTGTTTAGTCGCTCTCGCGGCTACGTTGTTGGTATGTTTTGTGAGGCTGAGTTTCGAGTCGAGGGTGATTCCCAGGAATTTTACTTCGGTGCACTTTGGGAGGGTTTTGCCTTTTAGTTGGAGACCGAAGTCGCATTTTTTCCTCCTGGCGAAGAAGGTTATCCTCTAGGTCTTGTTTATATTTAGTTTGATTCTCCATTTGTCACACCAGTGTTCGAGGTCATCTAGCACGCTTTGAAGGGATCTTTGGAGGGGGAGGGGTTGGCTGTTGGAGTCCCATAGGCCTTTATCATCTGCAAATTGTGAGATTTGGACACGTTTCGAAGAGATTTTGAGGTTGTTTACATAGATTATGAACAGTAGTGGGCTGAGTACTGACCCTTGGGGTGTACCGGCTACAAGTAGGATACTTTTAGATATTTCTCTGTTGACTCTAACTTTGATTTCGTGATCGTTTAGGAAGGAGGAGATGAGTCTATGTAGTTTTTTGGGGATGTTGAGTTTAATGAGTTTATATCTGATGCCATTGTGCCAGACTGAGTCGAAAGCTTTTTCCATGTCAAGCAGAACAGTGGCACCTAGATTGTTGTTATCGATCGCGTTTTTCATGAGTTCTATTTCCATGCCTTCTTTACGGTGCCTATAGGCTCTTTGCCAGTCATTGAAGAAATTAGTTTCCTCGAGGTGCCCTCTGAGTCGATCGGCAAGGATTTTCTCAAAAACCTTGCCGATGCAGCTAAGGAGACTAATTGGGCGGTAGTTAGCTGGTTTGGTGAGGTCTTTGTCGGGTTTGGGTATCATGACCCCTATGGCTGTTTTCCAGCATTTAGGAAAGCATCCATGGGTGAGACATGCGTTGAAAATGGCTTCTAGCCTGTTTATGTAGGAGAAGACAAAAATAATCTGGGCATCATGCCTTTTCTTCAGTTGATCATAAAGTACAATGTAGAGATCCCCTATGAAGCCCCTTGATACAACCTATGTGGATTAATCTTAGTTACACACCTCTACAGGGTACTTAATACAAAATTTTTAATTCTTCAGCAAAATGGCCAATTCCGGCTCCCATAGAGAGAACAAATATTAACACAGGCTCTTGATTTGAACACAGTTGAATCTGACTTCCCTAGAGATGATGTGCACCGAATATGAAAACATTCTGACTGTTGGATCTGAAGAAGAGAAATTGTAAAGAAATTTCTTCGAACTGCACTAAGTTCAAATTTGGGCTACCATGCGAGCCCAAATATTAACCTATGGATCCAATTTGAACAAACTTGAATCTGACCCCCCTAGAGATGTTGTATACCAAATGTGAAAGCATTCTGACAATCGGATCTGAAGAAGATTTCTGAAGAAATTCCCTCATATTGTACTAAGTTAAATTTCATGTTCCCATATGGAGCTCAAATATTAACAAAGGCACTCAAATTGAACAACCTGGAATCTGACCCCCCTAGAGATGTTGTATACCAAATATGAAAGCATTCCGACTGGTGGATCTGAAGAAGATTTTTAAAGAAATTTCCTCGTACTGCACTAAGTAAAAATTTGGGCTACCATAGTGAGCCCAAATAAATACCTAGGGATCTGATTTGAACAAACTCAAATCTGACCCCCTTAGAGATGTTGCATACCAAATATCAAAGCATTCTGACTGGTGGATCTGAAGAAGACTTTTTTAAACTACCCTCCAAACTGAACAAAGATAAAATTTGGGCTTCCACAGGAAGCCCAAATATTAACCCATGGACTTGGTTTGAACAATCTTGAATCTGACCCTGATAACAATGATTTATACCAAACATTAAAAGATTCTGACCGGTGGTTCTGAAGAAGAAGATTTTTAAAGAATATTTCCCATATTACCCTATGTTAAAACTTCGGGCTTCTGTAGAGAGCCCAAATATGAACCAATGAGCTTTATTTCAACAAACTTTTATCTGACCTCCCTATGAATGCTGTATACCAAATATCAAAAGATTCTGATGATTGGTTCTGGAGAAAAGATTTTTAAAAATTTTTTGCAAATATGCTGACTCAGCATTTTTTTGATGCCCATTACAGAACACACTAACATAACCGAGGGCAATTTTTTTTTACCATTCAATTCTACTGGTCCTAAGGATATTTCATACCAAATAACAGCTCTCTGTTCCATGTGGTTTGGGAAATATGGGTGGGGCGCGGTGGCTCTGTTGGTAGAGGTGCAGGCTGCAAGCCGAGAGGTCCTCGGTTCGAATCCCACCTGCGGCAACCGCGTTGTGTCCTTGGGCAAGACACTTCACCCCCATTGCCCACGTGGGGGCACGGTGACGTTGTGTACTAAGGCATACTACACGTTGATGGTGCACCTGTCTTCCACCAATGCTAACCCTGCTTGTGTGGAGTTGGTATGTTGGGGAGCTGACAGTGTTCGGTGGTTCTCTCCGGGTACTCCGGCTTCCTCCACCCGTAAAACTGTCACGGTCATGATTAGCCATTGTGCAGAAATATGTGACCTTAAACACCAATAAATAAATAAATAATTGGGAAATATGGGCATTTGAAAATATTTCTATTTTTAGCTCCCAGGGTTCCCATGGGGATGCAGGAATTTTTTTTTTTGGCATGGGTCAAGTACTTATGAACCAATAATACCACAAACCAAATTTGGTTCATACCGGACCATCGGTTCAGAAACTAAAAATTTTGGGCGGGGCCAAAAATCTTACCCCTCCTATTACAAAGCCAAATATTACTTCACGAACTTCGTTTGAACAAATTTGATTCTACACCTCATATGGAAGTTCCATAGCAAATATCAAGTCATTGTACACACTGGTTCTTGAGAAGAAGATTTTAAAAATAATTTGGAGCATTTTCCCACACTCTCTCCCTATGGGGCAGGGCATGTTGAGTTGAACAAAAATGAAATGCCCTTCCGGGACCATCACTCACACAAACTTTCACTTTGTCAAGATGAGCTAAAAATCCATTCTTCTCCATTTCTGAATTTTGTGGTTGGTTATTCACTTACTTGAGAAAACCTGAAACCTGTTATGAGAGACCACCTGTCTTGAGAGACCACTTTTGTGTGGCCCAAAGGGCAGTCTCTCAAGACAGGTTCTACTGTACCACACTACAGTGGAGACCACTTAATTGGATATCTCTTAACTGAATAACCCTGTTAATTGAATTTACCACACCTCCATTACAAATTTGACCTGTTAATTGAATATAGGTTAAAGAGTGAACTCCAGTTAATTGAATAAAAAATCTTGCAACCTGTCGAGAAATTACCCGGACTCTCTGCGGTTTTCCTTTGTTTATAGACTGATTTGGCTTTGGTACATCCAATACAGGCATTTAATCTATTACAGGGTTCCTGCACCAAATTGAGAAGTGAATTCCAGGAGTTTCCAGGAGGTTCAGATCAATTTTTCAAGGAGTTTCCAGGAGTCAGCTGGGTGAAATTCAAGGGTTTTCAAGGAGTATGAAGCAACCATGTGTTGGGAAGAAGGAAAAATGTTAGGAGTTGAATTAATCCAGTGAGCAACCGACTCGATTTTTCCAAAATTCCAGGAGTTTCCAGGAAGTGCTTCGAAATTCAAGGAGTTTCCAGGTCCTTGGGAGGAGGTTTTGAAATTCAAGGACTTTCAAGGAATTCAAGGAGGCGCGGGAACCCTGTATTATATCTTGTTTGACAGAGCTCACAGAGATCTGTCAAACAAGATATAATAGAATAAATGCTAAGTGTATCTCTAGAATACAGGAAAGTGACACAATCCCTATTAATTGAATAGTCCTGTTAATTGAGTGATTTTCACTGGCAAAGTGGCTATTCAATTAACAGTTCCACTGTACCAGCAAGAGTAGCCCTAGTTTAGTAAGACTTTGTTCATAAATAACTGTTTCGTTACAATTAATTGAAGAGTGCCATTAGGCACTCTCCAAAAAATTACAACCAAACAATTTTATATAAAACTTTTTTTCTTCTACTGCTGGGCAAACATCAAGCTAATCCATACAGCATAAAGCCACTAAAGTGGCCTTCAGCACGTTTCAATAGAGCCATGATGCTCCTAGCACTCAACCAGTTAAAAGTGGTGTATAAAAAATGGGAACAACAAACAAGCTATTAATTGAAAATAGAATATGTTTTCTTTTTTTTCATTCAATAGATATGTATGAGGGTTCTTAAGCTGAGTTTGAATAGTACGGGCTCGTTTTTGCCTTTATGATGGGTAAAGAGTTGATTTAGATTAGATTTACACCAGGTACAGTACACGAGCCATGGGTTAGTTACACAGATAAAAATGAACATTTTTTATGAACCAGAAAGTGCGACTAACCCTGTTCATTGCACAGGGTTAGTCACACTTTCTGGTTATAAAAAATTGGTAACTGCCATATCATACACTACATGAAAAATATAAACTGACTAAGGCTTTAAAAATGATAAATTTCAAGTAATTTGTATATTTTTTATACATACCAATGGACCAGACTTAGATGGTGCAACCTCAATATTATTAAGGGCCAAACACAAATGCTGAACCCCTCCAATCCCCCAAATTTGCATACAATACCAAAAATTAAAAGTCCTATCTGGCCCTCCATACTTTTAGTACGTGTGTATGCGCAGTACCCAGGAAGAGACCGGAATTGGCTCCAACATCATCTTCCAAGTTGTGCCTACTGAAGTGATAACTCAGCGGGGAGGTATGAGTGCCCACTCATGGGAGGGCCATCCCCTTCTGGGCCATTAGTAAGTATAAAAAAAATATACAAATTACTTAAAATTTATCATGTTTTTATACTAAAACCAATGGCCCAGACTTAGCTGAATTGTAAAAAGGCGGAGGACCTGGGACTTGAAGAAATAGCAGACCAAAATACAGCTCCTTAGCCTGCATAGAACTCCCAAAGTGAAAAGGAGATTAAAAATTTAAGGAATTACCTACATGTCTCTCCATACAGCAATAGAAAAGACATACTCCCGAAATAAGGAGCAATATCCAAGTAATTCCCTATTACTTAGAATAAATAATTACACTAAAAGGGTGTAACAAGCCCCCAATTTTAAGGCTAGTCTGGAATAAGACACTTAAAATTAGGAAAAGCATGTCAGAGAGTGAGAGACTTACGCCCACAAACACACACCATATATATAATGTAACAAGCTGTACATAAGATCCAGATAATATACAGACAATAATGGCTTAACTCATAGTTACACACTTATTAAAATGCCAGAAGAAATAAAGAGGAAAACATCCCCTCCCCCCCCATCTAAAAGGCACCCGGCTATTAATTATTATTAATATATTATTAATTTATTGGTGCTTAATGCCACATCAGCAGCTAATGTCACATCAGCAGCTAAGGCTATATCATGGTGATCCCAGTTATTAATAGAGCCTAAGTGTGGACAACCACTAACTAATTAAAGATAAACTACCGGAATAAGATATACTATGTATCCTAATAGTAAAACAGTAATTGTTTTTAAACTAAACATTGAATTAATACGAATCCAAAACGTTATTGAACAGACAACAACGTTAAGAGGAAAAACTGGAAACTAACCAACAACAGGCACAACAAAGGCCCAGCAACAGTAACCGATCAACAACTACCTAAGGCAAAGCTAGATCTTCATATGAAGAAAAAACAATGCCTCTGGTAGAAGATGCAAGAGTACAAAAACGTCCTGAACCAAAATAAACAGGACGGTAAACATAGGGGATAAACAGAATACCTATTCTGTTTACAAGTTAAACTCCCAAGAATTTAATAAAAAAATCTTCAATAAAAAATCCGAAGAGCTTGGGAGTATAACAGGAGTGTTCAGGAAAGGGAAGGGAAGTGAAAAAACAAAAACAACAGTGGAGTCAAATGATAATGACGACGTTCAGAAGCATATCATGAAATTGGGTAACATGAATAATTTACATAAAAATTATAAAGTTACAGCCCTGAACATCCGAAACCACCATTATTCACTTCCAGCATCGTGTTACACTGTTGATTCCATGAAAACCATCAGTGATTTGTGTCTGGCATCTTCAAAAATGAGAATTTAAAGCACAGATGTCAGTTCAGTTGTTACTGACTTTAAGCGAAAAGGAAGAATGATGTTTGCACCAATTCCAGTCTCTTTCTGGGTACTGCACATGGGCAAGTACTAAAAGTATGGAGGGCCAGATAGGACTTTTAATTTTCGGTACTGTATGCAAATTTTGGGGATTGGGGGGTTCAAAATTTGTGTTTGGCCCTTAATAATACTGAGTCTGGGCCATTGGTTTTAGTATAAAAATAGACACAGGGTTAGTTAAAAATTGGTTACCTGTTGTTACATACGGTAAAGGACTCAAGAAACTAACAAATACTTATACAGGATTGTGGAAATTTTTTTAAAGTGAATTCCAAAAATGAAAACATATACTATTTTCAATTAATGGCTTGTTTACAATGATTGCTGCTAGAGTAAGTGAGGAAAAAGGTGTTCTTTCTACAGTTAATGATAAGTCACCACTCCAAAATTCTTTACAGAAACTATCAATATAACAGCTTTTCATGCTTTGTAAGGCAAATGGCAATTAAATACATGTAACCCTATCGTTTTTGAAAAGGTACTCATCTTCGTTTTGTAACATATTGATTTTTAATTCCAATTTACATCATAAAGTATCAAAGCAGGTTACTGAGTGCACATTTTAGTACATTATGGGCCATCACATGCATTTGATCGTAACAGTATTCACAAAACTGTGACAGGCTGTTGGTAAGTTGAAAATGGACCATGGTGCTTCATTTATAGCCATTGGGCAGAACAGACAATGGCATTATGAATGTCATTGAGTAAACATCCATGTCACATGCATAAAGCACATAGGAAGGTCATGGCTGTGTTTATAAGCACCGATCTAACTACCAAGAATATATTAATTATAAGAGGCCCAATGGGGCCTGGGGCGCTTACCTGACGAATGTTGTTTAAGGAAGGATTTAATTAGTATCTATGGCTAGTTAACACTTCAGAGAAATGAAGTTATTTAATTATTTATAACTCAGTTGTTCATGCCAGATGATTTTTTTCTTGTATTGGGATGCTACCACAGAAATAATACCCACATTTTCAGTAATTCAAAGTCAGGGAGTCCAATATCAACCTATGAACTTAACTTGAACAAACTTGAAGGATGCTGTATACCACATATCAAAAGATTCTGACTGGTGGTTCTGGAGAAGAAGATTTAGAGAATATTACCAATTTTGCACTGTTAATATTTGCCTACCCCGCCCATATTGGGAACACAAATATCAACCTATGGACTTTATTTAAACAAATTGAATCTGAATCCTTTAAGGAAGCTGTATGGAGGCGCAGTGGCTTAGTAGGTAGAGGTGAAGGCTGCAAGCTGAGAGGTCCTCGGTTCAAATCCCAGCTGCGGCAACCACGTTGTGTCCTTGGGAAAGACACTTTCCCCCATTGTCCACATGGGGGCCGTGGTGGCATTGTGTACTAAGGCATACTGCACGTCGATGGTGTACTTGTCTTCAACCAATGCTAACCCTGCTTGTGTGGAATTAGTATGTTTGGGAGCTGACAGTTGCTCGCCGTAGCTCGGTGGTTTTCTCTGGGTACTCTGGCTTCAGCACCTGTAAACCTGTCGTGGTCATGATTAGCCATTGTGCAGAAATATGTGACCTTAAAACACCAATAAATAAATAAATAAATAAATATGGATGCTGTATACCAAATAACAAAAGATTCTGATTCTATCTCAAAAAGCAGATTTTTAAAGATTATGCCTCACATTGGACTAAACAGATTTTTGAAGATTATTCTTCATATTAAACGAAGTTAAAAATCGGGCTCCAATAGAGAGCCCAAATATTAATCCAGAGACTTGATTTAAACAAACTTAGATCTGACCTCCCTAAGGATGCTGTATAACAAACATCAAAAGATTCTGACTGGCGTTCTGAAGAAGATTTTTAAAGATTATTCCTCATATTGTACTAAGTTAAAATTTGGGCTCCTTTTGATAGCTCAATTATTAACAGATGTATTTGAGTT
This sequence comes from Pictodentalium vernedei, assembly GCA_031216915.1. Lineage (NCBI taxonomy): Eukaryota > Metazoa > Mollusca > Scaphopoda > Dentaliida > Dentaliidae > Pictodentalium > Pictodentalium vernedei. The sequence continues at coordinate 327,107,746 of CM062295.1, forward strand.
GAACAAATTGAATCAACCCCTGTAAGGATTCAGTATGCCAAACATTAAATGATTCTGACGGGTGTTTCTGGCGAAGAGTTTTAAAGATTATTCCTCATATTTGACTAAGTCAAAATTTGGGCCACGATAGGGAGCCCAAATATTAACACAGAGACTTGGTTTGAACACAATGTGATCGAACTTCCCTAAGGATGCTGTGTACCAAATAGAAAATAATTCCAACTGGTGGATCTGAAGGTTGTTAAAGATTATTCCCCATATTGCACTAAGTTAAAATTTGGGCCCCCATAGGGAGCCCAAATATAAAACTAAGGGACTTGCTTGGAACAAACTTGAATCTGACTCATGTAAGGATAATGTATACTCCATATCAATAGATTCTGAGTGGTGGATGTGAAAAGGAAGATTTTCAAAGATTATTCCACATATTGCATTAGTTAAAATTAAGGCTCTCATATAGAGTCCAATTATTAACCGATGGGCTTGATTTGAACGAACTTGATACTGACCCATGTAAGGATTCTGTATACCATATATTTGAAGATTCTGACCAGTGGTTCTGGAGAAGAAAAGTTTTAAAGATTATTCCTCATACTCGACTAAGCAATAACTCGGACTCCAATAGGGAGCCCAAATATTAACTCAGGGACTTGGTTTGAACAACTTAGATCTGAAGAAGAAGATATTTAAAGATTATCCCCCATACTCCACTAAGTTAAAATTTGACACCCCCATCCCCTCCCAGAGGAAGCCCAAATATTAACTGAGGGACTTGATTTGAAAAATCTTGAATCTGACTCTCATGCTAATGATGTATACCAAAGATTAAAAGATTCTGAATGGTGATTCTGAAGAAGATTTTTAAAGATTATTCCCCATATTGCCCTACGTTAAAATTCGTGCTCCTGTATTATTGAGAGAATTATGAACCAAGGGGCTTAATTTTAACAATCTTGTATCTGCCCCATGTGATCATGTGATCTCTCAAGGAATTATCCTGCCAACAACCAAATGTACTAAATTTCTAAACCTATTTGGGCTCAGTACATCCAATGTTGGCATGTTTAATCTCCATGAGCTCTCAAAAAAGATATAATAAAATAAATGCTATGTTTATCCCTAGAATACCAGAAGAACAAAGCTACTATCATGGCTCTATTGAAAAGAGCTGAAAGCCACATTAGTAGCTTCACTCTTTTTCACTCGTTTGTGGTCAGATCAAGAGTATAAAAAACAAGAGGCTCCAAGGGCCTTAACTGCTCACCTGACAAAGTGGTTCAAAGAAGTATTTGGGGTCACATTCAGTTAGACATGGTTCATCAACACTACAAAGGAATGAAGTGATGAAAGGCAAATTTGATGGAAAAATACTAAGGAATGGATTTGACCAACTTGAACCCATCCTGCTCCCCCCCCCCCCCCCCCCCCCCCACAGGGAGCCCAAAAATTAAGCCAGGGACTCAAATTGAACAAACTTGAATCTGATCCCACTTGAGATGTTATATACCAAATATCAAAGAATTCTGACTGGTGGATCTGAAGATGAAGGTTTTTAAAGAAATGTCCTCACATTGCTCTAAGTTAAAATTTGGGCCCCCATAGAAACCTAAATGAAAGTGTCAATGACAGTGTATCTTAACCTGACAGTGTGAAGTGTTTGATTAAAAAGGATAATGTTCAATGTTTATGAAAGGATTATGAAATAAGACAGAATTTTGATAATTGAGAATACGTTAATTTCTGTTCCATGACAAATTCCACACACATATATGAGACTTGATAATTATCTATAATTAGATAATCTAACACATGGCTCCTTGATGGTGGGAAGAAATAACCTGTCATCTGACACTTGGCCACTTGATGCAGACCAGATGTGGAAAGCAGACTTGAGATTTAATGTTGATAGTATTATTCTCTCACCTGTATTTAATGAATTCAATGATGCTTGTTTATTTTTTCTTGAAATGATACAAGCAATGCTAACATCTACTGAGTATGAAAATAATCTGTCAGACATAATCTGGTTTGTATTACCTCTGCTGGTGATGGTCAGTCGGTATCCCCCCATTAGTCAGACACCCCAGTTGTCAGACAGTTTATAATCACAGATTATTGGGTTGTTTGAACAGCTAATCCCTTACTTATAACCTTCAGAATAAAGTGGGATATTCCTATAAGTCAGGCAGAAAAGAAACAATTAACTTTTAGCGATTTATTTCTTTACCAGTGTGTTTTAGAAATAAACAGAAAATAAATAGAAAATAAATGACAATAAAATTATGAAATATGTGACAATAACATGAATAATCGCACACATAAATAGTTTTTTGTGATAATTAAACAGAAAATCATACTGTATGAAACAAAGAAAATAAATAGGAAATAAATCACAATAAAAAGAAAAATATGAAATACAACAAGAAAAGATTTCTAGACATGAATAATCATACAAATAGTTTTTTTTTGTTAAATAAACAGAAAATCAATAAAATGAAAAATCTGAAGAACAATAAAGAAAATATTTAGACTTGTTTTATAGTAAATAAATAAAAATTCATATTTCATGATAACTCATTTTTAACGTAAATAAATAGAAAACCATGTTTTATAAAACAAGAGCACCGCTGGGCATTGCATCATACGCCCGTGAACTGTTCAAATTGTACCATTTTAACACATTTGCAATTTGTTTAGAGTGCGAGAAATTTATACTGGCATATATATATATGTTACGGTCATTTGAGAAAAAGACTAACAAGTTTGAAGCCAATCGAAAAACAAATACTAAAGTTATCATCTGGAAACCAAATATTTGACGAAGAATTCTAAGTCCAACAGGGGCCACAATTCAGACAAAAATTGTTCAGACCGACCCCATATTCGAACTTGACCTGTATTTTGTTGTGATTAAACCACATACCAAGTTTGGAGCCGATCGGAAAACAAATACTAAAGTTATCATCCGGAAACCAAATATTTGACGAATTCTAAGTCCAACAGGGGCCATAATTCAGGCAAAAATTGTTCAGACCGACCCCATATTCAAACTTGACCTGTATTTTGTTGTGATTAAACCACATACCAAATTTGGAGCCGATCGGAAAACAAATACTAAAGTTATCATCCGGAAACCAAATATTTGACGAATTCTAAGTCCAACAGGGGCCATAATTCAGGCAAAAATTGTTCAGACCGACCCCATATTCGAACTTGACCTGTATTTTGTTGTGATTAAACCACATACCAAATTTGGAGCCGATTGGAAAACAAATACTAAAGTTATCATCCGGAAACCAAATATTTGACGAATTCTAAGTCCAACAAGCACCATAATTCAGGCGAAAAATGTTCGGACCAACCCCATATTCGAACTTGATCTGTATTTTGTTGTGATTAAACCACATACCAAATTTGAAGCCTATCGGAAAACAAATACTAAAGTTATCATCCGGAAACCAAATATTTGACGAATTCTAAGTCCAACTGGGGCCATAATTCAGGCGAAAAATGTTCGGACCGACCCCATATTCAAACTTGACCTGTATTTTGTTGTGATTAAACCACATACCACATTTGGAGCTGATCGGAAAACAAATACTAAAGTTATCATCCGGAAACCAAATATTTGACGAATTCTAAGTCCAACTGGGGCCATAATTCAGGCGAAAAATGTTCGGACCGACCCCATATTCGAACTTGACCTGTATTTTGTTGTGATTAAACCACATACCACATTTTGGAGGCGCTCGGAAAACAAATACTAAAGTTATTGTTCGGAAACCAAACGGACGGACGGACGGACGGACAACGCCATAACATAATACGTCCCGTTTTTTCAAACGGGCGTATAAAAAATGAAACAAATATTAACAATATGAAAAATGTGAGGTACACATCATAAACAAAGTTACAAAGGTACAAAATTACGATGACAAAAAAAAATGTACAAAACAGTTCTTTGATATACATCTCCAGTGGATGCAGGTCTTCTGTACAGCATTATTATTGTAAGTAATGTATTCTACTCGCTGTAAACTTGCCATTTTGATGCCTATTGTTGAATGAGTGAATGGTTATGCCTATTGCATGAATGAAAGGTTTTAAAGCGCCGAAGGCGCGCAGGGACGATGTGGGATTTACAAATCCCTTGCGACCCGGTTAACCTTATTTTATTTCACTTGGATCACACAGACCTAGCTTTCCTATTGCCTCAAATGGGGTCTGCGGGGGTATGCACGCGGTTAGAATTCCCGGCAGTTTACGTTGGCGTGATAGATTGTCAATAATAAATCCCTCAACGCAATTAAGGCTGTTAGAGAGTGGGCTCTATTCGGTTCTAGCTTGGCGTTGGTGGAGGTTTGAGTCCCACCATGGTGGCGAGCCAGAATATAATGTTGTGCGATGGCAAATTTAAGGGAAGAAGAGAAGAGAAAACCAAACAGCAACGCCGGTTTGGTAGCGGCCCCGGTATATGACCATAGCGGTTAAAAAAAGGAATGGAGAAAGCTCCAACAGTTTAGTTTGAAAAACCGGGAGTCATCCATCAAGCCTTCTGTGAGATAGGATGCCATATGTGATTATGAGGTATCTGGTTATCCTTCAGGAATTCCAAATGACCAAAAAAAAAATGCCTATTGTTGGGTGCATTCAACTATATATAGACAAGCATCGTTGTTACAATGTAACAACAGCAAACATTTGAAAAAGAAAATTATTTCAAAGAGATTTCTGTTTTTACAAAACTTATGTGTGATTCTTTAATTTTGATTAGTTATCAATAAATAGTCAAACATCAATTTTACAAGAAAATGAAAAAAAACCAACAGCAAACTGTTTGGATAAAAAAAAATTATTTTCAAATTTTAGATCAAAGTTATCAGTGTTATTACACAATATATGTACCAAACAAAATGTTGAAACTAAATTTTATTCGGATTGTATACATCTGGGTTGTTCCATTTATAACAATAGGTAATCATCTATTTTAACTTCAGCTAATCCCTAATTAACTGTCTGACAGCTGGGGTGTATGACAATTGGGTGTCTGACTAATGGGGGTAAACCGGCCAGTCGTTTCAATTCTCCCCTGAGTTTGAGGGCATCAGTAGAAACTGAAGCTAGGACAAAATCCCCTCAAGACAAAACCCCCTCAGAAAAAAAACCCTGCTGACAAAACCCCCTCACCTTAATTGACTTCTTAGACAGAACCCCATCACATAACAGAAAAATAAATTATAATGAACACGATTTGAATTTATTTTTTTTATTGTATTTTTTTTTTTTTTTTTTTTACTCATTTTCCATAAAAATTTTTTTTCTTAAATATAGTAAACATGCATATGTTAACAAATAAACACCTTTTGATATATGTTAACAAATAAACACCTTTTGATATATGAAAACTTTGTTTTGTTTACATAATACTTCTTGAAAGCACACTATATTATGCACTTCATTTTTTTCTGTCATATGCAGCTTGAACCCAAGAAAATTACTAAATAATATTATTATTATTATCTTCTGCTATGCTTCTGGTATAATCAAAAATAGAATTTATTCACACCTCCTCCCCCTTCGAAAAATATGATTTAAAGAATTGAAAAAATTAAACAAAACAGTACCCTCCCCCCCTCCCCCCCCCAAAAAAAAATGAAAGTGGTGTCAATGACACTGTAGCTCAACTTGTCAAGACAAACACATGCACATGTATAGTATGTGACACAGCAATGACAAACATCTAGGTAATGACCTGATAACAAAGGTATATATAAAGTATTTTAACTGTACATAAATACTGACCGTTGCCTGTAACAAATGTATAGGTAAAGTATTGTAAAGGTGGGTGACAGTCAGATGCTAAACTAGAAAAGAAAACTTTGAGTCCCAGAGTGGGTCTGACTGAACCCCAAAATATTTGTTCTCATAGCACAGTGATAACAAAGGCACCCCAAAACACACTCGTTCCTGTCCCAAGGTGAAAACAAAGGTACCCAAGAAGTTTTGCGAAGATCAGTTCATAAATACAAGCTGTATAGAACTTGTGACAAAAAACTGACTGGACCTAATTTTGGTACAAAATGCCACTGGCAGCCATCTTGAATTTTGGACCGTACCCAGAAACACTCATTCTCATCGCAAGGTGATAACAAAGGTACCCAAGAAGTTTTGTGAAGATCGGTTCATAAATACAGCCTCTACCCTGAGCCGTATTGACATGTGTGCTCACATTGTGTAAGTAGCACTGAATAAATCAAAGTTCATCTAATTTGCATAATTTCTGCACGAGAAAAAAACCCGTATTATATGTGATGTATCCCATGGTACTAAACATTCACACAAAAAATTATTCAAATCAGCGCTATCATATGGAAGTTCTGTGCAAAAATCTGATTGCACCTAATTTTGTACAAAATGGCTGCCATCGGCCATCTTGAATTTTGGACCGGACCCCAAAACACTCGTTCTCGTCCCACAGTGATACCAAAGGTACCCAAGAAGTTTCGTAAAGATCGGTTCATAAATACGGCCTCTAGCCCAAGCCGTATTGGCATTTGCACTTACAGTGCTGAAAGTAACACCAAAAAACATCAAAATTAGTCTAATTTGCACAATTTACACACGAGAGAAAAACCCGTATTATATGTGATGTATCCCATGGTACTAAACATTCACACAAAAAATTATTCAAATCAGAGCTTTCATATGGAAGTTCTGTACAAAAAACAGATTTCTGCATTATCGGTACAAAATGGCGGCTGGCAGCCATCTTGAATTTTGGGCCGCACCCAAAAACACTCGTTCTCGTCCCACGGTCATAACAAAGGTACCCAAGAAGTTTCGTAAAGATCGGTTCATAAATACGGCCTCTAGCACGAGCCATAGCAGCTTGGCACTTACAGCTCTGAAAGTAACACTAAATAAATCAAAGTCAGTCTAATTTGCATAATTTACACACGAGAAAAAAACCTGTATTATATGTGATGTATCCCATGGTACTAAACATTTATACAAAACTTTATTCAAATCAGAACTTTCATACAGAAGTTCTGTACAAAAAACTGATTTTTGCATCATCGGTACAAAATGGCCGCTGGCAGCCATCTTGAATTTCGGACCACACCTAAAAACACTCGTTCCCATCCCAGGGTCATAACAAAGGTACACAAGAAGTTACGTAAAGATTGGTTCATAAATACGACCTCTAGCCCGAGCCATAGCCAATTGTTGACGTACGGACAGACGGACAGACAGACAGACAGACAGACAGATGGGCCATGACAATAGCTCAAATTTGACTTCGTCAAAGTTGAGCTAAAAATGATATATTAACATTTTTATTTTCACCATATTCTATAAATAATATTTCTTGTGAGGGGGTTTTGTCTTGAGGCAGTTTTGTTTTTGAAATGCAGAAAGTGAGGGGTTTTTTTCTTGAGGGAGTTTTGTCCTGTTACCATAGAAACTTGGTCAGAGCTGTGACAATGAGGTGTTGATGACCTGACATGACAAACCAGAAGGTCTGTAGTCACTGTTCCTTGACAAGATTCGCTTATACCTAAGTGAAGAATGAACAGCTTACATAGAATTTAGATTCTGACTGGTGAATCTGAAGAAGATTTTTAAAGAAATCTCCTCATATTGCACTAAGTTAAAATTTGGGCTTACATAGGGGGCCCAAATATAAACCCAGGGACTCAATTTGAACAAATATGAAACTGAACCACCTCCCCCCCCCACCCCACCCCCCCCCACCCCCCTCCGCTCGAGATGTTGTTTACCAAATATAAAAGAATTCTGACTGGTGGATCTGAAGAAGATTTTTAAAGTTATTTCCTCATATTGCACTAAGTTCAAATTCGGGCCACCATAGGAAGCCCAAATATTAACTGAGAGACTTGATTCGAACAAACTTGAATCTGACCCTCGTAACAATGATGTTTATCCAATATTAAAACATTCTGACCAGTGGTTCTGAAGAAGAAGATTTTTAAAGCTTATTTCTCATATTGCCCTAAGTTATGATTTGGGCTCCTGTATTGAGCCCAAATACGAACCGAGGAGCTTCAGTTGAACACACTTGTATCTGACTCCTCCCCCTATGGATGCGGTATGCCAAATGTAAGAAGATTCTGATCTGCGGTTCTGGAGTTCAGCATTTTATTTATGCCCTCCACAGAGCACCCTAACACAACAGATGACATTTGTTTTTTATCAATCGATTCTACAGGTCCGAAGGATGCTTCATACCAAATAATAGTTCTCTGTTCCGTGTGGTTTGGGATATATGGGCATTTAAAAATATTTTCTATTTTTAGCTTCTGGGGTTTCCACGGGGAATATGGGAAATTTTTTTTAGCATGAATCAAGTACTTATGACTCAAAAATACCACATACCAAATTTCGTTCAAATTGGACCATCAGTTCAGAAAACAGAAATTTTGGATGGGGCCAAAAATCTTGTCCCTCCCATTACGAAGGCAAATGTTGCTCCACGAACTTTGTTTGAACAAACATGATACTACACCTCAGAAGGAAACTCCATACCAAATATCATATCACAGTACCCACTTGTTCCTGAGAAGATTTTTCGAGAATTTTGGAGCATTCTCCCCCACCCCCTCCTTATTGAACATGGCAACTTTATTTGAACAAACTTGAATGGACATATGATAAGGACCATGCATATCAAATTTGGTTCAATTTGGCTCAGGTGTTTAGGAGGAGAAATTGATATGTAAAGTTCATGCTGGATGGACGGACGGCAGACAGAAAGTGATCACTTGAGCTCCCCCTGACTTTCAGTCAGGTGAGCTAAAAAATATTAATATAAATTAGTTTTGTTACAATTTATTGGAGCAACTGGCACTTTCCAATAAATTGTAACAAAGCAATTATTTATGAACACAAAACTGCAAAACTAAAGCTCCTCTTGTTGAGAGAGCAGTATCTTTGAATAAACATACTCAAGTTAAAAATGACCATTGGAAAATTTAGCACTCTTCCAGTTAATAGGCAGACACATCTTTTTGAAAAAAACAGAGTGGCAAAAAATCGCTTTCCCGGGAGCTACTCAAACAAATTGCTCTCCTGAAAATTTTTGTCATTGTTTTGCTTCACAAATACCATCTAAATTCCAAGTAAATTGCCTGTGTTCTCCATGGAATGCATTCAATGCTGAACCTGCATTTGTTTTTGATAAACTCCTCTACCATCGTATGGGCCGACTGAACAAGAAGTTCTGTCTGGATTCCACTTCTATCACAATGGGCCAATACTGGGGTAGAGGGGTTTGTAAAGATTCAAACGGTTCTCCTCTTAAGAACAGATGCTACTGTATGGAAAACTAAAATAATATTATTATAGACAATATAACAATCAATAAGATTTTTGGGGGCACTGTGGAATGTTTAACAGCTCGACTCGCACCGGACTGATCAGACATTGTAAATTTACTTATATTCCAATAAGAAAAAAAAACCCGCCCTCTGACTAGATGAGAGCTCGCGTAGTTTCTTTTATGTTTATGGCTCCAGTAGCAAATGCTACCGTCTGACATCACCACGCGAAATATTTGAAATGACGTCGCCCATTTCATACTTGCTTTATCAATGGATGGACAAGCGAGCCGCTTCATTTTTCAGGAATTTTCACACATGCAGCACAGGGAGAGCTGGATGATGAAGTGCTGTTTAAATTACAAACCGATTTATGATCTGAACTCAGATGGAATGAATTTATCTGGTTTATCGATTATTTATCCAATGCCATCATGGGGTACACGAGAGGTTTATTTACTAAACCTGTGATCGTTAAAAGTTGCCTTGGATGATGTAGGTTTGGGGCTATGGGTTGTGTCTTATTGGAACATATCCGTTATGGTGATAAGTTGACGATAACACGGTCTGAGGTTTGCAGCTCAGAGTGTATTGTTCAACCTCAACGCTTCACATGTCAGTTGGTTGAACATAAGCTCTGAGCCGCAAACCTCAGACCGTGTTACAGTCAATTCATCACAATAATTTATAGTATGAGGGTTCAAGATCAATGGTAGGCTTAGTCTTAAAACTGTTACCCGACTAATCGACCTCAACTCAATTTTCGGGAAAGTCGGCTCAAAAAACTGGCAGTTGACTAATCGGGACATTTATTAAGGCAAACGTTGTCTGCATATAATGTTGTAAAATTAGTCTAACATAATAAAACCCTTGATTATAATTGAATATCTTGGGACTGCATTGGGGAAAACCTCATAGAAGCGATTCAAAAACACACATCAATCAAGACCACCATGTTGTTCACACCTTTTAATTTCGTCGATAATTGACAGTCCGACTGAGTTGTATTCAATGGCATGATTCTTCTTGGTGCTATGTCCTGCCCCTGGACCACCTCCATAGAATGTGAAGTAATTTTTTTTGCCATCGATGGTTTCTCTTCATTCCACTCAACTCCTGTGGGTATCGATCCCCAGTATTGTGGTCGAAGCACATCTATCAAAGTCATTGACGGTCTCGTCAACAAGATCGCTACTAACACCTTGGCAATGCCTTGAATGTAATGGACAGTCTCATCGGGAGTCCAGTGAGTCACCAGGCCAATCTGTTAATGTTCAGTATCGTCGCTGTTTCATCAATTGGCAAGCAAGAGTGGGAATTATGCAATACTTTATAGAGAATTGATGAGACTTCCTCTATTCATATTAATTTGCAATTATTTACTTCAAAGCAAACAACTGGTGCTTTGCAAAAAATAACTGCAAAATAATTCTTTTAAAGCTACATCGTAGCATATATATTACAATTTATTTTGTAGTTACTGGGAGGTGGGGGAGATTAAATACTGATAATTTCCATCAGTTATCACAATATAGCCCCATGTGAGATAGTAAAGAATATGAAATAAATTTAATTGTTAAAAAACAAGAAAGGGTTGGCAATTCAATGGAGTTCAATGGTTTCAGATATCCGTATTCATTGAATTTCAATCCTTTTTTGTTTGATTAATTTGAAGCGTCCCCTGACATTATAAATCACTGAGTGCATTCATTCAAATGGTTTCTTGAAAATGTCTTGAAAACAGCTTAAATGAATGCACTCTAAATACAGAGTTCCTGCAGGCAAGGATCGATCAAATTTAAAGCTATTCAAGGCCATTTCTTGACATTTTGTAGCATTTTTCAAGGCCTTACAGAAACCAAATTCAAGGATTTTCAAGGCCTTACCTCCATGTATGATGATATTTGGTCATTAGTGTACCCAAAGATGAAGGCTGTTCATTACCAATATAGTTGGCACATTTTTATTTTGCCAAAATTCAAGGATTTTCAAGACTCCCATGACCATTTTCGAGGATTGCAAGTACTTGAACCACACTTTGTTGAATTTAAGGCCATTCCTTGAAACCAAGGCCTCGTGGGAACCCTGAAATACCTCAGGACCAACAAGGCTTTTAGGCCCTTCATATTTCGATCCGTCATTTTACAGCCTTATTTGTTGATGCTTTTGAAAACTTGAAAGCATCAACACATCAGGCTAAAAACAAGAGGCCCCAGGGGACCTGAGGGTGCTCACCTGACATGGTAGTCTAAATATCAAACCAGGGACTTGACTTGAATAAGCTGCATACGCCCCTCCTAAGAAAAGCATATACCAGCTAGATGAAGTGATTGTGCCCACACAATACACAGGATTTTCCTTCTATTTTCAGTTCCTGCACTTTTACGTTCCAAAATTTAGATAAACGCATAAAAACAGATTTTTTTCCCAAACAAAATATTTTCAGCCTAAATTTTTTTTTTTCTTCTCAAAACGCATAAAAAACCAAAAAACTAATTTCCAGATTTTGATTCAAAATTTTCTAAGTCCGACCCGGACACTAAAATTTTCAGTGTAAAAAAAAAAAAAAATTTTTTGGTCTTAAAATTGATCAAAACACATAAAAAACAATAAAAAAAATTCCGGATTTTGGTCCAAAATTTTCCAAGTCCCACCCGGACCCCACATTTTCAGTGTAAAAAAAAAAATTTTTTTGTCTTAAAATTGACCGAAACACATAAAAAAAATTTCCGGATTTTGGTTCAAAATTTTCCAAGTTCCACCAGCACCCCAAATTTTCAGTGTAAAAAAAAAAATTTTTTGTCTTAAAATTGACCGAAACGCATAAAAAAAAAAAAAAAAATTCTGGATTTTGGTCCAAAATTTCTAAGTCCGGAACAGGGTCCCAAATTTTCTGCCTAAATATGAACCCAGGGACTTGGCCTGAACAAGCTTGAATATCACCTCCCCTAAGGATGCTGCATACCAAATATCAAAAGATTCTTATTCGTAGATCTGAAGAAGATTTTTAAAGAATATTCCTCATACTGCACTAATTTAAACATTTGGGAATCGATTTCAATAAACATGTGAAACAATCTTCCAAAGATGTTTTATGAGAAATTTGAAAGCTTTTGGAGCAGTGGTTTGGGAGAAAAGTAGACTTACATGTTTTAACCATTACCCACAGTGTTAAACAAGAGGCCCCAAGGGGCCTGAGGGCGCTCACCTGACATGGTAACCCAAATATCAACCCAGAGAATTGATTTCAACAAGTTGCATCTGCTCCTCCTAAGAAAAGCTTATACCAAATATCCAAAGATTCTGACCAGTGGATCTAAAAAAAAAGAAGATTTTTAAAGAATATTCCTCATATTGAACTAAGTTATAATTCGGGCTCCCACAGGGAGCCCATATATGAACCCAGGACTTGGCTTTAACAAACTTGAATCTCACCCCCCTAAGGATGCTGCACACCAAATATCAAAACATTCCGACTGCTGGATCTGAAGAAGAAGATTTTTAAAGAAAATTCCTCATTTTGAACTAAGTTACAATTCAAGCTCCCACAGTGAGTCCAAATACGGACCTAGGGACATGGCTTGAACAAACTTGAATCTCAACCTCCTAAGGATGCTGCATATCAAATATCAAAACATTCCAACTGCTGGATCTGAAGAAGATTTTTAAAGAAAATTCCTCATTTTGAGCTAAGTTATAATTATGGCTATCACAGTGAGACCAAATATGAACCCAGGGACTTGGCTTGAACAAACTTGAATCTCACCCCCCTAAGCATGGTGCATACCCAATATCAAAAGATTCTGCCTGCTGGATCTGGAGAAGAAGATTTTCAAAGAAATTTGCCTGAAATGCACTAAGTTCAAATTCGAGCTTCTATAGTGAGCCCAAATATGAATCCAGGGAGCCGATTTGAACAAACTTGAATCAGATCCACCCCACAATGTTGCATACCAAATATCAAAAGATTCTGCCTGCTGGATCTGGAGAAGAAGATTTTTTAAGAAATTTGCCTGAAATGCACTAAGTTCGAAATCGGGCTCCTATACTGAGCCCAAATATGAACCCAGGGGGCCGATTTGAACAAACTTGAATCGGATCCACCCTACAATGTTGCGTACCAAATATCAAAAGATTCTGCCTGCTGGATCTGGAGAAGAAGATTTTTTAATGTCTTTCCCATTGCCTTCAAAGTCCTGAAAAAAAGTACCTTGTGATCAAACCGATAGGGCTTATTTTTAACCATTCTATTCTACTGTATAAAAGTAAGCTTTATACAAAATAAGAATTCTCTGTGCTGTGTAGTTTTGGAGATATAGCAGTTTTAAGGTTTTTCGTATTTTTAGCTCCAAAGGTTCCCAAATTTTTTTGGCATCAATCAACTACTTATGACTCATTATCATCTCATATCAAATTTGGTTCAAATCGACCTCACGGTTCAGAAAATAGAAATTTTAAGTGTGGACAAAATTTTTGCCCCTCCCATAATGAAGGCAAATAATGTCCGACAAACTTCTCTTTAACAAACTTGATTCTACACCTCAAAAGGAAGCGGCATACCAAATATCAAGTCTCTGCTACTGCTGGTTCATGAGAAGAAGATTTTCAAAGATTTTGGAGCCCCTTGGGGGCATGGTCCCACCCAGGAGGAGGGGCAACTTCATTTGAACAAATCTGAATTGACATTAGGTAATAAACATTTACCCAACATTTGAAAAATATTGGGCCAGTGGTTTCTTCTGAGAAGTTGGTTTTGTAAAGTTTACACCGGACGACGGATGGACGATGGACGGAAAGCGATTAGTAAAGCTCACCTTGAGCTTTGCTCAGGTGAGCTAAAAATGCTGACTCATCACTTTTTCAAAGTCCCCAAAAAGTACCCCATGATAAAACCGATAGCAATTTTTTTCACCATTCCATTCTGTTGGTCCTAAGGAAGCTTCACACCAAATAAGAATTCTCAGTGTCGTGTAGTTTTGGAGATATGGGCGTTTTAAATTTTTTCTATTTTTAGCTCCTGCAGTTCCCATGAAGCGACGGGAAAAAAAATTGGGGCATAAATTAAGTACTTATGACCCAATAAGCCCTCATATCAAATTTGGTTCAAATCTGCCTCTTGGTTTGGAAAACAAAAATTTTGGGAGTGGCAAAAATTCTTGCCCCTCCCATAACGAAGGCAAATAATGCCCGACAAACTTTTCTTGAACAAACTTGCTTCTAAACCTCAAAAGGACTCTGTATACCTCATATCAAGTCTCTGCTACTGGTGGTTCATTGGAAGAAGATTTTCCAAACATTTGGCCATTTTTTCCCCCACACCTCTGCTCAATATGAGCCAAAACCTAATTTGCATAAAAACCAAAATGCCCCTATATAACCACTACGTACATGAAATGTAATTAAAATGTGGCCAGTGGTTTAGGAGAAAGAGGCTCAAACACCACCTTCACGCAGGACGACAGACGACTGACAAAGAGTGATAAGAAAAGTTCACCATGACTTTCAGTCAGGTGAGCTAAAAACGGGTCGAAAAGCAAAGCGCCAAAAAGTGCGTGGTGGGAAAATCAATGACTCAGTCTTTTTGTCAAGTTCGTCCTGTGTGAAAATTGATAACAATGTTAGCAAGTAAAGCCTGCAGATCTAATTATTACTCAGTTTAATGGTCAAAACCCTGATCAACTGTGGAAAAATGGATAGGAATTGTGTTCGATGCTTGGATGTGATGTAATGTTACATTCTTCAGGGTATCTTTTTCGGACACCTGCACACCCCTAATCGTTGTGGATCATCCATGCCACCATGGACTGGTCTTGTCGATAAGTACTGTAAAATGTATGATTTTTCACCTGGATTTCTCCTCATTGGTCCTTATTCTTCTGCAATTACCAGCTCTCTGCATGTGAAAATCTACATAAATATCGCTGTGAAAAACCTCAAAATATCCCTCAGATGTTATGAAATGTGGGTATTGGGACCCCGGAATTAAAAATTTTCCTACCGCGGGCCGAACTGTGGTCAGAACCATGGTCGGCCCGTGGTAACAATGACTCTTGGTTGCCCCATTAAAGCCTCATTTATTTTCCACTAGCGGAAACACTGCTCCCAATTCGTTAAGTCAAGTGACTTGGAGCTCCATGTATTTATAACTAGCATTACTGAGAAGCAATTCATGGGTCTCATTATAATTTTATTTACTGATAGGAACATCCCAACTAGTCAGCATTGAGTCGATTACTGCCAGTGACTAGTCGACATCCAAAAATAGCTAACCGTTTCAAGACTAGGCTTAATGCAATTTCTGTTTTACCCTTTGAGAAGAGGGCTGTTAGAAAGACCGAGATACCAAGAATGTCGAAAATGGATGAAACTCAGTGTGCAAAGAAATGCTTACACATGATTAAAATTGTGCAAGCAGTAGGCACACAAAATATTTTCCTGCATCAGATTTCCATCACCGTATTTTCACATCAGTCTGAAGAGGATTAAAATATCAGTCTTGGAGATAGATGGGAACTCAATGGAAACTATTCAACTTAACTCACCTCATATCCAGCAAACAAAAATGTCATCACATGATCATGGAGTTGCTGGGTAGTTAACTTGACTCCACTTTCTTCATCTTCAGCTAATAACAACATAGTCAACAAGTTGTCAATCTTTAAATCATCTGCAATGGAGAAATACAATTCTATGTTCCAATAAGAGTAAAATCCTCGCCCTCTGAATGGACGAGAGCTGGCGTAGTGTCTTTTATGTTTATGGCTCCAGTAGCAAATGTTACCATCTGACATCACCAAGTGAAATATTTTCGTAATTGCTTCATCAACAGAGTGACTAGCAAGCCACTTCATTTTTCTGGATTTTTAACACGTGCCTCTCGTGTTTCTCGATGTAGGTTTTAGGCTATGGGTAGTGGTTTATTGGAACACATACGTTATGGTGATGAGTTAGCGATAACATGCTTCGCGTCTTGGTTGAACATAGGCTCTGAACCGCAAACCTCAGACCATGTTGCCATCAATTAATCACAATAACTTACAATGTTATTTAGAAATTCATGTGAGGCGGATGCTAGGCCACACAAATGCATGTGTTTTTTTCATTTTAGGCCATTAACAAAACAAAATCTTATTTACCAGACAACTCATTCATTATCAAAATATGGAAAAAAATCGGGACCCCATTATCAAAATCTGCCATTTTTTTTATTTAACTTGAGAAGATTTTTTCCTCATTAAAATTGATTCTTTTTAAACTTTGATGTCCAGTAAATATGATGGAAACTTCCAATTGCAAAAATAAACAATTGTTGAATGACTCATAGACCTGTATTGAGCCCAGATATGAACCAAAGAAATTTTCTGATATTGCACTAAGTTATAAAGTTCCGGCTCCCATAAGGACTCAAATTTAACCAAAGCACTCAATCTGAACAAACTTGAAGCTGCCCCTCCCCTAGACATGTTGTATACCAAATTTTAAAAGTAATCTCCTCGTTCTGCATTAAGTTGAAATTTGGGCTACCATGGAGAGCCCAAATATTAACCTATGGGCCCGATTTGAACAAACTTCAATCTGATCCTCCCTAGAGATGCTGTGTACCACCAAATATGAAAGCATTCTGACTGGTGGATTTGAAGAAGATGATTTTTAAAGAAATTTCCTCATATTGCACTAAGTTAAAATTTGGGTTACATAGGGAGCACAAATATTAACCCAGAGAACCAATTTGAACAAACTTGAATCTGACTCCCTTAGAGATGTTGTAAACCCCCTAGAGATGCTGTATACCAAATATGAAAGCATTCTGACTAGTGGATCTGAAGAAGATGATTTTCAAAAATTATCCCCCCATATTGCACTAAGTTAAAATTTGCCCAAATATTGACCTAGGGACTTGGTTTGGACAAACTTGAATCTGACCCTCATAACAGTGATTTATACTAAACATTAAAAGATTCTGGTTCTGAAGAAGAAGTTTTTTAAAATTATCTCCCATATTGCCTTAAGTAAAAATTTTGGGCTCCTGTATTGAGCCCAAATATGAGCCAAGAGGCTTCACTTTAACAAACCTGTATCTGACCCACCTATGGATGCTGTATACCAAATATCAAAAGATTCTGACCATTGGTTCAGGAGCAATTTAAAAAATATTTTTTGCAAAAATGAGCATTTTTTCAATGCCCCCCCACCCCCCCCCCCCCCCCCCTTACAGAACACCCTGACATTACCGTTGGCAATTCTCTTTTACCATTCAATTCTACTGGACATAAGGATGCTTCATACCAAATAACAGTTCTCTGTTCCGAGTCGTTTGGGAAATATGGGCATTTGAAAATATTTCTACTTTTAGCTCCTGGGGTTCCCACAGGGACACAAGGAAATTGGTTTTTGCTTGAGTCAAGTACCTATGACCCAATAGTACCACATACCAAATTTGGTTCAAATCGGACCATCGGTTCAGAAAATAGAAATTGTGGGCGTGGCCAAATATCTTGCTCCTCCCATTACAAAGGCAAATATTGCTTCACAAACTTCGTTTGAACGAACTTGATTCTACACCCCAAAAGGAAGCTCCATACCAAATATCAAGTCATTGTACCCACTGGTTCTTGATAAAAAGATTTTTAAAAGATTTTGGAGCATTTTCCCCACCCCCTCCCTATGGGGCTGGGCATGTTGAGTTGAACAATGAAAGTGTCAATGACACTGTAGCTTAACTTGTGTGTTGTGTTTGATGAAAAGGATAATGTTCAATGTTTATGAAAGGATTATGAAATAAGACAAGAATGGTGATAATTGGGAATATGTTCATTTCTGTTCCCTGTATGCTATGTTTATGATAAAAATAATATGAGGTGTACACTGTACTAAAGAGCTGAGGGGTGTGTTAATATGACCTCACAGTTAATGTATGTGGCCCTCACAGTTAACGTATATCAACAAAAGTTACCATGTTACAGTGAAATTATTCCAAAACGAGTCATCCTATCAAGTTAGATTAAAATCCCTTCATAAATATGGCCTGTAGACTGTGCTAAAGGTTTTCAGGCTTCTGGCCCCTGTAGCTGTCAGTTTCCCAATTGCGTCCAAAGGGGACGTTCTCATCTAGACATTATATGAAGTCAACCTACCAAGTTACAATAAAATCCCTTAATAAATATGACCTGTAGACTGTGCTAAAGGTTTTGGGGCTTTGGGCTCTGGCAGCCATCACAGTTGAATGATCGCAAGCAAAAGGGGACATTCTCATCTGGGCATCATCTGGAGTGATCCTACAAAGTTACAATGAAATCCCTTCATAAATATGACCTGTAGACTGTGCTCAAGGTTTTTGGGCTTCGGGCCCCTGAAGCCATCACAGCTGACCAATCACGACCAAAAGGGGATGTCATCATCTAGGCATTATATGGAGTCAAACTTACGGTTACAATGAAGTCCTTCCATAAATATGACCAATAGGCTATGCTAAAGGTTTTGGGGTTTTGGGTTCGGGCAGCCATCAAGGCTGAATGATCCGGACCAAAAGGGGACGTTCTCATCTAGACATTATTTAGAGTCATCCTACCAAGGTACAATGAAATCCCTTCATAAATATCACCTGTAGACTGTGCTAAAGATTTTCGGGCTTTGGGCCCCTGTAGCCTACACAGTTGCCTAGTGGTGTCCAAAATGGGCTGTTCTCATCTAGACATTACATGAAGTCAACCTACCAAGTTACAATGAAATCCCTTCATAAATATGATCTGAAGACTGTGCTAAAGGTTTTCGGGCTTTAGGCTTGGGCAGCCATCATGGTTGAATGATCGCCACCAAAAGGGGACATTCTCATCTGGACATCATCTGGAGTGATCCTACGAAGTTACAATGAAATCCCTTCATAAATATGACCTGTAGACTGTACTCAAGATTTTCGTGCTTCAGGCACCTGTAGCCATCACAGTTGACCAACCACGACCAAAAGGGGATGTCATCATCTAGGCATTATATGGAGTCAACCTAACAAGTTACAATGAAATCCTTCCATAAATACGACCTACAGACATGCTAAAGGTTTTTGGGCTCGGGCAGCCATAAAGGCTGAATGATCGTGACCAAAAGGGGACATTCTCATCTGGACACTATTTGGAGTCATCCTACCAAGCTACAATGAAATCCCTTCATAATTATGACCTGTAGACTGTTCTAAAGGTTTTCGGGCTTTGGGCCCCTGAAGCCATCACAGTTGCCCAATTGTGTCCAAAAGGGGACGTTCTCATCTAGACATTATATGAAGTCAACCTACCAAGTTACAATCAATGAAATCCCTTCATAAATATGACCTGTAGACTGTGCTAAAGGTTTTCGGGCTTCAGGCTCGGGCAGCCAACATGGTTGAATGATCGCAACCAAAGGGGACAATCTCATCTGGGCATCATTTGGAGTGATCCTGCGAAGTTACAATGAAATCCCTTCATAAATATGACCTGTAGACTGTGCTCAAGGTTTTCGGGCTTCGGGTACCAGTAGCCATCACAGTTGACCAATCACAACCAAAAGGGGATGTCATCATCTAGGCATTATATGGAGTCAACCTAACAGGTTACAATGAAATCCTTCTATAAATATAACCTTTTGCCTATGCTAAAGGTTTTTGGGCTCAGGCACCCATCAAGGCTGAATGATCACGACCAAAATGGAACGTCCTCATCTAGACATTATTTAGAGTCATCCTACCAAGTTACAATGAAATCCTTTCATAAATATGACCTGTAGACTGTGCTAAAGGTTTTTGGGCTTCGGGCACCTTTAGCCGTCAAAGTTGCCCAATCATGTCCAAAAGGGGACGTTCTCATCTAGACATTATATGAAGTCAGCCTACCAAGTTACAATGAAATCCCTTCATAAATATGACCTATAGACTGTGCTTAAGGTTTTCGGGCTTTGGGCTCGGGCAGCCATCATGGCTGAATGATCGCAACCAAAGGGGACAATCTCATCTGGGCATCATCTGGAGTGATCCTATGAAGTTACAATGAAATCCCTTCATAAATGTGACCCGTAGACTGTGCTCACGGTTTTCGGGCTTCAGGCACTTGTAGCCATCACAGCTGACCAATCACGACCAAAAGGGGATGTCATCATCTAGGCATTATATGGAGTCAACCTAATAGGTTACAATGAAATTCTTCCATAAATATGACCTTTTACCTATGCTAAAGGTTTTTGGGCTCTGGCACCCATCAAGGCTGAACAATCGCGATCAAAATGGGACGTTCTCATCTAGACATTATTTGGAGTCATCCTACCAAGTTACAATGAAATCCCCTCATAAATATGACCTGTAGACTGTGCTAAAGAGTTTCGGCCTTCGGGCGCCTTTAGCCATCACAGTTGCCCAATCATGTCCAAAAGGGGACGTTCTCATCTAGACATTATATGAAGTTAACCTACCAAGTTACAATGAAATCCCTTCATAAATATGACCTGTAGACTGGGCTAAAGGTTTTTCGGGCTTCGGGCTCGGGCAGCCATCATGGCTGAATGATCGCAACCATAGGGGACAATCTCATCTGAGCATAATCTGGAGTGATCCTACGAAGTTACAATGAAATCCCTTCATAAATATGACCTCTAGACTGTGCTAAAGGTTTTCGGGCTTCGGGCCCCTGTAGCCGTCACAGTTGCCCAATCACGTCCAAAAGGGGACTTTCTCATCTAGACATTGTATGAAGTCAACCCACCAAGTTACAATGAAATTCCTCAATAAATATGACCTGTAGACTGTGCTAAAGGTTTTTGGCTTTTGGGCTCGGGCAGTCGTCACGGTCGGCAGATCATGCCCAAATGGGGAAATTCTCATCTAGACATCATAAGGAGTCATCCTACCAAGTTACAATGAAATTCCTCCACATTAAACATGTCCTGCAGACTGTGCTAAAAGTTTTTGGGTTTCGGGCTTGGGCTGCCATAAAGGTTGATAGATCATGCCCAAAAGGGGACGTTCTCATCTAGGCATTATACAGAGGCATCCTACCAAGTTACAATGAAATCCCTTCATAAATACGACCTGTAGACTGTGCTAATGGTTTTCGGGTTTTGGGCTCGGGCAGCCATACCGGTTGCCCGATCGCGACCAAAAGGGGACGTTCTCATCTAGACATGACCCCAAACCTGCATATGAAATTTCGTGACGATCAGACAAGAACTGCAGGGTGTAGCCCATGCTAAAGGAAAATGTGAACAGACGTCACAGACTCAGACTAACAGACTTCCGCACGCGTGATGGCAATAGCTTATCTTGACTATGTCAAGTTAAGCTAAAAATGCAATGCCCCTTCAGGACCATCACTCACACAAGCTTTCACTTGAAATGACACAGTGGTTTTGGAGAAGACTAAAACATGGTGTTGACGGATGACGAATGGACAATGGATAGAGTGCAATTAGATAAGCTCAGTTTGACTTTGTCAAGGTGAGCTGACAACCTGTAAGCAGTGCTAAAGGAATCTAGGACACGTGACCAGGCGACAGTAACGGCTGACCAATGTGACAAAAATACAAGAGGCCCCAAGAGGCCTGAGAGCACTCACCTGACACTGACAACTATCAACCGAGGATCCTGATTTGAACAAACTTGCATCTGCCCCATTAAGAAAACCACAAACCAAATATCAAAACATTCTGACTGGTGGATCCAAAAAAAACCAGATTTTCAAAAAATATTCCTCATATTGAATTAAGTTATAATTCCACGTGGAGCTGAAATTAGTGTTGAAATGATTAGTGATTTTTGAGAATCGACTAGTCGCCAGCAGTAATTGATTACTAATCGACTAGTCGAAGCCTCCATGTTATTGTTAACGAACATGAGAACCACCGTTCTTCCCTGGTCAAAACTAACAGTAATACTTGCAATGAAACAATGGCAAGTGAAGCTTTCAAAGTACCCAAAACCTCTTTCAGTTTCGAGAGAGAATGAATGTTGGTAGCTTCTGTTTAAAATCAGTTTTTCTCAATATAGCCACTGATATTTTAATAAAATAAATCATTATTCAGGTCTTTTTTTTTATTCATTCCATCCCACTGAATGTCAACAAAAGGAAGTGGTCTTTATGCATGCGTGATGCACATCCCGTCGAAAATTAAGCACGGTTAATGCCCACAGCAGTCATCAGTCTGTCAACAATTGTACACAGAACACTCCCACACAACTTCTCGTATTGTGACTTAACATCTCGTCTGTCTATAATTAAGCACACATCAAACACGCCTACTAATTTCCATATTGTCTGCTTTGAAAATCATCACCTGGCCTGATTGGGTTTCCTCTTAACTCAGTTGCAGTTCGAGAAAAATCTAGTTTCACTTTCAATTTCCTGGAAACTCGCAGATTTCCAGGAATATGTCCGCATGTACCGGTATTTACAAAGTGAAAATAAAAAGCACATGGATTTTGTAATTGGTTCTTTAGTGATAACAAATTGTTCCAAATACGAACTGGTATGTGTTCTTCCATAATTTCTCTTTGATGTTTCTGTAAGACATTTCGAACTTACCGGTACCAGGTGAACAAATTGATGATTAGGTGGCCTAATTCCATGTCAACTTTGGGTCCTAATTTTCCTGCAGGCTGCTCCTTCGAGAATAAGCTCACCCATATATTTTTCCCTGTTTTCTTAACCAAGTCGTCAATGCCTGGATTCGCCCTTGTGGTAAAATAATGTTACTGTAACATTATTGATAGACAGTATAATGAAGGTTTCAATGCATAAGGCAAAGTTCTATTTGATGCTTGTCTATCGTGTTATTTGAACCTTTACGTCAATGATTGCATTGATATCCACTTCTCAATACAATTTAAAATAGGTTCACCATGAAGCAGAAACGCCTCATGTTTGTAATCGTTAACCCCCAATATTGGCATTTTACGACTTCATCTTTGAGTTTCCCGACTAGTCGACTCGCAGATTTCAGAGTCAATTTTTCCGAAAATCGAATGGACTAGTCGACTAATCGTTTCAACATTAGCTGAAATATGAACCCAGGGACTTGGCTTGAACAAACTTGAATCTCATATCCCCAAGGATTCTGCATACAAAATATAAAAGAGTTTGACTGCTGGATCTAAAGAAAAATATTATAGAATATTCCTCATACTGAACTAAGCGATAATTTGGGCTCCCACGGGGAGCCTAAATATAAACCTAGGGCCTTGGCATTAACAAATTTGAATCTCACCTCCCTAAGGATACTGTATGCAAAATATCAATAGATATTGAATGGTAGATGTGAAAAAGAAGATTTTTAAAGAATGTTCCTCTTACTGAACTAAGTTATAAATCGGGCTCCCACAGGGAGCCCAAATATGAACCTAGGGACTTTGCTTTAATAAATTTGAATCTCACCTTCCTAAGGATGCTGCATACCAAATATCAAAAGATTCTCACTGGTGGATCTGAAGAAGATTCTTAAAGAATATTCCTCATACTGCACTAATTTAAACATTTGGGCTCCCATAGAAAGCCCAAGGCAGTGGTTGGGAGGAAAAGTGTCTTGCATGTTTTCCCCATTACCCACAGTGTTAAAAATTGCTGACTCAGCATTTTTTCAAAAGTCCCGAAAAAGAACCCTATGATAAAACGGATAGCAATATTTTTTGACAATTCCATTCTGTTGGTCCTAAGGAAGCTTCACACCAAATAAGAATTCTCAGTGCCATGTAGTTTTGGAGATATGGGACGTTTGAAATTTTTTATATTTTTAGCTCCTGTGGTTCCCACAGGGCATTTTGAAATTTTTTTTCGCATAAATCAAGTACTTATGATCCATTAATACTTCATATAAAATTTGCTTCAAATCGGCCTCACGGTTTAAAAATAGAAAGTTTGGGTGGAGCAAAAATTAAAATTTTTTAGTAAACTTTGTTTCTTAACATACCTACCACAATTGTTTACAATTGGCTGTAATGTAAGTGCAAGCCCTACTTTGGAACTAACTCAAGCTAAGAAACTTTTCCAAACGAGTTGGAAAAGTGGAAGAGCGCAAAAGCACGAAAATGATCGAAAAAGGGTCGAGCGAGACTGGCGCTCGACATTACAGGTACTCTCTCTGCACACCTCTTGTGTTTACCGAGCGCATGCGCAACAAATGTGATGTCAATTCCGTATTTCCGCCAACGAGAAGTTTGTGATTTAGCGGGGAGGCATCGATATGAAAGATATCCCCATTGAGGGTGGGCCTCCGGTAAACAATTGTGGTAGGTATGTTAAGAAACAAAATTGACTAGAAAATTTTAATTTCTTCTCAACCTACTCACAATTGTTTACAATTGGCTGAATAAACAAATGGAGGAGGTGAATCACATAACCAATACCAACAAGAGCAGCAGAAGGAAAAATGCAAGGAGGGCAGAGAATAATAGCGAAACGTGTAAAAGAAGAAAGAAAGAAGCACCTGAAAAGAACAAGGCTGAGCAATGCAGAAACCCGATAAAAACAAATTTAACGATGGGCACAACAGCCTGAGCAGCAACGAGAGGGCCTAAAGAAACTAGAGATACTGTGAGCAAGCTCACAAAGTGATAGCCCCCGCGCCTGAAATGTATAAGTTAGATTATCTCCCCTTGGAAATGTCAGAACGGAATTATATTGCTTCATGCACATCTTCATATGGAGTTCTTCCATTGTGTAAAGTTTCCTGAAAATTCTTCAAACGGTTTAGGAGTTGCGCTTATAAGGATGGACAGATGGACAGATGGATGGATGGACAGATGGATGGACGGACGGACAGACAGGGTGATTCCTATATACCCCCCACCCCCAAACTTTGTTTGCGGGGGTTATAAAAAGGTCCTCAGATTACTGCTGTAGGTGGCGGAGATAAAAGGAGGAGAAAGTAGAAGCATTCCTCCAGTAAGCCGCATTCATAACATCCAGGAGCGAAACAGAATTGGAGAACGCCCAGGATGTAGAAATGGCACGAACCTCATGAGCATTAAACCGGTTCGAAACAAGATCTGAAGCAAACAAGCTGGAATAAGCCAGCTTGATTGCAAGACAGATCCATCTGGAAACAGAAAGACTGCCTGTTAGGAATGAGAGACAGAAAGAATCTCTTCCGACTCCTCCGAATGAACTGAGAGCGATTAATGCAAGTCTTG
Source organism: Pictodentalium vernedei (assembly GCA_031216915.1). Classification (NCBI taxonomy): domain Eukaryota; kingdom Metazoa; phylum Mollusca; class Scaphopoda; order Dentaliida; family Dentaliidae; genus Pictodentalium; species Pictodentalium vernedei. The sequence continues at coordinate 327,133,225 of CM062295.1, forward strand.
ATCGCACGAACAGGAGAAAGAAGAGGCCTCTGGCCATAGACAGCAGGGAGAGCCCGAATGCAGATGGGAGGAAGTACTGAATCAGGAAGTTGATTCTTGGCCAGAAAAGAGCAATCAGTAGTGAAGCTGACACTGTTAGACTCATTTCTGAAAAAGGCAGAATCAACGGATAGCGCATGAAGCTCACTGACACGTCTGGCAGAAGCAAAGGCTCGAATGGCGCCCCCTCCAAACTTGGGAGTAAGATGCAAAACTCGAGGCCTCTTAAAAAAAGTGCCAAATCAGTTTGGAGAGAAAATGATTATGGCCGATGCACCGCTTTCCCACATACGAGAAACTATCAGACAGCATAGACCGATAGCCCTTTAATGTAATAGGCTGCAGGCCCTTGGAGTCAAAAAGGTATACCAGAAAATCTGCAATTTGAGCAATTGACGGATTATGGTAATCCACATTTTGAGCTGTACACCAGCAGCAGAAAACCTTCCACTTAGCAGCATAAGTCATCCCAGTGGAATGTCGCCTCGATGCAGAAATGCACTCCACTGATCGTCTCAAAAAACCTCTATGTCGAAGACAGGACCTGATAAAAGACAGGCATGAAGGGACAGGCTCGCCAGGTTGTGATACTTCCTGGGACGACCCTGGGAAGGAAGATAGCGATGTAGAGGTAGACGAATCGGCCGATCTGTCAACAGAAGTTGTAGCAGATTGATCCACACCCTCTGTGGAGACAGAGGTGCGATCAGAATGATCCTGCAACTGCAAGCACGAATCTTCGCCAACACCTGAGGAAGAATCGGTGCAGGAGGGAAGGCATAGTCGGTCCAACCTGTTCAGTCCAGAGACAGAGCATCTACCACAAATTCTAGTGGATCTGGACAAGGAGAGACAAAGGTCTCTACCTGATGATTCCAGCGAGTGGCGAAAAAGTCAATCAGAGGATGCCCCCACCACTCACAAATCGCCTGAAACACCGACCAATGCAGCATCCATTCGGTGGGAAGGACACTGTCGCATCGGGACAGGGAGTCAGCTAGGACGTTGAGACGTCCGGGAATGTGCCGAATGGTCACCCAAGCATTTACATCCTGCGCCAACAATGGAAGATCCCGAGATAGCCGATACATGGAAATCGAATGTGTGCCTCCTTGATTCCGTATCTAGGCCACCACTGTCGAATTGTCCGAAAGAAGTAGGACAGTGTGATCCGACAGGTGAGAGATCCTAAGCCGAAAACTTAACAGAAGAGCAAGGAGCTCCTTCTGGTTGATATGAAGGGCCACCTGCTCGCTGTCCCACTCGCCGTGAGTAGACAGACCGAGAGGACCCCAGCCCTGATCGCTGGAATCTGCAGTAAGGATGTGATTGGCCAAAGGAAGATCCAACGGGACACCCTGAGTCAACCAGGGAACATTGGACCAAGGGTGGAGGTGACAAAGCAGGGACTGAGGAATAGGAAGTTCCAGGTCCAGAGGATCCACATTCGGATGCCAATGATCCAACAGGAAGTGTTGGAGAGGTCGGACAAACAAGCGACTCAGCGGAATGAGATCTGTCACCGAACCGCAAAGGCCCAGCGTCTGAAGGAAAGTCTTGGCCGAGACCGAGGAAGATCGGAGCAGGTTCCGAGTCAAGGCGGAAAGGATCGTCGCCCGAACATTGGGAACCGACACCACATTGGGAAGAGTGTCGAAATCCATTCCCATATGATGAAATTGCTGAAAAGGAAGGAGATCCGACTTCCCGCAATTGACTCTGAAACCCAGCGACGCCAGTAGGCCAAGTAACTGCCAGACATCGGACTCCAGAACTGCAGCATTGTGGTGCCGTTGGTAGGCTGACGAAGTCACAGTCGACTGAGTATGGTGAAAAGCGAGCACATGTGACATCAGTTGGGTGAAGGCCCAAGGAGCCAGATTGAAACCGAACGGGAGAGCTTTGAGATGAAAGACACGACCCCGAAACGAGAACCGAAGGTATTTCCGTGACACCAGATGAATGGGTACATGGAGATAGGCATCCTTCAGGTCAACACTAGCTGCAAAATCCCCCTGATGAATCGAACGTCGAACCGACCTGAAAGTCTCCATGCTGAAACGAGGTGCTATGATGGACTCGTTCAGGATACTCAGATCGATGACAGGACGAAACTGGCCGTTTTTCCTTTTTTTGGAAACGCTTCAACAGAATGATTGCATGTTTGGAAAGTCTCAAGTAAAATCCCGGTGAAAGGGTGTTCCTGACCACCTCGATCGCCCCTTTGGAGCGGAGATTGTCGATCTCCTGCACCAGAAGATCCCGACGCAGAAAATTGGAAGGGACCCGAGTCGGGAGTGACACCCGAGATAAACAGGGGTGCCGACGGAAGGACAGTCGCAGACCAGATTGGATGACGTTGAGGACCCAAGGGTCCGACGTTATCTCTGTCCAACAGTCGAAAAACAGCGACAGCCTTCCCCTGAGTGGAGGCAAATCAAGGTGAGGACCTTCATTTGCGGCCTCGACAAGGCCCCTGAGAGGAGAAACCACCCCCTCAGGAAGCAACAGAGTCCTGAGACTTTCCTCCCTGAGGCTGCCTGTGAGCCTGGCTGCGACGGCGCTTCTTCTGAGCAGAAGGAGCGGACGGAGCCGAAGGCGTGCCCGACGTAGCTGACGCAGCAGGGCGCTTGGCGGGCCTGGAACGACCACCACCCGCAGCAGCAGGTTGGTCCAGCTGTCGAAACAAAAGCTGGTCCTTCAAGTGACGAAGAACCTCACCAGAGACAGCTTCCACGGAACCATGGAACAGCTGAGGTCCAACCAAAGAAGCAGACCTCAGAACAGCATGCTGGTCAGAAGGAAGGGATGGAGAAGTATCCAACATTGCATACCGGCGTGCAAGCTCCAAATTAGCCATGTTACAGGCATGAGCGTGTGTCAGGTTCATAAGAGCCTGTGACAAAACATGCAAAGGTGCCTGAGCATCATCAAACACCCCTGGCAGAAAATATGCAGCTAGGGCAGCGACGAGGTGATCCGCAAGAGGTAACATGCCCAGCATCTCTCAGGACTGGCCCATCATAGATTCAAAGATCGACATTGGGAGGACTGCCGACTTAGGCTTAGTCAAGCCAAGGGAAGGAGAATCTTCGTCCACAGTAGTCATCCCTTGGAAGACTGGTGGTCAGATGGATTCGTAGACACGAAACCGCGATGGAGGCAGAAAAGCATCAGATCTTGAAAAAAAAGAACCCTTCAGGGCCTTGGAATGCATTTTGGCATCCAGGCCCTGGAAGGACTCAACAACCTGAGCCGATTGCAGAGGACGCAAAACCCCAGAGCTAGAAGGCTCAACAGGGTTGCAGTGCTCCACAGAGGGCCGTGGCTGGACGGTCATGGATGGCTGGTATGAAGGCTGAATGTCTGGCAATAAGCCAAAGACAAAATCTAAAGCCTGCCCCGAGACTGACGAGGGGGCCCGTCGCCTTCAAAAAAATCGTTATCCTCTGTGGCAGAAAAGACGTAGCCCAACTCAGGCTGACCAGCAGAAACCTCCTATGAATACTGAACAGCATCCAAAGGCAAAGGGCTAGGTGAGGAATCTCTGCGACCGACCAAAGGAGGTCCTGCCTCAGGAGGCACAGGGATGCCAACTTGAGGGTTGCTAGAAAGCAACCAGGTGAGCGCCAGTAACGGCCTGCCTCAGCTCACCCTGAGAATCTGTCGTATCAGCCACGCCCAACGGAGTGTCTTCCCAATGGACCTTTCTAGAAGAAGAACCCAAATCCGCAGACGGGACTGACGACGAACGTCGGATCAGCAGACAGAGTAGGCAGATGGTGAGAAGACACCGGAGGATAGTCCCAAGAGTAATGCCCAGGGGCAATCACTGACCTCTGTGGCGAAACAGAAGGCCCTGTCTGCAAATCCTCTAGAGAGACCGACAGCGTATGTCGATCGGTAGCTGGACCTGGGATATGATGAGAAGACACCGGAGGATTGTCCCAAGAATGACAGGAACCTGCCATTGGCCTCTGTGCGACAGAAGGCCCCAACTGCCCATCCTCTGAGACCAACGACAAGCATCTATTGACAGCCAGACTTGGAACACAGTGCGAAATCACTGGTGGAAGGTTCCAAGAGTGACAGCTAACAGGAGCTGTCACTGGCCACTGCCGAACAGCAGGCCCTGGATGCCAATGTCCCAGCCCCATCCTGGTAGTCAGCTCACCAGCAGGAGAAGGCGGAACAACAAACGATTCACCCGAGCGGCGAGAAATCGCTGCCGAAGCAACCGAACGGTCCAACTGACCAGGAGCAAACCCAGCCAGATGAGACGGAGCAGCCAGCAAACCCAAACAGCTTCGCTGAGAAGCCAGGGAACGCTGAGAGCCCACACCAGCAGATACAGCCTCGGACCCCTGAGACTGTACACCATCCCCAGAAGAGATGGCAGAGCCACTATCATACAAGATAGGATCAGCAGGAACAACTTCCCCAGCAACTGTCGACGGCACAGGTGGCAAATCGGAGAGAGTCACCGAGCTGACCTCGGACAAACTATCAACAAAAACAGCAGCCTCTAGGGTGACATCAGAAGCCAAAGGAAGAGAGACCAGTCTCCACTTCAGGCATCACAGCACCAGCACCGTCAACAGTTGCAGAGGAACTTGCTACAGAAATAGGCTGACCAACATCCTGCGTGGCAGAGTCACCACATGCACTCTCGGAAATCTCCGAAGAGGCACGGTTACCCTTACCCCGAGAACGAGAGGTTCTAGCCCTGGAAAGAACCACATTGTTCACGGATGCTCAGAACTTAGAGGTCCAAACCCCACAAACACCACAGGAATGGGCCTGTGAGCAATTGTTGCAAGTGACACAAGTAGCATGAGAATCATCTACATGTTTCACCTGCAAACAAGATGGACAAGGAACTGTTTTAGGCATAATAATTTCAATTGGGAAAAAATCTCCAAGAAGATCAAAACAATCAAGCTTCCCACTGACGGAAAAACGAACAACAATGTTCGCGATAACATGCGTGGGAAAAGCAAGACAATGTAATAAAATACAAGCAAAAAATAGCATAAATTATATAATAATGAATAAATTTAGAGCTTGGTAAATGGATACAGCCCACTTGCACATTAAAAGACAATAAGAGCAGACAAAATCAAGTTGTTCATGAAGTAAAAACTAATGAGCAGCACGAGTCACAAAATTTCAATGTTGCAATGGCAGAAATAAAAAGGAACAAGAGCGCACGTATCACTGAAGCAATACAATGACCCATACCGGAGTAATGAGCATTAATAATTATACAAATGTTATAACCTTGATGTGATCAGCATGAATTCCGTTGAAGCATTTCCAAAAAAAGTCCAGAAAATTGATATTTTGGCGCTTTTCCATATTTCCAAGGGCCATAACTCACACAAGAATAATGCAATCAGCATGAAACTCAAACTTGATCTGTAAGTCATCGTTCTATAGTAGGTTACCAAGAATGAAATCATTCGGTTGAAGCATTTCCAAAAAAAGTCTGGAAAACTAAAGTATGACTGACAGACTGACTGACAGACTGACGGATGGACAGAGTGCAAATCAAACTTGATCTGCAAGTCATCGTTCTATAGTAGGTTACCAAATATGAAATCATTCTGTTGAAGCGGTTCCAAAAAAAGTCCGGAAAACTGATATTTTGGCGCTTTTCCATATTTCCAAGGGCCATAACTCACACAAGAATAATGCAATCAGCATGAAACTCAAACTTGATCTGTAAGTCATTGTTCTATAGTAGGTTACCAAGAATGAAATCATTCGGTTGAAGCATTTCCAAAAAAAGTCCGGAAAACTAAAGTATGACTGACAGACAGATTGATGGATGGACAGAGTGCAAATGAAACTTGATCTGTAAGTCATCTTTCTATAGTAGGTTACCAAACATGCAATCATTCTGTTGAAGCATTTCCAAAAAAAGTCCGGAAAACTAAAGTATGACCGACAGACTGACTGAGAGACTGACGGATGGATGGACAGAGTGTAAATGAAACTTGATCTGTAAGTCATCATTCTATAGTAGGTTACCAAAAATGAAATCATTCTGTTGAAGTGTTTCCAGAAAAAGTCCGGAAAACTGATATTTTGGTGCTTTTCCATATTTCCAGGGGCCATAACTCACACAAGAATAAGGCAATCAGCATGAAACTCAAACTTGATCTGTAAGTCATCGTTCTATAGTAGGCTACCAAAAATGAAATCATTCCGTTGAAGCATTTTCATAAAAAGTCTGGAAAACTGATATTTTGGTGTTTTTCCATATTTCCAAGGGCCATAACTCACACAAGAATAATGCAATCAGCATGAAACTCAAACTTGATCTGTAAGTCATCGTTCTACAGTAGTTTACCAAAAATTAAATCATTCCGTTGAGGCGTTTCCAAAAACACTCCGGAAAACTGATATTTTGGTGCTTTTCCATATTTCCAAGGGCCGTAACTCACACAAGAATAATGCAATCAGCATGAAACTCAAACTTGATCTGTAAGTCATCATTCTATAGTAGGTTACCAAGAATGAAATCATTTGGTTGAAGCATTTCCAAAAAAAGTCCGGAAAACTGAAGTATGACTGACAGACTGACTGACAGACTGACTGACAGACTGACTGACTGACAGACTGACAGATGGACAGAGTGCAAATGAAACTTGATCTGTAAGTCATCGTTCTATAGTAGGTTACCAAAAATGAAATCACTCCTTTGAGGTGTTTCCAAACAAGAGGCCCCAGGGGGCCTGAGGGCACTCACCTGACATGGTAGCCTAAATATCAACCCAGAGAATTGATTTCCACAAGTTGCATCTGCTCCTCCTAAGAAAAGCTGAAACCAAATATCCAAATATTCTGACCAGTGGATCTAAAAAAAGATTTTTAAAGAATATTCCTCATACTGAACTAAGTCATAATTCGGGCTCCCACAGGGAGCCCATATATGAACCCAGGGACTTGGCTTTAACAAACCTGAATCTCACACCCCTAAGGATTCTGCACACCAAATATCAAAACATTCCAACTGCTGGATCTGAAGAAGAAGATTTTTAAAGAAAATTCCTCATTTTGAACCAAGTTACAATTCGAGCTCCCACAATCAGCCCAAATATGGACCTAGGGACATGGCTTGAACAAACTTGAATCTTACCCCCCTAAGGATGCTGCATAAAAAATATCAAAAGCATTCATCTGCTGGATCTGAAGATTTTTAAAGAAAATTCCTCATTTTGAACTAAGTTGTCATTCAGGCTCCCATAGTGAGCCCAAATATGAACCAAGGGACTTGGCTTGAACAAACTTGAATCTCAGCCCCCAAGGTTGCTCCATGCCAAATATCAAAACATTCCAACTGCTGAATCTGAAGAAGAAGATTTTTAAAGAAAAATTCCTCATATTGACTAAGTTATAATTTGGGCTCCCACAGGAAGCCCACATATGGACCCATGGACTTGGCTTTAACACACTTGAATCCCCCCCCCCCCTCCCCCCCAAGGATGCTACTCACCACATATCAAACCATTCGGACTGCTGGATCTGAAGAAGAAGATTTTTTAAAAAAATTCCTCATTTCGAACAAAGTTACAATTCAAGCTCCCACAATCAGCCCAAATATGGACCTAGGGACATGGCTTGAACAAACTTGAATCTCACCCCCCTAAGGATGCTGCATACCAAATATCACAAGATTCTGCCTGCTGGATCTTGAGAAGAAGATTTTCAAAGAAATTTGCCTGAAATGCACTAAGTTCGAATTTGGGCTTCTATCGTGAGCCCAAATATGAATCCAGGTGGCTGATTTGAACAAACTGGAATCAGATCCACCCCACAATGTTGCATACCAAATATCAAAAGATTCTGCCTGCAGGATCTGGAGAAGAAGATTTTTGAAGAAATTTGCCTGAAATGCACTAAGTTCAAATTCAAGCTTCTATAGTGAGCCCAAATATGAATCTAGGGAGCCGATTTGAACAAAATAGAATCAGAGCCACCCCACAATGTTGCATACCAAATATCAAAAGATTCTGCCTGCTGGATCTGGAGAAGAAGATTTTTTAAGAAATTTGCCTGAAAAGCACTAAGTTCAAATTTGGGCTCCTATACTGAGCCCAAATATAAACCCAGGGAGCCGATTTGAACAAACTTGAATCAGATCCACCCCACAATGTTGCATACCCAATATCAAAAGATTCTGCCTGCTGGATCTTGAGAAGAAGATTTTCAAAGAAATTTGCCTGAAATGCACTAAGTTCAAATTTGGGCTCCTATACTGAGCCCAAATATAAACCCAAGGGGCCGATTTGAACAAACTTGAATCAGATCCACCCCACAATGTTGCATACCAAATATCAAAAGATTCTGCCTGCTGGATCTGGAGAAGAAGATTTTCAAAGAAATTTGCCTGAAATGCAGTAAGTTCAAATTTGGGCTCCTATACTGAGCCCAAATATAAACCCAGGGGGGCCGATTTGAACAAACTTGAATCAGATCCACCCCACAATGTTGCATACCAAATATCAAAAGATTCTGCCTGCTGGATCTGGAGAAGAAGATTTTTTAAGAAATTTGCCTGAAATGCACTAAGTTCGAAATCAGGCTCCTATACTGAGCCCAAATATGAACCCAGGGGGCCAATTTGAACAAACTTGAATCAGATCCGCCCTCCAATGTTGCATACCAAATATCAAAAGATTCTGCCTGCTGGATCTGGAGAAGAAGATTTTTTAATGTTTTTCCCATTGCCTACAGTGTTAAAAAGTGCTGACTCAGCACTTTTTCAAAGTCCCGAAACTGTACCCTATGATAAAACCGATGGCAATTTTTTTTTACCAATTCTTTCTGTTGGTCCTAAGGAAGCTTCACACCAAATAAAAATTCTCGGTGCCGTGCAGTTTTGGAGATATGGGCGTTTTAATTTGTTTCTATTTTTAGCTCCTGCGGTTCCCATGGGACTACGGGAAAAAAAAAATCAGCATAAATTAGGTACTTATGACCCAATAAGCCCTCACATAAAATTTGGTTCAAATCAGCCTCTTGGTTTGGAAAATAGAAATTTCGGGCGGGGCCAAAAATTTTGCCTCTCCCATAATGACGCCAAGTATAGCCCCACAAACTTCTCTTGAACAAATCTGAGTCTACACCTCAAAAGGAAGCTGCACACCACATATCAAGTCTCTGCTACTGCTGGTTCATGAGAAGAAGATTTTTTAAGATTTCAGCTCACTTTTTGGGTGTGGCCCTACCCACGGGCGGGGCAACTTGATTTGAACAAAATCAAATTGCGATGTCATAACAAACTATTATCTCAAATATCAATTAAATTGGTTCAGCGGTTTGGGAGGAGAAGACGCAAACACCATGTTCACGGACGACGGACGACGGACGCCAGACGACGGACGACGGACGGTGAGTGATCACTATAGCTCTCCTGACTGAAAGTCAGGTGAGCTAACAAACTCCGGAAAACTGATATTTTGGTGCTTTTCCATATTTCCAAGGGCCGTAACTCACACAAGAATAACGCAATCAGCATAAAACTCAAATTTGATCTGTAAGTCATCGTTCTATAGTAGTTTACCAAAATTGAAATCATTCCATTGAAGCGTTTCCACAAAAACTCCGGAAAACTAAAGTGTGACTGACAGACTAACAGACCTGCAGACCGACAGACTGACGGATGGACAGAGTGCAAACCTATAGTCCCCTCCGGCGATGCCGGTAGGGGACTAATAAAAGGAACTGACGTCACGGTTGTTGAGCATGCACTCGGTAAATGCAAGAGGTGTGCAGAGAGAGTACCTGTAATGTCGAGCGCCGGTCTCACACGACCCTTTTTCGATCTTTTTCGTGCTTTTGCACTCTTCCACTTTTCCAACTCATTTGGAAAAGTTTCTTAGCTTGAGTTAGTTCCGAAGTAGGGCTTGCACTTATGTTGCAGCCAATTGTAAACAAGTGTGAGTAGGTTAAGAAGAAATTGTCCCTCCCATAACGACAAATATTGCCTCTCGAACTTCTCTTGAACAAACTTGAGTCTACACCTCAAAAGGAAGCTGTTTTCCAAATATCAAGTCTCTGATATAGCTGGTTCATGAGAAGATTTTAAAAAAATTGGGGCATTTTGGCCCCCACCCCCCTCCTCAATACGAGCAGAAACCCAATTTGAAGAAAAACCCAAATGCCCCTGTGAAATTTCATTAAAATGTGGCCAGGCCAGTGTTTTGGGAGAAAAAGACCCAAACACCACCTTCACGACGCACAAAAAGTGATCAGAATAGCTCGCCCTGATCTTAAGTCAGGTGAGCTAATTACGGTCTCATCTGGACATCACACCGAGTTATCCTTCCAAGTTACAATGAAATTGCTTCATAACTATAAACTGCTGTCTGAGCTAAACAAATTGAGGTCATGTGCCTGTGCGGTTGTCACAGTTGACCGATCACAGCCAAAATAGGACGTTCTCACCTTGACATTATACCGAGTCATCCTACAAATTTGCATCGAAATTCCTTTATAAATGTAAGCTGCAGACTGCGCTACAGGAATCTAGGTAACCTGCCTTGTGGCCGTCACAGTTGACTGAACCTGACCAAAAAAGGACGTTCTCATTAACACATTATACTACAGAGTCATTCTACGAAGTTACAATAAAATCCCTTCATATATATGACCTGCAGACTGTGCTAAAGGTTTTTGGGTTTCAGGCTCTCACAGTCATCATGGTTGACCGATCGCGACAAAAAGGGGGCATTTTCATATAGATATTATACAGTCATCCTACCAAATTATAATGAAATCCCTTCATAAATATGACCAACTGGCAAGCTTTTATTTCCACAGTCTTATTTTTTATTATTTTAATTATTATTATTTTTCCATCAGTTTCATATACTTGGTTTGCTTATGTTTTTGGTCTCATAATCTGCAGAATAACATGGGCAGCATTGTATTTTATCCATATTATTAACTTCAGAAATTTATCTGACATAAACCAATTATTTTTTTTTTTTTTAGTTTACTGAGGTGATGAAAAGAAATCATGCAAAATGACTATGCCAGAGGTTCTGGGAAACAGATTTTTAGGGTTTTTTTTAGTCTCACTCCCAATACTTGACAAAAATTCGAGATTATATTTGGATAAAATAAAAGAAAAAATAAATTACATATAAAATGTATATATGTATAATATTTATAAATGTAAACATGTGGGGGTGAATGACCTGCTGTCAACCTGAAAATATGTATGAAACAAGAGCAATACAAAGTGTGGCATATGCCCGACGATGTCATAAAAGGGTAGGTAAGTCTCTTGGGGGCATAAACAAAATCAAAAGGAAGCTTCCTCTAGATACCAACAATGCAGCACAAAAAAATTAAGTTGATTCGAGTCAGCATTCATTAGTTAGTGGACGTAAACCAAATTCCAAGATGGAAGCCATAATAAATTGGCCACTGGCAGCCATCTTGGTACAGCTGACTGGTCCAAAATTGAAAGGAAGCTTCCTCTAGACACCAACAATGCATAATTAAAAAAATAAAAAATGATTTGAGTCAGTGTTCATTAGTCATTGGACGGAAGCCAAATTCAATATGGCCACCATGGCGGGCATAGTGAATTGGCTAGCTGGACCAGAATTGAAAGGAAGCTTTCTCTAGACACCAACAATGCATAATTAAACAAGAAAAATGTTACTAAGGTAACACATGCCCCCCCCCCCCCCCCCCCCTGTTGTGCAGTTGCGGCAGAAACTATTATACGCAACACACCTTCTGACTGTCCTTAACATTTGTAAAAAGTTTAACAATTGTACTATGATTCGTTTCTGAGTTATGGCTGAGACACAAATATTGACCGATTTTTAGTGTGACCTTGAAATGTGACCTTGACCTTGAACGTACGAACCCGGCTATGATGTGTGACACATCCTCCCATGGTCCTTTATAATTGTGTGAAGTTTGATGACTGCGGCCCTAACCGTGTTCAGTGTGAACTTGAAATGTGACCTTGACCTTACGGACCTGGCAGTGGTGTGTGACACATCCACCCATTGTCCTTTATAATTGAGTGATGTTAGATGATTGCAGACCTAATAGTTTTGGAGTTATGCTTGAGACACGATTTGTGACCCTCAACATATGAAGGTCAATTGTGACCTCCACCTTGCAGATGCGGCGGAAACTATTATACGCGACACACCTTCTGACTGTCCTTAACATTTGTAAAAAGTTTAACAATTGTACTATGATTCGTTTCTGAGTTATGGTTGAGACACGAATATTGACCAATTTTTAGTGTGACCTTGAAATGTGACCTTGACCTTGAAGGTACGAACCCGGCTATGTGTGTGACACATCCTCCCATAGTCCTTTATAATTGTGTGAAGTTTGATGACTGTGGCCCTAACTGTTTTCAAGTTATTGGCTCGGACACACACACACACACACACACATACTTGTATAGCATTCAAACTGAGGACCATGACTTTACAGAGTTTTATGAGGACTAGCTCAAAACAAAGGCAAATCGCGTCAACATTCTAGCCAGGAATTACAGCCATGAAACTAACTTAACAGATCTATCAAGAAATGGTATACACTCTCCAGACAAAGCAGAAATCACTCCAAGGACTTGTCCACTTTTACTATACTTGTGAGGACATAAACGTGAGGACCTTCATTTGCATAATTAACACACACATGATTTAAACCACCCTTGTGAGGACTTATACTAAGTTTATGTGCGAGTCCTTTTGAGGACTAACAAGCATTTTGAGGACTTGGTCTAAATATAGATACAACAACAGACAACTGAATAATTAACACACACACAATTTAAACCACCCTTGTGAGGACTTACACTGAGTTTATGTGCGAGTCATATTGAGGACATAGACTTGAACAAGCATTTTTGTTAATGCCATAAAGCAATGTCTTTGAACAGGAGGTCCAAAGGGACCTTGGTCGCTCACATGAATCATGTTGCACCTACATGTATTAAGTGGAATTTACACAATGAGTGCACTTCGCCCACATTTAGGCTTCCGTAGTGATCTCAAGTATGATTGATTGATTGGTGTTTAATGTCACTTTCAACAGCCAAGGTCAAGAGCAATAAGTTGAAGCTAAAGCGATCAGTCATTACTCCACCCACTTTTAAAATGCTCTTACTTCAGACAGTGATTACCACAGCCCTATTCTCACATGACAGATCATGTTTGGGTTCAAAACCAGGTCTGGCATGCACCCAGAAACCACACGGGGTGATCCCAAGTATCACCCCAGAGATATTTAACAAAGAGGCCCCATGGGGCCTGAGGCGCTCACCTGACCACCCTGTTCCTAAATATTTCTTCCCAACAAATCTTAATGGACATCTCAGAAGGAAACTATGAATCAAATATCAGGTCTCTGTCTCTACTGGCCTATGAGAAGATTTTTTAATAAACTCCTCATTTCCCGAATATTGAGGCACAAACTTCCCTTGAACAAATCTGAATGTACACCTTACAAAAATGTTATAAACCAAATATCAAGTCTTTGCCACCGCTGGTTCATGAGAAGATTTTTGCTCATTTTGAGCTGTGCCCCCCCCCCCCCCCCCCTCCCCCACCCTAAGGGTGGGGAAACCTGATTGGAACAAAAACACAATCCCATGTCAGGGCAAAGAAAGAATCTTTGATTGCAGCTAAATTGGCTCAGTGATTTTGAAAGAGAAAACACGAGGCTTCTTTATGCTTTTCCCATCCACTTCTTTATGCTTTTCCCATCCACTTCTTTATGCTTTTCCCATCCACTTCTGTGTTAATTATGCTGAGTCAGCACTTTTTCAACACCCCCCTCCTCCAAAAGTACCTTAAGCTCAAATCGACAGGGATTTTTTTACTGTTTTATTGGGTGTGTCCAAGGAATGCTATATGCAGAAAAAAGTGGGTGAGCTGTAGTTTTCGAGATATGGTCATTTTTAGTTGTTTTTTTTTCTCTATTTTAGCTCCTAAGGTTTTGACAAAAAATTTTTTCATAAATCAAATTCTTATGACCCAATACTTCCTCAAAACAAATTTGTTTCAAATCGGACCAGTGGTTCGAAAAAAAGAAATTTTGCGCGGGGCCACAAATTTGCCACTCCCATAACTCATGCAAATATTAACACACAAACTTCCCTTGAACAAATCTGAATGTACACCTTACAAGAATGTTATAAACCAAACATCAAGTCTCTGCCACCACTGGTTCATGAGATTTTTTAAAAATTTGCTCATATTCAGCTGTGACCCCAACCGCAGGGGTGGAACAACCTGATTGGAACAAAAACTCAATCCCATGTCAGGGCAACTAAGAATCTCAGATTGCAGCTAAATTGGCTCAGTGATTTTGAAAGAGAAGACATGAGGCTTCTTTATGCTTTTCCCATCCACTTCAGTGTTAATCATGCTGAGTCAGCCCTTTTTTCAACACCCCCCCCCCCCCCCCCCCCCCAAGTACCTTATGGTCAAGTCGATAAGGGATTTTTTTTTACAGTTCTGTTAGGTTTATCCTAGGAAAGCTACATGCAAAAAAAATATCGGCTGAGCTGCGCAGTTTTCAAGATATGGCCAAGTTTATTTTTTTGTCTATTTTTAGCACCTGGGGCTCCCATGGGGCACCAAGGAAAAAAAATTTTCACAAATCAAATTCTTATGACCCATTACTTCCTCAAATCAAATTTGGTTCAAATCGGACCAGTGGTTCAAAAAATATGGGCAGGGCCAAAAATTTGTCCCTCCCATAACTAACGCAAATATTAACACACAAACTTCCCTTGAACAAATCTGAATGTACACCTTACAATAATGATATAAACCAAATATCAAGTCTTTGCCCCGCTGGTTCATGAGAAGATTTTTAAAAAAAATTGGCTCATTTTGAGCTGTGGCCCCCACCCTAGGGTTGGAGCAACCTAATTGGAACAAAAAAAAAACCCAATCTTATGTTAGGGCAACCAAGAATGTCAAATTGCAGTTAAATTGGCTCAGTGGTACTGAAAGATAAGGCACAAGGCTTCTTTACACTTTACCCATTGACTTCAGTATTAACATATGCTGAGTCAGCACTTTTTCAGCACTCTGTAAAGTTTTTTTTTACAATTCTATAGGGTTGGTTCTAGGCAAGTTACATGCAAAAAATAAAAAAATAAATCGGCTGAGCCGTGCAGTTTTCGAGATATGGCCATTTTGATTTTTTTCTATTTTTAGCTTTTGCGGTTCCCACGGGTCACTGAGAAAAAAAAAAATTCATAAAGCAAGTTCTTATGACCCAATACCCTCAAAACAAATTTGGTTCAAATCGGACCAGCGGTTCAAAAAATAGAAATTTTGGTCGGGGCAAAAAAATTTGCTCTGCCTATAACAAGGGCATATGTTGACGCACAAACTTC
Source organism: Pictodentalium vernedei (assembly GCA_031216915.1). Lineage (NCBI taxonomy): Eukaryota > Metazoa > Mollusca > Scaphopoda > Dentaliida > Dentaliidae > Pictodentalium > Pictodentalium vernedei. The sequence continues at coordinate 327,148,667 of CM062295.1, forward strand.
TCTTGAACAAATCTGAATGTACACCTTACAAGGATGTTATAAACTAAATATCAAGTCTCTGCTACTGCTGGTTCATAAGAAGATTTTTAAAGTTTTTTGATCATTTTCAGCTGTAGCCCCATCCCAGGGGCAGACCAACATAATTTAAACAACAAGAGGCCCCAAGTAGCCTTAGGCACTCACCGAATGTTCCATACTGTTCAGTTCAACATTTTATCAGGAGTAAATTTACATTCACTGTGAAGCTAAAATATCAAACTCAAAGTGGAGAACCAGACACATATCACAAAGCTGCATAATAAATATTAAAAGACACTGTTCTGGAGAAGGAAATTTTTAAAGAATTTTTTCTTTAATTGAACGAAGTAAAAATTCATGCTCCAATAAGGGGGGCAATATTTATTGAGGGACTCCATTTGAACAAACTTGAATCAAACCCATACCAAGATGATGCACACCAATATCTTGTTATTGGTTTTGAAGATAAAGATTTTTTCTTCAATTGCACTAGGTGAAAATTCATGCCCCAATAGGCAGCCTCAATATTGATCAACAGACTCGATTTGAACAAAACTGAATCAGACCCATGCCAAGATTCTCCATTGGAAAAATCAAATAAATCTGCTTATTGATTCTGGATGAAGGTTTTTAAAAATTTTCTTCTCAAATTACACTCAGTGAAAATTCATGCCCCCTGCCCATAGGGAGGCCCAATATTGATCAAGTGGCTCGATTTGAACAAACTTGAATCAGACCCATGTCAAGATGCTCCATACCAAATATCAAAAGATTTTGCCCATTGGTTATGAGAAGAAGATTTTTAAAGGAATTTTTTTGATATTGCACTAAGTACAAATTCACACCCCCATAGGGAGCCCCAATATTAATCGGGGGACTCGATTTGAACAAACTTGATACAGACTCAAACCAAGATGCTGCATACCAAATATCGAAAGATTCTGCCCATTGGTTCTGGAGAAGAAGATTTTTAATTATTTTTTCTCAAATTCCACTAAGTGAGAATACACACCCCCACAGGGTGCCCCAATATTGATCGATGGACTCGATTTGAACAAACTTGAATCAGACGCATGCCAAGATGTTCCATACCAAATATCGAAAGATTCTTAACTGGTTCTGGAGAAGAAGATTTTCAAATAATTTTTCTCTTTTTCTCAAATTGTACTAAGTGAGAATTCACGCCCCATAGGGTGCCCCAATATTGATCGAGGGACTCGATTTGAACAATCTTGAATCAGACCCATGCCAAGATGCTCCATACCAAATATCGAAAGATTCTGCCCATTGGTTCATGAGAAGAAGATTTTTAAAGAAATTTTTGTCAAATTGCACTAAGTAAAAATTCACGCCCCCATAGGGAGCCCCAAAATTAATCGTGGGACTCGATTTGAACAAACTTGATGCAGACGCATACCAAGATGCTGCATACCAAATATCGAAAGATTCTGCCCACTGGTTCTGGAGAAGATTTTTTTTAAATATTTATTTTATAATTCACACGGTGCTATCAGATTTATGCCCCCTGCAGAGCCCCCAATGGACGTGGCCATTTCATTTGAACAAAATTGAATTGTAATATAGTAATGAACATTCACATGAAATTTCGTGAAAATTGGACTGGTAGTTTCAGAGGAGAAGTCGTTTGAAAAAACTTCACGACGGACGATGGATGCTCTGTGATAAGTTGAGCTCCCTTCGGTGAGCTAAAAAACAAAATGCGATGTCAGTACAAGAAAGGGTCTTAAATTGCGTGAAAATTGGTACAGTAGTAGGAGATGTAAACACCAACTTACCGGACGACGTACGACGGACAAAAAGTGATCACTATAGCTCACCCTGACTTTCAGTCAGGTGAGCTAACAATTATTTTGATGACAGTCGGTAGTCTAAATATAGATACAAGCATCAATTGCAGAACTGACGCACAGGCCAGAGATTCAAATCATTCTGGTCAGATCTTGCACATGGGGTATGTACCTGTCAGATTGAGGATGTTAGATTTAGCACTTATTTTGTGGATTCAGTCTAAACATAGGGGCAATTGCAGAACTGACTCGCATGAGATTCAAACCATTGTTATGAAAACTTACATGTTTTGTGCAGCATTCAGATTGAGCACTTTGAATCTAACAAGTATTTTGAGGATTTAGCCTAAATATAGATACCACAGCACACAACTGGATAATTAACACACACAAGATGTGAACCACCCTTGTGACTTGTGAGGACCTACACTTAGTTTATATACGAGTTGTATTGAGGACTTGGGAGTTTAACAAGCATTTTGAGGACTTGGTCTAAATATAGATACCACCAAAGACAACTGAATAATTAACACACACAAGATTTAAACCACCCTCATGAGGACTTACACTAAGTTTATGTGCAAGTCCATTTGAGGACTTTGGCTTTAACAAGCATTTCGAGGACTTGATCTAAATATAGATACCACAACAGACAACTGAATAATTAACACACACGAGATTTAAACCACCCTTGTGAGGAATTACACTCAGTTTATGTGTGAGTCATATTGAGGACTTAAGAGTTTAACAAGCATTTTGAGGACTTGATCTAAATATAGATAAATGGAGCCAGGAATGCAATTTGGACAAACAGTTTGGCTTAAATTGCACAAATTCGGGCCCCCATTGTTGGCTCCAAATGTTGGCCAAGAATCCTTGCTCCAACAATACATAATTCAGTCCCACCAAATAATGTTCCATACCAAATTCCAAATGAAATTGATCACTGGTTGTGTAGAAGATTTTTAAAGAATTTACCTTCAATTGAACAAAGTTCAAATTCGGACCACCATCGTGGGCCACCATATTATGTCGAGGGACCTGGCTTGAACGAACTTAATTCAGCCCCACCCAAGAATGTTTCATACCAAATATCGAAAGATTCTGATAACTGGTTTTCAAGAAGATTTTTGAAAAATTTACATTAAATTGCACCAAGTTCAAATTTCGGCCCCCACTGTGGGCCCCAAATATGGGCCAAGAGTCCTTGGGTTTGAATGAAGTTAATATAGAATCACCCATGGATGTCCCATACCAAATATCAAAAGATTCTGATGACTTGGCTTGAATAAACGTATTTCAGACCAATCCAAGAATGTTCCATACCAAATATCAAAACATTCTGATCACTGGTTCTGGAGAAGATTTTTGAAGAATTTGCCTTAAATTGTGCTAAGTTCAATTTCAGGTTCCATACTTTGTGCCTCAATATGTGGCTACAGACCTGACTTGAACAAAAACTATTTTCAGACCCACCCAACAATGTTTCATATCAAATATCAAAAGATTTTGATCACTGGTTTTGGAGAAGATAAGGCTAGAATCTCGAATTTTCAGTTCTTTACTTATTGCCCATTGTGTTGTGAAAGGTTCAACAATTTATATTTTGAGTGACAGAGCTCCGAGAGATCTGGCAAAAAAATATAAATTGTTCAACCTTTGATAACTTTATTGTAGATAACCATGGGTACGAATTGGTGAGAGTCGAGAAAACTCGACATCAGAGTTCAGAGGGTTGACTGATGGTCTTTATTGTCACTTTAAACAGCCAGGGTCATATAGTGACATTGAGGAAAATAAGTTCAAGCTACGGAATATCAAATTTTAACCAAACTGAACTAGCAGTTCTTGAGAAGTCAAAACATGAAGTTAACAGACGATGGACAGACGACAGACCAAAAGTGATCAGTATAGCTCACACCTGAACTTTGTTCAGGTGATCTAAAAAACATAAAGAACAGTCAAACACAAATACTTTGCCAACTAATTTGATTTTATTTAATATGAATACAAAATTTGAACAAGAAATTCAAACGTATTTGAATTACAAATATTTACCAAGTGCCTACAAACACATGTACAAATAATTTACAGATGAATTCATGAATCCTTGTATTATCAGGGTTCATACAGACATCACTATATGAAATTCAAGCACTTTTCAAGGACTTTCAAGCACCCTTTGAGTAATTTTCAAGCATATTTTATAATTCCAGTATATGAATACAATACCCATGGTAGCTCATTCTTTATATCCACATGCAACATATCTTTGGAGACAATGTTCTAACCAATATTTTCTAAATCTCAGAATGCTTGTAGAGGGTACCTGGCAGCCTACTTTGGAGGCTTCAGGTACCCTCTACAGGCATTCTGAGATTTAGAAAACAATCGGAAAACATACTAAAAATGTTCAACTGAAACCTAAATAGTTTGGGCGGTTTTTGATATTACTAAAAGTGTACAAATGCTCTATGAACTACCTCAAAGCTACAAGTTTGTCAAAATTCAAGTACTTTTCAAGCACTTTGGCTAAAAACATAAGTTTTTCAAGGATTTTAAGGCCTTGAAAATTGTGATGTAAAATTCAAGTACTTCCAGGACTTCAAAGACCTGTATGAACCCTGTATTATGTATAAAATTTAAACAAAAGGTCCTTCAACAGACCTTAAATCCCTGCACTCTGATGTCAAGTTTTCTCTGATTTCTGTCAATTCTTACCCATGGTTATCTACCTTAAGTTGTCAATGGTTCAACAATTTATTTGTTGATTGACAAGGGTCGTTGAGCTCTGTCAAGCTAAATATAATTTGTTGAATCTTTGACAACATCAGGGGAAATAAGTCAAAGATATAAATTTGAGTTTCTAGCTTCAGAGTACAGGTTAACCCTCTGCACTCTGATATCAAGTTTTTCCTACTTTTACATCAACTTTTACCAGCATTTTCTCTCATAAAGTTATCAAAGGTTCAACAAATTGTATTTTGATTGACAGGGCTCTTTGAGCTCTGTCAATCTAAATATAAATTGTTGAAGCTTTGACAACATAAGGGAAAATAGTCAAGATTTGGTAATTTTAGATTCTCAATTCAGAGTGCAGGGGGTGTCAAGTGTTCACCTCAGAACATGCAGATACTGTAAACTTGTTAACAAGATGTTTAACTTTTCAACGCTCAATATTGACATGAATTGCTGTGTTTGGTTAATTAATTGGTGTTTAATGTCATTTTCAACAGCCAAGGTCATATCGTGACATTGAGAAATAAGTTCAAGCTAAGGCAATCACCAAAACATGGTCTGCACCCTGGAAACCAGACGGGGCAATAGCTGTGTTTATCCAGTACCTATAATATCTGCATGCAAAGGAGATTTCCAATGACCTAGAGTCCTGCGAAGCTTCAGCTGAATTTGCAAACCATTTTTCCGATTCGAATCGATATCGACTGCTATGGTTTGTAACTTAACGAGTTTCTCAAATTCCAGTGCAAGGAAGCAGAAAAAACTTGCAATACACTTAGCATTAAACCCTAGCACTGTGAAGGGTGTTTTCCAGATTTCCTCATATTGGAGAAACAAGTTCAAGCTAAGACATTCGCTTATTAACCCTCCCACTTTTAGAAGACTTTTACTTCAGGCAGTGAGTACCATGCCATGGTCCCATTCTCATGATGCAGGTATATCAAACAACATACAACATAAACATGAAATGAGTAAGAACACTGGGGATGTCACAATAGGGCCAAACACAAACCATGACAAAAATTTTTTTACGCACTGGGAAAGGATTAAATGTTGTTGAAGTTATAGCAAAGAATTTATAATACCAATTTGCAAAAAGGTCTTGGGCCATATGGGCAAGCACAGCTGAGCTAAACACAAACTAAAACATTAAAGCACGAGCTAAACAAAAAACTTGGACAAGTACAAAATTGTAAAAAAATATAAAAAATATGGAACAGATAATGGTTCAATGTTGTTCTTACAGTGGAGAAAGACTTTCAAGTCCATAATAAAAGTTAAAAGAAAGAATTAAAGAAAAAGTCAAATTTTCATTTTTCAGGTTTGAGCTAAACACAAACTTGGACATGTGGAAAAGGGTTAAAATATTAGAATATGAACTGGATAAGGGTTAAATGTTAATAAGGCTATAGCAAAAAAATACTTATAATAAGAATATGCAAAAAGGTCTTGCCATACATTGTAGAGGCATGAACAGCTGAGCTAAACACAAACTTGGACATTGATGACTGAGCTAAACAGAAATTTGGAGAAGTGGGAAAAGGGTTAAAAAAAAGAAGATAATATGCATGGTACAAGGATTAAATAATGAAGGGGATGTATGAAAGAACATATCTAATAAATATCTGGCTAACCAGTTTACCATGGCAGGCCATTACTGACCAAAACAGAAACTTGGACATTGGATAATAGGCTAAACAGAAACTTGGACAAGTTGGGAAAGGGTTAAAAAACAAATGAAAGAGTCAATGACTCTGTAGCTCAACTTCAATATGACAGGAATTAGTAATTGCTGTGACCAAGTCAACAATAATGAATATGACAGGAATTAGTATTTGCTGTGACCAAGACAACAATAACAATAATGAATATGACAGGAATTAGTATTTGCTGTGACCAAGTCAACAATAATAAAAGAATTACAAGAGACCCAGGGGGCCTGCAGGTGCTCACCTGACATGGTAGTCTGAATATCAAACCAGGGACTTGACTTGAATAAGTTGCATACACCCCCCCCCCTCCCCTCAAAGAAAAGCATATACCAACTAGATGAAGCGATTGTGCCTACATAATACACAGGATTTTCCTTCTATTTTCAGGTCCTGTGAACTTTTTTCTTCTTCTTAAAACTTATCAAAATGCATAAAAAAAACAAAAAAAACAACTCATTTCCGGATTTTGGTAAAAAATTTTCTAAGTCCCACCCGGCCCCCAAATTTTCAGTGCAAAAAAAAAAATATTTTTTTTTATTTAATGCTCAGGCATCAATTCACGCTGAAAAATTAAGTCATATTCCCCTGTCGGTCGGCAAAACGAAATATCAAAATGATATTTAGAAATCGATATTTCATCGTAGGTTCGGATGACGAATCACATGTACTTTAAACGAGTCAGCACATCAGTAATGAATTCCAGAGTCCCAAATACAAACGAATTCGAATAATTGATAGTGACAGTGACTAAATCAATTCATTAAATCAGCGGTTTCAAAGTTTGACTTTCTCATTCACCTTCCAGCGAAAAGCCGAAATCACTTTCAAATTTCTTCAGTTCAACTTCACACGTCTTCAGTGCACTGAGTTCAAAAAAAATAAAATGACGTGTCTTGTTATTGAAAATAAGAAAGTGGTGTTTTTTGTTATTGTTCTATTTCTTCGAAACACATTGCGATTATTTCAATTCGCCAGCCTTGGTAAATCGTAAAGTTAGGGGAGAAATAAGACGGGACTACTTTTTGTGCGGATATTCACACATTCCAATGGTTGGAGTTTGGTTGTTGTAATTTTTGTATGGACGCCGGTTCGGCACATAAATTTTGCGCCTTAATGGCAAATAAAGGCCACAAATTGGAGAGTTTGTAGTCGTAGAGCATTAAATAAAAAGAAAATTCACGAAAATTTGATGAATACCGAAAATATCTCGTTCGTGGCTACAAGAAATATGAGGATCTTCACTCGCGACTGCGTCGCTCATGAAGATCCTCATATTTCTTTGTAGCCACTCACGAGATATTTTCGGTATTCATCAAATTTTCGTGAATATCCTCTATTTATTTTTTTTTGTCTTAAAATTTACCAAAATGCATAAAAAACAAAAAAACTCATTTCGAGATTTTGTTCCAAAAGTCCCACCCGGACCTGAATAAATCAAAGTTAGTATAATTTGCATAATTTATGCATGAAAAAAAAATCTGTATTATTATGTTATGTATCCCATAGTACTAAACCTTCATGCAAAAATTTATTCAAATAAGTGCTTTCATACAGAAGTTCTGTACAAAAAACTGATTTTTGCATCGTCGGTACAAAATGGCGGCTGGCAGCCATCTTGAATTTTGGACCGCACCGAAAAACTCTCGTTCTCATCCCATAGTCATAACAAAGGTACTCAAGAAGTTTCGTAAAGATTGGTTCATAAATACGGCCTCTAGCAGCTTTGCTTTTACAGTGCTGAAAGTAACACTAAATAAATCAAAGTTAGTCTAATTTGTATAATTTATGCACGAGAAAAAAACCCGTATTATATGTGATGTATCCCATGGTACTAAACATTTATACAAAACTTTATTCAAATCAGAACTTTCATACAGAAGTTCTGTACAAAAAACTGATTTTTGCATCATTGGAACAAAATGGCCGCTGGCAGCCATCTTGAATTTCGGACCACACCCAAAAACACTCTTACCCATCCCAGGGTCATTACAAAGGTACCCAAGAAGTTTCGTAAAGATCGGTTCATAAATACGGCCTCTAGCCCGAGCCATAGCCAATTGTACGGACAGAGGGACAGACGGACGATGGGCCATGACAATAGCTCAAATTTGACTTCGTCAAAGTTGAGCTAGAAATTGTATGGTATAAGGGCTATATAATAAAGGGGTGTATTAAAGATACCCCATCAATATATGACTAACCAATTCAATATGAAAGGCATGACTGACCAAAACTGAAAATTGGACACTGGATCATGAGCTAAAATAGAAACTTGGACAAGTGCGTAAAGGGTTAAAAAACTAAAGAATGGGTTAAATGATGAAGGGAGTGTATTAAAGAACAAATACAATAGATGAGTAACTAATTCACCATTAACCCTATGCACTCTGATGTCGAGTTTTCGACTTTTGCATCAGTTATTACCCATGTTTATTTCCCTTAAAGTTGTAAGAGGTTCAACAATTTATAATTTGATTGACAGAGCTCTTTGAGCTCTGTCAATCAAAATATAAATTGTTGAACCTTTGACAACATAAGTTGAAAATAAGTAAAGATTGGGAGATTTTAGATCCTAGCTTCAGAGTGCAGAGGGTTAAAAGCATGACTGACCAAAACACAAAGAGGCCCATGGGGCCTTAGGCGCTCACCTGAATCATGTTGCACCTAGTTGTATGGAACATTCTTGGTTCCTAACATAGCTGGAAAGGCACTGGAAATTTGTTTCTAAATAAATTTTATCAGTTTACTGGAGAATATCTATAGGCATTCTCCAGTAAACTGATAACATTTATTATTTAGAAACAATAAGAGATGCAATGTCCATTTACCATGTATATGTAATGCAGGGGTAGAAAATAATTTAGCACTCTACCAGTTAACATTTTAAGTCTGCCTATTGGCAGTCTCACATAAATTGTAACAAGGCAAATTATTTGTGCCCATGTTTTGTTCAACAATTCAGGTTCTTTCTTTCTGGCGTCTTCGATCTCCAGCTTTCCTGGCAGTTTGCTTGTGAAGAAATATTTCCCTAGCCATTTCTTAACAGCAGCTTCTTCATTTGGTAGCATTTGAAGTCTGCCCGGCAGTGCTAAATTATTTTCTACCCCTGTGTTACACATATACATGGTAAATGGAGATTGCACGTCTTATTGTTTCTAAATAATAAATTTTATCAGTTAACTGGAGAATGCCTATAGCCATTCTAGTGCAACATATGGTAACAGACTTCAAATGTTAACACTTTCCCTACTGATGACGCCATATGGCGTCATGCCTCAAACTACACCCATCTGGACAAATTACCCCACAGAGATAAGCATCAGCAAGGGGTGATCACTTTAAGATCTTAAATCTTAAAGTAGTTGCCCCTTTCTGCTGTAAATGGACTTTTCCCAGTCTCAAATGTTATGTATGCTGGTATGGGTCAAACCATTCAAATGCCCCAGTAGGGAAATGGTTAAAGTGCTCAACCCTTTGTGCATGTAAACTGTACAAGCTAAAAGCATAATTATTCTGATTACCAAATATAATTCAGTTGAAACCATTTAAAAGCCCCAGTAGTGAAAGAGTTAACTCTTTCACTACTGGGGCTTTTAAACGGTTTAATGCACACATGTATAGAATTGATGCTTGGAAAAGTCTATTTTCAGGAAAAAGGGCTGAACACTTTAACTATAGTGGCTTTGGCCTTTACTGGTACAACTAGGCATAATTCATCAATTGAGACAAACCACCCTTTGTTTCTAAATAAATTTTATCTGTTTACTGGAGAATGTCTATAGGCATTCTCCAGTGAACTGATAACATTTATTATTTAGAAACAATAAGAGATGCAATCTCCATTTACCATGTATATGTAATGCAGGGGTAGAAAATAATTTAGCGCTCTACCAGTTAACATTTCAAGTCTGCCTATTCTTAACAGCAGCTTCTTCATTTGGTAGCATTTAAAGTCTGCCTGGCAGACTTCACATGTTAACTGGTAGAGTACTGAATTATTTTCGACCCCTGTGTTACATATACATGGTAAATGGAGACTGCATGCCTTATTGTTTCTAAACAATAAATTTTATCAGTTAACTGGTGAATGCCTATAGCCATTCTAGTGCCAACATATGGTAACAGACTTCAAATGTTAACACTTTCCCTACTGATGACGCCATATGGCATCTTGGTTCAAACTACACCCATCTGGACAAATTACCCCACAGAGATAAGCATCCGCAAGGGGTGATCACTTTAAGATTTGAAGTGTGGCACCAGATAACACAATGCTTTAAATCTTAAAGTAGTCACCCCTTTCTGCTGTAAATGGACTTTTCCAACCCTCAAATGTTATGTATGCTAGTATGGGTCAAACCATTCAAATGCCCCAGTAGGGAAATGGTTAAAGTGCTCAACCCTTTGTGCATGGGTCAAACCATTTAAAAGCCCCAGTAGTGAAAGAGTAAACTCTTTCACTACTGGGGATTTTCAATGGTCATCATCCTCTTCTTAGACACTTTAGTATTCTTAATGAAACTCTTTATTTGTACCCATGTTCTGTTCGAGAGTTCGAGGTGTTTCTTTCTGGCGTCTTCTATCTCCAGCTTCCCTGGCAGTTTGCTTGTGAGGAAATATTTCCCGAGCGATTTCTTGACAGCAGCTTCTTCATTTGCTGACCATAATTTTCTACCCCTGCATTTGTTTCTTGTGATGTCCTTTTTTGTCATTGGAACATCAATAGGTGTTTTTTGGGAACTATCCTCAACATCACTGTTTTATTCTTCTAAAGGCTCTGAAAATAATGAAAACAGTTAAAATGACCCATACAGAGCCTGTAATAGTAATAAGCCATCAGACATGTCCAAACAAAATTGGCGAAAAAAAGCAAAAAACATGCAAAATTCAAGCACTTTTGCTCAAATTGTATCCATACGAGTACAACGTACACAATTATGTCCATCCAAAAGAATAATCCTTATTTCAGGTACTGTCCATACAGAAATACTAGCAAACTGTCCCATCTACAATGTGTGATTAGGGGATGAGGAGGGGTTTGCTTGTCCTTCTTTAAAGCTAATCGGCTTACAAAACTTTGCATGCTAACTTAGGTGTAGAAGATGGTTTATAGTGGGGTTTTAATTTTCCCGAAACCTTCCGACCTCTCGCTCAACCTCTGTGTAACATTTTGGAGGAGACAATACAATTCTGCTGGTAGTAATTGACGTTTATTATACATATACACTAGCAAACTGTGCCATCAATGATGGACGATTGGGGATGCGGAGGGGTCACTCTCTTACGACCGAATGGCTGGTGGGATTGTTACAAAATTTTGTGTGTTATCCCTTAGCATTCAGATGTCGATTTTTCTCGACTTTTTTTAATCTATTCTTACCCATAGTTATCTCCCCAAATGTTGTCAAAGGCTCAACGATTTATATTTTGATTGTCACAGCTCTTTGAGCTATGTCAATCAAAATATCAATTGTTGAACCTTTGACAACATAAAGGGAAAATAGTCAAGATTTAGAATTTTGAGATTTTAGCCTCGGAGTGCGAAGGGTTAACTAAAGAGTCCTAGAGGATTGTTCATACTGAGGTTTTAACAGTGTTGTGCCTAGGTCCAAATATCTGGGGGACAAATTTAGTAATTTCCTTGGTTGTGCGGGCCTTCATTTTTCAAGCGAATGATTGCTCTTGCGTGTCATCGCTTGCACAATTTTGAAAAGCAGTGAGCGATTGGTCACATATGCCAGTAACATGCAGAGAGCTACTTCTGAGATCTCGCTGCTTGCAAAATGAATTTTAAAAAGTAAAATCGGCGTCCGGAAGGCTATTTTGTACGATGGAACATGTCTCACAATGTGGACAAATGGAATCAGAAGATAACTTTTTCGACAATTAAATTAGTCAGGTAATGACAACATGTGACAAGCCAGACAAGGTATGATTTATTGGATTTAAATGAAGAATTGACTACAATTGTCAATTTGTCATTAATATAAATAATACTGGAATTTATAATGTGCAATTCAACAGTTGGGTAAAAAGGCACGCCTGGCAAAAAAGCAGAGAGCGACACATAGCGCACCTTAATTTTTTTAAAAATGAAGATCTGGTTGTGTGCCCCTTTCTATTAAAACACAGAGGCTTTCATGAAATTTTTAGGGACACCGACGATTTTAGGTGGGCAAAATTGTCCCCTGCCATCACTCTAGCCACAACACTGGGTTTAAATTTTTAACCTTTTTTACCACCTGCACCCCCCTGCATCGAACCCCAACCCTTCCCCACCCTTCTTCTCGCTTTAAAACCGCCCGCTAGACCGCCTTAGTTACATGTAGCATACCAAATTTCGTAACAATCGGACATGCCGACTGACCGTGAATCAGTAAGGGTATAATGATGTTGGTACATGTACTACAACAATGTCAAAAACAATATTAAAGTCCAATAATGTCCAAATTCCAAAATAATATAATCATTTAGCCACATTTTTTGTGGCACAATTTCAAAACAAACTTTGACATTTCACAAAAGCGCATCTATTGACAATTTTTTTGGAAATACATAATCACGTATTGAAATGGATACTGGTACGTAAAATGCGGAAAATAAAATCGCAAAGCTATTGGTTATGCCTATTCTGGGGCATTGTAAATATTCTGTAAAAAGCAATTGCTAGCCTCGTTACTGCTTGACTTGCGCTGTTCCATATTACCGTACCTGTACTGGGTCAAATTATCATGCGACACCCTTGTAATTTGACCCAGTACCAAAATTAATGGTACCGGTACTTTTAAAACACCAGTCTGTCGAGTTCAGCACCACATTTACTCTATTTAAAGTCTTCATTAAATAGGGACTAGAAACATGTGAAAGCGTTTTATTGAATTAAATTAAAATCAATATTTATGTACACACAAGAAATTAATAATTTTCCATTGGCATTTTTGTACGCAATAACCACACTTACAAAAACAGCCTGGACATCGAGTGCTGTGGAAGAATCATGAAATGTATAACCATGTGTAAGAAGTGATGAAAAAGTCAAGAAAACTTTACATCAGAGTGCCGGGGGTTAAATTGATGGTAATTTTATTGGAAACAATTTTTTTTCTAAAAAAATGTATCAAAGGGCCATAATTCTGCGATGGGCTGAGAAACACCAGTATCGAACTTGGCCTGTCTAAAAACAACTTCCAAACATTTGGTGTCAATCTGTCAAGGCTTTTGGCTTTGAATGGACGAAACCATTTTTTTCAAAAAAATTTAGTGTTCAAAGGGCAATAACTCTGCAGTGGATGAACTGAAAAAAACACCAGTATCGAACTTGATCGGTCTTTTATTGCTAAAATAACTTCTGAAACTTTGGTGTCAATCTGTCAAGGCGTTCAGCTAAATTAAATTAATGGAAACCAATTTTTTTCCGAAAAATTGTGTTTTCAAAGAGCAATAACTCTGCAGAAAGGTCAGGCCTGGCATTCTGAAAAATGCAGGAGGGCAAAAAATCGCTCTCCTCAATCAGCATAGGAGAGCAATTAGCTTTACACAGCAGTTTAAGTATCCAGTTGAACAAACTCATTGAAACTGAAACCAACAGACTACATCAGTGATTTTATTAACTTTACTTAGGTAAAGCGAAATCTCTTAGACATCTACAGTTAAAACTAGAAGTCCTGTCTTGAGATGCGCACAAATAGCACGTTGATATGCACGTTAATGTGCGCGTTATGGCCCAAGTAAAGCTATCAAATTCTGTACATATGGCCTGTGCACAAGCAATGTTTCAGCCAATGGACCTCCGGGTAACCCAGAGGTCTATTGGCAGAAACATTGCATGTGTTTACTATCAGTAACCAGGAGAACCTGCTGTGCTTTGGGTGCCATTCGATATGGCAATTGCGCGCAATTCCAACGCGCAATTAAGCCTACATAAGCGCACTATTCGTGACAGGACTTCTAGTTTTAACTGTAGATGTCCCACTCAACAACCGAACACACACTTGACAAGACCTGTGTGTGTACCCAGACACCTGTTGTCCTAAAAAGTCATACGCCTACCACTACCACCTCGGGGGGGGGGGGGGGGGGGGGGGGGAGGGGGGGAGGGTTGAAGGTGGTAGAGGTAGGCGTATGACTTTCTTGGACAACAGGTCTGCTTGAATCTACAGCCACATCCTGGTGCAAGTGCTTCAACTGACAGGATAGTAGTAATGGTAGTATTGTATAGTGTAAATATTCCTTGAATAATTACCCCTCAAACTGTGATGTCAGTTATTGAACTTGAAACTGACAGAAAAAACAATATTGCTGTGACCCATTTTGCTTCAAATGGTTGCAACTGTGTTTGGGTATGGTTGCAGCCATTACCTTTCACCACTAAACTACTTTCAAAATGAAATTACGTGATGTTATGTGACTTCGAAGTTAAATTACATTTTTGCTTTACAACAAAAATTTAATGTGATCATAATACATGTAATCTCAATCATCTCAGACCAAAATATTTAGGAGGGCAATTTTTCGCTCTCGTTAATTCTTTCAGGAGGGCAGTAAGGAGAGCTAAAAAATCGCTCTCCTGAAATTGCCAAGCCTGAAAGGTTCATTCTAAAGGAGGCCACTGTGTCAATGGCCCCACTTAAATTAATCTTTTGACCCATACAATTTGGGGTCAATGGGTCATAATACCTTATTTGGCCTACATTCATAGAAACCAGTTTTGATAAAGAGTGAGGACCAAATTCAGCAATAAATCAATCCTTGATGTAAAAAAAAAATAAAAACTTGAAAATTTGAAATCTGCTGCCTGGAGGCAGCTTTAAAAATTTTAAGTGGTTATTCCTTTACATCGAGTAAATCTACTAACTTTAATTTTTTTGTGTCCACCCTTGTTTTTTCTGACCGTTGGTGTGGATATTGAGACAGAAGAACTAAGAAGTTATGTAATAAAAATGACTTCTAAATAGTTTAGACCATGGTGCATCTTTTGTTATACAAATGTAGTAACTGTTATAACAGTTAAACTCAGGGATGCCAATACGCATGGACCCCAAACAACTGAAAATCTAAATTACATTTTATAATCCAGACATGCAGATGCCAAAAGCATCTGCGATGAGTGCCAAGGGCACTCATGCTCAGAAGGACATGGGGGGTGGGGGGGGGGGGGGGGGGGTGCGGTCTCCCCAAAACAATTCTGGAAATGAACCCTCAAATGGAGCTCTCTGATGGCTTTGGAGTGAAAATGCTGTGATTTTTATTGCTGTGAAAATGTCATTTTTTTATCCAGCAAGTTGGAATTTCCCTCTTTTCTGTCAGAAAAGACAGAAATTCAAACTTGCTGGTTAAAAAAGTAAATCTGTACATGTTTGTTAACCTCCTTCACCCTGATGTTGAGTTTACTCACTTATTTCATGATCCATGATTATCCAAGATTATCTCTCATGGAGTCATCAAAAGTTCATCAATTTATATTTTGCCATATCAAATTTTGTATTTACACAGGATGCACGAGGTCTCATGTAAGTATAAAAAGGATGTAGACGAATTATCACAGCATGCAGATGCCTTCAGCATCTGCATGCTGTGATAGTTTGTCTACATTGTTTTTGGACGAATGACCAATTGGTTGTCTCAGAAACTTTAATTTTATGCCCTGTCTATGACTTTACAAAAAGATTTTACCTTTACCCATGGATATACAAGTAGAGCTATAGAGATTAACACATTTCATTTTAAAGCCAAAAGCCTGTAATTTAATTCATGCCCATTGTTACAGATAACTGGTAGCTCAGCAGACGTACATACGCCTGATTTTCAGGTCAGAAGCGTACACACTTAATCCATTTCATCTCGGTACTATCATTAAAAGCCTTAATGGCTTATTATGCACTGTGCTGCCTAATTAGGTTCCAAGTTTCTGCAGGGCTTATATTTCGACGAGAATCCGAGAATATATTCTCGTAAAGATTCTCGCAATTTGTTAGAAATCCAACGGTGTTCTCATAACGCCGAAAAACTAAATTTCACACCTCTGTTAGTTTGTTGTTTTAAGAGTTATAGTCTGTATCTATTAGTCGAGTATTTTCTCGCGGTATCCTACTGTTTTCTCAAAACGCTGAAAAGTCGCTTTTCGTTATGTTGTGTTGATTATTATATAAGTTAATCTTTTACCTTGCACAAGTTTTCAATTGTTTATTATAAATATGATATATAATATTATTAGAACCGGCTCTGTTCGTCGAATGATATTCATATTTATATGGTTTTACTGAGGTGGTGAAACGTTAGGCCTACAGACATCGAAGGCTTATATAATCACTGCATAGGGTTATTTCCGGTCGTCAAAGTCAAAGTTTGATTTATTTTAGCTCACATGTGAAACCGCAACCAGACTTTTTTCTTAAAAACCGCGTTGCACCCGG
This sequence comes from Pictodentalium vernedei, assembly GCA_031216915.1. Taxonomy (NCBI): domain Eukaryota; kingdom Metazoa; phylum Mollusca; class Scaphopoda; order Dentaliida; family Dentaliidae; genus Pictodentalium; species Pictodentalium vernedei. The sequence continues at coordinate 327,165,356 of CM062295.1, forward strand.
AACCGAAGTAAAATATCATAACTCACGAGTTCTGATAAGTACACATCACAGGGACTAGTGCGTCACGCTTTCTACGTATGTCGTCTGCTGACTGCATTGCGGCGTTAAAGAAATGCGCACTTTGAGTTGAAGATCATCGGCCCTACTGTTGCTACCATTGGACTTAGTGGAGGATGTATGATTTGAAACGATTAGGAGCATAAATGACTCAGTTCAAGAACCTGGTGTAAGTCTCGCATTCATTGATTACGTGCAGAAGGCTTCCATCTCAAGCATCCACTCTCAGGGTTTTTCCTGGGTGACGACAGGGGCAGAATATGGGCCCCATTCCCAATGGCAAATAGGCTATATTTTTCCCAATTCCCAATTCATTAAATTCACCTCTCACAACTCATAATTATTAGAGTAAAGGACTGTATGAACATGTAAATAGCTAACAATCGAGTCAAAAGACTCATTTTAGTGTTTATATATGCCAAATAGGCCAAGATGTTGTTTTTAAATTCATTATCCCTTTAGAAATGCCTGTTTTTGTTTCTTTCAATGATGGCACAAATTCCCAAAATGAGACAAAATACGCTAAATTTCCCAATCCCATGGGCCCAGGCCCCTTTCCCAAAAAGGGTAGGAAAACCCCCGACTCTACAGTATTTGGATGCGAATGTGGACTTTTCTTCTGTCTTCAAAAGGGAGCGCGATGACTCAGACGGTAATGTGTCGAACTTGAGATCTTGTGTTCTAGGGTCCGATTCCCACCATCGTCATCGCGTTGTGTCATTGGGTATGACACTTCTTGTCCATGTGTACAATGACACTGTGTGATGGGGCGTACTGCACGCCAAAATACACAGGTCCTCAACCCCTCTAACCCTGTCTGTGCTGTGCATCGCGTGGTACAGTCAGGGATTATGACTTTGGGGGAGCTGACAGGTACTCGTCGCGGCCCGCTGATTCTCTCTGATACTGTAGCATCCTCCACCAATAAACCTGTCACCGACTCGATATGACGCTATTTATTTATTTTCGACTTTATTTTAAATTATTTAACATAGTGCTTTCTCCGCTTTTTCTTACTTTTTACTGCTACATGTTCTCATCAGTCACCAAAGTGGCTTAGTGATAATTTTTTCGGCATTTTGAGATAGTCTCAAATATTAATGTATCAAGAATACTTCGGGTCTTCTCCACTTATTTGATACCGACTATAATCCCCTGCCTATTGCAGGGCTTGCCTTGAGTCGGGGCTGCTCAGCCCAGGCCCCGAGATCAGCCCCGAGGAGCACTTGCTGGGGGCTTTTTTTCAAGCCCCGACATTTTCCACAAAAAAGCACTAACAATAATGGACAAAACGGAAATCAGCCCCGAAAAGGCCCCGACCTCAATATGTGGGGCACTTTTTTTAGGCCCCGACCATTTTACTCAAGGCAAGCCCTGCTATTGTTCTCTTTTGACGCTAACTAAATCAGCTCAATAATTTAGTTTTTCGGCGTTTTGAGATACATCCATTTGAAAAATTCGAAATAAATGGGTGGGTCAACTCGGCCCCCAAAGCTGGGTCAACTCGGCCCTGTCGGTGGGCCGACTTGACCCGGGAAAATTGCCGGGGCCGACTTGACCCGGAACCGGTTATCTCCCCTAAAGTTGTCAAAGGTTTAACAATTTATATGTTGATTGACAGAGCACTTTGAGTGATGGCAAATTGAAAAATTGGAAATTTGAGATTCTAGACTCAAATAGAGTGGCTCCGGATGATTCTGGCGATTCCGGTGTTTAGTAGCACTGTCCAATCAATAGCAATCTCTTACAGTGCTACACTATCAATTCATGCATTTCGCACCATAACTTCAAAAATACGCAAAGTCATGTCAGCACTCAGCAGAATTACACATGTATACAGTAGCGGTAGGTGCTTATAATAACAATGTAGTCCATTCGGGCTTGGATAGCTATTAATTATTGCGATATCTACGGTTGATTCACACACATTGTCAAATCTTTTTGACCTCCATTGTTGTCGTCTTCAACGTTTTGGTCACGTGCACCCCTTTCTAAAGGGTCCAGGTCGTTTCGTCCCGGGATGTTTCATACCCTACTTGTTGGGACGTTTCGTCCTCGTGGCATGGGTGGGGTGTTTCGTCCCCTATTGGGGACGAAACGTCCCACTTCAAAAAACGAGGACCCCTGGGATTCAATGTGAACATAAGTTTTCTCGAAGTTGGTCGTTCGATAATGGAACAGGACAACCCACCCGCAGGACTTTCCTGATTTTAGGGGGCGGGTTGTCCCGACTCAGACCTTGTTTTACTATTTTTTTTTAATTTTTCAGCTAATGTAATCTCTATCCATCCCCCCCCCCCCTCCACACACACACACAATTTCGGAAAAGTGATAGTTGGAAAGTCGATGTAATATACCGCGGTTAATTATATTTATAACACTCATCTTTACATGAATTTATATTGGGGACGAATATTGGGGACGAATATTTAATTAACTTTTTGTCAAGGATTCATACCTGTATTTGGGTACGAAGCACTTCAATTACAACTGCTAGATTTTCCCAGCCGTGAAAAGGCACATAAAATATCACAATCGAAAAATAAGATGTTTCACAACTGGAAAACTAGCTGGGGCAGATGAGAAGCCCGTGTGTGCTGGAGGGGGGGGGGGGGGGGTGGAGCAATGACACTTGTGAGGTTTTGGGTTTTTTTTGACTGAATGGGTCTGGAAACGTTGTTGATTAAATAAATTCAGGTTAGTACTATGTTCTCGATGCTGTTTGTCTCGAGGAGTAGTAAATTCAATTAGGGCGTTTGTAAATGAGCCCAATATCTTATCCGGTCATACATTTAACTTGATAAATTAAAATGTAAAAGCAGAAAAATGAATTAAAAATACAGGCCCGTTGCGATTCTATGCGGGTCTGAGATGTTTTATTTCTTGATTGGAACCGCAATCGACCAATAAAAAAATCAATCGTGAGAAAGGATGAGGAGAGCCCCTGTCAAATTGAAAGTCATGGATGCTATTCAGGGAGGGTGGGAAAGCTCACAATGTATTTTCCAATTTTTTTTTTTTTATTTGCCCATGATAATCGTTTATGGTGATAATAGCTAGGTGGGGATTTTAACATTTTGAATAAACAAAATCATACCACCTGAAACGGGAACTCTGGGGCGTAGCTGGAAAAGGGGGGGGGGGGGGCAAACAAAAAATAGTGCGACGCCTCCAAATACGATATGAGAGCAAGAAATTCCTTTTTTTTTTCCCGGGAAGAGCCCCCCCCCCCCGACCCCAAGAACCCTATGTACGAGGCGGTATACCCCATGTCCTTGACTCCAACCTATGGCTTCCGGCCCTCGCCAATGAAAAGTACTTTCCTACGTAGCTGAGGGATCTTGGCCGTGATTAAAGGTTGGATTAAAACGATGTAGGGGACTGAGGTTGTTGTCCCCCGTTATCGAGATAAAAAGAAGGGACTCGGAAATCACCTCGCGAAATCGTAGACCAAATGCACCAGCATTGTGAAAGCAAACTGCAGCTAGAAAAAAAAAAAAAAAACTATACGTTTTACAGAATTCATTTCCAGAATCGGGGAAGTGATTGAAGGAAAATACAAATAGGAGACATTTCTTCCCAAAACACATGTGCATGCGACACAAGCAAGACGTACAGAATGTCACACAGGATCAATCACTCGATCAATCAATTGTTAATACAAATCAGTGGCTGGCCAAAGAGTTATTATTAGTGGCCAAATGTGCTACTGTGTACCTGTTGTTTAATACGTCGTTAATCCCTTTCACTCATCCACACCGGATCACTAATATTGACACCGAACGACACTGGCTGAAATTTCATGAAAACACTCCAGCCGGTGTCGAGTGGAATGAGATTAAATCACTCTGTGCGTACTGTCCCGTACGCCTATACAACGAAACTTACCCTTTTATTTCAATCAAAATTACGAAAAAAAAAATATTTAACACACTCACCTCATTGTCCTCTCCATTGGTTACGCTCTTATTCAGCGGACATTCCCAAAAGAAAACGCTCTTAGTCTTGTTGATCATGTCCTCTCCATTTCCACGAGGCACCATGTGCTCAAGTTATTTGTATTTTTCTTCATGTTCTTGACGAAAGCGTGCGACGTGCAATGGTCAGTGACGTAATTCTGACGTCGATGACATCATTAAAAAGTGGTTCCCAGCCTTCACTCACGCTGCATCTATTGGTTGTCTCCCTTATAGAGCACCAGTATAATGAGTTAATTTGAATACACTTCTCAAGGTCACGTGACTATAGAAAAGTGTGTGAAGACGTGTATCAGTACTTTCTTTAGGCGGCAATATGAGGACTATTAGATTTTCACTTCAACCGATGTAGATCGTCAAAACGAGCTCAAAAAATGAAAATCCTTTCGAGAACTCGAGTGTAAGTCCTCACAAAGTAGGTAGGTCCTCGAAGTGTTGGTGTGCATTCAAGCCTAAGTCCTCGAAACGTTCTATATACAAACACACGGACACACACACGCACTCTTCAGTCACTATATGCCACCCGACTTAAGTCGGGGGACATAAAAATAACAAGAGCAATGTGAAGCATGTCATATGCCCGCGACGATGTCATAAAAGATTAGGTAAGTCTCTCAGGGGCATAACCAAAATCAAAAGGAAACTTCCTCTAGACACCAACAATGCATCACAAAATAAAAAAATTGATTGGCGTCAGACAGAAACCAAATTCAAGATGGCTGCCATAGAAGCTATAATGAACTGGGCACTGGCAGCCATCTTGGTTCAGTTGACTGGTCCAAAATTGAAAGGAAGCTTTCTCAAAACACAAACAATACATATGCAAAATAAAATTGATTTCAGTCAGCATTCATTAGTTATTGGATGGAAACCAAATTCAATATAGCTGCCATGACAGCCACATTGAATTGGTTATCTGATCCAAAAACGAAAGGAAGCTTCCTCTGGAAACAATAATGCATAACCAAACTAGAGCCTGTAATCGCTCACCTGGAATGACATATAAAAATCGCGACATCGACGCCATAGCTGCGACGGGTGGTGCAAGCTCACAAAATTCTAAGTTCATCAAGGGCCAAAACTCCAAGAAAAATATTTGGAACAACACATGCATTGAACAATGGCTAGACATCAATAAGATACACTTACATGCCCAATATAAAGTCATTCCCTCAAGTATTTCAAATGTTATTGAGTTTTGAAACTCGTTGGTCACAGACAGACCGACATGAAACTCGTTGGTCACAGACAGACCGACAGACAGACTGACAATGCCACTTATAGAGCTGCTAGTCGCAGCTAAAAATGTGATTTCCCATAGGCTTTCCATGGTAACTATGAGCTGCAATTGTGACCATGTTTGCAACATTACATCAAAATTACATGAGGATCATTGGTAGAAGGTGTCCCAGTCTTCAATCAAGTGAAGTTTCAAAACATTTGAATCCATCAAACAGAATCATAGAATGTCTCTGGTGGCCATATTTTCCAGCCAACGGGAACAAAAAGAGGATCGTTTGTATAGACCATTTTTGCCAAGTTTTGGTTCACGTCAGCTCAATAGTTCCAGAGAGAAGATGAAAATGTGATTTCCTATAGGTTTTTTCTATTGTAATTATAAACTGCAATTGTGGCCATGTTTGCAATACGATCAACATTAAAATGAGGAACGTTGGTGGAGGATGTCCCAGTTATCAACCATGCAAAGTTTCCCTGTAGTTTCAGAGGAGAAGAGTTTTTAAAACTGACCAATCAAAATCAAAAAATGCCTCTGGCGGCCACGTTTTTTCACCCAACAGGAATAAAATGAGTAACAGTTGTAGAGAACCTCTCATAGACAATGCCTGCCAAGTCTGGTTCACATTGGCTCAGTACTTTCAATGAAGATGATGAAAATATGATTTCCTATAGGGTTTCTATAGTAACTATAAGCCACAATTGCAGCCATAATTGCAACCCAATGAAGATTAAAATGAGGATAATTAATAAAGGGGGTTACAGTCATCAGTCACACTAAGTTTTCAAACCATTTGGCCCTGTAGTTTCAAAGAAGATTTTCTTGAAAATGCACACATTTATAAATTCTGTTTTCAACAAAAAAAATCAGTAAAAGAAGGTTAAATATTTTTGAAAAGTTAAAAAATTTATAGTAATTTATATATTTTTTATACTTACCAATGACCCAGACTTAGCTGGTGCTAACCCCTTAAAATCAAGGGCCAAACACAAATTTTGCCCCCCAATCCCCAAAATTTGCAACAAAATCCGAAATTTCAATGTCCTATGTGATCCTCCATACCTTTTATCCACTGCGTATGTGCAGTGTCAATGAGGTCTCGAAATTGGTGCCAATTGTCATTCTTACAACCAGTGCCTGGTAAGCTTTATGTAATCAGCGGGGAGGTATGAGTTCCCAACTCATGGGAGGGCCATCCCCGTCTGGGTCATTGGTAAGTATAAAAAATATATAAATTACTATAAATTTTTTAACATTTTTATACTGTACCAATGACCCAGACTTAGCAGAATAGAAAAAAGGCTGATGGGCCTAGGACATAAAGGAAAATCCAATAGGCTCAATTACATGTAATTATCCCCTCAAGGAGAAGAGGAGAACAGGTTTTACATGTATCTTTCTTATTTGTATCAAAAAAGAAAGACACAATACCCTTCTGTAATTGAGCACAATAACATCAATGATCTCCATTAACATCCAGTATAACCCGTTATACTAATATTTTTAAAAGGAAAGCCAATAAATAAAGGAAGTCCAGTGAAATGAGACTTTATACTCATTAAAAGTGTCCGAGGATTGTATATTAATGCCCGTATGACACATGACATATACAATTGTTTCACACCGAGCTACACTTTAAAAATATTACATGAATGAGTTAAACATTAGTTTACACTTTAAAACCATCCCGGTACCGACTCCAGAGGAGGTATTCCCTTGCTTTTTACCAGAGCGAAGAGGGCAGCAGGACAGAGTAGCTGCCGAAACAGAAAGCCTGCATAACTATAGTTGCAGCTGTTTAGTGGACGACATTCTGAGCAACAGATAAAGGATCTAAACAACGCAGGTCACCAGAAATGGACTCAATATTTCTAAGATAAAAACTTGTGAATATCGAAGGCTGAGACCAATATGCAGCCTTCATCAAATCGCTAATAGCAACACTATTAGTATAAGTCCAAGATGTAGACAGCGCTCTTACTTCATGCGCCAAAATCTTAAGCACAGACTGCTGAGTTGAAGATAATTTTTCATAAGCAGTACGGATAGTTAATTGAATCCACCTTGCAATAGAATGTACCGTAATGTCCCTTTTATTAGGCAGCAAAGACAGAAAGAAACGTTTACGTCCCTTTCTGATATAAACTCAGATCTACGTTTGTAAATATGAAAAGTTTTTTACTAACTTAGATAAAGAGACGTTAGATCCAATCTGTAAGCTATCATGATGTGCATAGGTATCAGATAGCATAAACCTATAACCCTTAATGGTAACAGGCTGCAGAGTGATCTCATCAAACAAGTAGACTAGAAAATTAGCAATGTCTGGAATGGAGGGATCATAAATATCAATAGAATGATCCCTACACCACCGACAAAAAAAACCTTCCACTTAGCAGCATAATTTAGCGAAGAGAAGGTCCTCCTACAGTTAGAAATTGCGTCCACTGCTCGTCCTGTAAATTGCTTGCGATGCAAGAAGGACCGCATAATGGAAATACGTGAAGGCTGAGACCTTGCGGGTTGTGGTGCAGTGTGCACGATTTCCCCTGCGAAAGAAGATCCTCTCATGGAGGAAGCTTCCGCGGCATGTCCCACAGCAGACACCTGAGTAGATTTATCCATGGTCTCTGGGGTGACAGAGATGCTACCAACAGAATTTTGCAGTGAGATTGCTTTTCTTGAGCAATATCTGCTGAATCAATGGTGCTGGAGGATACGCATATCCTATCATTCCGTCCCAAGAGATCGCGAGAGCGTCTACTGCAAACGCTCGAGGATCTGGACATGGCGACACATACGTCTGCAACTGATTGTTGAGATGCGTCGCAAATAAGTCTATCATCGGATGCTCCCATTGTTAGCAAATCTGATTGAATACTCGTTTGTTGAGAGTCCATTCTGACGGCAACATGCTCTAGGACAAACAGGATTCTTTCCGTTAAGTTGAATAACGGTATGGAATGAGTGCCTCCCTGGTTCCAAATATACGCTACTACCGTCGAATTGTCGGACAGAATTTGCACGTGTGCATTCTGAATAATGTTCCTCCAATGACGTAGTGCAAGCCAAATTGACATCATTTCTTTGATGTTGATGTGCTTGTTTAGGAACTGTGGATCCCAAAGACCCTGGCAATTCGAATCCGCCTGGCTCTAGGTTGCACCCCATTCTGTTTGACTGGCATCCGTCATAATCGTAAAACTCGGATCCGGCGATTGCAGTGGAACTCCCTGAGTTAACCACTGAATATCTGCCCAAGTCTGAATCTCTTGTTTGACTTGATTCGACAAGACGATGTTCGTATAGAGCGAATGAATCTTGACACTCCAATTCTGAGTCAAAAAGATTTGGAGTGGCTGAGTATGTAGACGCCCCATCGGAATAAGATCCACGGCAGCTCCACACAAACCTATCAGTCGCATGAATTCTCTCGCTGTGACTTCGTCGGAGTGAAGACAAAAGCGAGCGTAACAACTGATTAATTTCGCTCTGGTTAACAGCAGACGAACGAGATAGTTGTGCGTCTCGAAGCTCATTCCCAGGTGGGTGAATGACATGGACGGCATCAGATCAGACTTCTTCTCGTTTATTATAAAACCGAGACGTCGGAGCAGTTGAAGCAGATTCTGAACATTGTTCTGAAGCGTTAACTCGTTGCCGAACCTCTGAAAAATGTCGTCCAGGTAGGCAGACGTTACCGCAGATGAATGAGCTCAGAAATGAGTCATTACCGAGTTCATTATTCAAGTGAAAGCCCAGGGCGCAAGATTCAGACCGAAGCACATCGCTCGGAACTGATAAATGACTCCTAGGACAGCGAAGCGGAGATACTTTCTGAACGCCGGATGTACCATGACGTGAAAGTACGCATCCTTGAGATCTATGCTCGCAGCATAGTCTTTCACTCGAATGCTCGCTCTGACCGAACGAATGGTCTCCATATAAAATTTTGGAGCCATAATCAGCTTGTTTATCCAGCTTATCTATGACTGGACGAAACGAGCCATCTGGTTTCAGAACCAGAAACAGATGGCTGTAGAAACCTGGTTTTCTACGACCTCTATCGAGTTCTTCTCCTGAAGAGATTGGATTTCTAATAGAAGTGAACTTCTCTTCTGAGGATTTTACGGAAGCTGAGTCCATCTTGGACTTCAAGTTAACGGAGGCTTTCTTTTGAAGGACAGTTTTAGCCTTCTGAAATGACCCCTTGAACCCAAGGGTCGTCCGTAATCGACAACCAATTGGTTAAGCAACTCGATAACCTTCTGTCCACTGGAACACGATAGAGGTTTGCACCATCACTTCGTGGACCTGCGAGTCTTGCGGGAGGAGAAACCACGTCGTCCACGACCCGCACCTCGCCCCGTCGACCTATGGGTGTCTGACTGGTTGTCTCATCCAGTATTACAGCCCCTACCTGAGTCGCTACCTTGACGGTCTCTGGAGTAAGACCTAGAGGACTTATAAGAACCTCTATAGGAACTTCTCTTGGACATACTCATCCCAGAAGTGCCTGTCTTACTCTTCTCTGCTGAATCCGACTTTTTAGAAGCGGACTTGAACAGCAGAGAGTCTGAAGCTTTCTTAGTAATTTGATCATAGATCAAGGAAAGCTTGCTGTCGAAGAGAAGCTCTCCGGAGACTGGAGCGACTCGAAGAGAGTTTTTCACCTTACGATCCATGCAAGTGGATGCAGCCAGGGCAGCATCACGTTTAACTAACTCCAGATTTGCCACTGAAGGGGTGGAGTTATACGGAGAGTATGCTATGGCCCTTGAAAGAACTCTTAAGGAAGTTTGAACATCCTGGAATTCTTTTCCTTCGAGACGTAATGATAACGCTCTGGTAAGGTGATCTGTGTACGATGATGCATCTAAGGTGATCCTGTTAGATGAGATTGTCGTATCCAACATCATGGCTGGAATAGACATAGACGACGGCAAAGACAATTCTAGGTCTTCAGCCTGGTCGTCCAGACGCAGAGGAACTCTCAGAATGCCCTGTCCTGCCGTTTCAAATTTATTCCTTGAATTGATGAAAGGCAGCTGTAGAACATTGGCCGATAAGAAACTGGACTTGCCCGTCTTGGAGGCAAGTTTGAATATAGCGTCATTCAAAAGATCAAATGTCTGTGAGACATTTCTGGACAGAGTCAGAAACTCAGGGACGGTGTCCCTAATCCGACCGAAAAAGTCTGTGTCCAGCGACGCTATCAGTCTCTTATCCGGCAACGCAGCATTTTGGTCCAGAGGAACAACATCCAGAAGGTATTGCTGGATGAAATCTACGGCTACCTTATGTTGCTCCGAAAGGGAAAATTCCATCTCCTCTGAATCCCTTTCTCCATCCGGCTGGACCACTTGATAATCTCGGTCGTCCCTTGATGACTCTGCAGCAGAACGAACCGACCCAGCTTCCTCAGACAATTCCTCATTGGAAAAGGTTTCTGACGTCTGCTGGGATGCTGCGATAAGATGAGCTATCTGCAATAGCAAGTCCGTTACGGAGGCCTGTGGAGCCGCGGTCTAACATGATTTAGCCGCTGGAAGCTCCTGGGACGTTGAATCTTGCATACTGCTTTTATGCGCACGTCCCGATTGTAAAGGCCTTGTATCCCTGGCTACCGGATGGCGTGACCTGGTCGACGTGGAATCCCTGGTCGGCGAAGCTGGCTGGATATCAGCGGTCACGTAGCCAAGGTGCGGTCGTGTGTGCTGCCATGAGGATGAGGAAGCCGATAGACTAGTCTCTGCGGACTGTCTATGTTTCGGAGCATCCCGAGCAGATGGAGTGGATGTATGCTCCGACTGACTAGCATCACGTACAACAACATCTGGTCCCAGATGTTGCTGTAAGAGAGAGGGGCCTCTCTCGCTCGCGGTCCGGGTGGACCTGGACGAACTAGCTACCGGACTGACAGGCTTCCTCTGTACTATCCTCGGATCCATCATCGCTGGGTGTGCACGTTCAATGTTTATAGTGCTTGCATCACCCAAACTACTTCCCTGGACAGCAACAGACGAACCCGGCTGCTGAGCCATTCGATGAGTGGTCACTACACCGGGCGAGCTAGCGGACAACAATGCCGTCGATCCTACTAGCGACCTCTTAGGCAATTGTTGTATTTCCATGAGCACTAGTTCTTCGTTAGACTGCAACGATGGAGGCACACTTGTTGAAGACATCACGGAAACATCACCCTGTTCTTGTTCCTCTGAAAAAGAGACTGATAAGCTAGAGTGACCTTGCGGGGAGAGGACAGACATGGAACCCTCACTGCTAACAATATACCGTGACACACGTCTCCAACGTTTGTCATTCCAATTGGCACACACTGAGAAAGAATTAGTGTGAGTACATAGACTACAAGAAACACAATTAACATGAGAATCAGAGGAAGATTTCCTCGCATTACAATTTGAACAATATTCTTTCGTCATGAAAAAATATAAACAGTCATAGTACTCGCACTAACCCTTGAAACAAAGATACATAATATAATATAATCCATTATAACATTTCGAAAAAATAATTTTAAAAAAAAAAAAAATTTTGAAAAATTTTCAGAAGAGCCCAAGTTCCCAATGGGAACAATGTGCCCAAATGGATCCCAAAAAGCCTAAGTGTGGACAAAAATTTTAAAACATTTTTAAAAATTAATGTAACTCTTACGGACAATATTAATGTATCTGGCTATGAGCAGAACTAAACAGAAGACAAGTAATCACTATCAGAACTAACCATTGTCAACATAAACAAAAGTGTACAAAAACCGAGGGGGCACGGAGACATTGTGTACTAATGCATACTGCACGTCGATGGTGCACCTGTCTTCAATCAATGCTAACCCTGCTTGTTTGGAGTTGGTATGTTGGGGAGCTGACAGTTGCTTGCCGTTGCTCGGTGGTTCTCTCTGGGTACTCCGGCTTCCTCCACCCGTAAAACTGTCACGGTCATGGTTAGCCATTGTGCAGAAATATGTGACCTTAACCACCGATAAATAAACAACAACGGGAAACATGACTCCAGGCACTGTAAACATGGCCCAAAATCAGTCACCAATTTAAACACTATCCGATGTAAAACAGAAACTTCCAGAGAAGAAACTGCAGTACATCGGATGGTAGATGCAGATCACAATGCCTAAACACCCAAGGATGAGGACGTAAACATGGGGAAAAACAGAATAATCATTCTGTTACCAAGCCAAAACTCCCTAGAAATTTTAGTAAAAAAATTACAAAAATTATGCCAAAAGCATGGGAGAATAGCAAGGGGGGAATACAGGAAAGGGAGAGAGGAAACACTGAACAAACAATGGTAAATTCATAGCAAGAATGACAACATCAGGGCCATGCCCCGAAATTAGGGAACATGAAATAATTTCGTAAAAAAATTATAAGTTACAGACCTGATCATATCCTGCCACTGTTTCATCCTCTCATCCTTCTATTTCCTCCTTAGATCCACCATTTCTTCCATAATTATGTGTCTGGCATCATTTAAACTGAGATTTACAGCTCAAATATCAGTGAGGTGTTACTGAATTTAGGGCCAAACAAAGAATGACAATTGGCGCCAATTTCGAGGCCTCCTTGACACTGCGCATGCGCAGTAGATAAAAGGTATGGAGGAACACATAGGATATTGAAATTTCGGATTTTGATGCAAATTTTGGGGATTGGGGGGCAAAATTTGTGTTTGGCCCTTGATTTTAAGGAGTTAGCACCAGCTAAGTCTGGGTCATTGGTACAGTATAAAAATATTACAACTTTTTTTCAGACAGTATTCTCTTTTCAAAATAGCTTTGGATAGGTTAAAGGGTTACAGGAAACACATTACTCCACTTTTGTCAAATCTTAAAAGATATACAATAATTACTGTCATCTAAGCTGACATGATTGCAAGAGAATGTACACAAAAACTTCTCCTGGTTTTCCAAACATCTGTCAACAATCAAGATTTTCTGATAAGTAATAGTAATAATAATATACACATTTATATAGCACCAAAATTATAGTTCAGAAGATATAGAACCATATTCTAAGGTGCTGTACATGTTACTGAGCTCATGCAAATATACAAACCGAATATATGCAGTATCTTACAGTCCAGAACATCACTTATAGGCTTTTTGAAACAGGTATGTTTTGAGATCTTTCTTGAAAAGGTTGACATTTGACAGTCTTTTTAGGTGTTCTGGTAAATTATTCCACAAGTGAGGGCCAGCAAATGAGAATGACCTATCTCCAAATGTCTTACACCTATGTTTTGGAACATGTAGCAGCATTTTACCACCGGACCTCAGGTTGTATTGACACACATTCTTGGTATTAAGGAGTTCTTCTAAGTAGGCTGGTGACATGTTGTTTTGTGCCTTAAAAACTAATAATAAAGTTTTGAAAATTATTCTGTACTTGACTGGCAGCCAGTGCATATCCCTTAGAACAGGAGTGATGTGTTGAGATCATGATATCCCACATACCACTCGGGCTTATGCATTTAGTACCATCTGCAGGCGAGAGTACTGATATTGTGGAAGGTTGAACAGTAAGGCATTACAATAATCCAAATGTGAAGTTACAAAGGCATGAACTAGGGTTTTTGCTGAGTCTTTGGTGAGGGACTGTCTTATCTGTTTAACTCTGTATAGACCTCTGAAAGCCTTATTGTATATATTTGTAACATGTCTGTCCATAGACATGGTAGAATCAAAGAAGGCACCAAGATTACATACACTGTTACTTGCACTGATGGCGGAATCTTCTACCTTCACTGAATTGATGTCAACTTTAGTGAGTTGTTGTCATGAACCAATTATTAGGAATTCAGTCTTATCATCATTTATCATTAATTTGTTTGAAACCATCCATGTTCAAATGTCCGAAATACATGATTCAATAGGTTCTAGAGCATTAGTTTGATCCTTGATTGATGGTCGAAAAGAGAAATAGATCTGTGTGTCATCAGCATAACCATGGACGTCAGGCAGGTGAGATTCAATGATGGTGAACATTTTTGAAATATAGAATAGAAACAGAACAGGACCAAGGCAACTGACCTGTGGGACTCCACATTCAAGATGGAAGTCTTTTGACAGATTACCGTTTATTGATACACGCTGCTGTCTATTCTTGAGGTATGATGATAGCCAGCTAGCAGCAACACCATTAAGTCGAAAATCAGAATTCATTGTCTCTAGAAGAGTTTTATGACAAACAGTGTCAAAAGCAGCACTTAGGTCCAAAAGAACAAGCAATGTTACCCTTCCAGACTCCATATTAAGGAGGATGTCATTCTGAACCTTGAGTAATGCCGTTTCAGTCGAGTGAAATTTTTTGAATCCAGACATGTTGGCCGGTAATGGAGCATGCATATCACTATGTAACATTAGTTGGTCAATTGCGGCTTTTTCACACAGCTTAGAGACGAACGGTAAGTTACTCACTGGTCGGAAGTTTTTAAACACAAGTTCTGCACCTTGTTTCTTCAGAAGAGGATTAACAATTGCTATTTTCCACGCATCAGGCACATATCCTTCCAGCAGAGACATGTTGATCATTTTTGTGATTACAGGAGCCAAAGAGTCTACACATGATTTGACAATAGATGTTGGCATTGGGTCGAGTTGACATGAGGCATTTGAGGATTCTTTTAATTTGAATACCTCATGGATTTCTAAAGGTTGAAAAGTTGAAAGCTCTTTTTCTGATGGTCTCTGTTTGATGTCAATTTTGTCTACCTTTATGTTCCTAATTTTTTCCTGAATTAATTTAACTTTTTTGATGAAGAATTCACCAAATTGATCAGCTAGCTTTGATGGATCATCGTGCAGTGGAAATGACACACTTTGTTTTTCTGTACACAGATTTTTAACAACTTAAAACAGTTTTTGCTGTCACCATTACAAGGTTCAACACATGTTGTGTAGTAAGATTTTCTGGCATCTTTTAGTTTGTTGGAGAACTGATTGCGAATAGTCTTATATGCTGCTTCCTTATTGTAAGATTTAGATCTTTCCTGCTCTTGCTTTCGACGATTAGCTTTCAGAGTTCTCAGTTCATTGGCAAACCAGGGTATACTTGGGTAAATATTTAATGTTTTTGTTTTCAGAGGGGCATGCTCATCCAGTAGAAAAGACAAGGTGTTGTTGTATGATTTTGCCAGATCATCCAGGTTAGCACACTGAAAATTACACAAATAAGATTTTTCAATGTCACATTTAAGCTTGTTAATGTCAATTAGATTGAGCATATATCAGCATGTGACTAATGAGCATATATCAGCATCCATGTACAGTCGGAATGGTTTACAGTTAAGTCAAAATAAGTTGTAGGATAATCCTATAAACTATGTATCTTTTTCTCTTCCTACACTGATAAGACCAGAAGCTGAGATCGTTTTATGGAAAGCTCGCACTGATTGCTTTCCAGAAAATGTCAGATTCTGATCTTGTCAGGGCAGGAGCTGCAGTTTACTGCAGTTATGCTACAGCTTATTTTGACTTGTACTGTATACCAGGGTTTCCACTAGGGGAAAATTTGTGGGTCCAGTAGTTTAAAGAAAGTGAAACTCAGACACTTTCAGTGTGCATGTGCGTATAGAGGTGGGTCTGGGTGCTCTCCCGCCAGGAAATTTTTGATTTTTAGGTGCTCTCTGGTGGCATTCTGGTCGCTAAAATGCTGAATAATTGAAGTGGAAAATATGTATTTTTTCCTCCTACAATTCTCTAAATTCCCACGGGACACACAATACTACATCTGGTCGGAGGTATCATAAAAATACAAACCCAAAACAACATAAAATCCACGAATCCTGACAGTGACTGCAATGCTTGGCCTCAATTTTTTTTATACAACCCGATACATGCCAACATAAATTATTGGAAATACAGAGAGAACGAATATTCGAAAAGAACCATGATGTGGACGTGTGATGTCATGCACATGCAATTACATCATTTATCGCTCGAAATAAAAGCCAGTGATTTCGGACCAAACACGACAATTTGAGTCCGAAATTTTATAGGCGACGTTTAGGATTTGAACTTTTTTCCCCTTCTCGTCTGGGGGTTATAAAGTATCAGGTTGTCGCCAGTAATAGTAGGCATAGTATACAACATAATTATGCCTATATTACGTGGAAACAAAGGATCCTGAGTGTCGTTACGATACAGCATTGTACTCGACATCTTAACCACCAACTTTTCTGACTGATAGTATGATCGGCGGGGGGAATGGGTCCGGTCTAGCAGAAACCCTGTGTATAAACAATATTTTGAGGTTTTTTTCCCAGTTCTCAGAGGTGAAAACTGGAACCAACCCTTACCAGATTCTCAAAAACCAAGTATTTTGCTGACAGTGCCGATCTTCGTGCAGACAGGAGAGGCATTGGGTTAAGCATTAGAATATAGCCTCTGGTGGCCACATATTTCCATCCACTCATAGACCATTCCTGCGAAGTTTGGCTCATGTCGGCTCAGTAGTTTCAGAGAAGAAGAAGATGTGATTTCCCATAGGGTTTCTATAGTAACTATAAGCCGCAATTGTGGCCTTGTTTGCAACCCGATCAACATTAAATGAGGATCGTTGGTAGAGGGGCCCAGTCATCATTTATGTTTAGTATCAAAACATTTCGCCTGGCAGTTTCAGAGGAGAAGATTTTTGAAAATCCACCAACCAGAATCAAAGAATGCCTCTGGAAGCCATGTTTTTCATCAGACGGGAACAAAATGAGGATTGTTTGTAGAGGACCTCCCAGAGACCATTCCTGCCAAGTTTGCTTCACACTGGCTGAATGGTTACAGAGAAGAAGATGAAAATGTGAAAAGTTTACGGACACCGGACGACAGACGCCAAGTGATGAGAAAAGCTCACCTGGCCTTTTAGGAGCTAATGAAAGTGTCAATGACACTGTAGCTCAACTTGTCAAGACAAAGACATGTACATGTATAGTATGTGACACAGCAATGACAAACATCTAGGTAATGACCTGATAACAAAGGTACATATAAAGTATTGTAACGGTCTGTACATAAATACTGACCGTTGCCTGTAACAAATGTATAGGTAAAGTATTGTAAAGGTGGGTGACAGTCAGATGCTAAACTAGAAAAAAATCTTTGAGTCCCAGAGTGGGTCTGACTGAACCCCAAAATATTTGTTCTCATAGCACAGTGATAACAAAGGCACCCCAAAACACACTCGTTCCTGTCCCAAGGTGAAAACAAAGGTACCCAAGAAGTTTTGTGAAGATCAGTTCATAAATACGAGCTGTATAGAACTTGTGACAAAAAACTGATTGGACCTAATTTCGGTACAAAATGGCCACTGGCAGCCATCTTGAATTTTGGACCGTGCCCAGAAACACTCATTCTCGTCCAAAGGTGATAACAAAGGTACCCAAGAAGTTTTGTGAAGATCGGTTCATAAATACAGCCTCTACCCTGAGCCGTATTGACATGTGTGCTTACATTGTGTAAGTAGCACTGAATAAATCAAAGTTCATCTAATTTGCATAATTTCTGCACAAAAAAAAACCCTTACAATATGTGATGTATTCCATGTTACTAAACATTCATACAAAAATTTATTCAAATCAGAACTTTCATACAGAAGTTCTGTACAAAAGACTGACTGCACTAATTTTGGTACAAAATGGCTGCTGGTAGCCATCTTGAATTTCGGACCACTCCCAAAAACACTTGCTCTCATCCCATGATTATAACAAAGGTACCCAAGAAGTTTCATAAAGATTGGTTCATAAATATGGCCTCTAGTCTGAGCTGTATAGAAGTTGTGTACAAAAAACTGATTGGACCTAATTTCGGTACAAAATGGCCACTGGCAACCATCTTGAATTTTAGACCGCACCCAGAAACACTCGTTCTTGTCCCAAGGTGATAACAAAGGTACCCAAGACATTTCGTGAAGATCAGTTCATAAATACAGACTCTAGTCTGAGCCGTATTGACATGTGTACTTACTGTGTGTAAGTCGCACTGAAAAAATCAAAGTTCATCTAATTTGCATAATTTCTGCATGAGAAAAAAACCTGTATTATATGTGATGTATCCCATGGTACTAAACATTCACACAAAAAATTATTCAAATCAGCGCTTTCATATGGAAGTTCTGTGCAAAAATCTGATTGCACCTAATTTTGTACAAAATGGCTGCCATCGGCCATCTTGAATTTTGGACTGGTCCCCAAAACACTCGTTCTCGTCCCACGGTAATACCAAAGGTACCCAAGAAGTTTCGTAAATACGGCCTCTAGCCCGAGCCGTATTGGCATTTGCACTTACAGTGCTGAAAGTAACACCAAAAAAACATCAAAATTAGTCTAATTTGCACAATTTAGGCACGAGAAAAAAACCCGCATTATATGTGATGTATCCCATGGTACTAAACATTCATACAAAAAATTATTCAAATCAGAGCTTTCATATGGAAGTTCTGTACAAAAAACAGATTTCTGCATCGTCGGTACAAAATGGTGGCTGGCAGCCATCTTGAATTTTGGACCGCACTCAAAAACACTCGTTCTCGTCCCATGGTCATAACAAAAGTACCCAAGAAGTTTCATAAAGATCGGTTCATAAATACAGCTTCTACGGACAGAGGGACAGATGAACAGATGGCTAGACGGACGGACGGACGATGGGCTATGACAAAAGCTCAAATTTGGCTTCGCCAAAGTTGAGCTAAAAATGAAATTGACTGGAGTCAGTATTCATTAGTAATTGGATGGAAACCAAATCAAAGATGGTTGCCATAGAAGCCATAATAAATTGGCCACTGGCAGCCATCTTGGTTCAGCTGACTGGCTCAAAATTGAAAGGAAGGTTCTTTGAACACCAACAATGCATAATTAAAAAATAAAATGATTCGAGTCAGCATTCATTAGTTAGTGGACGTAAACCATATTCAATATGGCCACCATAATATGGCTAGCTGGACGAAAATCGAAAGGAAGCTTCCTCTAGATACCAATAATGCATAACCAAAAACTGAAATTGATTCAAGTCAGTATTCATTACTTATTGGACAGAAACCAAATTCAAGACGGCAGCCTTGGAAGCCATAATAAAGTGGCCACAGGCAGCCATCTTGGTTCAGATAGCTTGTCCAAAAATGACAGCAAGCTTCCTCTAGACATCAACAATGCATAATTAAAAAATAAAAATGATTCGAGTCAGCATTCCTTAGTGATTGGACGGAAACCAAATTCAATATGGCAGCCATATTGAAACGGCTAGCTGGACAAAAATCGAAAAGAAGCTTCCTCTAGGCATCAATAATGCATAACCGAAAATTGAAATTGATTCGAGTCAGTGTCCATTAGTTATTGGATGAAAACCAAATTCAAGATGGCCACCATGCAAGCCATAATGAATTGGCCATTGGTGGCCATCTTGGTTCAGCGGACTGGTCCAAAATCAAAAGGAAGCTTTCTCTAGATACCAACAATGCATAACTAAAAAATAAAAATGATTTGAGTCAGCATTCATTAGTTATTAGACAGAAACGAAATTTAGTATCGCCAACATGGAAGCCATATTTAATTTGCTACCTGGACCAAAATCAAAAGGAAGCATTGTCTAGTCATCCACAAGTTACCCTTAAAATTATTAATTGATCAAATAAGTGGTTTCTTGTTATTGGATGGAAACCAAAAGTTAACGGACGGATGCCGGATGGACATGGTGAAAACATTACAATTTTTTAGTAAATTTTGTTTCTTAACATTCCTACCACAATTGTTTACAATTGGCTGTAACATAAGTGCAAGCCCTACTTCGGAACTAACTCAAGCTTTTAGAATCTTTTCCAAACGAGTTGAAAAAGTACTAGAGTGCAAAAGCACGAAAAAGATCAAAAAAAGGGTCGAGCGAGACCAGCGCTCGAAATTACAGATAATCTCTCTGCACACCTCTTGCATTTACCGAGTGCATGCGCAACAACCGTGATGTCAATTCTGTATTTCCGCCAACAAGAAGTTTGTGATTTAGCGGGGAGGCATCAATATCAAAGATATCCCCAAGGAGGGTGGGCCTCCGGTAAACAATTGTGGTAGGTATGTTAAGAAACAAAATTTACTAAAAAATTTTAATTTCTTTTCAACCTACTCACAATTGTTTACAATTGGCTGAATAAACAATAGGAGGAGGTGAATCACATAACCAATACCAACAAGAGTAGCAGAACGAAAGCAAGGATGGCAGAGAACAATAACGAAAACCTGTAATGAAGATAGAGAGAAGGCACCTGAAAAGAACAAGGCTGAGCGAAGCGCAATCTCGACAAAAACAATTTTAACGAGGGTGCACAACAGCCTGAGCAGCAACGAGAGGGCCTAAAGAATAAAGGTCCTCAGATTGCTGCTGAAGGTGGCGGAGATAAAAGGAGGAGAAGGTAGAAGCATTCCTCCAGTAAGCCGCATTCATAACATCCCGGAGCGAAACAGAATTGGAGAACGCCCAGGGTGTAGAAATAGCACGAACCTCATGAGCATTAAGCCGGTTCGAAACAAGATCTGACGCAGACAAGCGAGAATAAGCCAGCTTGATTGCAAGACAGATCCACCTGGAAATAGAATGGGAAGAGATAGACTGCCTCTTAGGAATGAGAGACAGAAAGAATCTCTTCCGACCCCTCCTGATGAACTGAGTGCGAGTAATGTAAGTCTTGATCGCACGAACAGGACAAAGAAGAGGCCTCCGGCCATCTACAGCAGGGAGAGCCCGAATGCAGATGGGAGGAGGTACCGAATCAGGAAGTTGATTCTTAGCCAGAAAAGAGCAATCAGTAGTGAAGTTGACACTGTTAGCCTCATTTCGGAAGAAGGCAGAATCAACAGATAGCACATGAAGCTCACTGACTCGACGAGCAGAAGCAAACGCTAGAAGAAAAGCCATCTTATAGGTGAGAAAATGCATGTCGGTCTCAGATAAAGGCTCGAATGGCGCCTCCTCCAAACAGTGCAACACCCATGCCAAGTTCCACTTGGGTGTAAGATGCAAAACTCGAGGCCTCTTCAAAGAAAAGTGCCGAATAAGTTTGGAGAGAAAAAGATTACGACCGATGCACCGCTTTCCCACATAAGAGAAAGTATCAGACAGCATAGACCGATAGCCCTTAATCGTAATAGGCTGGAGGCCCTTGGAGTCAAAAAGAAAAACCAGAAAATCCGCAATTTGAGCGATTGACGGATGACGGTAATTCACATTGTGATCTGCACACCAGCGGCAAAAAACCTTCCACTTGGCGGCATAAGTCATGCCAGTGGAATGTCGCCGCGATGCAGAAATGCACTCCACTGATCGTCTCGAAAAACCTCTACGTTGGAGACTGGACCTGATAAAAGACAGGCATGAAGGGACAGGCTCGCCAGGTTGTTGTGATACTTCCTGGGACGACCCTGTGAAAGAAGATCGCAATGTAGAGGTAGACGAATCGGTCGATCGGCCAATAGAGGCCGCAGCAGATTGATCCACACCCTCTGAGGAGACAGGGGTGTGATCAGAATGATCCTGCAACTGCAAGCATGAATCTTCGCTAATACTTGAGGAAGAATCGGTGCAGGAGGAAAGGCATAGCCGATCCAACCTGTCCAGTCCAGAGACAGAGCGTCTAATGCAAATGCCAGAGGATCTGGACAAGGGGAGACAAAGGTCTCTACCTGATGATTCCAGCGAGTAGCGAAAAGGTCGACCTGAGGACGGCCCCACTGCTCGCAAATCGCCTGAAACACCGACCCATGTAGCATCCATTCGGTTGGAAGGACACTATCGCGTCGGGACAGGGAGTCTGCTAGGACGTTGAAACGCCCGGGAATGTGTCGAATGGACACCCGAGCATTCACATCCCACGCCAACAGAAGAAGATCCCGAGACAGCCGATACATGGGAATCGAATGTGTGCCTCCTTGATTCCGTATGTAGGCCACTACTATCGAATTGTCCGAAAGAAGTAGGACAATATGGTCCGACAGATGAGGGATCCAAAGCCGAAAACTCAACAGAAGAGCAAGGAGCTCCTTCTGGTTGATATGAAGGCCCACCTGCTCGCTGTCCCACTCTCCGTGTGTAGACAGACCGAGAGGATCCAACGTCGCACCCCAGCCCCGATCGCTGGCATCCGCAGTAAGGATGCGATCAGCCAAAGGAAGATCCAACGGAACACCCTGTGTCAGCCAGGGAATATCTGCCCAAGGGCGGAGGTGACAAAGCAGAGACCGAGGAATAGTGAGTTCCAGGTCCAGCGGATCTACATTCGGACGCCAGTGATCCAACAGGAAGTGTTGGAGAGGTCGGACAAACAAGCGACCGAGCGGAATGAGATCTGTCACCGAACCGCAAAGGCCCAGCATCTGAAGGAAATCCTGGCCGAGACCGAGGAAGATTGAAGCAGGTCCCGAGTCAAGGCGGAAAGAATCGTCGCCCGAGCCTGGGGGACCGACACTACATTGTGAAGAGTGTCGAAATCCATCCCCAAATGACGGAATCGCTGAGAAGGAAGAAGATCCGAATTCTCGCGATTGACTCTGAAACCCAGCGACGCTAGCAGGCAAAGAAACTGCCGGACATCGAACTCCAGAACAGCAGCATCGTGGTGCCATTGGAGGATGTCGTCTAGGTAGGCTGACGAAGTCACTGCCGACTGAGTGCAGTGTAAAGCAAGCACATGTGATATCAGTCTGGTGAAGGCCCAAGGTGCCAGGTTCAAAACGAACAGGAGAGCTCTGAATTGAAAAACTCGATCCCGAAACGAGAACCGAATGGTATTTCTGTGACACCAGATGAATGGGTACATGGAAGTAGGCATCCTTCAGGTCGATACTGGCCGCAAAATCGCTCTGATGAACTGAACGTCGAACCGACCGGAAAGTCTCCATACTGAAACGAGGAGCTATTATGTACTCGTTCAGGGTACTCAGATCGATGACAGGACGATATTGGCTGTTTTTCTTCGGCACCAAGAAAAGTCTCGAGTAAAACCCCGGTGAAAGGGTGTTCCTGACCACCTCGATCGCCCCTTTGGAGAGGAGATTGTCGATCTCCTGCACCAGAAGGTCCCGACACAGAGAATCAGAAGGGACCTGAGTCGGAAGGGGCACCCGAGATAAACTGGGATGCCGATGGAAGGACAGTCGCAGACTGGATTGAATGACGTCGAGGACCCAAGAGTCCGACGTTATCTCTGTCCAACGGTCGTAAAACAGCGACAGCCTTCCCCCGACTGGAGGCGAATCGAGGTGAGAACCTTCACTTGCAGCCTCGACGAGGCCCCCGAGAGGAGAAACCAGAGTCCTGCGATTTTCCAGCCTGAGGCTGCCAGCAAGCCTGGCCACGTCGGCGCTTCTTATGAGCAGAAGGAGCAGACGGAGCCGAAGGCGTAGCCGACGTCGCCGACGAGGCAGACGCAGCAGCACGCTTGGCGGGCCTGGAACGACCCCCAGCCACAGCAGCAGGTTGGTCAAGCTGTCGCAGCAAAAGCTGGTCCTTCGAATGACGAAGAACTTCGCCACGAACAGCTTCCATGGAACCATGGAACAACTGAGGTCCCACCAAAGAGGCAGACCTCAGAACAGCACGTTGCTCAGAAGGAAGGGATGGTAAAGAATCCAACACCGCATCCCGGCGTGCCAGCTCCAAATTAGCCGCGTTACAGGCGTGAGCGTGTGTCAAGTTCATAAGAGCCTGTGACAAAACGCGAAAAGGTGCCTGAGCGTCATCAAACTCCCCTGGTGGAAAATATTCAGCCAGAGCAGCGACGACATGGTCCGCGAGAGATAACATACCCAGCATCTCTCGGGACAGGCCCACCATAGACTCAACTACCGACATCGGGAGAACTGCCGACTTAGGCTTAGTCAACCCGAGGGAAGAAGAATCCTCATCCACAGTAGTCATCCCTTGGAAGACTGGTGGAGAGACAGATCGTAAACACGAAACCGCGATGGAGGCAGAAAGGCATCAGCTCTAGAAAAGAAGGAACCCTTGAGGGCCTTAGAACACATCTTGGCGTCTAAGCCCTGGAAGGACTCAACAACCTGAGCCGATTGCAGAGGACGCAAAGCCCCGGAGCTAGAAGGCTCAACAGGGTTACAGCGCTCCACAGTGGACCGCGGACGGACGGTCACAGAAGGCTGGTCGGAAGGTTGAACGTCCGGCAATAAGCCAAAGACGAAATCCAAAGCCTGCCCCAAGACAGATGAGGGGGGCCCATCACCTTCAAGATACTCGTCATCCTCCGTAGCAGAGGAGACGTAACCTAACTCGGGCTGACCAGCATAAACCTCCTGTGAATACTGTGCAGTATCCAAGGGGTCAGGCGAGACATCTCAGCGACCGACCTAAGGAGGTTGTGCCTCAGGAGGCACAGGGAGGCCAACTCGAGGGTTGCCAGAAAGCAACCGGGTGAGTGCCAAAACGGCCTGGCGCAGGTCACCCGGAGAATCCGTCGCAGCAGTATCACCCGACAGAGTGTCCTCCCAATGGACCCTTCTGGTAGAAGAACCCGAATCCTCAGAAGAGACCGACGTCGAATGCCGATCGGCAGACAGAATAGGGACACGGTGAGAAGACACCGGAGGATAGTCCCGATTGTGACGCCCAGGGGCCATCACTGACCTCTGCGAAACAGAAGGTCCTGCCTGCAAATCCTCTAAAGAGACCGACGGCGCACGTCGATCGGTAGCTGGACCTAGGACACGGTGAGAAGACACCGGAGGATTGTCCCAAGAATGACAGGAACCTGTCATTGGCCTCTGCGCAGCAGACGGCCCCAACTGCCTATCCTCTGAGACCGACGGCAAGCATCGATCGACACCCAGACTCAGAACACAGTGAGGAGTCACCAGAGGAAGGTTCCGAGAGTGTCAGCTAACAGGGGCTGTCTGTCACTGACCGCTGCCGAACAGCAGGCCCTGGATGCAAACATCCCAACACCATCCCACTAGGCGTCACACTAGCAGGGGAAGGTGGAACAATATACGATTCACTCGAGGGACGAGGAATCGCTGCCGAAGCGACCGGCCGGCTCAACCAACTAGGAGCAAACCAAGCCAGATGAGACGGAGCAGACAGCAAACCTGCACAGCCCCGCCGCGAGGCTAGGGGAGGCTGAGAACACACAGACACACCAGCAGATACAGCCTCGGTCCCCGAGACTGTAGACCATCCCCAGAGGAGATGGAAGAGCCACCATCAGACAGAATAGGATCTGGAGTAGCAACTTCCTCAACAACAGTCGACGGTGTAGGAGGCAGATCGGAGAGGGTCACCGAGCTGACCTCGGAAAAGCTCTCAACGAAAACAGACGCCTCAATAGTGACATCAGAAGACAAAGAGACCACGGTCTCCTCATCGGGTATCACTGAACTAACACCGTCAACAGTTTCAGAGGAACTCACCACAGAAGGCAGATCAGAATCCTGTGTGACAGAGTCACCACGTGCACCAGCAGAAATGTCTGCTACGGCACGGCTACCCTTACCCCGAGAACGAGGGGTTCTAGCTCTGGACAGAACCACCTTGTTAACAGAAGCCCAGAATTTAGAGGACCAAACCCCACAAATACCACATGATTGGGCCTGAGTGCAATTGTTGCAAGTGACACATGTGGAATGAGAGTCGTCCACATGCTTCACTTGCAAGCAAGAGGTACAAGGAATAATCTTTGGCATTATATCAAAGTAATCAAGCTTCCCGCCGACGGAAAACAGCACGAAGGTCGTGTTCACACGTGAGGGAAAAACAAGATAAAGTGTGAAGAAACAAGCAATAAAAATACAAATTAACATTAATTAACAATAATTTGGTAGCTTGACAAAAGGATACAATCCACTTGCACACTAAGAATGTAGAATAAGTTGTTCACGAAGAATAAACAGCATAATTAGCACGAGTCACAAAAATTTCCAACCATGTACAATGGCGGAAATAAAAGGAATTGACGTCACGGTTGTTGCGCATGCGCTCGGTAAACGCAAGAGGTGTGCAGAGAGAGTACCTGTAATTTCGAGCACTGGTCTCGCTCGACCCTTTTTTCGATCTTTTTCGTGCTTTTGCACTCTAGTACTTTTCCAACTCGTTTGGAAAAGATTCAAAAAGCTTGAGTTAGTTCCGAAGTAGGGCTTGCACTTATGTTACAGCCAATTGTAAACAATTGTGAGTAGGTTGAAAAGAAATAATTCCCCTTGAAAACTTGAAGATATTAACATAAAAGGCATAACCATAAAACTACGACTGTGATTAGTCTTCATTTATGATTGAAATGTCATCAAAATTGTTGATCAACAAATCTTGATGGAACAACATTTCTAGCTTTTGATTCACAGAAAATTAATCTTTATGTAATCTTTCAGATGCAATCATCTGGAATATATCAGTTGGTTGGAAAAGCGAACTGTAGGTTCGTTTTTCCAATAAACTGAAATATTCTACATGAGTGAATCTAAGCACAGACCTATTTGAGGGCTAGACTGGTTCCAGGCCATAACAGTGTCAAGTTTCTTACAGAATTAGACTGGAGGATTAAGAGCTTGGGCTATGGTCAAAAGTACAGTTGTCACTTGCAAAATTTTAAAACATTCTGCCAAGAGGAAACTAAAGTTATCCTGTGGACTTTGTATGGACTTAATTACAGATGTACAGACATCCGAGGATAAAACTTAATGCCCCTTGCATAAGTGTGCCGAAGCATTATAAAAAAAACGTTAAAGAAAGAAAAAAAACCTAACCTCCTGATTCCTTAATGCTTGCTCTTTTCTTGTCCACCATGTCAAAAACCAATTTATCCAGCAATTTCTTATGCTTTCTAAATCTAAGGTTTCCTGGAGTTGGTAGGTACTGAAAAAACTTGAACATATGTTGAATTCTGTAAAACAGAAAAGAACAAAAAAAATTATATATGAGACCTCAAATTCAGGGGGAAATTAAATTTACTACCACATGTAAATTGCACAAAATCTCAGTTTTTTCTTGAATAGAGAACCTGCATGTTACTTACAAAACATCACTTCAGCCAGCTGCTGATTTGTCGCAGTTTCCAGATAAAAACAGCCTCCATTATCCTGTCGGCCCCTACTCACCTCCCATCACTCAAACTGTTAGATGATACTTCTCTACTTTCTCAATTTCACAGATAAACATACTAATCCTGTCAGTTGTATGTACAGTGGAACCCTGTTAATGGAATAGCCACTTTGCCAATGAAAATTATTCAATTAACAGGAGTATTTAATTAACAGGAATTGTGTCACTTTCCTGTATTCTAGACATAAAATTAGCATTTATTCTATCATATCTTGTTTGTCAAGCAAGATATAATAGATTAAATGCTTGTACTGGATGTACTGAGGCCAAGTAGGTCTATAAACAAATGAAAATTGGGGAGAGTTAGGGTAATTTCTGAACAGATTACAAGATTTTTTATTCAATTAACAGGAGTTTACTCTATAACCTATATTCAATTAACAGGTCAAATTTATACTGGAGGTATGGTAAATGGTTTTGTGTTGGGAAATTATATTCAATTAACAGGGTTATTCATTTAAGAGATATCCAATTAAGTGGGCTCCACTGTATTACCCAATACCTTATGTCACCCAATGCCCACATATCCTTCATCCTAGCATCTCATTTCCTCATTATATTCCAAGTGAATCTTATTCTGATGCATTTTGGACATTCTTAGAGAAAACGTTACAGGGTGTCCATTTCTCCCAAATTATGCATTTGACTTGACAAGGTGAGATGAGGTGGTGGGAAGATATACAAGTCCTAATATTTTGTCACCCACCCACTCAGAGAGTAATAGAGGCAATAAATAAGAGAATGTGTTTCATTCTTTTGACAAATTAATAGCACAAAGATGTTTTTCTAATATCCTTATCACAACAAATTTCTTTTCATTTGACTCTTAACAAATGTACGTCAATATGTCCCTCAAAATTTACCACTGAAGGAAACTTAGTGCACTGTAAACAAAATCAAATGGCGTCAGGCTCATTTTGCAAACATGGTTGGAGTTAAGTTTAGTGTCTTTATAAAAAATATGGGGGTGCGGTTGCTCAGTAGGTAGAGGTGCAGACTGCAAGCCGTGAGGTCCTCGGTTTGAATCCAACCTGCGGCAACTGCGTTGTGTCCTTGGGCAAGACACTTCACCCCATTGCCCATGTGGGGGCACGGTGACGTTGTGTACTAAGGCATACTGCACATTGATGGTGCACCTGTCTTCAACCAATGCTAACCCTGCTTGTGTGGAGTTAGTATGTTTGGGAGCTGAGAGTTGCTCACAGCTGCTAGGTGGTTCTCTCCAGGTACTCTAGCTTCCCCTACCCGTAAAACTGTTGTGGTCATGATATAGCCATTGTGCAGAAATATGTGACCTTAAACACCAATAAATAGATAAAGAAATTATAAAAATATGCAGAGGGCGTAATTATTAGGCGTAAAAAAAGACGTTTGTTTCTGCTAACGGACTAAAAAAATAGGGTCAGTAAGAAGGAAAACTTCTTTTTTTTATATTTTTCCAGAATGCAGTTCCCTTCACCAAATTTATGACCTTATCAACATAAAATAGGCCTCTCTGTATGCAATAAAGAAACAGTAAACTAGGATACAAAGTTAAAAATTGTCATTCAGTTCTTCAGTTCTCACAGTGTCATGTCCTTCCCAACGTCGGAACAAATCTGAGCACTTGTCCAACATTCATATCAGCACATTTGAATTATCTTTGTGAATCATACAGAAAATTTCTTCCATCGTCATGGAAACATTCAAGCTTCATATGACTTTAATTTTACCGCTGTGAAAACGTTTTTCAAAAAGTTATCACAAGTAGCACATTGTCAGTCACCATAGTTTTGTTGTAAGTTATAATTACGGTACTATATTAGTCCAAAATGCAAGCTAGGCTATCCTTACAATGCCCACAAATGACACTTGGATACGACTTGCTAAGTTCCATGGCTCGATAGGCTTTTATATAAAATAGTTTTTTGTTTTTTTTTAAATCTTAATTTTTTGACGATTAATATATGTGTTGCAATTTAGAAAAGTAGAAATGCGAAGTGCAGCATATGCCCCCCCTTCTGCAATATCATGGATAGAATTACATAAGAAAACAAAAAACAGGATTAGTCTTGCAGAACTTTTGTCGTAGAGCAGAAACCAATTTCAAGTGGATTTAACCTTGGAGGTCACTGTGACCTTGACCTTTGGCACATCATGGTCAAAATAAATAGGCTTCTTCCACTCATCATACCTAACCCACATATGAAGTTTGGTAAAGATCCAGTTGGTAAAACTTTAGTTACAGAGCGGAAACCAATTTCAAGTGCAATTAACACTGGAGGTCACTGTGACCTTGACCTTTGGCACATCATAGTCAAGATACATAGGTTTCTTCCACTCATCATACCTAACCGACATAAGAAGTTTGGTAAAGATCCGGTTGGTAGAACTTTAGTTATTGAGTGAAAACCAATTTCAAGCGTATTTAACATTGGAGGTCAACGTGAACTTGACCTTTGGCACACAATGGTCAAAATAAATGGGCTTCTTCCACTCATCACACCTAACCCACATATGAAGTTTGGTAAAGATCTGGTTGGAAGAACTTTAGTTACAGAGTGGAAACCAATTTCAAGTGTAATTAACACCGGAGGTCACTGTGACCTTGATCTTTGGCACATCATGGTAACAATAAATCGGCTTCTTGCACTCATCATACCTAACCCACATATGAAGTTTGGTAAAGATCCGGTTGGTAGAACTTTAGTTATAGAGCGGAAACCAATTTCAAGTGTATTTAACATTGTAGGTCACTGTGACCTTGACCTTCGGCACATCATGGTCAAAATAAATAAGCTTCTTCCACTCGTCATACCTAACCCACATATGAAGTTTGGTAAAGATCTGGTTGGAAGAACTTTAGTTACAGAGCGGAAACCAATTTCAAGGGCAATTAACACTGAAGATCACTGTGACCTTGACCTATGGCACATCATGGTCAAAATAAATAGGCTTCTCGGGGGCATAAAAACACAGTCCTTTTTTTACTTTTCTGGGATTTCAATAAAATGCTTAGACTCTGAGATTTAAAATAGGGTTGGTCGGGTTAGCGGAAACATACATCATTTTGTTTTTAGGCCTTATGCAGTCTTGTCTGAAATAAATTCTACATTAAAAGAGGTCAGAGGGATTGGAGATACATCTGTAATGATATGTTTGCTCAGTAGCTCTTGATTTGAAATGATCCATCATGTCCTTTGGGCATTAAAACTAGGCCTTATCATTATGTGACAAGTTTTATGAGAAGCATACACTGCAAAGTGTTATTTATTTATTGGTGTTTAAGGTCACATACTTATTCACAATGGCTAATCATGACCGTGACAGTTTTATGGGTGGAGGAAGCCAGAGTACCCAGAGAGAACCAGTGAGTAATGACGAGTAGCTGCCAGCTCCCCAACATCATAACTCCGCACTGCAGCATAGGCAGGGTTAGATTGGTTGAAGACATGCGCACCATCGTCGTGCAGTACACCTTAGTACATGGCGTCATCGTGCCCCATGTGGACAATCGGGATTAAGTGCCTTGCCCAAGGACAAAACGCAGGAGTCCGAATCAATCGCTCAGACGGTCACCCATCCGAGGATTAACCAGGCTCGACGTTGCTGAACTTCGGTGATCTGACAAGAATAGGTTACTGCAACGCCACCGCGCCCACCTGCAAAGTGTTAAAATATAGAATATATCCATAGTAGCTTGGTGTACCAAATGTTCACCACGAGTAGTAAAGTGGTGTAAACCATGAGCCTTTGGCGAGCGGTTAACCCCACTTCACCACGAGGGGTGAACATTTGGTACACCAAGCTACTTTGGGTATATTTTATTTATACCATGATCATCGGATTATTAAGAGTCGCTATTATTTTTTTGTGATTTTACTAAGCAGCAGATGTACACACATACAAATTTATTTTTGTTTACAGGAGCACTGGTGGGCGGTACTTCTGCTGTCAATTTTATCACTGAAACCGAAATGGAAAAAAAAACATGCATTTTCATTTTAATGACATACTATTTCACGCTATGGATGCTTTATTAACAAGAAATGATGCATGTTTGTTAATTTTGGGTATCTTTGAAGGAAAACTGATTTAAAAACGTAATAAATAATTGCCATTTTCATTTCACTCTTTGCGAGGCAACAAGCGATAAATTTTGACAAGTTTGCATTCAGGTCGAAGTCACAAAAGGCCAACTTGGATGTAGTTCCACTGTAGGTGTAAATTCTAACTACTAAAATCCCAATGCTGGCATGTTCACCACGTGTTCACCATGGTTGGCATGTAAAGCTAAAATTTATGTCATTGGCTTTTTATATATAGTAGAATAGGTAATCATGGTATAAACTACATTCATTTGACCAAGAGACTACACTTGACTTTTTCCAAACTGTAATGTGAAATTTGAAAAGTGGTCTGAAGAGGCAAAGTATGTACATTATTTTTTGTTTTGGGTTCTTTTTTGCAATTTTGTCCACCCATAGACCACCATGTGTGGATTTCAGCTATAAAATTATTATTAACCCTTTGAACCATTGTGGTATCTTCCATGTCAATTCAAATGCAGCAATTAGAAGAGTCCATATTCTGCATGTTGAATATATTGATCCTTCTACCCCACAAATTCACTTAGCAGCCATCCTGAATGAAATTATGGCGTATCATAGAAAAATGGCCTCTTGTGTTCAAAGGATTAAGCTGGAATGATTTATAACGATCAATAGACTTTCTTAAAAAATATTTTTTTTTATTATTCAGACTCTCATTTCCAGAGTTTTCAACCTTCACTCACTGTCGCACACTTGTAAATGACAATTTCTCTTTTAAATGTAAAAGAGCCAATTTTTTATTTTTCAACTTTATCCAACTCAATACCCAATTTAAATATTTTTATTTCATCTTTTAACTCTTTGCATGCTGCTGGCAGATATTTCTGCTGAGCACAGAGTTTCTCTTGTCATTGAAATCAATATAATTTGGGCACATTTAATCACATTTCCCCCTATAAATTGAATGGTGTTCTTCACCAGTGATTTCTTGAGTTATATTTAGATTAATTTTCATCAAGCTATGAAGCAGCCATGACTAGATTTGATGAAAAATACCTTGAAAGTTAAAAAATTTATAGTAATTTATATATTTTTTATACTTACCAATGACCCAGACATAGCTGGTGCTAACTCTTAAAATATAGGGCCAAACACAAATTTTGCCCCCCAATCCCCAAAATTTGCATCTAAAACTAAAGAAAACATGTCCTGAGAGGCCCTCCACACTTCGCCCCTACTGCGCATGCGCAGTGTCAAGGACGTTCCGAAATTGGCGCCATTTATCATTCTAATAACCAGTGCCTGGTAAGCGCTATGTACTCAGCGGGGAGGCAAGAGTTCCCAACTCCTGGGAGGGCCATCCCCGTCTGGGTCATTGGTAAGTATAAAAAATATATAAATTACTATAAATTTTTTAACATTTTTATACTGTACCAATGACCCAGACATAGCTGAATAGTAAAAAGGCTGGAGGGCCAAGGACATAGAGCAAAATGGAATACGCTCAATAAAATAAAATAGAGTCATCCCCTGTAGGGAAAAGAAGTAATAGGCCTTACATGTATCTTTCTTATTTATGATAAATTAGAAAGATACAACACCTTCCAAAAATTGAGCTTCATACATCCATGTACTCTATTAATATCCAATAATCCTTATACTAATAATTTTTAAAGTAAGCCAATAATAAAGTAAGTCTAGAGAATAGAGACTCTTATACTCCTAAAAGTGTGTGAGAATTGCATAATCATGTCCGTTGACATATGCAATATTCAAAAGCTATACTTTAAAAACTAAGACTTGAATGAATTTATAAACTTAAACTTCTCACTAAACAACCATCCCAATAACAGCTCAGAATTACTAACTCCGGAGGAGGTATCCCCTTGTTTTCATAGTAAAAACAGGTGACCCAAGGGAACACCCTCCCCCCCCCCCCTTTTTCTTGCCCTGGGTCAAATAGCCCAGAGCGAAGAGGGCAGCCGAACGGAGACACTGCCGAAACAGACAGCCTACCTAGCTATAGTAGCAACTGTTAAGTGAATGACATTCTGAGCAGTAGATAATAGACCTAACAATAGAGGCCTCCAGAAATGGACTCGATATTTCTGAGATAAAATTCATGAATGGATGGCTGAGCGCAATGAGCAGCCTTCAAAAATCTATAATAGAACACTATTAATGTAAGCCCAAGAAGTAGAAGAACTCTTACTTCATGAGCCGAAATCTTAAGCACAACTGCTAAGCCAATGATATACCATAAGCAGTACGCTAGTTAATAGAATCCATTAACAATAAAATGGAGCGTAACGTCCTTCTACTAGACATCAAAGACAGAAGAAGCTTACGCCCTTATAATAAACAGATATCTGTTTATAAATACATAAACTGTACCCGGAAAGAGTAAAGGCCTATGCCCATACGAAGACGGAAGGACCTTAAAATAATAGGTTCCGGATAATAGGAGCCTAACTCTTATGCAACAATCCAACCTAAATAGTAACGGAAGTATTGATTCCGAAACTATGAAAGTGAAAATCATCCATCGATAGTGCATGAAACTCACTGACTCTACAGTAAAAGAGAAACCAACAGAATTACTGTCTAAAAGGTCAGAATTTGAAAACTACTGTTTCCAGAGGCTCAAATGATTACTTAGCTAAATAAGAACCTGAAGTTAAAATCCGTATAGGAATTTAATCTAAAGATTCTAAGTCTATTTATCAAAAAGTTACTAACTGACTTAGATAAAGAGACAAAAGACTCAATTGTAAACTATCGTAGAGTGCATAGGTATGAGGTAACATAAACCTATAACCTAAATAACAACAGGCTGCAGTAGATCTTGTGAAACAAGTATACTAAAAAATAGCAATGAGTAGTATGGAGGGATCAACCATATGAACATAATGATCCCTACACCACGACGGAAGAGCCTCCACTTTAGTCGCATAGAATAGCGAAGAAGAGGATCTCCTATAGTAAGAAATCGCGTCCAAAGCTCGTCCAGTACAGTGCTTACAATGCAATACGGACCACACAACGGAATACATGAAGGTTGCGACCTTGCTGGTTGTGATAAAGATGACACGATTTACCCAGTGAAAAAAGATCCTCACATAGAGGAAGATTTCACGTTAAGATCCACAGTAGACAAGAGAGTAAATTACTCATGATCTCTGTGAAGATAGAGATGCTATCAACAGAAATGTATTGTGGTTGTTTATCTTAGCAATACCTGCTAAAAACAACAGCGCCGGAGGATACGCGTATCCTATCATTCTGTCCTATAGATCAATAGAGCGTTAACAGTATTAGCTCAGAGATCTGGACAAGCCAACACATACGTCTGCAATTGATTAGCCAGCAGTGTCATAAATAAAACATCATTGGGCGCTCCCATAGATAGCAAATCTGATTGAATACTTGTTTGTTGAGAGTCCATTCTGACAGCAACAAGCGACCCGTAAGAGAACGGGAGTGCGATAAAACAATCAGACGACCCAGAATATGACGGACCAAAACTGAACTTGGTGTACTATAACCAACAGACGGATTCTTTCCATTAAATTGAATAACGGAAACGAAAGAGTGCCTCCCTGGTTCCGGAGATACGCCACTACTGTCGAATTAAAGGACAGGAATTTGGGCATGCGTTTCTGAATAATGTTCATGCAATGACATAAAGCAAGCCTAAAAAACATTATTCCGCGGAAGTTAACTGATAGCTAAAAGACTGCGGAACCCAAAGACCCTGGCACTTCGAATCCGTAGGGATCAGTATATATCCCAATCTGTTTGACTGGCAACCGTCATAACAGCCACACTCGGGTCCGGCAACTGCGGCGGCACTCTCTGAGTCAACCACCGAATGTTTGCCCCAGTCTGAATCTCTTGTAACACTAGATAGACAAGAGAATGTATAGATCAAGCAATTCATGGATTGCCGGAAAGTTGCCGTCGAAGAGAAGCTCCTCCGAGAACGAAGCGACTCTGAGAGAGTTCTTAACCTACTATCCACGCGTGGATGTAGCTAGGGCTGCCTCACGTCTAACCAACTCCAATCAGCCACTGAAGGGCGGAGTTATACGTGAACAAACTACTGCCCTCAAAAGAAATTACATTGAGAATAATATCCCGTAAATCTTTTCTTGAAGACGTAATGATAACGCCTCAGTAAGGCGGATTACGTATAATAAAGCGTCTAAGATAAGTCTAATATACATAATGTCGTTCCCAACATTGAAATTGGAAAAGACATAAACGGTGAAAAAGAATATATGCAGTCTTTAATCACACCGTCTAGACGCATATGAACTCTCGGTATGCCCTGCTCTGCCAAAATAAACTATATGTAAAAAAGATAAAATGGCAGAAATGAGCCACGCGGACAAGAAACTAAACTATCATGCTTAGTAGCCGTCTTGTATATATATATAAATATATAGCGTCGAAAAATAAAACACATGTTGTAATGACAATATTGGACTGCGTCGGTAAGTCAGGGACAAAGTCCCTGTACCGATCGAAAAATCCGAGTCCAATGACGCTATAAGTCTCTTATCCAAGATCGCAGCAATGAAGTCCGAAAAATAATCACTGGAAGAAATGCCAGAAGATATGAAAGGCATCTTCCAATACTACTAAAGGGAAAACTCGAAATCTTTCGAATCCCTTTCGCCATCCTGTCGGACCCTATAAAGCGTTCGGTCGTCCGTAGCTTGATGCAACCGCGGACCGCACCGACCCAGCGCCGTCGGATAATTCCTGATTCGACCGAGAAACCGTCAATTGCTGGGATGCTGTGAAACAACTGTGCTAACTCGGATAGCACGTCCGTCACTGAGGCCTGAGGAGCAGCGGTCTTACGATGCATTGCCGCAGGAAGCTCCGAGATCGTTACCCCGTGTATACTTCCAATATGCAAGCGAACGGAGTGTATAGGCCTCGTGTCCCTTGGCTACCGGATGGCGCGACCTATTCGCTGTGGAATCACTGAATGCCGAAACTGATCGGATACTCGAGGTCACGTAGCCAATGTGCGGTCGTGTGCCCTGCTGTGAGGATGAGGAAGCATTAAAGACAGTCTCTCGGACTGTCAATATAACGGAGCGTCCCGAGCAACGGACATATGCTCCGAATGTAAAATATCTGAACCACAACATGCGGTCCCCTATGTTGTTGGCTTCCTCCGATCTGTCCTCAATCTGCCGTCACTGGGTGAGTACTAAAGTAATTAAAGTGCTCGCATCACCCAAATCTCCTTCCTAGACCGCAACGGACGAACCCGGCAGCCGAACCATTCGATGAATGTACGCTACACCGGGTGAGCTAGCGAATGTCACTCCATAAGCGATAGACATATTCCATGAGCACTTATTGCCGCTAACTCTTCATTAACTATGACGACAGAGGCACACTTTTGAAAGACATCTCCATAACTCTTCGAACAAGAAACCACAAATGCTTGGATAGCAAGCATAAAATAATAATATATATAGCGTCGTTCAATAATTCGAAAGTTTGTGTGACATTATTGGACTATGTCGGAACTGAGGGACGATGTCCCTGAACCGAACCAAAAATTTCTAAGTCCACCGACGCTATCAGTTTCTTATCCGGCATCGCAGCATATGTTGTTCCGGAAGGGAAAGCTTGAAATCCACCGAATCCCTTTCGGTATCCCGTCGGACCGGATGAAACTTTCGGACGTCCGTACCCGCTTCCGCGGAGCGTCCCGACCCAGCATCGTCGGATAAAATATATGCGACAGATTCAGTTGATGCTGGGATGCTGCGATAAACTGTGCTATTAAGGAAAGCACGTCCGTTCCCGAGGCCTGTGCAGTAGCGGACTTACGATGCATTGCCGCTGGAAGCTCCGTGTACGTTGACTCCCGCATACTTCCTATGCGAACGTCCGGAGTCTGCAGGCCTCGAGTCCCCGGCTACCGACCCAGCGCTGTCGGATAATTCTCGATCCGACACCGTTTCTGTCGGCTGCTGGGATGCTGCGATAAGCTGTGCTATGTGCACAAGAATGTCCGGCGTCGAGACCTGCGGAGGCGCAGTCTATCGCTGCTTCGCCGAGGGCAGCTCCGCATCAGATGGCTCCCGCATACTTTTCCTATGCGAACGTCCGGAGTCCATCGGTCTCGAATCCCTGGCTGCCGGATGGTGTGACCTGGTCGCCGAAGAATCCTTGATCGGCGAAGCTGGTAATATATCGGCGGTCACGCAGCCAAGGTGCGGTCGTGTGCGCTGACGAGAAGAGGAAGCCTTAGCAGTCTCAGCGGACTGCCTATACAACGGAGCGTCCCGAGCGACGGACGTATGCTCCGCTAACGACACATTTGTACCACAACATCTGGGGCCAGATGTTGTTGAACGAGAGAGGGGCCTCTCTCGCTTGCCGTCCGGATGGACCGGAACGAGCTATGAACCAGACTAAAAGGCTTCCTCCGTTCTCCCTCCGATCCGCCGTCACTGGGTGTGCATTAAGTTAATTTTATAGTGCTCGCATCACCCCAAAATTCCTTCTAGACCGCAACGGACGAACCCGGCTGCCGAACCATTCGGTGAATGGACGCTACACCGGGCGAGCTAGCGGACGTCAAAGGCCGTCGAACCTACTAGGGTCCTCTTAGGCAATTGGCGTATTACATGAGCACTTTTCCGCTAGCCCTTCATTAATTGTGACGACGGAGGCACACTGTTGGAAGACATCACAGATACATCACCCTAATCTTGATCGTCTGAAATAGAAATTGATAAAGTAGAGTGACCCTGCGGGGAAAGGACCGGAGTGTCCAAATCCCCAACAACATACCGTGACATACGCTTCCCATATTGTCATCGAAATCATACGATACAGAACCGGAGTTAATGCGAGTACACTGACCACATATAGAATGATAATAAGGTCAGAGGAAGACTTCCTCTTAAAACAATTGATCAATATCCTTTCAATGTGAAAAGAAAACAAGTCCTGGTACTCGCACTAACCCCTGGCAATCAAAATACATAATAATAATATGATCCATTAATATAGAAAAAATAATTGAAATCAAAATATTTTGAAAAAATATTTTTTTTGAACAGCCCAAGTTTCTGAAAAGTAACGTTGAGCCCCAATGGATCCCAAGCCTAAGTGTGGACAAAAATTTAAAAAATATTTTAAACAATTTATTCAACACTTACGAACAATAATAATGTATCCAGTTATGATTGAAATAACATAAAGATATTATTATTTAGAAATCCCCCCCTCACACAGAGGGCTGTTGTAAATGTAAACAATGAGTGTAAAAACACTAAAATAAGACTCCAGGCACCCAGGCCCGAAATCAGTTACCAAAAATACACCATCTGATGCAAAACAGAGACTTCCAGGGAAGAAACTGCAGAACATCAGATGGTAGATGCAGAACACAACGCCTAACCACCCGTAGGTGAAGACGTAAACATGGGGAAAGAACAGAATTCATTCTGTTATTCAGCTAAACTCCCAAGAAATTTTAGTAATAATAATTACAGAAATTATGCCAAAAGCATGGGAGAATAGCAAGGGGGAACTTAAAGGACAGGGAGAGAGGAAAAACACTTGTAAAAACAGTGTAACTAAATAATCAGAATGACAACAAAATGGCTGCTGCCTTGAAAATAGGTAACTTAACATAATTTCATTAAAAAATTTTAAGTTACAGCCCTGATAATATTCTGTCACACATTCTTTTCCTCTCCTCCTTTTCTATCCTCCTTAGAATCACCATTTCACTAATATTTATGTGTCTGGCATCATTTAAACTGAGATTTAAAAGCACAAAGATCAGTCAGATGTTAACTGATGAAGGGCCAAACTTAGAATGATAAATGGCGCCAATTTCGGAACGTCCTTGACACTGCGCATGCGCAGTAGGGGCGAAGTGTGGAGGGCCTCTCAGGACATGTTTTCTTTAGTTTTAGATGCAAATTTTGGGGATTGGGGGGCAAAATTTGTGTTTGGCCCTATATTTTAAGAGTTAGCACCAGCTATGTCTGGGTCATTGGTACAGTATAAAAATATACTCAGCAGGTTAAGAGCTAATATCAACGCCTGCATCAAGCTTCCCTCTTTCAAATTTTGAAAATATCATTTCCAACAAAAACCATATCTAATGAAAGTGTCAATGACACTGTAACGCAACTTGTCTGTGTGTTGTGTTTGATGAAAAGGATAATGTTCAATGTTTATGAAAGGATTATGAAATAAGACAAGAATTGTGATAATTGGGAATATGTTAATTTCTGTTCCCTGTATGCTATGTTTTTAATAAAAATAATATGAGGTGTAGACTGTACTAAAGAAATGAGGGGTGGGTTAATGTGGTCTTCACAGTTAACCTATGTCAACAAAAGTTACCAAGTAACAGTGAAATTATTCCAAAACGAGACATCCTATCAAGTTACAATGAAATCCCTTCATAAATATGGCCTGTAGACTGTGCTAATGGTTTTCGGGCTTCAGGCCTGTGTTGCCATCATGGTTTACCAATTGCAACTAAAAGGGGACGTCATCATCTCGACATTATACTCAGTCATTCTACGAAGTTACAATGAAATCCCTTCACAAATACGACCTGTAGTCTGTACTTTCGGGTTTTGGGCTCGGGCAGCCATCATGGTTGAATGATCACGACCAAAAGGGGACGTTCTCATCTGGGCATTATCTGGAGTGATCCTATGAAGTTACAATGAAATCCCTTCATAAATATGACCTGTAAACTGTGCTAAAAGTTTTTGGGCACCTGTAGCCGTCACAGTTGACCAATCATGACCAAAAGGAGATGTCAACATCTAGGCATTATATGGAGTCAACCTAACAAGTTACAATGAAATCCTTCTATAAATACGACCTATAGACTCTGCTAAAGGTTTTCAGGTTTTGGGCTCGGGCAGCCATCACAGCTGAATGATTGCGACCAAAAGGGGACGTTCTCATCTAGACATTATTTGGAGTCATCCTACCAAGTTACAATGAAATCCCTTCATAAATATGACTGGTAGACTGTGCTAAAGGTTTTCAGGCTTCGGGCTCCTGTAGCCATCACAGCTGACCAATCACGTCCAAAAGGGGACATTCTCATCTAGACATTATATGAAGTCAACCTACCAAGTTACAATGAAATCCCTCCATAAATATGACCTGCAGACTGTGCTACAAGTTTTCAGATTTTGGGCTAAGGCAGTCATCACGACTGACAGATCACGACCAAATGGAGGAGTTCTCATCTAGACATCATACAGAGTCATCCTACCAAGTTACAATGAAATCCCTCCATATTAAATATGACCTGCAGACTGTGCTAAAAGTTTTTGGGTTTCAGGCTTGGGTAGCCATCACGGTTGACAGATCATGACCAAAAGGGAACGTTCTCATCTAGACATGACCCCAAACCTGCATATGAAATTTCGTGATGATCAGACAAGAACTGCTGTGTGTAGCCTGTGCTAAAGGAAAATGTGAACAAACTCACAGATTAACAGACTCACAGACTTCTGCACATGTGATGGCAACAGCTTATCTTGACTTTGTCAAGTTAAGCTAAAAATGTGGAACTGATATGGGAAATTCTCAACTCGTCTGTTACGGGTAACAGATTATTCCATTTCCCAATCCATCTCTGTATAGACTGGGATGGATATGTATGTTTCCACCTACAACCAATCATAGCCATTGTCTCTATTGTATAAGGAAAATTAATATAACCGATTATAAGTTGCTGATAGTAGAGCCGATTTCGTTGGTCAATGTCATCGCATGTGCTTAAAAAATTTGTGGTATTTTCCTAATTATGTCGCAGTACAATCCAGTGAAGCAATTCAAAGAAGTAAGGAAGATTCAGAGAGTGACTACGATTTTAGCGACAATTCATCTGAATCAAGTGATCATTCTTCAAGTCAAGACACTGATTATTCAGGGGACACTGAGGCATAAGAATATAATTGACAATGACCTTGTAATGTTTGATAAACCAAGCACGTCGACAGGTGTTGGCAAAAAGGGGAGTGGCAACCCAGAAGCAACTTCTCACAAAAGGAAGAAAACAAACAATGAAAATAAATATTAGTGGTCTGCTACAGATGAACTACCAGATATGTTCGCATTTACAGGCAGCCCTGGATGACAGAAACAAATTGATGACACAACAAATGAATTGAATGTTTACAAATTCTTCATGAATGATTATGTGTTTGAACTTATTTCTGAAAAGACAAACAGTTATGCTGCAGAATACATAGCAACACATCAAACATTACCACAATAACCGTTGGTATGCGATTGGGTTCAAAATTCACCTGCTGAAATAATGTTATTCTGCAGACTTTTGATGACGATGGACATTGTTGAGAAACCCTCGCTAAACCATTTTTGCAAACCTGAATCCAAGGGTAGAAGGTTTCAGAAAGGAGACTGGTCAGCTAGACCCAAAATGTAGTGTTCAACTGATTACCAAAATGGTTGCTGACCGATTGCCGTTTATTTAAGCTCACAATCGGCCGATTCTGATGCTGATTCCGATTGTAATACCGTGCACAACTAGACAAGTCGAGGCCCGAAAGAACAACATTAAACTGAACATTTTTCACAGTATTAAACTTCATTGACTGGGATCGCAGTAAAATTACCAGTCGTGCACACTTGGCTGGTAAACGAGGCTCTCAGAGCCACATTCACCACCCAAGTGCATGCGACTGGTGTCTAGAGAAATTAAGAATGCACATTGTGGTTGTTTCTCAACTTTATTGAATGGTACCACTGACATCATTTTACATTAGCAATTGAACAAATCCAGAAGATAATAAACTGTGGTTAATGAATCATCACAAAATACTTGGCAACAATCGGTTGAACCGATCATCAGTTGAACACTACCAAAATGTGCTACCTATGTAAAAGGTGAAATGCGCTACCAATGTAAAGGGTGTAATGTAGCACTACATACTGACAAATGCTTCAAAATTTACCACTCAAAGCTGAACTACAGGGTCCGAAATCAATCTGACAATGAAAGTGACTAACCGTTGCGAAAACTAGTGCACACTGTCACAGTGCCGAAGCTGCGACGATTTGTGCAACGCCAATGATGTTTTAAAACTCGTTGGTGACAAAAAAAAACTTGTTGGTGACAAAAAAACTTGTTGGTGACAAGTCCATAAATGTGACAGAAATTATCCGAATGACATGCACTATTGAGAGGGTGTCGACATCATGAAGATACACTTGCATATCAAGTATGGTGTCATTCCATCAAGTATTTTAGGAGTTATGGTGTTTTTTAAACTCGTCGGTGACAAAAAAATTGTTGGTGACAAAAAAAACTTGTTGGTGATAAGTCCATAAATGTGACAGAAATTATCCGAATGACGTGCTCTATTGAGAGGGTGCAGACATCATGAAGATACACTTGCATACCAAGTATGGTGTCATTCCATCAAGTATTTTAGGAGCTATGGTGTTTTTTAAACTTGTTGGTGACAAAAAAACTCGTTGGTGACAAAAAAACTTGTTGGTGACAAGTCCATAAATGTGACAGAAATTATCCGAATGACGTGCACTATTGAGAGGGTGTAGACATCATGAAGATACACTTGCATACCAAGTATGGTGTTATTCCATCAAGTATTTTTGGAGTTATGGTTTTTTAAACTCGTTGGTGACAGACAGACAGACAGACAGATGATTTGTGCAACGCCAATGATGTTTTAAAACTCGTTGGTGACAAAAAAACTTGTTGGTGACAAGTCCATAAATGTGACAGAAATTATCCGAATGACATGCACTATTGAGAGGGTGTAGACATCATGAAGATACTTGCATACCAAGTATGGTGTCATTCCATCAAGTATTTCAGGAGTTATGGTGTTTTTTAAACTCGTTGGTGACAGACAGACAGACAGACAGACAGACAGACAGACAGACAGACAGACAGACAGACAGACAGACAGACAGACAGACAGACAGACAGACATTGCCACATATAGAGCTGCTTGTCGCAGCTAAAAAAACAAGAACATGAATGTGTACAGTATCTGATCATTTCAAACTAAAATTTGTGAAAATATCAAAGTCCTGGGGTTTATAGTTTTCATTAACCTTTAAGAATAAAGTAGATAAGTTAACCCTTTGAACTCGTAAGACCGATTTTTTAGCCCAAGGCATTATTTCGTCCCATTTTTGTCTTATTATAGGAGGTCAGTCTATACACAGGGCAGTGGTGATAAAATAATAACTGCAGTCTGCAGCCAAACGGCTGCAGACTGCAGTTATTATTTTATCATCCTTGTATATTAATATTGGACTACCCCATTGCACTGTAAGTGTACACAAATGTGATACCATTCCAGGAAAACAAGGGTTCAAAGGGTTAATGGTTCTGGCCGCATTTTCCGAGACATTAATGAGATCGACATTTCTAAAAATTAAATGTCGGTAGATTTGCATGAAATTTTATATGTTGTAGAGCTAAAAGAAAATTAAGAGATAGCCGTTTTTCAATTTTTTGATTTATTACTATTTTTCACATTTTATGGCACTTCAAATTCAGAGGCTATTTTGCACATTTCTCATTGAAATCGATGATTTTCAACAACGTACACCTCCGTATAAATAATACACACAGCTATAACATTTCACACACTTTTACTGTCATGATGGCTCTATTCAATGCATTTGTTACAATTTGAAATTTAAACCAATTTGACAATTTTTTCATGAACATTTAATACATGAACGCTTGTTGAACACTCACTCTAGAATTTTTATATTCGCCAACAAAAACCATATCTAACAAGAAGAATGTTACTAAGGTAACACATGCTCCCCCTCCCCCCTTGTGACCTTCACCATGCAGATGTAGCAGAAACTATTATACATGACACACCTTCTGAGTGTCCTTAACATTTGTAAAAATGTTAACAATTGTACTAGGATTCGTTTCTGAGTTTTGGCTGAGACACGAATATTGGCCGATTTTTAGTGTGACGTTGAAATGTGACCTTGACCTTGAAGGTACAAACCCGGCTATGGTGTGTGACACATCCTCCCATGGTCCTTTATAATTGGGTCAAGTTTGATGACTGTAGCCCTAATAGTTTTGGAGTTATGCTTGAGACACGATTTGTGACCCTGAACATATGAAGGTCAATTGTGACCTTCCCATTGCAGATGCGGCAGAAAGTATTATACGCGACACACCTTCTTATACACCTTTTTATATTCGCCAACAAAAACCATATCTAACAAGAAGAATGTTACTAAGGTAACACATGCTCCCCCTCCCCCCTTGTGACCTTCACCATGCAGATGTAGCAGAAACTATTATACATGACACACCTTCTGAGTGTCCTTAACATTTGTAAAATGTTTAACAATTGTACTATGATTCGTTTCTGAGTTATGGCTGAGACATGAATATTGACCGATTTTTAGTGTGACCTTGAAATGTGACCTTGACCTTGAAGGT
Source organism: Pictodentalium vernedei (assembly GCA_031216915.1). Taxonomy (NCBI): domain Eukaryota; kingdom Metazoa; phylum Mollusca; class Scaphopoda; order Dentaliida; family Dentaliidae; genus Pictodentalium; species Pictodentalium vernedei. The sequence goes on from CM062295.1 coordinate 327,210,267, forward strand.
ACGAACCCAGCTATGGTGTGTGACACATCCTCCCATGGTCCTTTATAATTGTGTGAAGCTTGATGACTGCGGCCCTAACAGTTTTCGAGTTATTGGCTTGGACACACACGGACGGACCCATGCACACTTCAATCACTATATGCCACCCGACTTAAGTGGGGGGGGGGGGGGGGGGCATAAAAATGCAATCAGTCTTAGGCCAATGAACAATTCGTCTCAACCTACCGTTAGGGAGATGGTAGAATGCCAACATCGAAAAAAATGTTTATCCAAGTTAGTGTGCTGTTGAGCTCGAAAAAATAAAAGGAATGTTTGATTTAACGTCATTTTCGATGTTTTTATGTCACTTTATGTTTTACACCTATGTAATTGTGTATCATCCCTACGTCAACAATGGCAAAAGCTACCCCTATAGAAACTATACACACAATGCAAGGGATCGTTGGAATGATCTTTAGGTGCATATGTATGCTCATTCACACAACAAATGTAATGCAATTACGTCAAATGTGATGGAGGGGCAAACAACATAATAATTAAATTCCACTTTTGGAAGATTTTACCATGCCAACGTTTAGCATTCATGGTCCCAAACATAAAGTTGAAAAAATTTTCAAAAGCAGACATCTCACACCACAGATATGCCATAAACAATGTCAGGGTACACCCCTTCCCATTTGCTGATGGCCCTTCCCCAAAAACTACAAAATATCAGGCTTGGCTTTCTTAAAAATACAGGAGGGCTAAAAATCGCTCCCCTCGCATAGCCTGGGGGAGCGATTAGCTCTCTTCAAGCTTACAAAAGCTAAAAGTGGCAAAATGAAGTTTTACTATTAAAGAATTCTCGCCTAGTGGGCTTTATACATTTTATTTGGTGCAGCTAACAAGGTAGTCTCTGAGAGACAAGGCCCAGATGTGTGAGGGGAGCAGTATGGCCATCTTACAGAGATCGCTAACATAGCAGAGATCTGAAAAGATGTGGGTTTTAGGAATAGGCTGTTATGTTAATCATCATTTTCCAAGGCCAGGAGGGCTAGTTTTCGCCCTCCTTCATTCTTTTAAGGTGAGCAGTAAGTCAGTGAATAAATCGTTCTCCTTAAAATGGCAGGCCTGAAATATAGCACCAAATTTATATTACAGGTGGCTAGAGGAATAACTGAAGTCAAGCATTGTCAATTTTTATCCACACTGCCCCAAAATTGTTGACACTACGATGCAAATGACTACTGAGGGTGGAAAACGTCAAAATTAAATTTCACTGCACAAAGTCGAAATCTTAAACATTTTAGTACTCATGGTCCCAAATGCAAAGTTGAAAACATATTTGAAAATCATATGTCAGATACCGCAGATATCACGCAAACAATGTCAGGGGTACGAATCTTACGTTTTTGTGTATGTGTATATATTCCCTTTTCAACTTGTTTTTCAGCATTTGATTTTTAAATTTTTTAAAATATCACACAATAGATACAAGACTTGGCAACCAAAACAGTGATGGCGGCCCTCAAGGGGTTTGTTGTGCATCGTTGGATGACTTCTGGAAATTAGCCTGCGATTTCAAAATAATCTAGTAGACTTTTTCCAAGATCTGGTATTATGAGGGTATTATACACACCGAATGTCATTATCAGTGTGTTGTGGTACTTTGGGCAGTCGAGCGTGATGATGCTCATGCCACTCGGACTGTACTGTTGGTAGTAAGGCCAAACAAATTGTACTCTTGTTCGAATCGGAGATGTAGTTCATTCGTAGTTGATGAACACACCCCCTCCTGCAACTATACACCTGGAGTTTAATTAAGCACCCCCTGAAATGTTTGACAGTGAAGTTGCTGGTTACTGATTATTATGTTTTAATGACTGCTATGTCTTGCAGTACATTTCATTGGGGGCGCAGTAGAGGTGCGGGCTGCATGCCGATAAGTCCTCGGTTTGAATCCCACCTGTGGCAACCGCGTTATGTCCTTGGGCAAGACACTTCAACCCCATATGGGGGAAGGGGGATGTTGTGTACTAAGGCATACTGCACGTTGATGTTGCACCTGTCTTTAACCAATGCTAACCCTGGTTGTGTGGAGTTAGTATGTTGGGGAGCTAACAGTTGCTCGCCGTTGCTCGGTGGTTCTCTCCGGGTACTCCGGCTCCCTCCACCTGTAAAACTGTTGAGGTCATGATTAGAAATTCTGCAGAAATGTGACCTTAAACACCAATAAATAAATAAATACATTTCATCTAGTGAAACATGATGTTTCTGGTTGATAGCGTACCCCAAACACATCCCTTCATCCTCGTGAAGCATGCTTCCCACGAACGCCACAAAAAACACTATCATCCACATGCAATATCTTGGTATTAAACAAGAAAATTTGTCACTTATATGATCCATAAATGTCGACATGGCAAGGAGGAGACTGTCAGAGGCACTAAGATGGCAAATTGTTGGCATGCATGCAACAGGCATGTCATTCAAAGCTATTGGAAGGCAGCTTGGCTATAGTCATTCTGTCATCAGCAGACTTGTCCAAAAAAATCAACAAACCAACAATATTAATGACCGACCAAGGCCTGGACAACCCTAAAAGACCTCTCCTTGGGAAGATCAGAGTCTGGTACTCCTCGTTAGGCATCACAAATGGTCGCAAGAGAATATGGAGGCATAGAAATACTGCTTACGTGCCCAGGAAGATCAGACCTACTGTTCTTCATGGTGAATTATCAGTACTGAGCTGGGGATGCCTCTCTCATGATTGTAAAAATTCCAACTGTTACTATTTATAACTTCAGTGTACACAATACCAAGCTTCATAAGTATGCATGATGTCAATCAATACGAGATTTCTATAGTACGTTTACTTATCGTAATAAAAAAAATCCTAGAAATGCACTTCAAGAAAATCACATCTTGTAAAATCGTTATCCTGAGTTAATTCCATCATTCACAGTTACAAAATGATGAAACATCAAAAACTGATCATTCCTACACAAGATCTGATTAAATGTTAGGACAGTGTGAATTGTTAGTTCTCAGCTTGAACATTTGTTTTGCACATATTCAATTCCCAGAATAATATCAAATAATAATAACCTGATAATTCTATCATAAGTTTGTTGGTATTTCAGTTACTAGAATCAATTTTATGCCCCATTTGATGGCTTCATTTTCAAAATGTTTCTCGGTAGTGAATTTCCAACCAGAGGGAGGAACTAGTACCCTACACCTCCCAATTGGAAACCTCTAGCCACGTCCCTGAGTTCACGGCAGCCATACTGTAGCTTCAAAATGTCAAAAAACAGAACATTGTCCAAGATCTGGTGGGATCATCTATAACACATCTTAAACGGTGTGACATGCTGTTGATGGTCTTCCAAATTTCAATGTGATGCTGTCCCATTTCCCTATAAGCGCATGACGCAGACTGTCAATGTCATGAGGCGGAGGCTGTCTATTGACCACTCTCCTGTGGAGCATGCACCACAAATGTTTTATCGGAATGCAGTCGGGTCTCCTTGCGGGAAAATCAATGAAGGATAAGTCCTGTTGCATATCTTAGAATTCTCGCACTATTCTCGCTCACTGAGGCCTGGTATCAACGTCCAAATAATGAAATTGGTTTTCAATTAAACGGCAACCATGGGGAATACTGGGGATGATAATTGGCTCCAAAATGTGGTTCCTGTATGATTGTGTGTTCATGTTTCCATCGACGATGTGAAGTTGAGGTTTGCCTCGAGGGGAGACACCGGCCCAAATCATGCTGCTTCAACCACCAAAACGGTCGACAGACTGAATAATCCCGAGAAACGCAACAGAGAGTGACCGAAACAGTCCCGTAAAAACGTTCTCAAAAAGGTATGGCTTAAGCTCGGCAGTAAAGGAGTCCATAGCCAGCAAATGTTCACCAGTTTTGAGGATCTATTCCAACTCCGATAGAGCAGTTGGGACTGTCACAATATGGGATATTCATATCAGGTATATGGGCTCAACTTTTGTGGACAGTATATATATATTTTAACTGGTAGAGTGCTGGAAGCCCATATTTGGGCTTTACTCTGAGGTGAAGGTACAGCAACTTGAAGGCTTCATACTCAGTGGATGTGCTTCGTATTATTTTTGAAGTGATATTATTCAGTCTGTAAGGACTTGCCCTTTTACAATTTACACTCTCCCATAAATTGTAACAAGGCAAATATATGTGAACAAATTTTGACGTCCAAAAATAATTTAGCACTCTACCAGTTAAATAGTTGGGTTCAAGTTTTCTTCACTTATAGCTTTCATTATACCTGAAAAACTGTCTTTATTCTGATTTTGTATGTACATTTATTACACTCCTGTTCTATGAAATCTTCATCTACATCAACACTAAACCATGCGGAAAATGAAAATCTGAATGGAAATCACTGACGGACTATTTTTAAATAGAAGCAAAATTTCACTTGAATTTTCTACAAATCCGTGCACTGCAATTACAATCTGAATCACTAGCGATAGCTAAAAATCGTCCTCTAGCTGAGTTCCAATGTGTTCTATGTGTCAGTAGGCACAGAACACATTGGAACTCAAGGGACGAAATAGTAACGCGGGTTCCCGTCGCAAATTTGACTGGCGATAAAATGTGTTGTTTTTGTTGATAGTTGTCAAATGAATTGCAGAGAATCCTACTAATATCTGTTTTTAAAGACGCGAAGACCTGTGCCATCACGAAAGTGGACAGTTCTCGTTCTATCATGGTTATACCTAACATTCTAAGCGGCCTCTCGTTCTATCCTTCTGTGCTGGAACTCGTGCCATATCGATTAAGCCATTCACATGCATGTGTCGTTCTGTGTATTTCTGCCTCCTCTCAAGTCACAATGTTGTTGAGCGGCTTGATGCAGTGGGTACGCCGACAAAATGTCCATGGACAAAATACTGAGGGGCATTTTGTCCATGATTCGATGCAGTGTACAACAATAACTGGTACAAAACTGTCAAGGACATATGCTACATGTTATTTAGTTTGGCCTTCCTGTTTGTTGTTTGTTCATTATGACATGAGAAACTTCACGCTTCAAAACCCATAGTACCGCAACACATGGATAATGACATTCTACCATATAATACCTCTATAAGACCCACTTTCGGAATAAGTCTAGTAAGTCAAATTGTGTGTATCAACATTCAAGAAAAGCAACTCAAAAATGTAATCAGACTACATAATGAAATTTCAAACTCTTTGCTGTTGTCTACTTAGTGAGCTTTGGTAGGTAGGTAGGTTGGTTGGTTAAGTATATGTAAAGAAATACAACTAGAGAGATCTGGCATAAGCTCATTCACATCAGATAGCAGGAAGGGTTCAATTTCTAGTCCTATCTTGTAAGAAAACACCACTTCAGTCAAAAGCCTGCCTTCAAACAGGAAACGAAATTAACATTTTTAATGTCCAAAAATTACATTTTTAACTCCCTGCATGCGGATGTTCCTGCCCAGGACAAGATTTCCCTTTCCACCGAAATAAGTATAATTTTGGCATATTTAATCAGATTTTCCTCCTGTAAATGGCACGGATTTTTTCATCAATAATTTCTTGAGTTATATTTAGCTGAATTTTTCATCAAATCTAGTCATGGCTGCTATAGAGCAGCCATGACTAGATTTGATGAAAAATATCTTGAAAATACTCAGCGGGTTAAGAGTTAATGTCCAAAAATTGCATGTTTTGCTATCTTTCAATCAATTATGATACAAATACATGCAAGTGGTGTGATATGTCGTGGCGGCGAAAAAATAGAACCATACCCTATTTTTCTGAAATTTTGGTATATAACATGCTTGCAAAAAATAAGAGACCCATATTTTTTCTTTAGTAGATCTGATGCTGTTTTGGCGTATTGTGGCATCAAGAATACTGGAGACCACTGCTATCAGGTAGTGCTGAAATGGTTAATCGGTTAACCGGCAATGGAATGGTTATGGGTGAATTCCGGTTACGATTTTCATAACCGGTTAACCGCTTTCGTAATATGCAGACTAGTAGAGTCACGAAGCCAACTTTCTTATGGATTTCGGACGGCAGATAGCTGAGCATCAAACATTAAACTCAATTAAACTGTCTTTAATATTACTTGTTATTGTGTTTTATCCCACGACTTCGCCCATTTAGACTGTTACATGTAGCTTTGAATGCCTTTGATGATAGTTTCAATTTGATTGATCACAAAGTTTCGCAAGTTTCAACTTCAATTGGTAAGGTGATGGGTCGAAAAATGTTACTGCCGGCTGTCTTGGAGTGCCCTTTGATGTTCTTCTATTTGTCGTGTGAAATCAACAAGACAGTTTCAGCATGGACTCGCTGTTCCAAAAGCGTGAATGCCACATTCTATTTTATCAGCCAAAAAGCAATCAATCATCGCAGACTTCAGATCAGTGTGAGAATTTTTAAAACAAACTTTGAACAAAATGACAACTACATGTAAAGTTAAATGATCAGATGCCTGGAAGTTCTTTGAGCTGATAGATACAGAGGGAGGCAAATTTACAGAATGCAACTTGTGCAAGGCACGCATTAAGTACAGTGGTTCAACATCAGGAATGAAAAATCATCTGCACTACAAACACCCAGCTGTAGAGTGTGATGCCAGTTCAGCAACAGTTACAGCACAAGCAAGCCATGTGCAAACTCAAATTGATCGTTTCACAAAGCCGCCAGCAAAAATGGCCAAACAAAAATGGCAGGACGTAACGATGGGCATTGTGCAGCTTTGTGCTTCCGACCTAAGACCCCTCAGCATTGTTGAAGGCCAGGGTTTTCATAATTTTGTAAAACTTCTTGATCCAGCATACACAGTTCCGAGCCATACAACAGTTAAAAATTACACTAATCTTCACTATGATCAGTTGAAAGAAGAGTTGATCAAAAAATTGAAAAATTCTAAATCTATTTGTCTAACAACGGACACGTGGACGAGTTGCGCAACCGAAGGATACCTTACAGTGACTGTTCACTTCGCAGATGCAAATTGGAATTTTTACCACGGAGTTTTAGTCACTCAAGAAATTTGTGACCACAACACGGGGGTACATTTGGCAGAGGAATTGAAGACAGTTGTATCCAAATTTGAGATCCCCCAAGACAAAATTACTTCCATAACAACAGACAATGCCTCAAATATTGTTGCGGTCATTAAACTGACAAACTGGCCTCACATCCGCTGCTTTGGTCACACTTTGCAACTAAGTATCAATGCTGGACTCAAATTGCCAAGTGTGTCCAAAGCAGCAGGTGCAGCTCGTAAACTTGTAGCCCATTTTAAGAAGTCTACATTGGCATCCAATGAGCTTAAAAAAAGACAGCTTCAGCTGCAGTTGCCCCAGCATCAACTAATTCAAGATGTTTCCACAAGATGGAATTCAACATTTTTCATGTTTAGCAGACTCTTGGAGCAAAGATTAGCAGTGTTTGCAGTGATCCATGACACTACAGTAGTGTCACCAAGCGATGCTAGGGTGTTTGAACTGTCTGATGAAATCTGGAAAGTTATCGAGGAGGTGACCCCCCCTCTTAAAGCCACTTGAAATGGCTACCACTGTTGCGTGCAGTGATACCTTTCCTACGTTAGGTATGGTCTACCCGATTGTGTCAGGGCTTGTTGGAATTCACCTCGCTGTTCATGAAAACGATTCAAAAACAATCAAAAACTTCAAAAACATAGTGACAGGTGAACTCAAAACACGCATTATGAATACTGAAAAAGAGAATTTTTTTGAACAACCTCTTCTTATATGCACTGCAATGGACAACCGTTATAAGTCAATGCACTTTCTGCCAAACAAACAGCAACAAAAAGTTTGGGATGCTGTTCTTCAGTTGATGTTACTCCCGTCTTCAACTGATGATTCAAGTGGAGGAACTGTAGAGAGGCTTCCCACAATTCCTACACCTGAATTGTCAGTTGCAGATGGAAATCAGATTGGTGAGGGGCGCGTACCTCAATCTTCTACAGGGTCCCTAACTGCCTCCAACCCAGGCACAACCTCCTCTGATTATACCCCCAAATGCAAACGATCGAAAATTGACGAGAGCAATAAAACTCTAAAGTTTTTGTTAGGGGATTACTTTGACGATAACGATCAACGTACAGATGATAGCCCCCTAGACGAACTTAATTCTTATAGACTTTCTAAGTCGTCATCATGTGACCCTTTTGAGTGGTGGTCTAAAAACCATGAAAAATACCCACGCATAGCTGAAATTGCCAGAAAATATCTTGCAATACCAGCCACTTCCATTCCTTCAGAGAGGGTATTTTCAACAGCTGGAAATACTGTCACTAAAAAACGGGCAAGTTTAAACACTGACACCGTTAATCAGCTGATATTCATTAGAGAAAACTCTAAAGGTGAAAATAGTCTTGTGAATGTGAAAGCTACTCTTGGTTCAAGTTTACCAATGCATCCAGTAGGTACAATTGCTCATGCGAGTGCAAGCCAGTCGTCACCGCTTGCAGAAGCACAGTCTGGGAGCATTCACCAGGAACCTCCCCCCTGCCCTTTGCCAAAATTGCCTCATTTGCCTGTGCTTGACTGAACTTGCGTTGAACTTGAATATTGAACTGGATTCTAAACCTGACTAGATTGAGTTTTGACTTTCAATGTCTTTTATGATATGACTCAGCCGAGACTGAGAACTCACTGGATTGTCAGGGAGGCTGAGGGAGCTGATGTCTAAGATGCCTCACATTTGGGTGTTGTAGTCTTTCAAAGACTGCAACACCCAAATGTGAGGCATCAGCTCCCTGACAATCCAGTGAGCTCTCAGTGTGTCTTTGTTGGCCTAATTGGACAAGTGCACTTCAGGCTGGAGTATTCTCTGATTTCTCTCTCCAGTTAGGACGACGAAGAGAGTTCAAGAGACTACATCACCCATGAGGGCATTTATTGTGATATCATCCATATTATTTCAATTTATTTGTGTCTTGTGACGGACTGAATGAATGATAGTCTTGAATTCTAGTACTAGTAGGTGGCTAGGCACACTAGCATTGCTTTCACTTTAACCCCAGAAAGGGCCCAGCTTGGTGTGAAGACATTAGTTTAATTATTTTTATTTCCTATTTCTTTTATATTCTTTTCGTTGTAATTTTTAATTGTCACTGGTTCACTGCATCTTAGGTGAAGATGCCTTTAACCTTATACTGCTATGGAGCAAGTTATGCTGAGTAAATGCTGTTATGCATACAAAAAATTACAAATACATGTATACGAATATATTGTGTTACTTTTGCTTCAAACAGCAAACCACTGCACGCGCACATGCGCCGCGCAGGATAAATACTTTTATGTTACACACATGGGGTCTGATATAAGCACGTTTTTCTCCAGTGTGTTTGTTCATGCACATAAATGAATAGTTTGTTATATATCAGTCTACTTTCTTGCCTTAACCCTAAAATATTGTAAGATAAAAAGTTTATCATCATTATTTTGGTGTACAAGATATGTAACCGAGTCTCGCCCGGCTTCTACAGGTAGATCACAAATCGTCTTCGACTCGTCGTGATCTGCCCTCAGAAACCGAATCTCGACTCTGATACATATTTCGAACATTCACATAATTGAGATAATCTTTATAAAAAGGCATCGTCCTAAGTAATAAGTTTTTAGTACTGTGTCGGGTTGGGTCGTGATTATCAGAAATGAGAAAGCTGGGAACTGTGTGCTAATCTTATTCAAATTAGATTCATTTCGTTCATATCTTACGTCATGAGTCACAAAACAAAACAGATTTATTTCATTGGTCAAAAACGAAGCTAAAAATACATTGGAGGAATGCCTCTGTTGTTGACATAAACAGATGGCATGCATAATGGCGGGGAAAATTGTTCTTACAAGTTACAACTTACAAAACTACGAGCGCATATATAATCTCATTAATCTGTTTATCAACCGTGAACTCTCCAGTGTGAATTAAAATATTTCAAGAGGAAGTCTAAGGGAATGTGCGACAGGCGACAAATACAGATTGGCTGAGATTGCACTGACAGTAACGGCACAATTAAGGATCTTTCCAGCTATTTCCGGCCTTCCAGGTAATCTTTGTTTTATCTTTTATCATTGTCGATTCAATGACACCCAGCTTGTGACCCAAGTAACCCACTGAGGCCTACTCTGTCCCGCCATATACATTGGTATACGATTAACCGGTAACGGAACGATTACAACTAAACGATTAACCGGTTACAGAATTTAGTAACCGTTTCAGCACTACTATCAGGGGATGATTGTGACACATCCAGATTCAAATCTATAGGTGTTAGAGGAAGGAAGTATCACAGTTAGATGCCCAGAGGTTTGTTGCAGTCCTGTATGTAATTCCTTGTTCTATCCACTGCAATCACAGTCTGTCACGACATCATCAACATGGACGATGGCAGAGTACTTCTAAAGGTCTTCTATCTTCAAATTATGACTCCTTTTACATTTATCACTGTTAAATAGACTTTGATATCTGCCCCGCCCCTGATCCCCCCTCCCCCCCCCCCCATCTTTGCACAGCCCTGTACAACCAATCCATGAGTGTGATAAGTTAATACTTGAAAACACCGTTTTTTAATAGCTGTAGAGTGTTTCTAAAAAGTGATTCATATATGACAAAAAAATCAAATAGACAGAAATAACACCAAACTAATATAAGCCAGTGACTGGTAAGTAGTGCGTGGAAAAGTCATTGCACTGAGACTAAAGAGGGACAAATAGTCCTTTCGGTTTCCACATGGTATGAGGGCTTGAAAATGCAATGAGAATGTTGGGAACGGATCGTAGAACAAATTCTGAAAACTGAAATAAGCTACATCCATATGTTTTGCTACAGTAGACAGCTGGCTGACAGTAGTATTTCTTCAATCAGCACTGAACACTTCCAAGTTTTTTGTCTACTTTTGAGTTACAGCGGTTACCTAAGTTTTGAAGGCAGTGTCGTGACCCATTCGTGGCAGACTTAACGATGCCAGTTTGATTTTGTCCCATCCCTGCACCCTTAATGATTTATTAAAACTTAAAAGAGGGATTTTCCTAGAAAGGGTGTAGCTCGATGTTTTGAGATTTACTCCTAGAGGCAGTTTCGCACCAGCTTGACAAAGACCAAATTGTGAAATTACCTCCTTTCATCAAAACACTGCATCTCATCTCATTATCTCGAGTTTTCCATGAAATTTTCAGTCAAGATGCAGGAGTAGTTGCTGCATCTTTAGCCATAAAAAACAACACTAATATCACATTTTGTAATGTCAAATAGGAAAAGAGAGAGTGTGGGGTTCCCATGGGGTACACATGCAGTTTCTAGAGTTCAAAATGGTAAGACCAAGTTAGGCAGAGTTCCTAAAATAAAAATTTGGAGTGGCTGCTCCCAGAAATTTGGCCACAGTCCACTCTAACTTGGCAATATGGCCATGTATTCCAAGTGCTAGATATGTGCAGGTTAAAAGCGGTTGGAAGCCGGAGGGGTAAGGTTGACGACGGCTTGTTATGTTAAAAAGGGAGACACCTTCCTCTCAGTGTGAGTTAAAGCCGTGCATTGATGGATGGCTTCTAGATAATTGTCCTGCAATTTCTGATCCATCCAGTTGTTATTATTAATACTAGAACTATCACTGAAGGTGATTAATGCACCTCTGAATGTCGAGCTTGAAAAACCAATAATAAATCCAAGTTCATGGGAGACAACTTGGTTAAAATTGCCACAGATCAAACATTATTTGGAATATGCACATGTTCACTCAGACCTACTGTTCTTCATGGTGAATTATCAGTACTGAGCTGGGGATGCCTCTCTCATGATTGTAAAAATTCCAACTGTTACTATTTACAACTTCAGTGTACACAATATCAAGCTTCATAAGTATGCATGATGTCAATCAGTATGAGATTTCTATAGTACGTTTACTTATCGTAATAAAAAAAATCCTAGAAATGCACTTCAAGAAAATCACATCTTGTAAAATCATTATCCTGAGTTAATTCCATCATTCACAGTTACAAAATGATGAAACATCAAAAACTGATCATTCCTACACAAGATCTGATTTAATGTTAGGACAGTGTGAATTGTTAGTTCTCAGCTTGAACATTTGTTTTGCACATATTCAATTCCCAGAATAATACCAAATAATAATAACCTGATAATTCTATCATAAGTTTGTTGGTATTTCAGTTACTAGAATCAATTTTATGCCCCATTTGATGGCTTCATTTTCAAAATGTTTCTCGGTAGTGAATTTCCAACTAGAGGGAGGAACTAGTACCCTACACCTCCCAATCGGAAACCTCTAGCCACGTCCCTGAGTTCACGGCAGCCATACTGTAGCTTCAAAATGTCAAAAAACAGAACATTGTCCAAGATCTGGTGGGACCAACTCGATCATCTCTAACACATCTTAAACGGCGTGACATGTTGTTGATGGTCTTCCAAATTTCAATGTGATGCTGTCCCATTTCCCTATAAGCACATGACGCAGACTGTCGATGTCATGAGGCAGTGGCTGTCTATTGACCACTCTCCTGTGGAGCATGCACCACAAATGTATTATCGGAATGCAGTCGGGTCTCCTTGCGGGAAAATCAATGAAGGACAAGTCCTGTTGCATATCTTAGAATTCTCGCACTATTCTCGCTCACTGAGGCCTGGTATCAACGTCCAAATAATGAAATTGGCTTTCAATTAAACGGCAACCATGGGGAATACTGGGGATGATAATTGGCTCCAAAATGTGGTTCCTGTATGATTGTGTGTTCATGTTTCCATCGACGATGTGAAGTTGAGGTTTGCCTTGAGGGGAGACACCGGCCCAAATCATGCTGCTTCAACCACCAAAAACGGTCGACAGACTGAATAATCCCGAGAAACGCAACAGAGAGTGACCGAAACAGTCCCGTAAAAACGTTCTCAAAAAGGTATGAATTAAGCTCGGCAGTAAAGGGGTCAATAGCCAGCAAATGTTCACCAGTTTTGAGGATCTATTCCAACTCCGATAGAGCAGTTGGGACTGTCACAATATGGGATATTCATATCAGGTATATGGGCTCAACTTTTGTGGACAGTATATATATATTTTAAATAGTTGGGTTCAAGTTTTCTTCACTTATAGCTTTCATTATACCTGAAAAACTGTCTTTATTCTGATTTTGTATATACATTTATTACACTCCTGTTCTATGAAATCTTCATCTACATCAACACTAAACCATGCGGAAAATGAAAATCTGAACGGAAATCACTGAAGGACTATTTTTAAATAGAAGCAAAATTTCACTTGAATTTTCTACAAATCCGTGCACTGCAATTACAATCTGAATCACTAGCGATAGCTAAAAATCGTCCTCTAGCTGAGTTCCAATGTGTTCTATGTGTCAGTAGGCACAGAACACATTGGAACTCAAGGGACGAAATAGTAACGCAGGTTCCCCTCGCAAATTTGACTGGCGATAAAATGTGTTGTTTTTGTTGATAGTTGTCAAATGAATTGCAGAGAATCCTACTAATATCTGTTTTTAAAGACGCGAAGACCTGTGCTATCACGAAAGTGGACAGTTCTCGTTCTATCATGGTTATACCTAACATTCTAAGCGGCCTCTCGTTCTATCCTTCTGTGCTGGAACTCGTGCCATATCGATTAAGCCATTCACATGCATGTGTCGTTCTGTGTATTTCTGCCTCCTCTCGAGTCACAATGTTGTTGAGCGGCTTGATGCAGTGGGTACGCCGACAAAATGTCCATGGACAAAATGCCCATGGACAAAATACTGAGGGGCATTTTGTCCATGATTCGATGCAGTGTACAACAATAACTGGTACAAAACTGTCAAGGACATATGCTACATGTTATTTAGTTTGGCCTTCCTGTTCGTTGTTTGTTCATTATGACATGAGAAACTTCACGCTTCAAAACCCATAGTACCGCAACACATGGATAATGACATTCTACCATATAATACCTCTATAAGACCCACTTTCGGAATAAGTCTAGTAAGTCAAATTGTGTGTATCAACATTCAAGAAAAGCAACTCAAAAATGTAATCAGACTACATAATGAAATTTCAAACTGTTGTCTACTTAGTGAGCTTTGGTAGGTAGGTAGGTTGGTTGGTTAAGTATATGTAAAGAAATACAACTAGAGAGATCTGGCATAAGCTCATTCACATCAGATAGCAGGAAGGGTTCAATTTCTAGTCCTATCTTGTAAGAAAACACCACTTCAGTCAAAAGCCTGCCTTCAAACAGGAAACGAAATTAACATTTTTAATGTCCAAAAATTACATTTTTAACTCCCTGCATGCGGATGTTCCTGCCCAGGACAAGATTTCCCTTTCCACCGAAATAAGTATAATTTTGGCATATTTAATCAGATTTTCCTCCTGTAAATGGCACGGATTTTTTCATCAATAATTTCTTGAGTTATATTTAGCTGAATTTTTCATCAAATCTAGTCATGGCTGCTATAGAGCAGCCATGACTAGATTTGATGAAAAATATCTTGAAAATATTCAGCGGGTTAAGAGTTAATGTCCAAAAATTGCATGTTTTGCTATCTTTCAATCAATTATGATACAAATACATGCAAGTGGTGTGATATGTCGTGGCGGCGAAAAAATAGAACCATACCCTATTTTTCTGAAATTTTGGTATATAACATGCTTGCAAAAAATAAGAGACCCATATTTTTTCTTTAGTAGATCTGATGCTGTTTTGGCGTATTGTGGCATCAAGAATACTGGAGACCACTGCTATCAGGTAGTGCTGAAATGGTTAATCGGTTAACCGGCAATGGAACGGTTATGGGTGAATTCCGGTTACGATTTTCATAACCGGTTAACCGCTTTCGTAATATGCAGACTAGTAGAGTCACGAAGCCAACTTTCTTATGGATTTCGGACGGCAGATAGCTGAGCATCAAACATTAAACTCAATTAAACTGTCTTTAATATTACTTGTTATTGTGTTTTATCCCACGACTTCGCCCATTTAGACTGTTACATGTAGCTTTGAATGCCTTTGATGATAGTTTCAATTTGATTGATCACAAAGTTTCGCAAGTTTCAACTTCAATTGGTAAGGTGATGGGTCGAAAAATGTTACTGCCGGCTGTCTTGGAGTGCCCTTTGATGTTCTTCTATTTGTCGTGTGAAATCAACAAGACAGTTTCAGCACGGACTCGCTGTTCCAAAAGCGTGAATGCCACATTCTATTTTATCAGCCAAAAAGCAATCAATCATCGCAGACTTCAGATCAGTGTGAGAATTTTTAAAACAAACTTTGAACAAAATGACAACTACATGTAAAGTTAAACGATCAGATGCCTGGAAGTTCTTTGAGCTGATAGATACAGAGGGAGGCAAATTTACAGAATGCAACTTGTGCAAGGCACGCATTAAGTACAGTGGTTCAACATCAGGAATGAAAAATCATCTGCACTACAAACACCCAGCTGTAGAGTGTGATGCCAGTTCAGCAACAGTTACAGCACAAGCAAGCCATGTGCAAACTCAAATTGATCGTTTCACAAAGCCGCCAGCAAAAATGGCCAAACAAAAATGGCAGGACGTAACGATGGGCATTGTGCAGCTTTGTGCTTCCGACCTAAGACCCCTCAGCATTGTTGAAGGCCAGGGTTTTCATAATTTTGTAAAACTTCTTGATCCAGCATACACAGTTCCGAGCCATACAACAGTTAAAAATTACACTAATCTTCACTATGATCAGTTGAAAGAAGAGTTGATCAAAAAATTGAAAAATTCTAAATCTATTTGTCTAACAACGGACACGTGGACGAGTTGCGCAACCGAAGGATACCTTACAGTGACTGTTCACTTCGCAGATGCAAATTGGAATTTTTACCACGGAGTTTTAGTCACTCAAGAAATTTGTGACCACAACACGGGGGTACATTTGGCAGAGGAATTGAAGACAGTTGTATCCAAATTTGAGATCCCCCAAGACAAAATTACTTCCATAACAACAGACAATGCCTCAAATATTGTTGCGGCCATTAAACTGACAAACTGGCCTCACATCCGCTGCTTTGGTCACACTTTGCAACTAAGTATCAATGCTGGACTCAAATTGCCAAGTGTGTCCAAAGCAGCAGGTGCAGCTCGTAAACTTGTAGCCCATTTTAAGAAGTCTACATTGGCATCCAATGAGCTTAAAAAAAGACAGCTTCAGCTGCAGTTGCCCCAGCATCAACTAATTCAAGATGTTTCCACAAGATGGAATTCAACATTTTTCATGTTTAGCAGACTCTTGGAGCAAAGATTAGCAGTGTTTGCAGTGATCCATGACACTACAGTAGTGTCACCAAGCAATGCTAGGGTGTTTGAACTGTCTGATGAAATCTGGAAAGTTATCGAGGAGGTGACCCCCCTCTTAAAGCCACTTGAAATGGCTACCACTGTTGCGTGCAGTGATACCTTTCCTACGTTAGGTATGGTCTACCCGATTGTGTCAGGGCTTGTTGGAATTCACCTCGCTGTTCATGAAAACGATTCAAAAACAATCAAAAACTTCAAAAACATAGTGACAGGTGAACTCAAAACACGCATTATGAATACTGAAAAAGAGAATTTTTTTGAACAACCTCTTCTTATATGCACTGCAATGGACAACCGTTATAAGTCAATGCACTTTCTGCCAAACAAACAGCAACAAAAAGTTTGGGATGCTGTTCTTCAGTTGATGTTACTCCCGTCTTCAACTGATGATTCAAGTGGAGGAACTGTAGAGAGGCTTCCCACAATTCCTACACCTGAATTGTCAGTTGCAGATGGAAATCAGATTGGTGAGGGGTGCGTACCTCAATCTTCTACAGGGTCCCTAACTGCCTCCAACCCAGGCACAACCTCCTCTGATTATACCCCCAAATGCAAACGATCGAAAACTGACGAGAGCAATAAAACTCTAAAGTTTTTGTTAGGGGATTACTTTGACGATAACGATCAACGTACAGATGATAGCCCCCTAGACGAACTTAATTCTTATAGACTTTCTAAGTCGTCATCATGTGACCCTTTTGAGTGGTGGTCTAAAAACCATGAAAAATACCCACGCATAGCTGAAATTGCCAGAAAATATCTTGCAATACCAGCCACTTCCATTCCTTCAGAGAGGGTATTTTCAACAGCTGGAAATACTGTCACTAAAAAACGGGCAAGTTTAAACACTGACACCGTTAATCAGCTGATATTCATTAGAGAAAACTCTAAAGGTGAAAATAGTCTTGTGAATGTGAAAGCTACTCTTGGTTCAAGTTTACCAATGCATCCAGTAGGTACAATTGCTCATGCGAGTGCAAGCCAGTCGTCACCGCTTGCAGAAGCACAGTCTGGGAGCATTCACCAGGAACCTCCCCCCTGCCCTTTGCCAAAATTGCCTCATTTGCCTGTGCTTGACTGAACTTGCGTTGAACTTGAATATTGAACTGGATTCTAAACCTGACTAGATTGAGTTTTGACTTTCAATGTCTTTTATGATATGACTCAGCCGAGACTGAGAACTCACCGGATTGTCAGGGAGGCTGAGGGAGCTGATGTCTAAGATGCCTCACATTTGGGTGTTGTAGTCTTTCAAAGACTGCAACACCCAAATGTGAGGCATCAGCTCCCTGACAATCCAGTGAGCTCTCAGTGTGTCTTTGTTGGCCTAATTGGACAAGTGCACTTCAGGCTGGAGTATTCTCTGATTTCTCTCTCCAGTTAGGACGACGAAGAGAGTTCAAGAGACTACATCACCCATGAGGGCATTTATTGTGATATCATCCATATTATTTCAATTTATTTGTGTCTTGTGACGGACTGAATGAATGATAGTCTTGAATTCTAGTACTAGTAGGTGGCTAGGCACACTAGCATTGCTTTCACTTTAACCCCAGAAAGGGCCCAGCTTGGTGTGAAGACATTAGTTTAATTATTTTTATTTCCTATTTCTTTTATATTCTTTTCGTTGTAATTTTTAATTGTCACTGGTTCACTGCATCTTAGGTGAAGATGCCTTTAACCTTATACTGCTATGCAGCAAGTTATGCTGAGTAAATGCTGTTATGCATACAAAAAATTACAAATACATGTATACGAATATATTGTGTTACTTTTGCTTCAAACAGCAAACCACTGCACGCGCACATGCGCCGCGCAGGATAAATACTTTTATGTTACACACATGGGGTCTGATATAAGCACGTTTTTCTCCAGTGTGTTTGTTCATGCACATAAATGAATAGTTTGTTATATATCAGTCTACTTTCTTGCCTTAACCCTAAAATATTGTAAGATAAAAAGTTTATCATCATTATTTTGGTGTACAAGATATGTAACCGAGTCTCGCCCGGCTTCTACAGGTAGATCACAAATCGTCTTCGACTCGTCGTGATCTGCCCTCAGAAACCGAATCTCGACTCTGATACATATTTCGAACATTCACATAATTGAGATAATCTTTATAAAAAGGCATCGTCCTAAGTAATAGGTTTTTAGTACTGTGTCGGGTTGGGTCGTGATTATCGGAAATGAGAAAGCTGGGAACTGTGTGCTAATCTTATTCAAATTAGATTCATTTCGTTCATATCTTACGTCATGAGTCACAAAACAAAACAGATTTATTTCATTGGTCAAAAACGAAGCTAAAAATACATTGGAGGAATGCCTCTGTTGTTGACATAAACAGATGGCATGCATAATGGCGGGGAAAATTGTTCTTACAAGTTACAACTTACAAAACTACGAGCGCATATATAATCTCATTAATCTGTTTATCAACCGTGAACTCTCCAGTGTGAATTAAAATATTTCAAGAGGAAGTCTAAGGGAATGTGCGACAGACGACAAATACAGATTGGCTGAGATTGCACTGACAGTAACGGCACAATTAAGGATCTTTCCAGCTATTTCCGGCCTTCCAGGTAATCTTTGTTTTATCTTTTATCATTGTCGATTCAATGACACCCAGCTTGTGACCCAAGTAACCCACTGAGGCCTACTCTGTTCCGCCATATACATTGGTATACGATTAACCGGTAACGGAACGATTACAACTAAACGATTAACCGGTTACAGAATTTAGTAACCGTTTCAGCACTACTATCAGGGGATGATTGTGACACATCCAGATTCAAATCTATAGGTGTTAGAGGAAGGAAGTATCACAGTTAGATGCCCAGAGGTTTGTTGCAGTCCTGTATGCAATTCCTTGTTCTATCCACTGCAATCACAGTCTGTCACGACATCATCAACATGGACGATGGCAGAGTACTTCTAAAGGTCTTCTATCTTCAAATTATGACTCCTTTTACATTTATCACTGTTAAAAAGACTTTGATATCTGCCCCCCCCCTGATCCCCCCTCCCCCCCCCCCCCCCCCCCCCATCTTTGCACAGCCCTGTACAACCAATCCATGAGTGTGATAAGTTAATACTTGAAAACACCGTTTTTTAATAGCTGTAGAGTGTTTCTAAAAAGTGATTCATATATGACAAAAAAATCAAATAGACAGAAATAACACCAAACTAATATAAATCAGTGACTGGTAAGCAGTGCGTGGAAAAGTCATTGCACTGAGACTAAAGAGGGACAAATAGTCCTTTCGGTTTCCACATGGTATGAGGGCTTGAAAATGCAATGAGAATGTTGGGAACGGATCGTAGAACAAATTCTGAAAACTGAAATAAGCTACATCCATATGTTTTGCTACAGTAGACAGCTGGCTGACAGTAGTATTTCTTCAATCAGCACTGAACACTTCCAAGTTTTTTGTCTACTTTTGAGTTACAGCGGTTACCTAAGTTTTGAAGGCAGTGTCGTGACCCATTCGTGGCAGACTTAATGATGCCAGTTTGATTTTGTCCCATCCCTGCACCCTTAATGATTTATTAAAACTTAAAAGAGGGATTTTCCTAGAAAGGGTGTAGCTCGACGTTTTGAGATTTACTCCTAGAGGCAGTTTCGCATCAGCTTGACAAAGACCAAATTGTGAAATTACCTCCTTTCATCAAAACACTGCATCTCATCTCATTATCTCGAGTTTTCCATGAAATTTTCAGTCAAGATGCAGGAGTAGTTGCTGCATCTTTAGCCATAAAAAACAACACTAATATCACATTTTGTAATGTCAAATAGGAAAAGAGAGAGTGTGGGGTTCCCATGGGGTACACATGCAGTTTCTAGAGTTCAAAATGGTAAGACCAAGTTAGGCAGAGTTCCTAAAATAAAAATTTGGAGTGGCTGCTCCCAGAAATTTGGCCACAGTCCACTCTAACTTGGCAATATGGCCATGTATTCCAAGTGCTAAATATGTGCAGGTTAAAAGCGGTTGGAAGCCGGAGGGGTAAGGTTGACGACGGCTTGTTATGTTAAAAAGGGAGACACCTTCCTCTCAGTGTGAGTTAAAGCCGTGCATTGATGGATGGCTTCTAGATAATTGTCCTGCAATTTCTGATCCATCCGGTTGTTATTATTAATACTAGAACTATCACTGAAGGTGATTAATGCACCTCTGAATGTCGAGCCTGAAAAACCAATAATAAATCCAAGTTCATGGGAGATAACTTGGTTAAAATTGCCACAGATCAAACATTATTTGGAATATGCACATGTTCACTCGCTAGACATAATGTTTAAGAAGTTTCAATAATGTAGGAGGAGTTGTGCACACAAGAATCTTATTTGAAAATCCATAATAAATCTAAATTCAGGGTAGGTAACCTGGATAAAATTATTGCAGATGAAAAATTTTGGAATAGGCACATGTTCACTTGCTAGTCATAATGTTTGAGAAGTTTAGTTGAAATCGGTTCAATAATGTAGAAGGAGTTGCACACACAAGAATCTCATTTGAAAATCCATAATAAATCTAAGTTCATGGGAGATAACCTAATTAAAATTGTCGCAGATGCAAAAGAATTTGGAATATGAGCATGTTCACTTACTAGTTATAATGTTTGAAAAGTTTCGTCAAAACCAGTTTAATAATGTAGGAGGAGCTGCGCACACAAGAATCTCATTTGAAAGTCCATAATAAATCTGAGTTTAGGAGAGTTCAGGAGAGATAACCTGGTTAAAATTGTCGCAGATCAAAAATTTTGGAATATACGCATGATCACTTACTAGTTATAATGTTTGAGAAGTTTCATCGAGGTTGGTACAATAATGTAGGAGTTGCGCACACAATAATCTCATTTGAAAATCCATAGTAAATCTAAGTTCAGGGGAGATAACCTGGATAAAATTATCGCAGATGAAAAATTTTGGAACATGTGCATGTTCACTTGCTAGGCATAATGTTTGAGAAGTTACAGCAAAATTGGTTCAATAATGTAGGAGTTGCACACACAAGTTTGGATGTATGGATGTACGGACAGAGGTATGGATGGATGGACGTACAGGGCATTGACAATATAGCCCCCACTTCTCTGAAGTGGGGGTATAATAATGGTGATGATGGTAGCATGGCAGGTTTGGAGTTTTAAAAAAATCCAGGAGCCCAAAAATCCCTCTCCTCGGATCCAAATGAGGCAATGAAATTGCTCTCCTGGACAAGTTCCCAATGTTTTGCATAACAAATGTCTTCTAAATGCTTACTAAATGGTGTGTGTTCAGGCCAGAATATTTCATGGTACCTAATGATTGCCATTTCCATGTTGTTACCGTCAGATCAAAAACATGTTGCTGATTTATCTTTTCCCATATTTGGTCACTAATATTTGTCAAAGTTGGTAATCTCATAATCAAATTTTCAATCTTGAAAATATTATAAGCCACACTCAAATGGTTAATATCAATCAATATAATTAATGCATATAGCAATGTATGTTTTGAAATTGAATGTGTGCTTTATCAGTAATACACATGTGCGATTTCAAAGAATTCCATAACAGTAACATGAACAAACTGCACTCAATGCTCGCATCACTGTCTACTGTCAGTTGTTGGGTTGGATTTTATAAACATTCCCCACCCCAACTTGTCTTCATGAAAAGAAAGCAGTTGTTTCTTTACCACTAAAGACAGTGACTTACCAGTGGAATGGCCCACATTAAAGACAGTGATTGACCTGTGGCATGGCTCACAAAATTTTAACTTGTTCCAGGGGACATTCTCAAGTGTGAACCCCAAGCACACTTTACCTTGACTTTGGAATGGAGTGGATTCTCTGGAGATTGTATTTAACAAATTCTGTTAGGCACAATCCAAAGGGGCCCACAATATTTGTTCAGATATACCATATTTACCCATTATTTTGGGGCAGATAAAAATAATTCATTTTCTGAGAGTCCCAAAATTTTGAAACTTAAGAAAAATTCTTCGATTGTCTCAGTTTACAGAGAAAAAATCAGCCAGCTTTACAATGCCGAAAATGTCAAATGGTGGTCACTGGAGTCGAGACATTTTAGTTTTGATTTGGTTGGTGTTGTGTGTTATTGGGATAATTTGATTTTGATACATGTTAGTGAATAAATAAGAAGTAAGAGCAATGCAAAGCATGGCATATGCCCCCAACGGTGTCATAATGCCATGGTGGCTATATTGAATTGGTTTGCTGAACCAAAATGGAAAGGAAGCATTGTCTATTCATCCAGAAGTACCCCCTAAATTTATGATTTTATCAAATAAGTAGTTTTCAAATCCATGCAGTGAATGCAATACAGTGGTCGAGAAAGATTTTCTAAGTCAAAGAGTGAAAAAGGGCCATAACTCTGGGAAAAATTATTGGACGGAAAACATTCCTTATGCACAACCTTTCCCCCATGCGAGTCTATCCGGCTACCACAGGAGATCTGAATCTGACTAACGGCTTTGAAATTACAATCCAAAATGTATTTACAGATGAACAGACAGATGTATGGATGTTTCCACTAAATACCCCCGAATCCTCCTTTGGAGGTCAAGGGCATAATAAAGAAGAATTAAAGAATTAGTAAACTGTAATTGTTACTTGTTGTTTTCCTTTCTTCCTCCCCATGAATTCAAAGTCAATCAAACAATTCATAAAGTTGGAACTGCAGTGATACATATGGATGTCCCCATTTGACTCCGTTAACAGTGCACCAATGCATAGACATACCTTTTAGCATTATAAGCTAGAGCTGTGGATCTGCGTCTGGACACAGAAATGCATTCCACTGCTCTTCTGGAAAAACACACATCGTCAGGGGCAAGTGGTGGCAAGAAAACACACTCTCCTGCGATGCCATACATATTATACTTCTGCATGAATGTCTGCTCTTGAAGAGAATGAGCTTTTACATGCCTTGTCTTGAAACTGATTGTCCACTTTAGTAAAGGCATCAGATATAAGGGTAAATTTTTTAGGACGTTGAGTGGAAAGGATGATGGATCGTAGTCCTCGGCCTATATTCTCAGGCTCACTTCTGGAACTTTATCTGAAATTATCTGTAAAGATTGTTGAAAATCTGACTGCTGACAAAATCTAGCAGGATCATTGTACAAATCATTGTCATGCTCAGAGAATTCCTGCTCTTCAGCGTAGAACTTGGTGTCATGAGCTGATGTATGGTGACTGAGACTTGATCATTGAGTTTCTCGATAGTTCTCGAAGCGTGCCGTGGTAAAACTGAAGATTATGCCCCTTGGAAAGTCTGGTTATGTTTAACTGGTGGAGTGCTAAGTTTTTTGAGGTGTTAAAATTTTGTTCACATGTTATTGCCTTGCTACAATTTATGGGAGAGTGCCTACAGGCACTCTCCCATAAATTGTAGCAGGGCAATTCCATCCAGAATAAATAATATCACATCAAGAATTAATTGAAGCACATCCCCAGAATATCAAGCCTTCAAGCCGTGGTACCTGCACTTCAGGATAAAGCCCAAAAATGGGCTTCTAGCACTCTACCAGTTAATTGGTAGACATGTTTCAGTTAGCTCGAATATAGTAAGGCAAACTGAGCGACAGAACCTGAAGGATCTGTAGGTACTCTACATTTCTATGAATCTTCTCTGTAAGAGTAATAACATTTTGGAGCATGTCATCTCTCACGATCTACTGTGATGAGTACCTTAGGGTTCTCAGTGCCAGGGGCCAAGTTGGAGGATCTGGTGATCAGGTGGATGTTATTTTGACAGAATCCTGTGATTGTTGAACATGTGGGGACTAATAACATTGGGAAAAGGTGCCAGTTAAGTTGCTGGAAACTTACAGGGATCCAGTGGGTAAACTCCTTAGTGGGACGGTAAGGGATACATTCTGGGTTACAGGGAGTATATATGGGCAGGATGAACAGTATCTCAGCAGGGTGGGGATGAAGGTGTTGCGAGTACGATTTCTACAGGCAGCTGTGCACTTCTTGGGGAAGACGAGGTGGGCAGACAAGGGGCAATAACCTGAGGGATGAAAGGTGGAAAGAAAAATCCCTCCCCCCCCCACAAAAAAAAAAATTGAACAAATTTCGTTCTACACTGTCAAAAGGAAATTCAATACCAAATATCAAGTTATTACCTCTTGATCGATCAGTTCACATGATATTCTAAATGGAATGGCTTTTCCACTACCCCCTCCCTAATGGGGGCATCACATTGAATTCAACAAACCTGAAATTATGGTTCATCCCAAACATAAGAGGTATGAAATTTATGGCCTTGGTTCCAAAACTGTTTCTCAAGAACTCCTGCTGCGAGAATCAATGTTCAGCTCTTAAAAAAATTTAAAATTTTGGAGTACTTTTATACTACTATGCAACTAGTACCCATTTCATAGAAAAAACAAACCTTATATTTACATATGTTTTGGAGTTTAACCCTTAAGGGTCAAGTTTCAACTTTGGGGAGTTTCTTGTCTTACATGTATATGAAGAACACATGTTCTATCATGCAGGCTTTTGGTGGACTTGTTGATGGAAATTACAGTACCCTGGCAGTGGTGTCTAGTGAAGTCTTTTTATCTAGTGATTGTCTTGCCCGTCTATATAGGCAGCCAAGACTTCACTGTACACCACCACCAAGTCAGAGTATTTTCTTATTTAAGAGGGAGCTAAAAATAAATTGAATTATCTAGGCCTTCAAGGATACTTTTAGTATCTGTGGTGAGAATCAAACAAACATTTTGCAAGAACCAAAGTTGATCCTCATTGTTTTCCATGTCAGAATCAGTTTACGAGAATCAATTCTGATTGTCACATGAATTTTAACTGGTTGAGTGCTAATTTATTTTTTAAAGGTGATTTGAAACATGGGTATTTTTTCAAAGAACCATCCTATCATCTACATAGTCTTAGTTTAGAAAGATTTTATTCAAAAATGATAGTTTTGTTACAGTTTATTGGCACTCTCCAATAAATTTTAACCCAACAATTTTATACTAAAATAGTTTCTAAAGTCACTAAAGTGGCTTTCAGCACTTTTCAATAGAGCCATGATAGTGGTTTCTAGCAATCAACCAGTTGAGCCCTGAATCAGGTCAGTGGCTTGGGAGAAGAAGTCTCACGCATCATCTTAATGACGGATATAGGATGACAGACAAAGAGTGATCAGTATGGGTAAACCTGACTTTCAGTCAGATGAGTTGAAAATGCATTGTTTGGCAGAAGGTGCTTTGTTACAATTTATGTAAGAGTGCTTATAACAATCTCCTATAAATTTTAACAAGTCAAAAACTTGCGAATGAATTTTGATGACCAAAAATAACTTACCATTCCACCAGTTAGGACATGTAAAATAAATTGATTCACAGGCATTTTTTTTTTCAAATCAGTGAGGGAGGAAGAGTTGGGGTTTTTTCTTGCATATAGTAAGTATAGATTGAGAGGCATTCCACTGTCTTTTTAAACACAGAAATATAGTAAGGACATAATTAATGAAATAAACACATTTAATTTTTAAAAAAAGTTATTTTGCATCTTTAGTTGTGCTCTTCAGATTTCTGTTTCATAGTCCCCTACTTGTAAATTTATATTTATTTATTGGTGTTTTAAGTTCACATACTTATGCACAATGGCTCATCGTGACTGTGACCAGTTTTACGGGAGGATGCCGGAGTACCCGGAGAGAACCACCGAGAATTGACGAGCAACTGTCAGCTCCTCAACATTCTAACTCTGTTCATGCTCTGCTCAAGCAAGGTTACAGCGGTTGAAGACATGTGCACCATCGACGTGCAGTTCGCCTTAGGACACAGTGTCAACGTGCCCCCATGTAGGCAACCGGGATAAAGTGCCTTGCCCAAGGACACAATGCGGGTCATCCTGGACGGGGATCGAACTCAGGACCTCTAGCATAGAATTCCAACAGTCTACCACTGAAACACTGCCCCCACCCCCTACTTGTAAATATTAAACACTTGTAAATGAACATTCACCAATCAAAAAGGGTAAAAAGTTCAAGACTCCTGATTTTGAACTAATACTGGAAGACACTGCAAGACAATTAATTTATTTATTATTATTTACTTATTAGTGTTTAAGTTCACGTTTCTGCACAATGGTTAATAGTGACTGCAATATGGATATAAAGTCATGGTCAGCCAATCGTTTATACCCATGTTGCCCATTTTAGAGGACTTTCACCCCAGGCATTGGTTATCGGGTCCTATTCTACCAGTAAAACAGAGCATGTTTACCACAGTAAACAAACACTGCTTCAATTCACAGGGTTCCCACAGAGTGCTATAAGGCATAAAAACTTCCAATGAAGGGGTTCAATTTCAATGAGGGATTACCTGAGAATCAAAACATTATTTTTTTTTTGGTCGTAAAAGTTTAACAGATAGAGTGCTGGAAGCCCATATTTGGGCTTTATACTCTATAGTTCAGGTATCACAATATAAATGCTTGGTATTATTAAGTGGATATATTTTATATTATCTTTGAAGTAAAATTTATTTAGTTTGGATTGATTTGGTTTGTTACAATTGATGGGAGAGTGCCTATAGGTATAGGCACTCTCATATAAATTGTAGTAAGGCCAGGACATGTGAACAAATATTGAAGACCAAATATAATTTAGCACTCTGCAAGTTAATGGTCAGAACAAGACAGTCTACTGACATCCATATCCCCGCCGACTTTTATGTTATGATAGGAATAATCTCATTATTGACATGGACAAGTATTCACACCCAATAATGTCATTTATCAAATATCATTTACCAGTATTTTCTTGAATCGCAGCTGAAGATATCTTCCAAAAACCTGCAATTTTGGTAAATTCAAAGTCGACAAGGGCAGTAACTCTGGAAAAATTATTCGAATCGAAACTTCCTTTCCATAAGCACATGTACACATCATACTCATATTGCACATCAAGTTTCAATGCAATGAATGAAAGTGTCAATGACACTGTAGCTTAACTTGTCTGTGTTGTGTTTGATGAAAAGGATAATGTTTATGAAAGGATTATGAAATACGGCAAGAATTGTGATAATTGACAATATGTTAATTTCTGTTCCCTGTATGCAATGTTTTAAATAAAAATAATTTGAGGTGTAGACTGTACCAAAGAATTGAGGGGTAGGTTAATGTGGCCCTCACAGTCAATGTATGTCAACCAAAGTTACCAAGTTAAGGGAAATTATTCCAAAATGAGACATCCTATCAAGTTACAATGAAATCTCTTCATAAATACGGCCTGCAGACTGTGCTAAAGGTTTTCGGGCTTCGGACCTATGTACCCATCACGGTTGACCGATCGCAACCAAAAGGGGACGTCCTCATCTAGACATTATACGGAGTCATCCTACCATGTTACAATGAAATCCCTTCATAAATACGACCTGTAGTCTGTGCTAAAGGTTTTCGGCTCGGGCAGCTATCATGGATGAATGATTGCGACCAAAAGGTGACGTTCTCATCTAGACATTATCTGGAGACATCCTACCAAGTTACAATGAAATCCCTTCATAAATACGACCTGTAGACTGTGCTAAAGGTTTTTGGGCTTTGGGCCCCTGCAGCCATCATAGTTAATCAATTGTGACCAAAAGATGATGTTCTCATTTAGACATTATATGGAGTCATCCTACCAAGTTACAATGAAATCCCTCCATAAATATGACCTGTAGACTGTTCTAAAGGTTTTCGGGTTTTGGGCTCGGGCAGCCATCATGGGGGTTGACAGATCATGGCCAAATGGGGAAGTTCTCGTCTAGCCATCATACGGAGTCATCCTACCAAGTTATAATGAAATCCTTCCACGTTAAATATGACCTGTAGACTGTACTAAATGATTTTGGATTTCGGGCTTGGGTAGCCGTCTGGGTTGACAGATCATGACCAAAAGTAGATGTTCTCATCTAGACATTATACAGAGTCATCCTACCAAGTTACAATGAAATCCATTCATAAATACAACATGTAGACTGTGCTCAAGGTTTTCGGATTTTGGGCTCAGGCAGCAATCACGGTTGACCGATCTTGATCAAAAGGGTAAGTTTTCATCTAGACATGACCTCAAACCTGCATATGACATTTTGTGACGATCGGACAAGAACTGTAGGGTGTAGCCTGTGCTAAAGGAAAATGTGGACAGACTCACCGACTAACAGACTCACAGACTAACAAACTTCCGCACGTATGAAGGCAATAGCTTATCTTGACTTTGTCAAGTTAAGTTAAAAATGCAGGAGGTGTTAAGCGGACAAGCATTTGTGATAGAAATTTTACTATTACCAAGGGCCGAAACCACGTAACATTCATCACATGAAAAATTCCTGACCACATGCACATCTAAAAATCCACTGAAAAATGTAGGAGGAGTTAATAAGCAGACAAAGTTTGTGATGGAAGGACAGACTGACAGACAGACAGACACATGGATGGATGAACAGACAAACACAATTTCAAAATCCCCCTCCCATGTTCGTTGGCAGGATATAAAAAGGGCCAAATGATGTGATAAATAATACTCAGTAGGGCTTCAAGTGGATGAATAAATGAGGGTTGGACAAAACTACTGAGATACAAGACACTGAATACCATAGTCCTTGTCTTTCACAAAACAATTTGGATTAAAAGTAAAGTTAAGTTTAAAATCTCACCCAATATTACCAATCAAATTCACAAATGCTTTTGACACAAAATGATCTGGATCTTGCAGTATTGTGCTTCTGAGATCAAAGCCTATATGTATAATAGTATCCAAAGTCTACAAAGAAAAAAAAATTAGTCTTATGTAAATGAGAAACACAACTGGTGTGATTGTTCAAGAAAAACACAATCAATGTTATGAAACAGGCAGTTCTCTTAACTTACAGTACAAGTCAAAATAAGTTGTATGATAACCACTATAAACTATGTATCTTTCTCTTCCTGCACTGATAAGACCAGAAGCTGACATCATCTTCTGGAAAGCTCTCACTGAGAGCTTTCCAGAAAATTTTGTCAGATTCTGATTGTATCAGTGCAGGTGCAGCAGTATGCTAAGTGTATTGCAGTTACACTACAACTTGTTTTGACTTGTACTGCATATACAGTGTACAGTCATGGTGGACTGGTCATAATTCACACAAGGGCAGTGATGTCCACACATGCATTTACCAGGTAATAATGAAAGTGGCAAAGACATTGCAGCTCAAAATGACCAAGAAGGGACTGAATTAAATAGAAACTTCCAGTAATGCCAAGTCATTCACTCAGGTACGTTTCTACAGAAAAGACATCACACCAAAGCTACATATGAAATCTGAAAAAGATCTGATGAGGGATGCAGCCTGAAGGATGTGCTAATGGAATTGTTGACAATTTATATGCCAAATCCAATATGGCCATTGCAGGCCATTTTTTCATTGAAATTCAAAAAGATTTTATAGCTCCCATCTGGACATCACACCAAAGCTACATATGACTTATTGACAATTTATATGCCAAATCCAATGTGGTCACTGTTGGCCACGTTTTTAAATGAAATTCAGAAAAATTTGATTGGTCCCATCTAGACAACACACGAAAGCTACAGAAGAAATTTGAAGAGGATTGGGTGAGAGATGCGGCCTGTAGGGTGTGCTAATGGATTTATTGACGATTTATATGCCAAATTCAAGATGGCCACTGGTGGCTATGTTTTTCAATGAAATTCGGAAAAATTTAATAGCTCCCATCTAGACATTACACAAAAGCCATGTATGAAATTTGAAAGTGAGCAGGTGAGAGATGCAGCTTGTAGGGTATGCTAAAGAAATTGTTGATGGACAGAGGGACGTAGGTATGGACCGACGTATGGACAGATGACAGATCGCAACCCATCCCAATACCTCATACTTGACTTTGTCAAGTTGAGCTAAAAATCATCATCAGCAAAATTTTAACTAATGAAGCACCAGGTTGTACCTGGTGTTTCATTAGTTAAATTTTTGATGGTTATTCCTGTAATTTGTGTTTGGAATCTAATCAGACATGTTAACCTCCCAAAATTTTTTTCAGGGAGATTGAAGAAAATTTTCAGGGAGATGAATGATTTTCAGGGAGATTTTTTTTTTGTGCGTAGAAACCATGTGTGGATCGATCAATTTTAAATATAAATTAATACCAAATACCCCCTTCCCCCCCCCCCCCCCACACACACACACATAACAGGAAACAGCCCAACAACAATACATCAAAGGAACATACGTCAACGTTCTACTAACTGGTGGTGAGTGACCCAGACCTGTTAACCTCTGGAGGTGACTGTCAGTGAGATTTTGATGAGCTCCCAGTGAGACTCGGATGCTTGTCAGTGAGATTTTTGCACGTGGGCAGCACATCAATAATTTCCATGTTACCCCCCCCCCCCCCCAACACACACATACATTAATCATTCCACCCTAATGTGTTTTATTTGAACAATTTGTCCTTTCAAAGGCCAAACCATAGAAATATAGAGAAAAACAGAAATCAGAAATATGGATGTGGTCATGTGCCAATATCTGAGCTTGTTCCAATGACATCCATATTTCAATGGTTTTATGTACAAAATGTTTGGAGATATTTTCGACCTTTTCAGCACTATATCAGTTATGGTGCTGTGTTGAAAGTTTTGGATCCATTTGGGTAATTATGGGTACTTGCGGCGACCTGCGGTAACCTGCGACGATCTGTGGTGTTTAGGCACACCCCAGAGCCCGGTTGTTGTGGTAATTCGATCTTCCAAAGTCCAGCGCCCCACCTAACCACACCGGTTACTCACTGGAAGTAGTTGGTCATTTACGAAGGGGATTTGGAATGGGGTGATCATTTTTCAGTGAAACGTGAAAATTATGCCACAGCCAGCCCAGGACGAAACATCTCGGGGATATTTTGTTGTCCATTTATCACTACGAATGAAAAAACGTGCAAGTGCCGTAAATTACCAACTTTTTAGAGATTTTTTTCACCAAAAACATAATTTTTTTCACAGCCTGCTTTATAAAATTGCGAATCGGAAATTTTTCCCAATATATTGAAAATTACAGCAACTCATATGTTTGAGCCGTTTGTCTCCAAAATTGGCTATAATTATCTGAAAGTGAAATCCAAAATGCACAATAAATTTGAGCGTATTTTTGCACATTTTTCGATTGGACAAGATTTTATACGTATGGAATTTATTTTTCGATTTGACTGCTACCTGTATACAAGCAAAGGTGTGCCTTTAATATATAATCAATTTCAGCAATTATCCTGCATCTCAAATTCATTTAATCCGCCTGTCAAACGTGTTGCAATAATCACAACACGGCCATTGACAGAAATGAGAATTGGTCATCAGTTCTTACGT
Organism: Pictodentalium vernedei; assembly: GCA_031216915.1. NCBI lineage: Eukaryota > Metazoa > Mollusca > Scaphopoda > Dentaliida > Dentaliidae > Pictodentalium > Pictodentalium vernedei. Next base: position 327,241,969 of record CM062295.1, read on the forward strand.
AAGTGGTGACGTTTCACACAAACTTAATGACCTTGCCATTGAGAGTAGAGCACATGCTTTTGTATTTGTAAACAAAAGATGGTGGATTCAGTTTTTGTCTGGTATGTCGACTTTCCGGGAGATTTTTGGTCCAAATTGACTCCCGAGTCTAGCTAATTCCGGGAGAATCCCGGGCATTCTGGGAGAGTTAACATGTCTGAATCTAATATTATTGCATCCATGGAAACATTGCCCACCCCTAGAATGTGAACAGTTCACAGTGGCCATACTGTATATATATTTGGTTTTAAAATACAAATCAATTTCAATATCAAGAGTCTTTTTACAAGATACAAATATCAACTCTCTTCAAGATTTTAATACAGTGGAACCCTCTTTATTGAATAGTGACATTGCCAGTGAAAAATAATAAATTATTGGAAATATTCACTTGACTCCTTACCCGATGCACACAAGATCAAAACTTCTTATTTTAATTATTTTTTTAAAAACGATTTACGGAAAAGTAAAAAAAAAAACACATCATGTGACCCCTCATTGTGACGCAATATCAAAATTTGTTATTTTAGTTATTTTTTAAAAACAATTAACACAAAAGTTTTTTAAAAAAATATCAAAATTTGTTGTTGTAATTATTTATTTTAAAAACAATTTACACAAAATAAAAAAAACACATCATGTGACCCCTCATTGTGACACAATATCAAAATTTGTTGTTATAATTATTTTAAAAAAAAAACAATTTACACAAAATTAAAAAAATAACACATCATGTGACTGCTCATTGTGACACAATATCAAAATTTGTAAAAAATTTTTAAAAACAATTTACACAAAATTTAAAAAAAAACACATTATGTGACCCCTCATTGTAACACAGTATTAAAATTTGTTATAATTATTTTTTTAAAAACAATTTACACAAAATTTAAAATAAACACATCATGTGACCCCTCACTGTGACACGCTATCAAAATTTGTAATTATAATCATTTTTTAAAAACAATTTACACAAAATAAAAAAAACACATCATGTGACTCCTCATTGTGACACAATATCAAAATTTGTTGTTATAATTATTTAAAAAAAAAAACAATTTACACAAAATTAAAAAAATAACACATCATGTGACTGCTCATTGTGACACAATATCAAAATTTGTAAAAAAATTTTAAAAACAATTTACACAAAATTTAAAAAAAAAACACATCATGTGACCCCCTCATTGTAACACAGTATTAAAATTTGTTATAATTATTTTTTTAAAAACAATTTACACAAAATTTAAAATAAACACATCATGTGACCCCTCACTGTGACACGCTATCAAAATTTGTAATTATAATCATTTTTTAAAAACAATTTAAATAAAATTAAAAAAAACACTCCATGTGACCCCTCTTTGTTAATATTAAACATATTTTTATTTGCCATTGACAATACACAACAGGATTGGAGGACAAGTGCTTACTGTACAATGGCTAACAATTTACAATATGGCAGAATGTATTCCATAAATAACAGAATCTAACAAAATCTAAATATTATAAACATTATAGACAAACACAAATTAAACATAGAGAGAGAAAGAAGAAGAGATATTAATGAAAAAAAATAGAACAGAAAGAAAAAAGAAAACATGAAATACAATAGATCCAGTGATGATGCCCTCCCCCCACCCATTTACATTCTATAATATCTTGGTCCGTAATTTGAGTCTAAATTAACATCTAGGTTACTAACACTAGGCACAGGTTTTCACTTCTGAGGATGTTCACACAACAGTTTCAACCTCCACTGCGAGGCCAAACCCTTGATAACCTAACTTTTGCCATGGGTACACTATTACGATGGGAGTTTTAGGCCCCTCCATGATAGCACACCCATGGTGGAAGTCACATTATTTCTATTACATCCTAGAGGGCACAATTTTGTAGAGAACATACCTAATTATGAGGATGTAGATTGAATCTGTGTAAGTCATGAATGAATTTTTAACAGATAAAAATATAGATATATTACTACTTTTGGGTAAAGACGGTCTTCCATATAATACTAAATCAGTTGAATTCCAGTTGGCTGCAGTTTTGACAAATCACGATGAGGGTGCTGCAAATATCAAAATTCAAGGAACACACAAAGAAATAGTGTTCTGCATCCTCAATACCGTAGTTACATGAACAAAATGGAGTATCAGATAGTAATTATTGAATTTGTCACAACTGAGGTCACTACAACCAGTTCATAATTTTGCGTAAATGATGTTGTATTTTCTTGTTCCGGTTGACAAGTATGATGGAGGCTTATACAAAGGTGGTAAAATGGATTTCTTGAATTCCGCAAGTGACATACTATTTTGTACTGGCTCCGGTAGTGTATTACAAATTTGGAAGCAAAAAGGGAAAAATGACCATTTGAACAGCTCTGTTCGACAAGAATAGGGAACAAAATTAGACGTATTTCATAGATTATATTGGGATACATCAGAAACAAGTAGTGGTATCGGGTTATGGAGAAAACTCAGAGCAGTGCCAGTAACAATTTTGTAAAAGTTACACAGTTTCTGGACATAGCGCCTGCTTTCCAAGCTGTTCCAACAAACTTCCAACAGATGTTGGTCCCATGGAACAGATCGTGTCAACCCGCTAACTATTCGGGCTGCATCGCAGTGAAGATCTTCCAAACATTTTAGTTGATACTGTGGAGCACCACTCCACACCAAACTACCATATTCTAAAATTGGTAGTATGAATGCGTGATATATTTTATCAAGAATTTTCCTATTTAAAAATATAATTCAATTTTCTTAACTGAGATAATCTCGAGCATGCCTTTTTACAAATTTCATCAATGTGATCTGCCCAAGTCAAGTTTGATTGCTAGGTTAAACCCAAATGCTTATGAGAATTCAAAAATCGATTATTTCACTATTAAACAGAATGTTTAATGGCGACATATTTTTGCTGAGCGTGAAAAGGACTGCTTTTGTCTTTTTACCATTAAATGAGACCAGCCATGTGTTAGCCCATTTGTTTACCTTCTTAAGTTCCAAATTCAACTTTGCTTGGGTATTGCCAGGGTCGTCAGACGATTCAGTCAGCTAAGTATCGTCAGCAAAGCGGTGAGTAATTGAATCAATTTTGTCGACGATGTCATTGATATAAATAAGAAACAGAAACGGCCCAAGAACTGACCCCTGCTGGACCCCGGCCTTGATTTCCCTATAACTGGAGTTGCAACATTTATTTTTACTCTCTGTTTTCTATCTGTTAAGTAGCTGTAAAACCAGCGGAGCAAAGGACTGGAGATACCATACTGTTTTAATTTAAATACGAGGCCTCGGTGCCATGCTCTATCAAATGCCTTCGAAATATCACAGAAAACACCATATGTGTTTGTTTTTGTCTACTGCATCACAGAGGTTGTGATAAACCTCTAACAACTGAAAGACAGTGCTGTTGTTTGGAAGGAAGCCAGACTGTAAAACATAAAATAGGTTGTTATCTTTAAAATATTTGTCGACTTCCTTAAAAATAAAACCCCTCATTGTGACACAGTATCAAAATTTGTTATCATAATTATTTTTTTTAAAACAATTTACACAAAATAAAAAAAAAACACTTCATGTGAATTATTGGATGGAAATGGAAAATCTATTGACAGTAATGGTGACCATGACCTATTGATCGAAAATGCAAGCCTAACTATGGACACCTTATGGTATAACAGTACTAAATATTTGGTTAGAGTTAAATGCCTTGAAAAGTGGCACAAAGAGACATTACAATCTCTGAAACTAAGCAGTCTTGAAAAAAATATATTGATTTAAAAAACTTCTAAAGCATTGTACTGAAATCTTGAATCATTTCTGAATTTTTCTGAGAGAAAAGAGAGTAATTTAATGAAATTTTGGGACCCCAAAATACAATTGACTATTGGTATGTTTTTGTTGGGAATTCCCTGGAAACAAAAAAATGTGCATGTGACCGGAAGATTCCTTCCTATCAACTTTTATCTCTTATTTGTTGATTGATCCCCCAGTTTTGAGGACAGAAAAAGCAGTCTGAGGGGCGAGACTTGACTAAAATATCTGAATGCCCAAATTAAAATGCTGCAATAATACCTTTTTCCACATGAACATTATAATGGTCACCAATGGGAAAATATTTAGTTCTGTTATACCTAACTAGAAATTTTGGCTTCCAAATTTGATTTTATTACCATTATTGGAACTTCTTTCATATTTAAATCTCTCTTGGGAGGCCACACACCAGACAATCCTGTTTTATTGTTTTGAAAATTTATATTTTCGTCACTCTCACCAATAAAGGCTAGCAAATTCTCATCTCGACCAAACTTAGCTTCCAGAAACCCTATAATCCCTGTCAAATGCCAAATAACAGCTTATTTTACCGCTAACAAATTTATGTAAACCATGGATGAAGGTTTCCTAAGCTAGTCCTAGGGACAGTGGAATTTGAATATCCTAACCCCCTCCCAAATCACCATACAAACACACAGTCAGAAAACATCTGAATCTGGTCCCTCTTCCACGCATAATGAACTCCTCAGCTCCTGAGAAACAGCAACTACAACATGTTTTTGGAGATTGATGTTAGTATAGTTTAAACATATTTTATTTGCCATAAATTTGCAAAAAAGATTGGAGTACAAGTTAGTTATGCAACTTATGTTAACTCCTCTCCATAAATTCAATAGAACAGAAAAACTATTACATGGATGTGGCTATGAGATATTCAAATTGATTTACAAATGAACAGAGATTTACACTATTTACATAAGAAATATTTGTTGTTGAAACAGGTAGCCAAGTAGTACTATCATGACTCAGAAAATACACCGGGCTGGACACTGAAGGTAGTTGGCTTTTTCCGAGAAAGCACTTGGATGGCTAGGTCTAAGATAAGGGCCACAGGACGTTTATAAGATGTTGTACAGGAGAGAGAGAAAACAGAGAATGTATCAACTCAATTGAAGTGGTCACCAGCTAGAATGAACGCTTGAGTTTTCAGAAGATATATTCATTTTGTTTTGTTGTCAGTGTGGGTTTGCCATAGAGGAGGTCAGTTTCGGATGATATATCAAAATCCTTAAGAGAATCGAGTTGTGGTTTCCTTGGCTCAGAGTTCCAAGGACAGACCAGAAGATAGTGATGAGCATTTTCACAGGGATTACTACACATACACTTCGGTGAGTTCAAAATATAGTTTTAGAACTTGTCGTTATTTTGATCACTGCAGTTATTACATAATTTTGAGTGTAAAATGTTTGCATTTCTTTTAGTTACATGGAAGTAAAGAGGTGGTTTTGGGATGTAGTTCAATTGGGCAGAGGTTTGTTCGAGACTGATGTTACTAGCATAAACTCTCTGCTGTTTCATATGTTACATAACAGTATCATAGCATCTGAGTTTCGAAAGGTACTTCACAAATGTGCTATTATTTATTTATTTATTTATTTATTTATTTATTTATTTATTTATTTATTTATTTATCTACTTATGTAATGGTTACATACGTCTGCACAATGGCTAATCATGGCCACAACATGGAGATAAAGCAAAGTTTAATCAATCGTTTATACCCATGTTGCCCATTTTAGAGGACATCCACCCCAACCACTGGTGACTGAGTCCTATTTTACCAGTAAAACAAAGCTTGTTTACCACAATAAACAAGCACTGCTTCACATCCTCCTGGACTGTAGCTGGAGGGGAGGGGAGGGGACGGATGAAATGGGTTGGGTAAGTGGGACTCATTCTGTAACGTTTCCTGACAAATGTCAACCTTATAGTTAGAAACATTTGTGCCTGAAATCCCTAAAATTGGGTTATGTACTCGTATCCTGATCTTTCTTGGATAATTTTGCTCTAGTTATACCCTCACTTTTCTGGGCACTTAAGCTTATACTCCCAACTGGCATGAAAAGTAAATGCACACTCTTAACTGCTATAGTGCTAAATTATTTATGGCCATCCAATCTTGTACACGTCTTTGCCTTGTTACAATTTATGGGAGAGAGCCTGTGGGCACTCTCCCATAAACTAACAAGGCAAACCCTTACAGACTAAATAATATCACTTCAAAGATAATACAAAGCACTTGTTCTGAATATGAGCCTTCAAAACTGTGGTACCTGCACTTCAGAATAAAGCCCAAATATGGTCTTCCAGCACTCTACCAGATAATCCAGTACGAGGTGAAAGCAAATGGGGAAAAGGAATATTTTGCTACTGGCAGCACAAAAATATTTTGTCCCTTCTCCCATTTCACTTAGCCTTGCTATGCCTTTGACTATGGTATATTGTTAATTATGGTTATAAAAAACAAGTAAACTTACAGCTCTGCTGAGGTCCGCAGTAATATTAATATTCACTGAATCATTAGTATTTCCATCAAAGTATTTGTCCAACACACTCACAAGTTCAGCACTGTGTTGTGAAACCTTACCAACAAGAGCTAGAAGTAGATTAAGTACAAAAGATAATATTCACATCCCAAAAGAGGTTACCTTCGTCAATCTAAAAGTTCTTCAAACTACTGGAGAACAGTGCCTCATTGATTAGAGCATTGGAGTTGAAATTGAAAGGTCAACAGTTTGGCAATGACCCACATCATCGGCTTTGAGTTCTTGAGCCAGTCACTCTATCCTGACTGCGTATGTGGGAGAACAGTGATGCTGTGTGCTGAGAAACACAGCTCGACAACGTTGGCAGTATGCATGCATTCAACTGCTGCTAACCTTCCTTGTGAAGGCCATAGGTTGTATCCTGACCAGAGTTATCTGCATCATTGACAAGAAAGGAAACAAGCAGACTGTCATCTGCAAGATGAGGTCCTGAAAGGGCGAATTTGGTGATACTACCCTGCCCAGCAGGGTAGCATCACTAAATTTAGCCTCTCTGAACCTCAATCTGAATCAAGATCTCAAGCCTAAACAGAAAGAGGTATCCTGAGGATAAATTGGCCAACTTTATGGGATAGCCATCATCAAATTCACTCTCTGGGGACCTCATTCTGCAAATAATAGATTGCTTCTTTCGCGGCTTGATCATTGAGCATGACACTTAATCACAATTGGCTAAGTGGAAGTATGGTATTGCCACCCATGGTATATGTGCCTTCAACCAATTCAGACCCCTGCTTGTGTAGGGTTAGAAAGTGGTGAGAGATAAACAGTAGTTCTCCAGAGGTACTCTGGCTTCCTCCACTCATAAAACTGTCTGACCTGATATGACCCTGGTTGTTGAAAGAACCATTGCACACCAATAAACATAGAAACATACAAATGTAAATGGACATAATTTCCATAACTTTCCATAACCTACTGAGAGAAAGTGAATTCAGAACTAATCAATTGAAACAATGATGTTATATTTATTTATTGATGTTTAAGGTCACATATTTATGCACAATGGCTAATCATGACCGTGACAGTTTTATGGGTGGAGGAAGCCGGAGTACCCGGAGAGAACCACCGAGCAACGACGAGCATCTGCCAGCTCCCCAACATCGTAACTCCGCACTGCAGCACAGGCAGGGTTAGATTGGTTGAAGACATGCGTACCATCGACGTGCAGTACGCCTTAGTACAAGGCGTCATCGTGCCCCCACGTGGGCAATGGAGATGAAGTGTCTTGCCCAAGGACACAATGCGGTTGCCGCAGGTGGGATTCGAACCGAGGACCTCTCGGCTTGCAGCCTGCACCTCTACCTACTGAGCCACCGCGCTCCCAAACAATGATGTTAATATATGTAAAAGTCTATCTCATTTTAATTCACTGAGATCATACTTCTATTTCACACCCTTCTAATTTGCAATTATAATGATTCAGTTTTTATGATCTTAACCCTTTGAACATGAGTGGCTGTTTTTCCTGGCTGCGAACATGATACGTCATAATTTCATTCAGTAGGATGGCTGCAGAGTGAATGCATGAGGTAGACCAATTAATATTTTCAACGTGCATCCTCATGTCTGCACGTTGAAAATATTAATTGGTCTACCCGAATAATGAATATGGACTCTTCCAATGGGGGCGTACCTCATCGGCTGTCGATAGATGGCACACGTGTGTTCTGTTGGTTATACTATACTTTTGATTTGACCAGTTGAAGTTATTTTTGTTCATGAAAATATTTGCACGCTTGTTATCGCAAAAGCTGAAATATTTTTTGATGAATATGTCGAATCACGGGAATTACTCCGTTAAACGTCTGAAAATTTAACTTGACAACAGAAGGGCCATTATAATCGGCTGGAAGACAGATTTGATAACCAGGCAAGTGTGTTGTTTTCGTGTAGTGTAACCTAATTTCGCCCAGTCATTGAGATATCACATGTAGTTCTCAGTCATCATCCGATTAATTATAAATATTCATGTTACACACCACAAGTGCCTGTATTTAAAACAGAAATGCAAGTTAATTGAAGATGTGCTGAAAACATTACGTTTGAAATACAAACTTAGCTCTTAGATTTCATTTGCCGTGTTGAGGGCATATTTGACATGAATTGTTATTGGTAATTAGACAGTTCTTCAATTTCACAGTACTTTGTCATTATATGCAGAAATGGGTCATGTTATACACCAAAAGTGTCCATAATAAAAGAAGAATGCATGTTAAGTTTAGAAATGTTGAATCTATTACTTTTGGTGAATAAATTTAGTTGCAAGCTTTTCCTCAGTGTGTTTAAAATTGGAGACATTGTGTCAGTTATACATGTATGTATTTACAATGTACAAATCAAATTGCAATCAATCAGTATAAGATGAACACTGTTTTATGTGCAGTATGGCCATTGAGCATTGATTAAATTCCACACGTTTTTTTTTTTTATTCATACACGCATTGGAATTCATCGTAGAACGTGGAACTCAAATACAAAATTTCCATTAATGAAGCACTGTATAACAATTTATACACCCCCCCCCCCTCCCCCGGATGAACTAATTTAACTTCCCACACCCTGATTATTAGCACCCCCCCCCCCCCCCCCCCACACACACACACACAGTGACACAGACACACCTATTTTTTTTTGTTTTTGTTTTTGCCTTTCCATGTAATGAGACTTTTAAAAAAAGTTTGAACTCACAAATGTTTTTCTGCTGGAATCAATATTTTTGAAATACATGTATTTTTGGAAAATATCTATATTTTTATACTGTACCAATGACCCAGACTTAGCTGGTGCTAACTCCTTAAATTATAGGGCCAAACACAAATTTTGCCCCCCAATCCCCAAAATTTGCATCAAAAACCGAAATTTAATGTCCTATATGGTCCTCCATACTTTCTATCCACTGCGCATGCGCAGTGTCAAGGAGCTCTCGAAATTGGCGCAAATGTCATTCTTTGTTTGGCCCTAAAATCAGTAACATGTCACTGATATTTGTGCTTGTAAATCTCAGTTTAAATGATGCCAGACACATAATTATGAAAGAAATGGTGGATCTAAGGATGAAATAAGAGGATGAGAGGAAGAAACAGTTGCAGAATGTGTTCAGGGCTGTAACTTATAATTTTTTTTACGAAATTATTTCATGTTCTCTAATTTTGGGGCATGAGCCTTATGTTGTCATTCTGGCTATGAACTTACCATTGTTTGTTCAGTGTTTCCTCTCTCCCTTTCCTTAATAACCCCCTTGCTATTCTCCCATGCTTTTGGCATAATTTTGGAATTTTTTCTTACTAAAATTTTTTGGGAGTTTTGGCTTGGTAACAGAAAGATTATTCTGTTTTTTCCCCATGTTTACGTCCTCCCCCTTGGGTATTTAGGCGTTGTTATCTGCATCTACCATCTTCTCTGGAAGCCTCTGTTTTACATCGGATAGTGTTTGAATTGGTTACTGATTTTGGGCCATGGTTTCAGTGCCTGCAGTCATGTTCCCGGTTTCTGTACACTTTTGCTTATGTTGACAACGGTTACATCTGATAGTGATTACTTGTCTTCTATTAGTTCTACTCATAGCCAGATGCATTAATACTGTCCGGAATTGTTGCATTAATTTTTTAAAATATTCTGTCCACACTTAGGATTTTGGGATCCATTTGGGCTCATTGTTCCCATTTCAAAAAATTTTTTTTTTTAAATTATTTTTTCGAAATGTTATAATGGATTATATTATATTACGTATCTTTGTTTCAAGGGTTAGTGCGAGTACAATGACTGTTTGGAGCTCCTGCTTTGCCAACAAGGGAATCCACGTCAACCAGGTCACTCCATCCACTATCCAAGGACACGAGGCCTTTCCAGTTGGGATGTTCGCATATTATATAAATGCAGGAATGAACGTCCCTGGCGCTTCCAGCAGCTAATTACGTAAGACCGCGGCTCCACAGGCCTCCGTGACGGACTAGCTATCGCAGATAACTCAATTCATCGCAGCATCCCAGCAGCTATCAGAAACTTTTTCAATAAAGAACTATCTGAGCATGCTGGGTCGGTTTGCTCCCCTGCAGAGTCAGTAGGGACGACCGAGATTATTATGTGGTCCAGGCAGATGGTACAAGGGAATCAGCACGGCTGAAATTTTCTCTTTCTGAACAACTTAAGGTGCCATAGATTTCATCCAGCATCACCTTTAGAAGTTGTTTCTCTGGACAAAAATGCTGCGTTACCTGATAAGAAACTGTAAGCATCACTGGACACAGACTTTTTCGGCCGGATTAGGGACACCGTCCCTGAGTTTCCCACCCAGTCCAGAAATGTCATCGACATTTGAACTTTTGAATGATGCTATGTTCAATCTAGCCTCTAAGACTGGCAAATCCGGTTTCTTATAGCCTGCGCTATACAGCTGCCTTTCATCAATGCTAGACATTAATTTGAAACGGCAGGAAAAGGCGCACCGAGAGTTCCTCTGCGTTTGGACGACTAGGCTGCAGACCTGGAACGGTCATTGACGGCGTCCTTGTCTATTTACTCCAGTATACTGGAGAACACAATTTAGAAGCATTTTCTCACACAGATCACCTTACCAGAGCGTTATCACTACGTCTCGAAGTGAAAGAATTCCAGGATCTCCATCTTCCTTAAGAGTTCTTTCGAGGGCTATAGCATATTCTACGTATAACTCCGCCCTTTCAGTGGCAATATGGAGTTAGTCAGACGTGATGCTGCCCTGGCTGCAACCACAAGAGTGGATAGTAAGGTGAAAAAACTCTCTTCCAGTCGCTCCGGTCTCAGGAGAGCTTCTCTTCGTCGTTAAGCTTTCTACAATCTATATTAGATTACTAAGAAAGCTCCGGATTGTCTGCATTATTCTGCTTTGAAAAAGTCGGACTCAGCAGGGAGGAGTAAGGCAGGTTCTTCGGGGGCGAATATGTCCAAAGGAAGTTCCTATAGAGGATCAAAGCCTCTACGTCTTACTCCGGAGACCGTCAGAGTAGCGACTCACATAGGGGTCGTAATGCTGGCCTGAGATATCGGGTCAGACGCCCCTAAGTCGACTGGGCGAGGTGCGGGTTGTGGAGGATCTGTTTTCTCCTTCCGCAATCCTCGCAGGACCAGGAGGTGATTCCACGTTGACCAGGTCATGCCATCTGCTAGCCAAGGACACGAGGCCTTTCCAGTTGGGACGTTCGCATTTTATATAAATGCAGGAATTAACATCCCTGGAGCTTCCAGCAGCTAATTATGTAAGACCGTGGCTCCACAGGCCTCCGTGACAGACTTGCTATTGCAGATAGCTCAATTCATCGCAGTAGCTATCAGAAACTTTTTCAGTAAAGAACTATCTGAGCAAGCTGGGTCGGTTCGTTCCCCTACAGAGTCAGTAAGGGACGACCAAAATTTTTATGTGGTCCAGGCGGATGGTAAAAGGGAATCAGCACAGCTGACATTTTCCCTTTCTGAACAACTTAAGGTGGCCATAGATTTCATCCGGCATCACCTTTTAGAAGTTGTTTTTCTGGACAAAAATGCTGCGTTACCTGATAAGAAACTGAAAGCGTCACTGGACACAGACTTTTTCAGCCGGATTAAGGACACCGTCCCTCAGTTTCAGACCCAGTCCAGAAATGTCCTGGACATTTGAACTTTTGAATGACACTATATTCAAGCTAGCCTCAAAGACTGGCAAATTAGGTTTCTTATCGCCTAGCGCTATTCAGCGGCCTTTCATCAATGCAAGACATAATTTTGAAATGGCAGGACTAGGCGTGCCAAGAGTTCCTCTGCATTTGGACGACTAGGCTGAAGACCTGGAATTGTCATTGCTGGCATCCATGTCTATTACTCCAGTATACTGGAGACGACAACATTGTCTAATAGAATTTAGACGCATTACCTCACGCAGATCACCTTATCAAGAAGACCTTGGACGGCATTCTTCAGGGTTACGGCAGCAAGTTAACGCTTCAGATCGATGTTCTGAGTCTGCTTCAATTGCTCTGACATCTCAGTTTCTTCGTAAACGAAAAGAAGTCGGATCTAGTGTCGTCCTATTCATTCACCCACGTGGGAATGAGCTTAGAGACGCACGACAATCTCATTCGTTTGCCGTTAACCAGAGCGATTTTAGTCAGTTGTTACGCTCGCTTTTGCCTTCACTCAGATGTAGTAACAGCGAGAGAATTCATTAGACTGACAGGTTTGTGTGTACCCGCTGCGAATATTATTCCGATGAACCGGATACGCACTTGTCCACTCCACAGATATTTTATCTCAGAATTGGAGTGTGAAGAGTCATTCGCTCGAATCGAAGATTGTCTTGTCAAATCAAGTGAACAACGGTTTCAGACTTGGGTAGATTTTCAGTGGTTAACTCAGAGAGTACCACTGCAACTGCCGGATCCGAGTTTAACGATAATGACGGATGCGAGTCAAACAGGTTACGGCGCAACTCTGAGGCCAATAGATTCAGGGTGCCAGGGTCTTTAGGATCCGCAGTTCCTAACAAGTACATAAACATCAAGAATGATGTCAATATGGCTTGCGCTACGTCAATGAATGAACATTCTTCAGAGTTCGCATGTTCAATTCTGTTCGACAAGTCAACAGTAGTAGCGTATATTCGGAACCTGGGAGGCACTCATTCCATTCCGTTATTCAATTTAACGGAAAGGATCCTTCTGTTTGTCCTAGAGCATCAAGTTCTTCTATCGGTCTGTCATATTCCGGGTCGTCTGAACGTTCTAGCGGACTCCCTTTCTCGGATAGGTTGTTTGTTGTCGTCAGAATGGACTCTCAACAATGATTTTTCAATCAGATTTGCTACTAATGGGTAGACTTTTTTGCAACGCATCTCAACTATCAGTTGCAGACGTATGTGCCGCCGTGTCCAGATCCTCGAGCATTTGAAGTAGACACTCTCTCGATTTCTTGGGATGGAATGATAGGATATGCGTATCCTCCAGCGCCATTGATTCTGCAGATATTGCTTAAGATAAAGCAATCTCACTGCAAATTCTGTTGGTAGCATCTCTATCACCCCAGAGACCATGGATAAATCTTTTCAGGTGTCTGCTGTGGGACATGCTGCGGAAGCTTCCTCCACGAGAGGATCTTCTTTCGCAGGGGAAATTGCACAACCCTGCATCACAACCCGCAAGGTCTCAACCTTCATGTATTTTCGTTGTGCGGTCCTTCTTGCATGGCAAGCAATTTACAGGACGAGCAGTGGACACAACTTCTAACTGTAGGAGGACCTCCTCTTCGCTAAATTATGCTGCTAAGTGGAAGGTTTTCTCACGATGAGGTAGGGATCATTCTGCTGATACCTATGCACATCATGATAGTTTACAGATTGGATCTAATGTCTCCTTATCTAAGTTATGGAAACCTTTTCGATAAATAGACTTAGAACCCTTAGATTAATTCCTAAGTGGAATTTAGCTTGGGTTCTTCTTAAGCTTAAAGATGTGCCATATGAGCCCCTTGATACAATGGACTTCAAATTCTTATGTTATTAGACATCTGTCTCCTAACCTTCTCTTCGTCTAGAAGAGTTAGTGAGCTTCTGGCACTATCTGTTGATGATTCTCACTTTCATAGTGTAGGTAATACTATTACCTTGACTACTAAGGTTGGGTTTTTGACTAGATTCAGGCTCCTATAAGTATCCGGAATCTATTGTTAATTAGGCTCTTCCATCTTCAGACAGGCATAGGCCTTTAATCTGTCCTGTTAGAGCTATACGTTTTTTAAAACGTAGATCTGAGTTTATCAGAAAGGGACGTAACGTCTCTTTCTGTCTCTGCTGCCTAATAGTAGGGACATTACGGTCCATTCTATTGCACGGTGGATTCAATTAACTATCCATACTGCTTATGAATGAAAGTGTCAATGACACTGTAGCTCAACTTGTCAAGACAAAGACATGTACATGTATAGTATGTGACACGGCAATGACAAACATCTAGGTAATGACCTGATAACAAAGGTACATATAAAGTTTGGTAACGGTCTGTACGGTCTGTACATAAATACTTGTAAATACCTGTAACAAATGTATAGGTAAAGTATTGTAAAGGTGGGTGACAGTCAGATGCTAAACTAGAAAAAAATCTTTGAGTCCCAGAGTGGATCTGACTGAACCCCAAAATATTTGTTCTCATAGCACAGTGATAAAAAAGGCACCCCAAAACACACTCATTCCTGTCCCAAGGTGAAAACAAAGGTACCCAAGAAGTTTTATGAAGATCAGTTCACAAATATGAGCTGTGTAGAAGTTGTGACAAAAAACTGATTGGACCTAATTTCGGTACAAAATGGCCACTGGCAGCCATCTTGAATTTTGGACCGCACCCAGAAACACTCGTTCTCGTCCCAAGGTGATAACAAAGGTACCCAAGAAGTTTTGTGAAGATCGGTTCATAAATACAGCCTCTAGCCCGAGCCGTATTGACATGTGCACTTACAGTGTATAAGTAGCACTGAATAAATCAAAGTTCATCTAATTTGCATAATTTCTGCACGAGAAAAAAACCCATACTATATGTGATGTATTCCATGTTACTAAACATTCATACAAAAATTTATTCAAATCAGAACTTTCATACAGAAGTTCTGTACAAAAGACTGACTGCACTAATTTTGGTACAAACTGGCTGCTGGTGGCCATCTTGAATTTCAGACCACACCCAAAAACACTCGTTCTCATCCCACGGTGATAACAAAGGTACCCAAGAAGTTTCGTAAAGATCGGTTCATAAATACGGCCTCTAGCCTGAGCCGTATAGAAGTTGTGTACAAAAAACTGATTAGACCTAATTTCGGTACAAAATGGCCACTGGCAGCCATCTTGAATTTCGGACCGCACCCAGAAACACTCGTTCTCGTCCCATGGTGATAACAAAGGTACTCAAGACGTTTTGTGAAGATCGGTTCATAAATACAGACTCTAGCCCGAGCCATATTGACATGTGTACTTACTGTGTGTAAGTAGCACTGAAAAAATCAAAGTTCATCTAATTTGCATAATTTCTGCATGAGAAAAAACCCAGTATTATATGTGATGTATACTAAACATTCACACAAAAAATTCATATGGAAGTTCTGTGCAAAAATCTGATTGCACCTAATTTTGTACAAAATGGCTGCCATCGGCCATCTTGAATTTCGGACCGGACCCCAAAAAACTTGTTCTCGTCCCACGGTGATAACAAAGGTACCCAAGGAGTTTCGTAAAGAGCAGTTCATAAGTCCATAAATACGGCCTCTAGCCCGAGCCGTATTGGCATTTGCACTTACAGTGCTGAAAGTAACACCAAAAAACATCAAAGTTAGTCTAATTTGCATAATTTACGCACGAGAAAAAAACACGTATTATATGCGATGTATCCCATGGTACTAAACATTCATACAAAAAATTATTCAAATCAGAGGTTTCATATGGAAGTTCTGTACAAAAAACAGATTTCTGCATCGTTGGTACAAAATGGCAGCTGGCAGCCATCTTAAATTTCAGACCGCACCCAAAAACACTCATTCTCGTCCCACGATCATAACAAAGGTACCCAAGAAGTTTCGTAAAGATCGGTTCATAAATACGGCTCTAGCCCGAGCCGTATCCAATTGTTGACGGACAGACGGCCAGACGGACGACGGACCATGGCATAAGCTCAAATTTGGCTTCGTCAAAGTTGAGCTAAAAATCATCTTCAACTCAGCAGTCTGTGGCAGTGCCGGGATAATTTTAAAATGTAAAGCTAATTCATATAATATTTTAAAAGTGTAGCTCGGTTGGAAACATTTGTACATGACACGGAACATACAAGCGCTAATATACAATCCTCAAACACTTTTTAATGAGTATAAAGAGTATAAAGGGGGGCAAAATTTGTGTTTGGCCCTATAATTTAAGGAGTTAGCACCAGCTAAGTCTGGGTCATTGGTAAGTATAAAAAATATATAAATTTAATTTTTTAACTTTATGTCTGTCATGTAAAACAGTTTTGAAGACAAACATTTTTGGAAGTGGAGGTGACAGATACATGTAACATGACAAGTGTATCTTCCCCGCCTGGGACTTCAAGGACAAGAAATATTTTATTCTCAAACCAATGTTTCTGAATGGTTTTCCTCAATCTAATCCAAGACTTATATCAGATATATCTGGGAAAAAGATCTGTGTGTGTATATGTTAATCCCCTCCCCCACCTGACACTACAAGGTTCAGAATTTTTCTTTTATACAAAAGTTAAAAAATTTATAGTAATTTATATATTTTTTATACTTACCAATGACCCAGACTTAGATGGTGCTAACTCCTTAAATTCTAGGGCCAAACACAAATTTTGCCCAACAATCCCCAAAATTTGCATCAAAATCGGAAATTTCAATGTCCTATGTGGTCCTCCATACTTTCTATCTACTGCGCATGCGCAGTGTCAAGGAGCTCTCGAAATTGGTGCAAATGTCATTCTTACAACCAGTGCCTGGTAAGCGTTATGTAATCAGCGGGGAGGTATGAGTTCCCAACTCATGGGAGGGCCATCCCTGTCTGGGTCATTGGTAAGTATAAAAAATATATAAATTACTATAAATTATTAAACATTTTTATACTGTACTAATGACCCAGACTTAGCTGAATAGAAAAAAGGCTGGAGGGCCTAGGACATACAAGAAAATCCAATAGACTCAATTACATGAAAACAGAATTATCCCCTCAAGGAGAAGAGGAGCACAGGTTTATATGTATCTTTCTTGTTTGCATCAAAAAAGAAAGACCAATCGGTCAGAGCGAGCACTTGAGTGAACGATTATGCTGTGAGCAAGGATACATACTTTTATGCCATGGTACATCCGGCGTTTAGAAAGTACCTTCGCTTTGCTGTCCCAGGTGTTGTTTTCAGTTCCGAGCAATGATGCTCTGGTCTGAACCTAGCGCCCTGGGCCTTCACTCGAATAATGATCTTGGTAATGACTCATTTCCAAGCTCATTTGTCTGTGCTAACGTCGGCCTACTTGGGAGACATTCTTCAGAGTTACGGCAGCAAGTTAACACTTCAGAACGATGTTCAGAGTCTGCTTCAATTGCTCCGACATCTCGGTTTCATAGTAAACGAAAAGAAGTTGGATCTAGTGCTGTCCTAATCATTCATCCACATGAGAATGAGCTTAGAGACGCACAGCAATCTCGTTCATCTGCCGTTAACCAGAGCAATATTAGTCAGTTGTTACGCTCGCTTTCGTCTTCACTCAGATGTAGTAACAGCGAGAGAATTCATGAGACTGACAGGTTTGTGCGGACCCGCTGCAGATCTTATTCCGATGGAGCGGCTACGCACTCGTCCACTCCACATATATTTTATCTCAGAATTGACATCGTCTTGTCGAATCAAGTGAAACATGAGATTCAGACTTGGGCAGATATTCAGTGGTTAACTCAAGGAGTACCACTGCAACTGCCGGATCCGAGTTTTATGATGATGATGGATGCGAGTCAAACAGGTTGGGGCGCAACTCTGATCCCAACGGATTCGAGGTGCCAGGGACTGCAGTTCCTAACAAGTACATAAACATCAAGAGATGATGTCAATATGGCTTGCGCTGCGTCAATGAATGAACAATTCTTCAGAATTCGCATGTTCAAATTCCGTGCGACAATTCGACAGTAGTAGCGTACATTTGGAACCAGGAAGGCACTCATTCCATTCCGTTATTCAATTTAATGGAAAGGATCCTTCTGTTTGTCCTAGAGCCTCAAGTTCATCTATCGGTCCGTCATATACCGGGTCATCTGAACGTTCTAGCAGACTTCCTTTCTCGGAAAGGTTGCATGTTGCCATCAGAATGGACTCTCAACAAACAAGTATTCAATCAGATTTGCTACCAATGGGATCGTCCGATGATAGACTTATTTGCGACACATCTCAACAGTCAGTTGCAAACGTATGTGTCGATGTGTCCAGATCCTCGAGCCTTTGCAGTAGACGCTCTCTCGATCTCTTGGGACGGAATGATAGGATACGCGTATCCTCCAGTGCCATTGATTCAGCAGATATTACTGAAGATAAAGCAATCTCATTGCAAAATTCTGTTGGTAGCATCTCTGTCACCCCAGAGACCATGGATAAATCTTTTCAGGTGTCTGTTGTGGGACATGCTGCGGAAGCTTCCTCCAAGGGAGGATCTTCTTTCACAGGGGAAATCGCGCACACTGCATTACAACCTGCAAGGTCTCAACCTTCATGTATTTCACGTGTTTCCGTTGTGCGGTCCTTCTTGCATGGCAAGCAATTTACAGGACGAGCAGTGGACGCAATTTCTAACTGTAGGAGGACCTCCTCTTCGCTAAATTATGCTGCTAAGTGGAAGGTTTTTTATCGGTGGTGTACAGATCATTCAATTGATATTTATGATCCCTCCATTCCAGACATTGCTAATTTTCTAGTCTACCTGTTTGATGAGATCAAACTGCAGCCTGTTACCATTAAGGGTTATAGGTCTATGCTATCTGATACCTATGCACATCATGAAAGTTTACAGATTGGATGTAATGTCTCTTTATCTAAGTTAGTGAAAAACTTTTCGATAAATAGACCTAGAACCCTTAGATTAATTCCTAAGTGGAATTTAGCTTGGGTTCTTCTTAAGCTGAAAGAAAGCGCCATTTGAGCCTCTTGACACAGTGGACTTCAAATTCTTATCTTATAAGACAACTTTTCTCTTGGCCTTCTCTTCGGTTAGAAGAGTTAGTGAGCTTCATGCACTATCTGTTGATGATTCTCACTATCGTAGTGTAGGTAATACTATTACCTTGACTACTAATGCTGGATTTTTGGCTAAGAATCAGGCTCCTAATAAGTATCAGGAACCTATTGTTATTAAGGCTCTTCCGTCTTCAGACGGACATAGGCCTTTACTCTGTCCTGTTAGAGCAATACGTATTTACAAACGTAGATCTGAGTTTATCAGAAAGGGACGTAAACGTTTCTTTCTGTCTCTGCTGCCAAATAGAAAGGGCATTATGGTCCATTCTTTTGCTAGGAGGATTCAATTAACTATCCGTACTGCTTATGTAAAATTATCTTCAACTCAGCAGTCTGTGCTTAAGATTTTGGCGCATGAAGTAAGAGCTCTATCTACATCTTGGGCTTATGCTAATAGTGTTGCTATTGCAGATTTGATGAAGGCTGCATATTGGTCTCAGCCTTCCACATTCACGAATTTTTATCTTAGAAATATTGAGTCCATTTCTGGAGACCTGCATTGTTTAAGTCCGTTATCTGTTGCTCAGAATGTCGTCCACTAAACAGTTGCAAATATAGTTATGCAGGCTATCTGTTCCGGCAGTGACTCTGTCCTGCTGCCCTCTTCGCTCTGGGGTATTTGACCCAGGGAAAGGGGAAGGGGAGGGGGGGAGGATGGTGTTCCCTTAGATCACCTGCTTTATAGTGAAAAGCAAGGGAATACCTCCTCTGGAGTCAGTAATTCCGAGTCGGTAGCGGGATGGTTTTAAAGTGTAAAGCTAATGTTTAACTCATTCATGTAATATTTTTAAAGTGTAGCTCGGTGTGAAGCATTTGTATATGTCACGTGTCATACGGGCATTAATATACAATCCTCGGACACTTTTTAATGAGTATAAAGAGTCTCATTATCTGGACTATCTTTAATTATTGGCTTTCCTTTAATAAGATTAGTATAAGGGATTATACTGGATATTAATAGTGATCACTGATGATTATTGTGCTCAATTACAGAATGGTATTGTGTCTTTCTTTTTTGATACAAACAAGAAAGATACATATAAAACCTGTGCTCCTCTTCTCCTTGAGGGGATAATTCTGTTTTCATGTGATTGAGTCTATTGGATTTTCTTGTATGTCCTAGGCCCTCCAGCCTTTTTTCTATTCACAGAAGACCTGGACGAGCATACCTCAGAACTTGTCTGACCGACACAAGTTCCTACCAACAACCTCTGACCGCAGATGTTGTAATAAGAGAGAGAGGCCTCTCTCTTGCTCGCGATCACGAAGACCTGGATGAGCATACCTCAGAACTTGTCTACTTCCTCCTTCCTATGCTTCCTCCTTTTCATCGTCGCCGGGTGAGCATGTTCGTATGTTTATAGTGCTCGCTACACCCTTATTCCTCTTCTCGACCGCAACGGACATACCCGGCATCACGTCTCTCACATACGAGTTAGATCTGCCGGTCGAGCTAGCTGGTGACAAGGTCATCAATCCTACTAAGGATCTAGGCACTTGTCTAATACCTAAGCACTTTTGCCGCTAGCTCTTCATTGATTTGCGACAACGAAGACACACTCCATGATGGCGTCACGAAGCCACATCATGTTCTTGTTCCTCTGTAAACAGAAACTAAAAAACTATAGTGACCTTTTGACGAGAGGACCAGCCGAGTCTCCTTGCCACGATAGGACCGATAGTGTCCACTCGCCTAACACAAACCATGATGCCCGTCTTTCAGATTATCAAATCTGATACATGGAGTAGAATTAGTGGTAGTACATCAAGTAAACTCATTTCAGCGACCAAGTAAATAAAGGAAAGGTTTTCTCCTTTTGCCATACTATGAGATAAAAATAATTACCTAAAAACTAATATATGTCATTGTTTGTTTGTTTGTTTGTTGGTGGTTAACGTCACATATTTATGCACCATCGCTAATCGTGACACAACTTGGAGATGAAGTTAAGTTTAGTCAATCGTTGATCTACATGTTGCCCATTTTAGAGGACTTTCACCCCAAGCATTGAGTAATGTAATGTAAACAAAACACCCTATTTTACTAGTAAAGCGGAACTGGTTTACCACAGTAAACAAGTGCTGCTTACTTCCCGGGGTTCCCACGGGGAATATATGTCATTGTACCACCACCAAATCTACATATAATATAAGATAACATTAAATATAATCAATGAAATAAATATATCCAAAAGAAAAACTCTTTCAAAAATAAAATAAAAATTTTTGAAAAATTTTTCCTAATATAAGAGCTGAAGTTCCCAAAGGGAACGATGAACCCAAAAAAGCCTAAGTGTGGACAAAATTATAAAAACTGTGTAAAATTAACTACCACACTATCAGAATATTTAATGTTACTTACAACTGTTGTTCCTAAACAAAAATAGGAAACTACCTAGAGTAATGTAATGTAAACAAAACACCAGAATCAAGACCCCAGGCAACACGGTCTGAAGTCAGTAACAGGAACAAAACTATCCGATGTAAAGCAAGATCTTCCTCAGAAGAAAAAACGATACATTGGATGCAAGATGCATGACCAAAATGCCCGAAAACCCTAAGGATGAGGATGTAACCCTGGGGATGTACAGAATAATCTTCTGCATAAAACGTTACAACTCCCAATAAATTTTATAAATTTTTTTATTAAAACAAGCCAAAAAGCTTGGGAGCTTAACTGGGGAGATCAAGGGAAGGCAGGGAAGGAATACTAAATAAACAGTGGATAGATCATAATCAATCAGTGATAACGTCAGGCTCATGTCCCGAAATTAGGGAACATGGACTAATTTTAATAAATATTATAAAATTACAGCCCTGAACGTTTCAAACCGCCGTTTCTTCCTTCCTTCATCCAGTTCTGTCCTTGGATCCACCAATTTAACCATTGATTTGTGTCTGGCATCATTATTAATTGAGATTTAAAAGCACAAATATCAGTTTGTTGTTATCTGACAAGGGCCAAACAAAGAATGATTTTATTGGCACCAGATTCGGTGACTTCCTGGCGTCTGCACATGCGCGGAGGGTAAAATGTATGGAGGGCCAGTTAGGACTTCTAATTTTCGGTTTTGCATGCAAATTTTGGGGACCGGGGGGCAAAATTTGTGTTTGGCCCTCGATATTTTGGGGTTAGCACCAGCTAAGTCTGGGTCATTGGTTACAGTATAAAAATATAGTTTTTAGAAATAAAAGAAAAATTATGTGGTACCTGCAAACAAAGCAAGAGGCCCCAAGGAAACGGAGATGCTCATCTGAAAAGTTGTTTAAAGAAGGATTTATTTAGCACCTAAGAATAGTTAAAACTTCAGAGGAAAGAAGCCATTTAATTATTTATAACTCCATTGTCCATGTCAGATGATTTTCAGGTATTGGGATGCTACCACAGAAATAATACCCACATTTCCAGTAATGCAAAACCAGGGAGCCCAAATATCAACTTAAGAGACTTACCGTGATCAAACTTGAATCTGACCCCTCCCCATCCACCCCAGGATGCTTTTTTAAAGATTATTCATCATTTTACACTAAGTTAATTTTACACTAAGTTAAGATTTGGGCCCACATATGGAGCCCAAATATCAATCCAGGGAATTGATTTGAACAAACTTGAATCTGAGCCTGGCTAAGGTGTTGTATGACAACTATTAAAACATTCTGAATGGTGCTTCTTAAAATGATTTTAAGGAATATTTCTCTTTTGGGCTTTTAGGGAGCCCAAATATTAACAATTATTATGTCAGCTCTTGGGATCAACCAATCAATGTGGATAAATGGTGGCGGCCTATGAAGCCATATCAGGTCGATGATGACATCATCTGTGACCCCATATGAAATAAATATTAGCTAAGGTATGTGTCCACCATGTTGTTTTTAGAAATAAAATGCAACCACCTACAGCTGGTCTCAAAAATGGCAGTCTTGTAGCACACATTCTGAATCATCCATGTCATTAAAGTTTTATTAAACTCAGTTGAACAAGAAATAATCTGTTTATAATATGTGTCCCAAATTGAGAAACTTATTTCGATTGATAACCCCATCGTACAGCTCAATGTAAATCGAAACATGCCGATCGATAATCACTTCAGCAGGAAATGACTGCAGATAGAGTTACTCCCCTTACATTGTAAACTTACGTCTGCTTATTTACATTTTCACAATCATGATTAATTAAAGGGACAAAGTGGATTTTGTCCACTGACATAATAATTATGTTATAGAATGTTTTGTGGTCGGATATGGTGTCATGTGAGGCGAAGTGAGATCAATATTAGGGGAGGCATTAGCCAAGCCTAATATTGATCTCACTGAGCCTCACATGACATCATATCCGACCACTAAACATCCTGTAACTTATATTAACAAAGAGACTTTATTTGAACAAACTTGAAATTGCCCCCCCCTCCTCCTCCCCCTCACACACACCTACCTGAAGATGTTGTATATCATATTTCAAAAGATTTGTTGTATACCATATATAAAAGGATTCTGACTGAGGCAATTCTTTTTCACCATTCCATTCTAGTGATCCTAAGGATGCTTCATACCAAATAAGAGTTCTCTGTTCCATGTCATTTGGGAAATATGGGCATTTGAAAATTTCTCTATTTTTAATGCCTGGGGTTCCCACGGGGATGCAAAGAAATTCTTTTTGCATGAATCAAGTACTTATGACTCAATAACACCACATACCAGAATTGGTTCAAATTGGCCCATCCGTTCAGAAAATGGAAATCTTGGGCTAGGCCAAAAATACTGCACCTTCTATTACAAAAGCAAATATTGAACTACAAACTTTGTTTGAACAAATTTGATTCTACACCTGAAAAGGAAGCTCAGTACTACACATCAAGTCATTGTACCCATCGGTTCATGAGGAGACTTTTTTAAAATTTCGGAGCAATTTCCTCCCAACTCATCCCATGGGGCAGAGTAAGTTGATATGAACAAAATCAAAATGCGACGTCAGAATCAACAATCACCTCAAACTTAGCTGAAAATGATCAGTAGTTCTGGAGGAGAAATTGCAAACACTATGTTCACAGAGGACAGATGATGTATGACAGATGGAGTGTTAACTTTCAGTCAGGTGATCTAAAAATTGAAACATGAAATCGCTGAAGAGATCATCAAGTAAAATGGCAGCTGCCACAAAAAAAAATAGGAAGAAAATATTTTAAAAGGAAAATTCCTGTCTTTTGTGATATTTTGTGAGAATTTCCTGGTTAATACAAATGTCAACAAACATTTTATCATGTGATGAACACATGGTGTAGTCTGACATGACTTTCTCATGTTTTGTTTGATGTCATGTTTGGAATCATTTTCAAAGTACCAGAAAAATTTGAGAGTGGAGGAGTCTGTTGTCATGTACTGTGTGAACAGATGTTGTTTCGGAAAACAGGCAACAAAGAATCTTAAACCTGTTTTCCAGAAGTCATAAAAGTTACTCAAATTCAACTGCAAATTTGTTTTGGGCCCCCACCATTCAACATCAAGGTTGATTTTCTGAATATAGCTTTACCCCTGCTGACTTTAGTTCAAAAGTCATTTTTAAAGGAATGAAAAAATATTCAAATCCTTCATTTTTTCCACTTACAATTTCATGTATACTCCAACTGAAAAAAACAGGAGCATTATTCTGGTTCTCACACTTTTGATAGCATCCACTCACAAAAAGAACCAAGCAAATGCTTCAGTTGTTAAAAGCAGTGGTTCTATGCAAAATTTGCATGCTCAAGAAATGCTCCAGTTTTAAATTTACAGGTCAAGAACCAAGACTAGTACTGTGCATGCACACACATTTCTTTTAACTCTAAAGGACTTGGAGCTTTTGGAGGGTATTTTGAGGATACACTGTGACAGTCTACATCCTGTGGCTTTGCAGGTGTTTTTAGGTAAGTCTTGGCTGACTATATAGGCAGCCAAGACTTGCCTAGAAACAACTGCTAAAGTACTTAGACTATAACTTGCAAATTTACCCATGGACTGCATGCTGGGGCACCTGTTCTTTTGCAGAAACAAGTGATCAACGTCAGAATTTGGCCTTTAAGGGTTAAAGGTCTGGAGATTATTATGCAATTTTGCTATACTTTGAAAGTCTACCTCCTGTGACTTTGCAGTTGTTTCTAGTCAAGTCGTGGCTGCTTATAGAGGCAGGCAAGACTTGCCTAGAGACAACTGACAAGGTACTTAGAAAAAAATGTTGATATTACCCAAACAATGCATGTTGGGGCACCAGTTCCACATTGTATTAACAAGAGGCCTGTCACGCCTAGAGAGCTCCGCTGAGGGCCACTGATCGCATGGGCATGTTTTCTAATACTAATATTGTTACAAACTTTAGCCAAAAAATTGTCAGTTGTCACAAAAATTATGGCTTAGATCGATTACACACCACCTATTGACATTACATGACGTTATAAAGTTTGGTCCAAAAATATTCAGTAGTTTAGAAATTATGGCTCGGACAAACAAAATATTTTTTTCTTGCTCATGTGGCCTGTGACCTTGACCCTGTGGGGTTACAGACTTTATAATGGTTGATGACACACCATCCATTGATAATACATATTGTTATGAAGTTTGGTGGAAAAATATTCAGCGGTTTAGAAATTATGGCTCGGACAAATAAAATGTTGACGACGGATGGACGGACGGACGGACGGACAGACGGACGACAGACGACGGACGAATCAGTATAAGAAAAGCTCTGCTGACTTTGTCAGCGGAGCTAAAAAGTCAGCGGAGCTAAAAAGTTATCAAAGTCAGAAATAGGCCCTTAAGAATTAAAAAAAAAGAAGAGATAGCCCTAGTCAAGGCTGTTGAGGCCAAGAGGTTGCAGTGTACATAGTGTATAAATCCAATGTTTCTCCCTGTGTTTTCTGATGCATGTGTTGCGATCAGTGATTGGGTTGCCCCTTAGGATTTCTATGATTTGGACAGACAAATCTTTGTTGGTGTGATCTGGTAAATTGTAGAGCTGAGATGCTGGTTTATCTAATTTCTTGTTGATGTCGTAAAGGTGTTCTTTTATCTGTATTCCATCAAACCAATAAAGTCACTGAAGAGATTAACACACTCGAAACGGTCTAGTAACCTTATTGGATCTAGTCTTCTGAGATACACTTCCAGATACCTTAAGGATTAAAGTTATCACACGAATAGGGAAAAGACGAGTGAAAAAGGACAAATTAAGAACCACTAAAACAATATTAGTCAGTGTGTAAGGCACAGGGAATACATCCTTCCCAAAACCATAACTCCTCTGAACAAAATATGGAGAAGGCAGGTTTTCGAACATGATGAAGACAGTTTAGTAGAAGCCACATACTGAATTTCAATCAAATCTGCTGAGGAAATGAAAGTGTCAATGGCTCTGCAGCTCAACTTGACAAAGAAGGGACTGGACTAAATAGAATCTTCCAGTAATGCCATGTCATTCACTCAAGTTTCTACAGAAAACAACCCACCCCAATATCTCATACATGATATTGTCAAGATGAGAAAGAAGTGAAAATAAAATTAGCCCATCCTCACTGATTTAAAAAAGAAATTGCCTCCATGAGAATCACTTAATAAACTCTCAATGGCCTTACAGTATTTTTTTTGGCATCATTAACATTGAGTTCATAGCAAATATTTTTTTAAACAATGCATAGTTCATGAAAAAGTTGTGTATCACTGCATAACACTGACAAAACAAAACATTCTATGCAATCGTGCAGCGACATCGGAGAAAACTCATTAGTCAACACTTATGGTAGCACTGAGTGTGCATGCATGCAGGCATGTGTGCACCATATTTTCAATATAATTTGAAACTTTTTGTAGAGGCCATCAGAATCTTTTGAAATTTGAGACAGATCAGATGAGAGATACGGCCTTTAGGATGTGCTAAAGGAATTGTAGACAATTTAACACCAAAATTTGAGGTGGCCGCCGGTGGCGATGTTTTTAACGAAATTAAAAAAAACATGATAGCTCCCATTCAGGCATCACATCAAAGCTATGTATGAAATCTGAGAAAGATTGGATAGGGGATGCAGCCTGAAGGGTGTGCTAATGAAATTGTTAAAAATTTATTTGCCATGTTTTTCTACAAAATTCAGGAAAAATTGAGAGCTCCCATCTAGACATCACACCAAAGCTACATACAAAATTTGAAAAAGATTGGGTGAGAGGTGTGGCCTGTAAGGTGTTCTAATGGAGTTGTTGACAATTAATATGCCAAATCCAAGATGGCCACTGATGACCATGGTTTTCAATGAAATTCAAAAAAATTTGATAGCTCCCATCCAGACATTACCCCCAAAGTCAAGAATGAAATTTGAAACTGTTTTGGTGAGAGATGCAGCCTGTTGGGTGTGCTAAAGGAATTGAGGACAGATGTATGGATGTATGATGGATCGCAACTCAACACAATAGCTCATTCTTGACATTGTCAAGTGAAGCTAAATACTTGATGTCAAGTTGATCAGGAGCTAAAAATGAGCAAAATGACAAACTATGAACCATAACTCCAATAAACAAATTCAGAGAAGGCTGGTTTCGAAATTGGTAGTCAAGACACTGTTTAGTAGAAACTCTACTACTCAAAGTTTGCTAAGCACCAAATATTCGACACATCATTGTGAAATTTGCTTGTGACATATTTGCGATATTTTTGGTGGATATGATTGAGGAATGTATTAAGATGATCCTCAGTGTTTACATTAGCTCTCTTGACAGGCAGACGTTTCGTGACAGTCATGGAAAGCATGTACCCCTTGATTTCCATGATGTTTTCTGGTACTGTCTACATGTACATGACATGTGTAGGGTATTCAATCTTCATTTGAACACAAACCCTTGTGATTTAATGATTGAATGTGGCAAATGCAAATGTAAGAAGACATTTTTCTGAAGTAGAAACGTGGCAGGCTGTAAGGATGGTGGAGCAAGAGGCTGCCCATCATCAGGTTGGTGAAGTCCTTGGTGTGCACCATACGGTGATCACCAGAGCCTGGACAAGATTTCAGCAGTATGGCACACCAATAAGACTGGCATGGTAGTGGCTGAGACAGGGCAACATCTGCAGCTGAAGACCGGTTTTTGATCATTCAGACCCGTAGGAACTGCTCTGCCACAGCAACCAAGCTTCGCAGTGACCTTCAGAATTCATCCGGGGTAAATCCTATCAGACTATCCGGGCAAGATTGCACAAAAGTGGTCTCCGATCGAGAAGACTATGTATTCGCATTGCGATGTCCCAGAACCACCACCAGGTACGATATGAATTGGCCATGGACCACGTTGGATGGACCAGAGAAGATTGCGACCTGTCCTTTTTACATATGAGTCAAGGTACTTCTTAGACCACACAGACAGGCGTTCTTGGGTATGGAGAAGACCAGGAGAGCGATTCCATGCAGCCAACATTGCTGAGCATGACAGCTATGGTGGTGGGTCAATCATGGTCTGGGGCAGCATCAGCTGGGATGGACATACAGAGCTCTGTGTCCTTGAACGAGCTGCATTGACTGCACAACGGTATATTGATGAGATCCTGGATGTCCATGTCAGATTGTATGCAGGTGCAATGGGTGATAAGATTCATTCTGAAGGATGATAATGCCAATCCTCGTGTTGCCCATGCTGTCGGGGAGTACCAACAGAGGGAGGGGATTGATCGTATGGAGTGGCCAGCAAGATCCCCTGACCTCAGTCCAATCGAACATGTCTGAAATGAGTTGCAGCTTGCAATTTCAGCCCGTCCGGTCCAGCCAAGAAGTGTGCAGGAGCTTGGTGCCATGCTGGTCCAAGAATGGAACATCATCCCACAAAGGACCACAAGAAACCTGACTGGGAGCATGAGAAGGCGTTGTCAAGCTGTAATTAACAGTAATGGGTCTCATACTAGATATTGAAGCCATACCAGTTCAATCCGTGAACTTTTTGGCATATCGAAAAATTTCCTCTTTTACCAAAAATATCCATTTTCCATGGTTATCGTATTCAAAAGCTAAAAAATAATGTCCAAACACAAATAAAATCTTAATTTCTGTACTTAAATCATTAAAGATATAATTAAATAAAAAATATATACACTTTTCATTACAATATTTCAACTAAAACGTAAAACATGTAGTTGGATGTACTTTGTGCTTAGCAAACTTTGAGTAGTATACATACCAAATTTCAACCAATATTTATTTATTATTTATTGGTGTTTAAGGTCACATATTTCTGCACAATGGCTAATCATGACCATGAGTTTTACGGGTGGAGGAAGCTGGAAACCCAGAGAGAACCACCAAGCAATTGCGAGCAGCTGTCAGCTCCCGAACATACGAACTCTGCACAAGCAGGGTTAGCATTGCCTGAAAACAGGTGCACCATTGACATGCAGTATGCCTTAGTACACGTCACCGTGCCCCCACGTAGGCAATTGGGGTGAAGTGTCTTCCAAACACAATGTGGCTGCTACAGGTGAGATACGAACTGAGGATACTCTCGGTTTAGAGCCTGCACCTCTACCTACTGAACAAGTGTGCCCCCCACCCCTCCAATTTCAATCAAATCTGTCAACATATGCTCAATTTATTGTGCCAATAATGAAAAAAATTTGCACACATGAATACAAGGATGGGCAAAGCCCATTTCTGTAACGTCTGCCAACTTTGCTGGGAGTGAGGATAAAATAAAAACCCACACATGGCAATTGGCAGAGCTCTTTTGAACATCACTTTAAGTTAACTCACTCAATTTGTGTGGATACTTACATTTCAAAAATGAATATTTGAATGCTCCCATGCACAGCTTTCTATGTGAACGATGCTCTTCACCATTCTGCGTAACCAACCCATCACCTACAATACTGGCCAGTGCCCTGAGAAAAAAATAGAAAGAAACGGAAACATTTACCCAGAACACCTCCTCCCATAGTAAATTGCAATGAGAGTGGATTACTATAATTACTACAAGGACAGGCTGGAGTGAATTATACAAAAATTATAAATTTAAAGTAATTTGTATATTTTTTATACTTACCAATGGCCCAGACTTAGCTGGTGCAAACTAAAAGTTATCAAGGGCCAAACACAAATTTTGAACCTCCAATCCCCAAAATTTGCTTGCAAAACCGAAAATTGAAAGTCCTATCTGGTCCTCCATACTTTTACTCTCCACGCATGCGCAGCCGTCAGGAAGTGACCGGAATTGGTGCCAACATCATTTTTTGTAGAAGAGAGTACTACATAATAACTCAGCGGAGAGGTATGAGTGACCACTCAATGGAGGGCCATACCCGTCTCGGCCATTGGTAAGTATAAAAAATATACAAATTACTTTAAATTTATAATATTTTTATACTATAACCCAATGGCCCAGACTTAGCTGAATTGTAAAAAGGCGGAGGGCCTAGGACTTCAAAATTAGTAGACCAACATAGTTCCAAGACTGTAATCCAAGGTGAAAGGAAATTAAATTTATAAGGAATTACATGTATGTCTCTCTGTACAGTAATAGAGAAGACATATCATAAATGAGGAGCCAAATTCAAGTAATTCCATAGTCTTAGCATGAAAACTATGCTAATTGGATGTAACAAGTTCCCATTTTTTAAGGCTAGTCCGGACTAAGCACCAGAAATTAGAATGGCATATTTGAGAATGAGAGGATATCCCCACAAACATACGCCATATACAATAAAACACAATCTGTATCCAGGATATAATCTACAGACAAAACAGCTTCACTCATAGTTACATACTTATCACGCCAGAGGAGAGGTAAAACAAAATCCCCCCCCCCCTTTTTGAAGGAATCTTCTTCAAAAAGAAGAGGGGAGTGCTCTGGAATCAGTAAAAAGCAGTGCCAAATAACAATATAAATATTCGTCGTATAGACACCCAGGTATTAATTATTATTAATAATTGGTGCTTAACGCCACTTCAGAAGCTAAGGCTATAGCGGCAATCCCGGTAATTAATATCGCCCGCTTTTAACGTATACCGGAGTCGGCATATGCAGATAGGTCGAAAACCGGTGATATAATATATAACATACACATGTCCAAAAGAATCAAAATGGACGATCTCTGGAGAGTAAACACACTTCCAAGGTAACCCACAGGCGACCCCATTCAGGTGTACAATAAATTCCAGTAAATAACACTCCCAGACGTGTTCTATCCGATATCTATGTTCCTAGAAATGTGCGAATATACGGGAGTGTAAGACAAGATGTATTCGATTGGGTACCACAATTAATAGAAACCTGGATCTAGAAATGAATCAAGCTATGATTAACAGACTCTTCACGGACCGCCCCAGAAATAATTCATTGTTTCTAAGGTCCTTAACATACAAAAATGAGTCTGTCTAATAATGGAATTATTATGTGCGAGAGCATTTAAATCCCGCATGTAATCATCTGAATACCAGTTAACTGACTAAACAGCCTACCAGGTACCCAAAGGCTAGCCATTTATTGATGCTGAATCATATGCTCGTATGTGACATATAGACGAACAACCACAGGAAACCAACAAACTAGAAGTGGATGTGCCCATGAGGTCGCCATAGAACATGACCCAGCTGCCAATCGAGAAGTCATGAAATGCATGTATGTACTTAAATGCAAACAAGGCTTATGGGAAGAAAACTACGTCTTGCCTGGTAATTGCCTCTTAACACATTGGCGCTGTGGGGGTGGGGGGATTCGAAATCATATCAAACCCCCCCCCTCACCTGCATTACTTGAATAATTCTTGTGTTAGTCATCAAATAGTATAGAAACCGCAAGTCTCCCTCCCGTCTGACCGACTCCATAATGCCACTAAGGGCGGAGAAGGACGTGATAAAGAAGGTCCTCTCGTGGAGGAAGCTTCCGGGGAACGTCCCTTAACAGACACCTGAGAAGATTGATCCAAGGTTTCTGTGACGACAGAGGTGCTACTATCAGGATTTCGCGACGAGACTGTTTGATCTTAACAGAATCTGCTGAATCAACGGAGTTGGAGGATATGCCTCATTCCGTCCCATGAGATCAACAGAGTGCCTACTGTGTACGCTCGATGATCTGGGCATGGCGACACAAATGTCGGTAACTGATTGTTCCGGTGTGTCGCAAACAGATCTAACATGGGATGATCCCACTGGTAGCAAATCTGCCTGAATATTCGCTTCTTGAGAGTCTGGTCCGATGGCAACAGGCGACCTTTCTGAGGAACGAGTCTGCTAGTACATTCAGACGCCCAGGATATGACGGACAGAAAGATGAACATGATGATTCATGATGTATAAGAGAATCTTCTCCGTTGATTCGCATAATGGCATTGAATGAGTGTCGTCTTGGTTCCTGACGTAAGCTACTACTGTTGAATTGTCCGACAAAATTTGAACATGGACATCCGCTATTATGTGAATCCAATATTGTAGCGCTAGCCATATTGACATCATCTGTTTGATCTTCATGTGCTTCTCTAGGAACCAAGGATCCCAAAGGCCCTGACACCTCAAGTCTGCAGGACTTAGGGTTGCGCCCCAATCTGTATGACTCGCATCCGTGATAATAGTGAAAGCCGGATCCGGCAGTTGCAGCAGAACTCCCTGAGTTAACCACTGAATATCTGCCCAAATCTTAACCCTTGCTTTACTAGGGCCGTTAAAACAATACTGCTTTCGAGCGAATGCGTCTTTACACTCCAGTTCTGAGTAAAGAATATCTGGAGGGGATGCGTGCGCAGACGGCTTTTCGGAATAAGATCCGCAGCCGCTCCGCGCACCCCCATCAGTCACATGAATTCCCTTGCTGTTAATGCGTTTGAGTGTAGACAAAAGGGAGCATATCAACTGACTAATTTTGTTTTGGGTAACGGTGGATAAACTAGATTGTTGTGAGTCTCAAAGCTCATTCCCAAGTGAGTGAATGACTTGGACGGAACAAGATCCGACTTTTTCTCGTTTACGATGAAACCGAGAAGTCGGAGCAAAAGAAGCAGACTGTGAATATCGTTCTGAAGAATAATTCTGTTGCCATATCTCTATAGAATGTCGTCCAAGTAAGCCGACGTTACTGCAGATGAATGAGCTCGGAAGTATGACATTACTGAGTTCATTATTCGAGTGAATGCCTAGGGAGCCAGGTGCAGAACAAAGCACATTGCTCTGAACTGATACACCTTCCCTTGTATGGAGAACTGCAGGTACTTTATGAATGCCGGATGTACCAGGACATGAAAGTATACATCCTTTAGATCTGTGCTTGCCGCATAGTCGTTCACTCAAGCGCTTGCTCTTACCGACCAAATGGTCTCCATATAGAATTTTGGAGCCATGATAAGCTTGTTTATCCAGTTCAAGTCTATTACTGGTCGGAACGAGCCGTCTGGCTTCGTTACGAGGAACAGGTGACTGTAAAAACCCTGAGAATCCTGATTCTTGACGACCTCTATTGCTTCCTTTAATAATAGAGCCGCTCGGAATGATAGCCGTAGGCCATCCAAGACTACATTTCTCACCCAATGATCTTCCGAGACTGCTGCCCAATTTATCGCGAAGATGATACCCTTCCGCTAACTGGCAAGCTATAGAGATCACCTGGATGACCTGCGAGGCTTACGGGAGGAGAAACTACGTCCTCCCCACGAAGAACCACGTCCCGTTGGCCTAGGGGCTTCTGACCGATAGTACCGATCAGACCTACTCCCCTTTCCCGAGACGCTATATTGACGATCTCCAGAGTAATTGTAAGAGAGTTTCTTGTACCCTCATGAGGAGTTCTCTTTTGACATTTAGAACTGGAATGTCCTCCTTTACTCTTGTCTGCTGAAACAGGTTGATGAGACGCCGACTTCAATAGCAGATTCACTTAACGCTTTCTTAGTAGCCTGATCATAGACTAACGAAAGCTTGTCGTCCACTTTAGTATGTCCGGAGCAACCCAGAGAGAGCTTTTCACCTTGTCATCTATAAGTGATGACGATGCAAGGGCAGCATCACTTCTGATTAACTCCAGATTAGCCACAGTAAGGGCAGAGTTATATGTGGTATACAAATTGCCCTGGAAAGAACTCTAAGAGGGGTACAAACGTCCTCAAATTCCTTCCCATTGAGACGTTGCGCCCTAGCTCAGATAAGGTGATCTGCGTAAGACATTGCTTCCAAATTCGCTCTACTTGATGAAATTGCTGTTGTAATTGTGTCTGAGCGAATAGTGAATGATGCAGGCAAGGATACATCTAGATCCCCGGGCTGCTCATTCAAACGCAGAGGAGCTCTCTGAACATCTTCTCCAACCGTTTTTAAATGAATGCAGTCCATGAAACAATATGTTTATGGAAGATGTAGTTAAGAAACCGTCCTTTCCTCGCACTCGAGAGGTGAATACAGCATTGTCTACATGGCCGAAGGCCTGCGACACCTACCTAGATTGAACCGGAAAAGAAAGAATTTCTTCCTTTGTCTGTATGAAGTCTGCCAACGATGCCAGCGGTTTGTCACTTATCGTCGCAGCATGCTGATTCATCGGAACAAATTCAGGGTAGTATTGATTGATGAAATCCATCGCAACCCTGTGCTGTTCCAAAAGGAAAGGGTAATCCTCTTCCTTATACCTTTCACCATCTGAGAGAATCAGTTGCGAATCTCAGTCCACTGCATCTGCGTGAACAGACAACTGGACCGACCCAGCACCATCCGACAGCTCAGGTTCTGAGTCTGAGGGAGGCTGCATCTGCACTTGCTGGGATGCTGCGATCAGCTGCGCAATCTGTGACAGCAAGTCCGTTGTTGAGGCCTGAGGAGCAGCGGTCTTCTGTTTCCTAGCGGCCTGCTGCTCCTGGGACAGTGTGTCGGAGATGGATCAAATATTTATATTGTTATTTGGTACTGCTTTTTACTGATTCCAGATGGATCTCCTGATGATCGAGGTCTGGTCTCCCTAGCTACAGGATGGTCCAACTTCACGGGCGAAGAGTGGTCCCTTCTTCACGCAGCAGGCTGAATATCCAAAGTCGGGTAGCTAGGATGTGATCGTGTGTGCTTTAGTAGCATAGCGGAGGAAGCCCTGACTGAAACCGACCCCAGCTGCAGACTAGACAGAGTGTCCCGAATGGTGGGCGGATGAATGCTCCGTCTTGTGCAAGTTTCCAACCAGAAAACTTCATTTCGGTTTGTGAAACATAGCGGAGGAAGCCATGACTGAAGCCGACCCTGGCTGCAGACTAAATAGAGCATCCGGAGTGGAGGGCGGACATATGCAAGCTTCTCATAACAACATTTGGCCCTAAATGTTGTTAGGTTAGAGAGGGGCCTCTCCCACTTGCGGTCTATTAGACCTCACGAAGTACAAGAAACTTGCTGACTTCCGCCCTATTTCTGTCGTCGCTGGGTCAGCTTATTTATATTGAAGTGCTCGCTCTACCCACATCTACACTTCCTTCAACCACAACGGATTACCCGGCGTCACGGCACCCACGGACGGAGTACCGCTTCACCGGTCGAGCTAGCTGCTTGCAAGAGATTAAACCCTTAACAAAAGGCTCTAACTCTTGCAATCATGAGCACTGCAGCTGGCTCTATATGCTCAACGGAACGCAATGACGGTAGCACACTTGGATGGGTGTCAGAATATCATCACCATGTTGATGTTCCTCTGAAATAGAAACTGACAAAATGAATTATAATGTGTTGAGAGGCCTGGCCTCAGAACCTCACCGCCAACAATGTATCGAGACATCTGTTTCCAACATTAGTCATCCCAGTGAACACAAGAATGACAAGAGTCCACAGGAGTGCATCGACTAAAGTCTATATCAGTCCTATAAACTCCACAACAAAATATATAATTAAGATACATGAATAATAGCAATCAAAATTAAATTCAAAATACATTAAGAGCCCAAAGGCACCCCAAAGCCTAAGTGTGGACAAAATCCAAATTTTTTGAGCTACACTACAGGAATAATAATCCATGTATCCTATAGTAATTCTACAGTAATAGAATATTAAAAAAAAGCTACCTATATATGAGGACGTTGACAATATAAACAACGTCAATGTAAACAAGACATCAGGCACACAAAAAGGCCCAAAGTCAGAAACCAATTTAAATGCTACCAGATGCAAAGCTAGATCTTCATACGAAGAAGAAACGACACATCGGATAGAAGATGTAAGACTAAACAACCTAACACCCCTAGGGTGAGGATGTAACCATGGGGAAAAACAGAATAATATTCTGTAATACATGTTAAACTCACAAGAAATTTAATAAAAAATTTCAATAAAAAATAGACAAAAAAGCTTAAGAGTTTAACAGGAAGGGTTTATGGAAGGATAGGGAAGGAATACTTAACAAACAGTGGAATAATCATTAACAAAAATGATGACGTCAGGCGTTTGTCCCGAAATTGGGAAACATAAAATAATTTTCTAATCATTAAAAGTTACAGCCCTGAACGTCTAAAACCACCATTGAACACTTCCATCATCCAATAACAGCCCTGTATCCACCAATTTTTGCATTGATTTGTGTCTGGAATCCTCAAACTAGAGGCTCTACAGAGCCTGTAATCGCTCTCCTGGACTTACATATAAAAATGTGATGTCCTATAGGCTTTCCATGGTAACTATGAGCTGCAATTGTGGCCATATTTGCAACATTACATCAACATTACATGAGGATCATTGGTAGAAGGTGTCCCAGTCTTCAATCATGTGAAGTTTCAAAACATTTGAATCCATCAAGCAGAATCATAGAATGTCTCTGGTGGCCATATTTCTCTAGTGGCCATATTTTCCAACCAACGGGAACAAAAAGAGGATCGTTCGTAGAGGGCCTCCTATAGACCATTCTTGCCAAGTTTTGGTTCATGTCAGCTCAGTAGTTCCAGAGAGAAGATGAAAATGTGATTTCCTATAGGTTTTTTCTACAGTAACTATAAACTGCAATTGTGGCTCAGTACTTTCAGTGAAGATGATGAAAATGTGATTTCCTATAGGGTTTCTATAGTAACTATAAGCCACAATTGCAGCCATAATTGCAACCCGATGAAGATTAAAATGAGGATCATAGGTAGATGGAGTTACAGTCATCAGTCACACTAAGTTTTCAAACCATTTGGCCTTGTAGTTTCAAAGAAGATTTTCTTGAAAATGCACACATTTATGAATTCTGTTTCAACAAAAAAAAATCAGTAAAAGAAGGTTAAATATTTTGAAAATTACAATTTTTTCAGACAGTATTCTCTTTCAAAATAGCTTTGGATAGGTAAAGGGTTACAGGAAAACACATTTTACTCCAATTTTGTCAAATCTTAAAAGATATACAATAATTTGTCATCTAAGCAGACATGATGGGAAGAGAATATAAACAAAAACTTCCATGGTTTTCCAAACACCTGTCATCAATCAGTATTTTCTGATAAGTAACTTGAGAAGAATAATACATATATCAACATGCAGTTGCACTTGTTTACAGTACAGGTCAAAATAAATTGTAGGATAATCCTATAAACTATGTATCTTTCTCTTCCTACACTGATAAGACCAGAAGATGACATCCTTTTCTGGAAAGCTCTCACTGATAGCTTTGCAGAAAATGTCAGATTCTGATCTTGTCAGTGCAGAAGCAGCAGTTTACTTAGTTTATTGCAGTTATGCTACAGCTTATTTTGACTTGTACTGTCTACACAATATTTTTGGGTTTTTCCCCAGTTCTCAGTGGAGAAAACAGGAACCAACCCTTACCAGATTTTCAAAAAAACAAATATTTTGCGGACAGTACTGATCTTCCTGCAGACAGGAGAGGCATTGGGTTAAGCATTAGAATATAGCCTCTGGTGGCCACATATTTCCATCTTCTCATAGACCATTCCTGCGAAGTTTGGTTCATGTCGGCTCAGTAGTTCCAGAGAAGAAGATGAAAATGTGATTTCCCATAGGGTTTCTATAGTAACTATAAGCCGCAATTACAGTCATGTTTACAACCCGATCAACATTAAATGTGGATCGTAGGTAGAGGGGGTCCCAGGCATTACTTATGTGAAGTATCAAAACATTTGGCCTGGCAGTTTCAGAGGAGATTTTTGAAAGTCCACCAACCAGAATCAAAGAATGCCTCTGGTGGCCATATTTTTCAACCCAC
This sequence comes from Pictodentalium vernedei, assembly GCA_031216915.1. NCBI lineage: Eukaryota > Metazoa > Mollusca > Scaphopoda > Dentaliida > Dentaliidae > Pictodentalium > Pictodentalium vernedei. The sequence goes on from CM062295.1 coordinate 327,280,288, forward strand.
GGGAACAAAATGAGGATCGTTTGTAGAGATCCTCCCATAGACCATCCCTGCCAGGTTTGGTTCATGCCGGCTCAGTAGTTCCGGAGAAGAAGATGAAAATGTGAGTTAACACAGGGTTTCTGTAGTAACTATAAGCTGCAATTGTGGCCATGTTTGCAACACAATCAACATTAAATGAGGATCGTTGGTAGAGGGGGTCCCAGTCATCATTTATGTGAAGTATCAAAACATTTCGCCTCGCAGTTTCAGAGAAGAAGATTTTTGAAAATCCACCAATCGGAGAAGATTTTTGAAAATCCACCAATCAGAATCAAAGAATGCCTCTGGAAGCCATGTTTTTCAACCCATGGGAACAAAATGAGGACCGTTTGTAGAGGACCTCCAATAGACTATCTCTGCCAGGTTTGTTTTCACGTTGCCTCGGTTTTTCCAGAGAAGAAGAGGAAAATGTGATTTCCCAAAGAGTTTCTATAGTAACTACAAGCTGCAATTGTGGCCATGTTTACAACCCGATCAACATTAAATGAGGATCATTGGTAGAGGGGGTCCTAGTCATCATTTATGTGAAGTTTCAAAACATTTGACCTGGCAGTTTCAAAGGAAAAGATTTTTGAAAATCCACCAACCAGAATACCTCTGGAAGCCATGTTTTTCATCCGACGGGAACAAGTTGAGGATCGTTTGTAGAGGACCTCCCATAGACCATTCCTGCCATGTTTGGTCCACACCGGTTCAGCGGTTACAGAGGACATCCGACAGATGCCAAGTGATGAGAAAAAGCTCACATGGCCTTTTAGGCCAGGTGAGCTAAAAAGGAGATTTTAAAGCACAGACGTCAGTTCATTGTTGCTGACTTTACGGCCAAAGAAAGAATGATGTTTGTGCCAATTCCAGTCACTTTCTGACGGCTGCGCATGCGCGGCGTGTAAAAGTATGGAGGACCAGATAGGACTTTTAATTTTCGGTTTTGCAAGCAAATTTTGGGGATTGGAGGGGTTCAAAATTTGTGGTTGGCCTTTGATAACTTTGAGTTTGCACCAGCTAAGTCTGGGCCATTGGGTTATAGTCTAAAATATGACTAAAATCTTGATTGTTCGTGGTTTGCAAATAAATTTATTGAAATTAACCAAGATCCTTACAAAAATATGTTGAAATGTAACATTTAACTTAAGTTCCCATTTTGTATATATTTAACTCAATGAAGATCAGGGGGGTGGGGGGGGGGGGCAATGGCATAGCCATGGGGGGGGGGAGCTGAGTGGGGCACCTCCCCCAGATGATGTGTCCTAATTATTGATGCCTTTCACAACTTATAAATTATTGACACAAACAGACTCAAAGTCAAGCAAATTGCATTTTTATCTCTAGAATACAGGAAAATGACATAAACCCCTGTTAATTTAATATTCCTGTTAAAAGAATAATTTTCATTGGCAAAGTGGCTGTTCCATTAACCAGATTCCACTGTAGTTATATTGCTGAGAGGGCAATATTTTTGGATTACTTTGGTAAGTATACTATTCCAAACTAGAACTATCACTGAAGGTGATTAATACCCCCGCTTTGGGTTTTTAGAGGAATGCACTTCTGATCATGTAGGCGAAGGCCATAAGGAAATGTATACATAAAGATCATTTTTTGTTGTTGAAATTTGTATTTGCATGTGGCCTTCCACAGAACAGCACTGAATACTTAAAGAGCCCACACATATATGGTTTACATTTGGAAAAACACATTTACAATGTGCAACATGTATTCAAAATCGGTTCATTAATGTAGGAGTAGTTGCACACACAAGAATCCCATTTGAAAACCCATAATAAATCCAAGTTAAAGGGAGATAACATGGTTAAAATTGTCGCAGATCAAAAATTTGGGAATATGCGTATGTTCACTTAGTTGTGATAATGTTTGAAAGGTTTCGTCAAAATTGATTGATAAATGTAGGAGGAGTTGCACGCACAAGAATTTCATGTAGAAACCCATAATAAATCCAAGTTAAAGGGAGATAACCTAGTTAAAATAGCCACAGCTCAAAAATTTTGGAATATGCACATGTTCACTTAGTAGTGATGATGTCTGTAAACTTTCGTCCAAATTGATTGATAAATGTAGGAATTGCGCACACAAGAATTTCATGCAGAAACCCATATTAAATCAAAGTTCAAGAGAGATAACCTGGTTAAAATTGTCGCAGATCAAAAAGTTTGGAATATGCACATGTTCACTTAGTAGAGATGATGTTTGAAAGGTTTCATCAAAATCGGTTCATTAATGTAGGAGGAGTTGCGCACACAAGAATTTGTTCGAACGGAAAGACATAATAAATCTAAGTCAAAGGGAGATAACCTGGTTAAAATTGTCGCAGATCAAAAATCTTGGAATATGTGCATGTTCACTTAGTAGTGATGATGTCTGAAAAGTTTTGTCCAAATTGATTGATAAATGTAGGAGGAGTTGCGCACACAAGAATTTCATGTAGAAACCCATATTAAATCAAAGTTCAAGAGAGATAACCTGGTTAAAATTGTCGCAGATTAAAAAGTTTGGAATATGCACATGTTCACTTAGTAGAGATGATGTTTGAAAGGTTTCATCAAAATCGGTTCATTAATGTAGGAGGAGTTGCGCACACAAGAATTTGTTCGGATGGAAAGACACAATAAATCTAAGTCAATAAATCTAAGTCAAAGGGAGATAACCTGGTTAAAATTGTCGCAGATCAAAAATCTTCGAATATGCGCATGTTCACTTAGTAGTGATGATGTCTGAAAAGTTTTGTCCAAATTGATTGATAAATGTAGGAGGAGTTGCACGCACAAGAATTTCATGTAGAAACCCATAATAAATCTAAGTTAAAGGGAGATAACATAGTTAAAATTGTCGCAGATCAAAAATCTTGGAATATGCGCATGTTCACTTAGTAGTGATGATGTCTGAAAAGTTTTGTCCAAATTGATTGATAAATGTAGGAGGAGTTGCGCACACAAGAATTTCATGTAGAAACCCATATTAAATCAAAGTTCAAGAGAGATAACCTGGTTAAAATTGTCGCAGATTAAAAAGTTTGGAATATGCACATGTTCACTTAGTAGAGATGATGTTTGAAAGGTTTCATCAAAATCGGTTCATTAATGTAGGAGGAGTTGCGTGCACAAGAATTTGTTCGGATGGAAAGACACAATAAATCTAAGTCAAAGGGAGATAACCTGGTTAAAATTGTCGCAGATCAAAAATCTTGAAATATGCGCATGTTCACTTAGTAGTGATGATGTCTGAAAAGTTTTGTCCAAATTGATTGATAAATGTAGGAGGAGTTGCGCACACAAGAATTTCAGGTCCGGAAAGACGGACGTACGGACGGACGGACGGACGGATGGACAGACGGACGGACATACGGACGTACGGACGTACAGGGCGATTCCTATATAGCCCCCACTTCTTCGAAGCGGGGGTATAAAAAGTTGGGGATATCCAAACTGATGTTGATATTTTCGGAAAATGGTATTGGAAAAGGGTGATTGGACACATCAATATGTTACTAAGTTTAGTGTGGATCATGAATGTCATCGGCCCACGAAAACTTTGTGCAGGTTTTTCGCACAACCGCCGCGTTAATGTCTGTGGGGTATGTTTTGAAATTTTCATTTGTACTGGATGGGTCTTTTCAGAGGTCTCATTGTTCTTTTCTTGGTATAAACTCGTTCATCAATAGTTTCTGGACGAAACGTAACTTTTGAGGTATGCAAAGACTGACACGTGATGAACGTTTATGTGCCGTTGGCATGTTAGAAGCTGGCAACAGATACTCAATCGGTGATTAGCAGTTGTGGTCATGTTACTGTCAGATAGGCAATGTTGATGACAGACGTCGGTCAGGTCGTCCAAGGGTGACAACTGCAAAGCAGGATCATTTCATCCAAACCACAGCATTACGTAACCACCATCAAAGTGTCTCAAAAATTGAACAGCAGCTGCACTGAGCAACAGATGTGTGAGTCAGTGGTCAGACTATCTGAAATTGCCTGCATAGCTGGAATTTGTACGCTGAACAATCTCGAATAATTCACGTTTGACTAAACGTCACATCACAGCAAGGCGAAATTGGTGTGGAGCACGACAGCGCAGAGACAATCGTCAGAGCAACGTCATGTTTTCCGATGAATCGAGGTTCACTCTCAACTTCCACAAACCATAACATAACCGTTAAGCAGTACAATCGTTTTGGTGTGGATCGGTTTTGGTGTGGGGAGGCATAACCATGACAAGCAGAACAGCATTACATGTCATCCAATGCCGTGTCACAGGGCAGTACTACCATGACAACATGTTAGCAGTTGATGTGGTGCCATTTGCGCGACATCACGGCTGTCGATTCATTTTCCAAGATGACAATGCAAGAGCACACAGGGCCGTGTTGCTACAGAGTTCCTCCAGGAGCAAAACATCACTTGGCCAGCACTAAGTCCAGACCACTCACCAATCAAGCATGTCTGGGATATGCTTGGCAGGCGCCTATGACAACACCAACAGCCCCCTACCAATATCCAGGAACTCGCCGCTGCACTTCACGAAGAATGGAATAACATTAGTCAAGCTGATAATGGCCGTTTGGTGAGGAGTATGCCATGTTGGATCTGCGCTTGCTTGTCTCGCGAACCAAGGAGGATTTACAACGTATTGAGGTCTTGGGGACTGAATGTGGTAAATTCTCTGACTGACCATCCATGTCTTCTGCAGCTCAGTGCATGGAATGTGTGCTAATTGCTTATCAGACACCCAACTATCGCAGAAATCCTACACCAGATGTCACAGTGATATGGCTCAACTGTCTTTTTGATGAAAATATAAATATATTTCTTCATATATCTCACTTTTATCAAATATCCCCTACTTTTGTTGAATAGTATATTATAAAACATAAATTTGGGGATAAAAATTTAATTTTTTCCCAACTTACAACAGTAATACAAAGTATGAACTGAACAATAGGATGGAGGGAGGATAACGTATATTGAGTTTTAATAATGGTATATAATAAGGCCACAAAAGCATACTTAGTGAACATAAAGCCTCTATGACCAAAATAATGCTTTCAGCATGTCCTGGGAAAAGAGGAGAACATTAGAAAATGATGAAAACAATACAATCAAGCTATAACTCAGAATATGAGGTATAACAAAAATATCAAAACATGCATGTATAAATATATTTATTACTTTCCAAAGTGTGATTTACTGGGATTTCCGGGTTTGATTATAAACGATAACTTCCCAAGTGAATTATGCAATCAACAATTGTGTCATGTATCCACGCGTGCAAAAGAAGACGCTTTGCCGTGGGTGTAATGGGGACTTCCTTGTTTTTTGTTTTTTTTTAACCCTTCACCTAACATGAAAAGCAGACGACACTTGAATCGACGCACGAAATCTTACTGCAAAAATACTGACTCATCATTTTTTTCAAGACCCTCAACCAGGCACCCTGATAGTACAGGTGGCAATTTTTTTTAACCAATCCATTCTACTGGTCCTAAGGATGCTTCATACCACATAACAGTTCTCTGTTCTGTTTGGTTTGGGAAATATGGGCTTTCGAATTTTTTTCTTTTGTTAGGCCCTAGGGTTGCCACAAACTGGGAAAGTTATTTTTTTAGGGCATCAATCAATTACGGATGACCCACTTATACTACATGTCAAATTTGTTTGAAATTGGTCCTCCGATTCTTGAAATAGAAATAGAAAAAAAGCCCAAAATGGATATGGCCCCACAGAGAGCCCAAATATTGACCTACCAACTTCCCTTGAACAAACTTTAATCTTCAACACCAAAGGATGTTCCATACCAAATATCAAGGAATTCCCTCTGATGGTTCGTGAGAAGATTTTTAAAGATTTTGAAGCTTTTGGGGCATTAATCAGAGCCCGAACATGGCAACTGCTTCATTTGAACAATATAGAAAGGGTCTACTCCACAGATGGACTGTGCAATATATGTAAGTCAAGTTTTCAAAAGTTAACGGACGACGGATGCCAAGTGATGGCAATAGCTCCTACTGACTCGCAGACAGGTGAGCTAAAAAATAGAAAGTTTGAAGGTGATGGCAGAGTGTCTTACATATTTGAACGAACATTTTGTGAGGAGATACGAACCTCGAAACGTGAATAATCAGGAGCTTTGTAACGTTCCAGAACTGATAAATCTCAGCGACACAGCCACTAAAAAGTATGTAGATCATGTGAGAGATAACTGCCTGGATAAAAACATGACCGATGATCTAGACTTAACTTAAAATCTAAATGATTAGTAAATGTGGCAGATCCTGTGGTTTCGAGTGATGCTGCCACCAAACAATATGTAGACGTTGCAGAACGAAAGATCATCAATACTTGAAATGACAACAAATCTGAACGCTGGATTGAATAAGATTATCAATCTGGCACAAATCGGTGATGAGGATATTGAAGCGATCGCAGTCAACAAAGGCTACGTGGATTCTGCTCTCACCAAATCTCAAACGTATCTCAAAGAGCATGTGAACGATCTCTATCTCTACTACAAGTAGTACAATCCAGAATACGATTCGAGCACTCTCAGCACAAAATATGTGATTGACACTAAAGTTGAAAAAGATGGCGATGTTATGGAAGGTGATCTGGACATGGGTGGTACTCAAATCACGAATCTACCTGATCCTGAATTGATGGCTGATGCCTGCACTATGATTTCCGTCATAAAAAAAATAAAATCTGCAAGATAGTTGATAAATGCATGGGCTGAGGAAAATGGTGCATTGGATTCTGGCAAATTGGAATGGTCCTTCGGAAATGGATCGTCACATGGTCAGGTAGGATATCCTATGCCAAAACGTGGATGCATCGTTCGAATGAATCTGACTACTAATGACACAAAAAATAGAGCAGTCGTTAACTTGGTGGAGAATGGTATAGAAAACGATAGATATAAAATCAAGAAGAAGGCGAATCAATATGAGCAAATTTAAAACACCTTTGAGAGTTGAAGAGGAAGACAGAATTAATTTCAAGATGAAGACAACTAAGCCCAAAGCTATTTCTTCTATAGTATTTGTGTTGATCGAATGCAATCCTTTGAATGCATAAAAAATAAACTTTTTTATGAATCAAATTGAATTTGTGTGAAGGGGGTTAAAAAATTAAGGATGTTTGATAACTTTTTTAAAAACTTCTAAAGTTCTCAAATTTTTTTGTGTTATTTTAAGTTTTTATTTTAAGTTATTTAAGTTTTTTGAAGTTATTTTGAAGTTTTTTGGAGATTTTTTTGAAGTTTTTTTTATTTTATTTTAAGTTTTTTCAGTCTTTTTTAAAATTATTGAATGACAGCCATTTTACTTCCATCCGATTGGAACGTCAACACTCTGTCTGATATGACAGTTGCAAAAGCTTAAGTTTGTCTAGGTATATTCCTATTGAACTGAATCTTGATGATGATATCCAGAATGGCATTCTCGAGTTTCTCGCTCTGTTTACTAACGTTGATCATGTACAAGGGATAGAGCATCTTGTATTCGGTGGGTGTTACATTTGGATTACTTATCAATTTGTCCATGTGATGATATTTTGATATGAAGTCTGCTGCATCTCCATATATCCTAGAAAAATTGTTTTTCTTGAATGAGGCATTGTAATCTTTGGCCAGATATCTCATGGAATTGAGAAACACCTGCATGTTTCTCAAGTTGCAATGATCGAATAGAGATGGATTCTTTTCTTGAGATCCAATTCTATCCATCTGAAAACCCACTATGATGAATTGTGGTTTGTCCGAAGAAGATTTCACAGACAATGTGCAATCGAACTGATTCGACGTCAGAACGTTTGCTACATTGGCATTGCACTGTCTCATTCTAAAGCCAACAGGTAATCTGGTTTTTGAAGCGATGATCTTGAAGAGTTTTATTCTTTGCTTGTCATTTGGTGGTACATGTGGCATGAACCACGACACATTGTTTACATGCACTTTGCCTGGATCTGCTGCGGAAGCTCTCACGATATCGTTGTCATTTTAACAAACTAGTATGAGACTGTGTTTTAATCTGTTGACGATTTTGTCATAATCTTCGGCAAATCCAAAGATGTGTTTCAGAGGAATCCTAACGAGAATGTTCCTCTAGGCAAAGACGCTTGAACTTGTTTAAATCTCATGCCTGCACTCACATTCACTGTAGTCACATTGGAGGTAGTGTCTTTCATCCACAGTTGATTGATTAAGTCCTTTTGATTTGGAAAAGTCGACTGAATATTTGAAAAGTCCCAACATCGTGGTTGCCTGACCGGGATGAAACATGGTTTCTATCTCTTGACCTGAGAGTTTATATGATATACTGTTGAAAAGATGCATCATGTCGCTATGAGCTAATGTGATGCCGTATTCCTCAGTATAATCGCTACCATCCTTTTACGTCAATCGACCTTCTAACTGGAGATAACTTTTGCTCGAATGGAGAAAGAGATCTTGCATTTCAATATTAAGTCTTATCTTTCCTTCATTATTGAGACTAGTTACATCCACGGGTAAATATTTGTGCACTTCATACTCTTGAATACTTTTGTCTCTTATTATACCTTCCATTATGTCTAATATGTTTCTCACCTTTTTTTTTTATTTCACTCTAATTTTTGTTTAAATATTTTATTATATTTTTTTTGATTTCTTACTTATATATATGCAACACTAAAAAAGTTCCCCTCCGCGTTTTGTTTTAAAATGCGATCTTTTGAAATTGCTGTTCATAAAACTTTCCCGTGATTTCTTCACCATCAAATGCTCAAACCACCACGAAAATTTCTTCCGTCTATCTGGGCGTATAACCTTTACAATGTTTTTTCAACTTGTAAATTTCACTTGATCACCCACAGAAAATTTTTGGTTATTTTGTCACCGGCGCCATTTTTAATGGATAGACATAGACTTGCTTTTCGTTTCGAGGATTGCTAGCTGCCATGGGCGTCATCTCGACGCAACTGTGGCACGTATTGTTATAGTCATCAAATAAATCATTTAAGACATTCAAGTATTTCTTTGTCGAGTTGTCTGTGAAATATCTGTGCATTTTCTCCTTCATGGTTCTATTCCATCATTCGACCACACTCACCTTCTCCTTGTTTTGTGTGGAATAGATGTCGACGATTCGACGAACGTGAAAGTTTTAGAATTCTCGACCTTTATCCATCCATAATTTCTCAGGTTTTCATGAAGAAGTGGTGAAGAGTTTTTCCAAAGCTTCAGCCACACTCGTTCCTGATATATTTTTCAATGCTTTCATCCATCCGTTTTTCGAAAACACATCTATGACCATCAATAGATATTTCACACCTTTGTTGTCTAGACAGAAACTGCATGTCCACCAGATCAGCAGCCTCCACGCGATCCAATCCTTTGACGAACACTCTCCTCTCTCAAAATCTGTGCACTATGGGAATGTGCAGTTTGTTCACTAATGCATCAGTGATTTTTTTCTTTTCCCATTCCGTCAATGTTTTGTGCCAATCAGTTTACTGACTAGAGAACGTTTGAATTTCTCATTCATCGTGGAATTGACTATATTTTTCAAATCTGCTAACATGTTTGTCACACACATCGTTTCTAGTCTTCATGTTGGAATGCTTAGCATAACAGAGATCGTGGCCATAAGCAGCTCGATCCACTCTACTGATGGGTTTCCTCCACGATTTCGGTGTTAGATCTTTATTCAATCTCGTGTTCAATCTCCAATTTCGTGCCCAGTCCTGTAAATTGATGTCCTGGCAGATGCATTTTGAAGGGAAGATTATTGATGAGTCTGTTGACCATTTATCCTTCACATCTTTTGATGAATTGAGTTTTAGTTGAACCACACAATTTACATGAACCACGGAGCATCTGCCTATTATTTTTAGGTTGCACTTTAAGTTATTTCGTATCTGTGGATTTCTTACATTTTATGCAATACATTTTGTTTTGTTAATTTTATATTTTTGTTTATTTCAATGTTGTATTGCTTTCTTATATATATATATAAAAAATATCATTATAGTTTTTTATTTTAAATATGTCACTGTATCTTTATTTTTTCCCAAGAGTTTACAAAATGATTCCCTGGCTTCTCATTGACCTTTTTTCTATCAGAAAAATTATATTCTATTTGTATGTATATTGACTAATAATATAGTTTCTCATATTTTGGGCATATTTTTCACTTGAATCTGATGTGCCCAAATTTATGTGAATATAAAGGCCTGAATACAGCACTATCTTTTGTGCGTTTCAGATACAATCCTTTACAGCTATCCCTTTTGATCTGTTAATTCATTGTTAATACTGTATTGTAGCGTGCCGGCTAAGGATGTTCTCCACTGAAGGTGCCCAACACTCTAGACTTAAATAAATAATGACCCAGGGCTCACCAGTCGCCCCACAGGTACACAAATACTGACTATTCCTGGGACACCCCTGCCCCCAACACAGAGACAGCTTGGCAGTAAATGGTATCACTCTGCCACCAGTCTGTTTTGCATAAAAACAGACAAAACTGAACACTATTTATAGGAAAAGAAAAAGGTATTGGTTCAGGGTAGAAGGGGAGCTCTGGGATAATGGTTGGTTTACCTATCCCATTGCTTGCGTCTTAAATACTGTTGTGGTGTGTTGGTATAACTCACTCTGTAGCCTGGTCGCGGCTGTCTATTGGTCTAGTTGATATCACGCTGCCCTGGTCACAAACTGTGTATAACTGGAACAGCTACAGCTCTGGTCTATGTCTGGTAATGCTATTAGAGGCGACTAGAAGGGAAAATGAGGGGGGAGGGGTTGCGGAATTCTGAATAAACGTAACTAGCAGAGGCGAGTACATGACACAAACTCAATTTCAATAAATAACTTTTAATAATATTAACAAAAACAACTTCATTTCCTTATTAGAAGTATCATATTCAAATATCTCACTCCCTTATGTGTTATTAAATGGTACCCTCTTTCGTTTTGATACTTATCCCAAACCCAGTGGAAATGATTATTCGTTTTTAAATATCCTGTTCTATGGTTCACTGATAACAAATAAAAGCAACATATGTACATGTATTGAATGTCAGTCTGTTTGTCAGGTTGTAATGCAGTCACGAGAACACTAATCATAAAACGTACACCAAAACGAACAAAGGGACAGTTGTCAGTTGAATGTGGTCGAGGTGCACAGGGTGTTACCCCTGAGAGCTTTCCATCATACGGAGCCTAAATATAGATCAAAATGTACCCTAAAACCTGTGAACTCTCACCTGGTCTCTGCGTGGAACTGAGCTGACAGTGACGACTTCGCAAATCACTCCCGAATTGAATTCAAATTCAAGGCGTACAACAACCACTAAAATCCAACTACAACACACTAAACAAATCACGTCACATGGACTAGGCCTACCACCTACCGTCCGTATACACCGCGTTCATGACCACTTAACAATAAATGATAATACTGTGACTGGTGATCGATTTCCCATTGCAACGAAAGTTGTCTTCAAGTACCATTGACTTGGCTAACAAATGCGCAAAATGACGCCCAGAAGTGTAACTCACTTGGATCACAAATAATTTCTTCAAGTGGAACACCACTTGGATCCCACCGGGTCTGGTAGCGGCCTAAAGACTAATTTGATATAACACTTACAATTAACATAATAAATTATTTCTACTCAAAATCACAAATAATGTAGCTGATTACACCCACATGGAAAGAGCCTTTCTAACACTGAGCTTAAAGCCTGTATCTATTTTCACTCGCCTGGCAAGCAACATTACTAATAACAAATCACACTGACTATTTACCACTTGGTGCATTCACGATTTGTGGAATTCTTTAAATCTTCGCTTCGAAATACTAGGGTTCACTAAAGCTTGGTAACAGCTCAATGAGTAAATAAAGACACCAATTATAATTTGCCAGCTAGCTGCTGCAAAACAACAACGGTGTCAACGAATTCACGCTAAGCACTTAACTCTCAGTATGGTCAAAGTCAGTAGCCGGTAATGTGTGGTCTCACAATTAGGTTATGTTTAAGTGGTATGCACCTTTAGTAATATGGTAGGTTATCTTATAGCTGGAATTCTATAAAGGCTTGTTGATTAATTTTAAAGGCTTCTGCTTGGTTTGTTTACTGCTTTCTATGTAAGCGTTGTCCAGGGATACAGGGCACAAGTTTGCATCACAAAGGAGCTTATATAGTAACCGACACAACACGACATGCTGCGTCGAAAATAGCATGCAGTGATTGGCTGCCATACGACACAGCCAGACACAGCAGCCGGCACAAATTAGTGATTGGTCGAGAATCGACACAGCCCGGCACAAGTTGTGACGTAAACTGCACAACACAGATTGCCAGTCGTTGATCTCTGCGATTCTCCATAGAGAGTAGTTACGTCATACAGAAGTAGCAAATGTGTTGTAGTCTGAATTTAGGCGAGTTGCAAACAAAACTTATAGATTTACGACAAAAATAGGCCGATGAAATCGTCAGATGTGTACCCATACGCGCAACTAGTAGAAAGCTGTATGACGGAGGGCCACCATGGATGCCGACATTATGTACACCATACAAGGTATGGGTACATATTGAAATGGACTGGGGGAGTGTCTAATTTGATGGATAAAGGGTTAATATCTCCGGATCAAATTATCAGATTTACATAAAAAAACTATACAGCACAGCACATCAGTAACCTGAATAAATATATAAAGTAACATGACAATCAGATTGATATTTTTTGAGTTATCTCCTGCCAAAGGGATTGGAGGAATTTTCAATTTGAAGGATAAAGGGTTAATATCTCCGGATCAAATTATCAGATTAACACCAAAAACTATACAGCTCAGCATATCAGTAACATGAACACAATTATAAAGTAACTTGACAATCCAAGTAATATTTTTCAAGTTATCAAATGCCAAAGGGATTGGAGGAATTTTCAATTTGAAGGATAAAGGGTTAATATCTCGGAATCAAATCATCAGATTTACACCAAAAACTATACAGCTCGGCACATCAGTAACCTAAACACAAATATAAAGTAACTTGACAATCCTAGTAATATTTTTCAAGTTATCGAATGCCAAAGGGATTGGAGGAATTTTCAATTTGAAGGATAAAGGGTTAATATCTCGGGATCAAATTCATCAGATTTACACCAAAAACTATACAGCTCGGCACATCAGTAACCTGAACACAAATATAAAGTAACGTGACAATCCAAGCAATATTTTTCAAGTTATCAAATGCCAAAGGGATTGGAGGAATTTTCAATTTGAAGGATAAAGGGTTAATATCTCAGGATCAAATTATCCGATTTACACCGAAAACTATACAGCTCGGCACATCAGTAACCTGAACACAAATATAAAGTAACTTGACAATCCAAGCAATATTTTTCAAGTTATCAAATGCCAAAGGGATTGGAGGAACTTTCAATTTGAAGGATAAAGGGTTAATATTTCTGGATTAAATTATCAGATTTACACCAAAAACTATACAGCTAGGCACATCAGTAACCTGAACACAAATATAAAGTAACTTGACAATCCAAGAAATATTTTTCAAGTTATCGAATGCCAAAGGGATTGGAGAAATTTTCAATTTGAAGGATAAAGGGTTAATATCTCAGGATCAAAATAACAGAATTACACCAAAAACTATACAGCTCGGCACATCAGTAACCTGAACACAAATATAAAGTAACTAGACAATCCAAGCAATATTTTTCAAGTTATCGAATGCCAAAGGGATTGGAGGAATTTTCAATTTGAAGGATAAAGGGTTAAGATCTCAGGATCAAAATAACAGATTTACACCAAAAACTATACAGCTCGGCACATCAGTAACCTGAACACAAATATAAAGTAACTAGACAATCCAGGTAATATTTTTCAAGTTATCGAATGCCAAAGGGATTGGAGAAATTTTCAATTTGAAGGATAAAGGGTTAATATCTCGGGATCAAAATAACAGATTTACACCAAAAACTATACAGCTCGGCACATCAGTAACCTGAACACAAATATAAAGTAACTTGCCAATCCAAGCAATATTTTTCAAGTTATCGAATGCCAAAGAAAATGGATGCGGACGCCGGACGGACAGACGGACAGACAGACAGATGGACAGACGGACGGACAAAGGATGGACGAACGACGGATCGTCACCCCGGATGCCGGCATTATGTGTACCATACATAGTATGGGTACACATAATAAAATTACTGTCACTAAAACAGGAGTATTTCTTTGGAATGGTAATTCAACTGCGCATCCAACTGCTACAGAAACAAATGATGGCATTGCCTGAAATTTATAAACGAGCCGATAATATTTTCCCATACTTCCCACAGTAACGTTGATCGAACTTCCAACACTGATCAATATACGATAAAATCGATCGAATCTCTGAATTACAGATAAAATAATAAATAAAAGGACTTAATTTGAAGTGATTTGCCATTCTGAAGTACAGTTACGTTCGGTGAACTATTATAACCCAGGCAACATGATAAAAACCTGCGATATAATACTTTCAGGCCAAATTCAGGGCAAATGTAATTGTAATGCAAAATGTGAATGGGATTGGGAATTGTGATTTCCAGTTGCCACTCTGCCAGTGACAGCAGTGATATCCCGTAAATTTTTTTATTTTAGATTTCTTTTTTTTTTTTCAAGTATATTTGCCTCCAACTGAATATGATGCCAGATGCGCTTCAGTATAAAGTATGAGTTATCACAGTCAAAGAGACTAGATTTCGAGGTTACTCTGTGATCTTGTAGACCAAGGAAACATCTGGAAAAACTGAGTAGATCGTGGGCTGTGTGCCGCGATTGACATAACTTTCAGAGATTAAGTCTACATTCACCAAAATGCTGTTGACAGAGAGAATGTCCACCACATTTTCCGATGTCGCATGTACTTCGGACATGTTTCAATCAAATCCCAACATCTTTCCAAAGATGTCATCTCCTTTAAAATCCATTCGATAACCCTCTTTTGTGTTCAATATTGTTTGCAATGTGCTGTTGATGGCAGTTCATCGACCATCAATCTTCATTCTAGTCTGAATGAGTTCGTTCAAATCGACTATGCTGCAACTGCCTTTGGGAATGCAAATCGTAAATCAATGCGGTTGGTTCGAATATCTGAACGTATTATTTTTATCCGTGACGTTGGGAAACGAATAGTATTTCTCCAGATTTACCAGTGCCATCTTGTACTTCTTATCCCTCTTCAATACGATCGGTGGATTGAATTTCGTCATGAATCGAGTCTTCTCCTCACACACCACGATCGAAAAAGAATCTTTTGCAGTCGTATTATCAGTCGTTCTTTTTTCGTGTTCTCGGCTATCCTGTCTAATAATTGAGCTTCATAGCCTTGCAACATTTTTAAAAATATTTTTTTAATAATTCTATATTTTATTTTATTTTTTTTTTACTTTCTACTTGATATGATTTTTTTTCTTTCTCGTTTATTAATTGCAATTGTCCGGAAAATAAAAATCGTCGAATCCATTCCTATATTTTCCATCATATTTACCACTCGTCAGATCCATCACAACGAAATGAAAAAGTGTACAATCCCAAACCAACTTACAAAATCTCTTGAATTCTTTTTTGCTCATGTCATTGACCACGTGATCATCATAAATGTGATTGCGATTCTTCTTGCTAACATCGAAACAGTCTATTTTGTACTGATACGAAAACAATCTTTCATCATAAATGATTCTCCAAAATATTTCAGACAAAGTGATTCATTGAAAACAATGTTCGAAAATGTAACTGAACATGTGATACCATAATTTTTGTTGTTGTTGATTTCTCCAATTTCATGAATGAAAGTTCCAGTTATTTTTATAAAAAAGCTTGTGTTGAAACGCTGATAATGTCCGAATCCTCTTATCGCTCTGCAACCATTGTCAAAGTAGCTTTTTCTTACAAAAGAGATATGTACGCCGCTCATTCTTGAAATCTTGACAAAACAGACACAGTAAATTCGTATTCTCTCTTATCATCTGCCTTGACAATGAAATAATTTTGAGATAGATAGAAACAGTCCACATTGCTGTGTCGCCCTCAAACGTAGTAAGGTTCGCACAGATTCTGTTCCTCCAAGAACAAGTCATTGGATATCATGAAATTTCGATGCATTGAATTCAAATCTTGAGGATCTGGCGTATCATTCCCATTTTCGTAAAAAAATTGACATTTCACATTGGCCGTTTTATCATTTCCAAGTTCTCTCAACGTTTCATGCAAGATTGTAGCAAGTAAAAGATCACATTTTTTGAATTTGTCTCGGTGATCAAAGATTCTCATTATAAGGTCCTTCGGCAAGTTTGAGCTCAGAGCTTTTCACAATAATTTGTATTCGGATTGTAAGAGACTCTTGCCAAACACGAACAATCTATAGTAATCCAACCACTCTGGTCACAACAACAGATTCATCAACAGATTCGTCTTTTCACAATTCGATTTTCCCACTATCAATCCCCTTATGCTTTGAGGAAACAGTTTGTGATCCGACCTCTCAGTCTTTGGTGCATTCCACGATAAATCTTTAATTTCCATTATTTTTGCGTATTTTTTTTCCAAGTTATTTTTTTAGGCTTTTATTTTAAAACAAATTTTTCTATTTTTGACATTTATTATATAAAAAAATAAATTTGTTTTTGTTGTTCAATTTATAATTCTTTCAATACAGATCCACTGTTCAACGTCTCAGTGAGTTCCTCTATAGGCACAACACTAGAAACCTTGAAATTTCCAAGTTTCATGTTCGCTAGAATCTCTTCCAATTCTGACGACATTTTGCTTGTGTAGCGTTATCAACTTCTGAATTAACATGGCACTCCTCTTGCCAGCCTCCGAAGCGATTTTAGTGCTCCCTTCAAATCACAGCTTTTTTACTCACGTCTGCGGCGGTTTCTTTCCAACCTTTAAGGCGGTAGAAGTGATCACTTTTGGTACATCAGTGGTGAAGGCATGTGACAGAGCTCCCATCATTCAATTCAGCAAACCTGATCCGCCATACACGTAAGATCTCATAAATCCTCTGTTCTTTATCACTAACATATTCGTTTCTTTCATATTATTTGTTTTTTTAATTGAATAATAATTATTTTGTAATTTTATACAACTTTTTTTTTTAAACTTTCCATTTTATGTACTATTATATTTTTATGTTTTCCTTTCAACCTGTTCATGATTGATTTAAAAGTATCTCTATTCAACACCTTCCGTCACAACAATTTGTCACATATGCTCACCAACTCGTTTGTCACTTCGGTATTACCGGCTTCTCGACTCGCTATGAAGAGTTCTAATCTCTCCAGCAGGACATTGGGATCACAAGTAATGATTGTGGTCATTCCCTGTTCGGCTGTTAAACTGAAATAGCTTGATTCTTTTTGGGGTGTTTCGTAATTTCTCGCCATGCTAAAAGTTCCACTCTATAACACTCGTACGCTTTGTCTTTCGAGTAAGTTGGGGGGTCCACTTGATTTGAAGATGCCATTGTAAAAATGCAAAACAGTTTAAATACTGAAGACGCAAGGAATAAACTATTTGCTAACATCGAAACAGTCTATTTTGTACTGATACGAAAACAGTCTTTCATCATAAATGATTCTCCAAAATATTTCAGACTTAAAGTGATTCATTGAAAACAATGTTCGAAAATGTAACTGAACACGTGATACCATAATTTTTGTTGTTGTTGATTTCTCCAATTTCATGAATGAAAGTTCCAGTTATTTTTATAAAAAAGCTTGTGTTGAAACGCTGATAATGTCCGAATCCTCTTATCGCTCTGCAACCATTGTCAAAGTAGCTTTTTCTTACAAAAGAGATATGTAGGTCGCTCATTCGGTAGCTCCTTGTTTCCCATTGACGCCATTAACTTCACTGCTTCCCATCCAGGTATCCTTCCACTTGTTATGGTTTCGGGGCTCTGTTCTATTTATTACTGGAGTGTACTCTTGTTGCAGGTGAAGCACCCTATGCATTAGATGTCCATGCACATTCATGTAATAGCAATAACACCGGCGACCGATTTGATGAAAACTTTATTCACATCCCATAAGGGTTTCCCCACGTACTTCCACTTCAAACTTCTGCTCGCTCTCGGTCTCGTATTTCTGGAATCGTTATTTTATCTCATGACATTCATATGAACCAGGAGATCACTGTACGTTTTGTCAAAATCCTCTTCCTCATATTTGTTAGGTTTAGCCAGCACAAGCAGATTCCACAATCCTCTTGTACCTTCATACTCTCGATCTTCGATGATCAGATTATATTCGTCAGTTATTTCCACTTTTTTGTCACCTATATAGAGATGGCCATCGTCTCTCTCACGCAAACAGAAGACAGGGTCCGCACTCAACGGATTCATCTTATATAAATTTGAGTAATCTTCGGGTTTCATATTGCTGGCATCTACCGTCAGATCGCCGATCATGCTCACTGTAACCGTCGATAGTCCACTCTCAGAATGTATCTCAATTCTATCTATCTTGGAGGGATTGAGCAGAAGATACTGAACAGAAGGAGGACATTGGTATGCAGGAGACGATGGTGTATAATTCTTCCTTTTTTTCCCCTTTTATTTTGTTTTTTTTAGAAATTAATTTTGTTTTCTTTTTTCTATATTGAAGATAAAAAAAATTAATAAAAGTGTTCTTAAAGGTCGAGTTCATATTTTTGAGGCCCCCCACCCTCACCCCCCCCCCCCCACCCCCTCAGGGAGTGTCGGATACTTCATATTCGAAATATTCAAGTAGAGACCTTTAAAATGATGTATGACATGACTACCTTTTGAAATTTTGAGTCTTGAGGCCCCACCCCTCGGAGAGGGTCGGATACTTCATATTCAAAATATTCAAGTCCAGACCTTTAAAATGATGTATCACATGACTACCTTTCTAAAACTTGAGTTTTGAGGCCCCCACCCCCTTGGTGAGGGTCGGATACTTCATATTTGAAATATTCAAGTCAAGAACTTTAAAATAATGCATCACATTACCACCTTTCTAAAACTTGAGTTTTGAGGACCCACCTCCTCGAGAAGGGCCGGTTACTTCATTGTTGAAACATTCAAGTTGAGACCTTTAAAATGATGTATCGCATGAAAACCTTTCTAAAACTTGAGTTCTGTGGCCCAACCCATCAGCCCCACCCCCTTGGGGAGACACAAATACCAAATATTCAGACTACGTGAATTGAGACCTTTAAAATGATATATCACATGACAACCTTTCTAAAACTTGAATTTTTTATGCCCCTCCTGGAGA
The DNA here is from genome assembly GCA_031216915.1 of Pictodentalium vernedei. Lineage (NCBI taxonomy): Eukaryota > Metazoa > Mollusca > Scaphopoda > Dentaliida > Dentaliidae > Pictodentalium > Pictodentalium vernedei. The sequence continues at coordinate 327,299,629 of CM062295.1, forward strand.
GGGACAAATACCTGATATTCGGACTACACATGTTGAGACCTTTAAAATGAGGTATCATGCAACAACCTTTCTAAAACAAGAGTTTTTGATGCCCCTCAGACCCAACCCTGAGAAGAGTCGATCACCTCATTTTACCTATACATGCTGAAGCCTTTCATTCAATAACTGCCTTCCCAATACCTAACATTTTTTTTGTCAGAATATCTGACAAAATATAATATTGGAAGGAAAACTAAATAAGAATTAAACCAGAGGCTCAAGTGAGCCTAAAACGCTCAACTGGCTCAAGTTGTCAAAAGAGGTGAGTGTATCAGTTTGTGATCAGCAGCAAGAGAAATTTTTTGATTTGCTATGACACCACCAAAGGCAACTTTTTTGGAAATTCATTTCTGCTGGTCCCAGGAAAGCTTTCTAGCAAGCTCTGTTCTGTGAATTTTTGTTTTGTTTTCAACTACTGTGGATCTCTCTACCCCCACCCCCACCCTCACCCCCCACCCCCACCCCCACCCCAAACAAACAAAAAAACTACAACAAAAAATTCCGGCATCAATGAAATACTTATGACCCAGTTATATGCCACATGACAAATATGATTCATATCTGCCCACTGAATCTGAAAATAGAAATATTGAGTGTAGCCCAAAATTTCAGAGCCCAAATTTTGACTTAATAAATTTATTTGAAAAAAGTGAATCTGCATCACTAAAGTAAGTTCCAAACAAGAAATCTAAGCATTATTGCAAGTGGCTTATAAAAAGAGGATTTTAAAAGCATATTAGGCTTATGGAGCATTAACCCCACCCTAAGGGGTATAGTAATTTGGAGGGAAAATCAGAAGTGTAAATTCCACCAGCCTAAAGATGGCAGCGGCTTCATTTGAACACAGGAGAAAAGGTTTACTCCAAAGATGGTCTGTGCCAAAATGAATGAATTTGGCCCAGTGGTTTTAAAGAATAAGAAAGATTTCAAACTAGAGAAACAGAATTTTACTGCCACCAGTAAATTCAAGTCTTGCGAAAATGGTTAATACATCAAAAATAAACAAAACCGAAAGAGAATTTATAGAGGATTATTTTGGGGGGTAAAATATTTTTATGGAAATAGGTTTTCATTAACAGTTTCACATGAAATAAAATCTTTGGAAACCACATTGAAGACTTGAGAGGGTAAAATTAAAGATATTCATACAGAAATTAGAGATATTTTTTTCCAAGAAACCAGAAAAAACACAGCATTGAAAAAGGTTTGATCAAGGCATTAATAAAATATTTGGAAGCCATACTGAAGTCTTGAGAGGGTTTAAGACTTCTATACAGGAATCAGATAAATGTTTCCAAGAAACCAGAAAATACATATATATTTGCACAGAATTGAAAGGGTTTAGCATAAAATAATACCTTTGGAAAAAACACTGAAGTCATGAGAAGGTTAAATTAAAGATATTCATACAGAAATCAGATCAATTTTTTTCCAAGGAACCAGAAAAAAACATGTATGTGAACAGAACTTAAAGTGTTTGATCATGGCATCAATAAAATTTTTGGAATCCACATTGCAGTCTTGAGAGGGTTAAATTAAAGATATGCATACAGGAATCAGAAAAATATTTCCAAGAAACCATAAAAATAACACATATGCACAGCAGTGAAAGATTACATTGTGAAATAAAATCTTTGGAAAATCACACTGAAGTCGGGAGAGGGTTAAATTAAAGCTATTCATACAGGAATCAGATAAATTGTTTTTCCAGGGAACCAAAAAAAAACATATACAGCATTCAAGGGGTTTGTTTGCTCATGGCATCAATAAAATCTTTGGAACCACACTGCAGTCTTGAGAGGGTTAAATTAAAGACAAGCATACAGGAATCACATAAATGGTTCCAGCATTTAAATGGTTCATATTCAACATGAAATAAAGTCTTTGGAAAACAAACTAAGTCACAAATTTTAACAATTTTCTGATTAAAATAACAAGATAACAATGTTCATAGCAGTAACTCTTGGTATTTTAAGAAAAAAATGTCAATCAAGATCTCGGTGAATGAACACTTTCCTCCAGGATAAACTACTGCAAAACTGCTGATTCATCATTTTTTTAATACCCTCTACCAGGCACGCTAATTGAAATGGTGGCAATTTTTTTAACCAATCCCTTCTTCCGGCCCTAAGGATGCTTCATACCAAATAAGTTCTCTGTTCCATGTGGTTTGGGATATATGGGCTTTTGAATTTTTTTCTGTTTTTAGCCTCTGAGGTAGTCGCAGGGCTGTGAAATGTTTTTTTAGGCATCAAACAATTACTTAGGACCCACTTAAACTACATGCCAAATTTGGTTGAAGTTGGCCCACCGGTTCTTGAAAGAGAAATTTTGGGCAGAGCCCAAAATGGATATGCCCCCACAGAGAGCCCAGATACTGACCTATCAAGTTCCCTTGAACAAACTTTAATTTTCTATACCAAAGGATGTTCCATACCAAATATCAGGGCATTTCCTCTGTTGGTTTGTGAGAAGAAGATTTTTAAAGGTTTTTAAGCTTTTGGGGCATAAGCTTTTGGGGCATAAACCAGAGCCCGAATATGGCAGCTGCTTCATTTGAACAAAATAGAAAGGGTATACTCTATAGATGGTCTGTGCAATTTTTGTTTGAATTTGGCCTAGTGGCTGTGGAGAATATGTCAAGTTTGCAAAAAATTAACGGACAATGGATGCCGGAAAAAAGTGATGGCAAAAGCTCCCACTGACTTTCAGTCAGGTGAGCTTACAAAGAAAACATTTCCAAGTAATCATTTCTCGGATTTTTTGACATTAAAGAAGAGCGACATCACTCAAAAAAAAGCACCTATTATATGTACATCAATGTATAGATAAAATAATGAAAGCACCCTTCAAGGTCGAGTTCCCATCTTTAAATTTCGGTCCGGCAGGCCTGAGGCACTCACCGGACAATAATTGTTTAAAGAATGATTTAATTAGCATCTATAGCTAGTTAACACTACAGGGGAATGAAGTTATTTAATTATTTATAACTCTGTTGTCCATGTCAGATGATTTTGTTCTTGTACTGGGATGCTATCACAGAAATATATAATGCCCTGATTTCCAGTAATGCAAAACTTAGAGTCCAAATATCAACCTCGGAACTTAACTTGAACAAACTTGAGTCTGAGCCCTTCCCTTCCACCATCAGGATGCTGTATACCAAATGTGAAAGCAGTCTGACTGGGGGATCTGAAGGAGAAGATTTTCAAAGAAATTTCCTCATATTGCACTAAGCTGAAATTCGGGCTACTGTAGGAGGCATAAATATTAACCCAGGAACCCGATTTGAACAAACTTGTATCTCACCCCTTTAGAGATGTTGTATACCAAATACAAAAGCATTCTGACTGGTGGATCTGGAGAAGATGATTTTTAACGAAACTCCCTCATACTGCACTAAGTCAAAATTCAGGCTCCCATAAAAAGCACAAATATTAACTCAGGGACTCGATTTGAACAAAGTTGAATCTGACCCCTCTGGAGATTTTGTATACCAAATATCAAAACATTCTAAGAGATGGTTCTGGAGAAGACGACTTTTAAAGAAATTCCCTCCTATTGCAAGAAGTTAAAATTCAGGCTCCTACAGGGAGCCCAAATATTACCCCAGGGACCCGATTTGAACAAACTTGAATCCTACCCACCTAGAGATGTTGTATACCAAATATTAACGCATTGTGATTGGTGGATCCAAAGAAGAATATTTCTGGAGAAATTCCCTCAGATTTCATTAAGTTAATATTTGGGCTCACATAGGAAGCCCAAATATGAACGCAGGGACTTGATTTTAACAAATTAGAATGTGACCCCCCTAGACATGTTGTATACCAAATATGAAAGCTTTCTGATTTGAACAAACTTGTATCTGCCCCCTCCCCCCCCCCCCCCCCCTCCAGATGTTGTAAACCAGATATGAAAGCATTCTGACTAGTGGATCTGAAGAAGATTTTTAAAGAAATTCCCTCATATTGCACTAAGTTAAAATTTGGGCTACCATAGGGAGCCCAAGCATTAACCCAGGCACTTGATTTGAACACTCCCCCCCCACCCCCCTTAGATATGTTGTATACCAAGTATGAAAGCATTCTGGCTGGTGGATTTGAAGAAGATTTTTAAATAAATTTCCTCATATTGCACTTTTGAAGAAATTTCCTCATATTGCACTAAGTTAAAATTTGGATTACAAAGGGAGCCCAAATATTAACCGAGGCACTCGATTTGAACAAACTTAAATCTGACCCTCCTTATCATGTTGCATACCAAATAACAAAGCATTCTGACTGGTGGATCTGAAGAAGGAGATTTTTAAATATCATTCCCCATATTGCCCTAAGTTAAAAATTTGGGCTCCTATATAGAGCCCAAATATGAACCAAGGGGTTTCATTTTAATACACTTGTATCTTACCCCCATGGATGCTGTACAACAAATATCAAAAAATGTTTACCAGTGGTTGTGGAGAATTTTTTTTTTTTAAATTTTTGCAAATATGCTGACTCAGCATTTTTTCAATGTCCGCCCCCCCCCCCCCCCCCCCCACACCCCAAACCACTATAGAATACCCAAACACAACCGATGGCAATTTATTATACCATTCAATTCTACTGGTCCAAAGAATACTGCATACCAATAACAGTTTTCTGTTCCGTGAGGTTCGGGAATATGGGAATTTGAAAATATTTCTATTTTTCGCTCCTGAGGTTCCAACGGGGATACAGGAAATTTTTTTGCAGGAATCAAGTACTTATGACTCAATAATGTCAGTTATATCAAATTTGGTTCAAATCGAACCATCGGTTCAGAAAGTTAAAAAATTTATAGTAATTTATATATTTTTTATACTTACCAATGACCCAGACATAGCTGGTGCTAACTCTTAAAAATCTAGGGCCAAACACAAATTTTGCCCCCCAATCCCCAAAATTTCATCTAAAACCAAAGAAATCATGTCCTGAATGGCCCTCCATACTTCGCCTCTACTGCGCATGCGCAGTGTCAAGGAGGTCCCGGGATTGGCGCCATCTACCATTCTTACAACCAGTGCCTGGTCAGCACTATGTACTCAGCGGGGAGGTAGAGTTCCCAACTCCTGGGAGGGCCATCCCCGTCTGGGTCATTGGTAAGTATAAAAAATATATAAATTACTATAAATTTTTTAACATTTTTATACTGTACCAATGACCCAGACATAGCTGAATAGTAAAAAGGCTGGAGGGCCTAGGACATAGAGGAAAATCCAATAAGCTCAACTATATAAAATAGAGTCATCCCCTCGAGGAGAAAAGGGGTATTAGGCTTTACATGTATCTTTCTTATTTATGATAAATTAGAAAGACACAACACCCTCCATAATTGAGCATCATAACATTCATGTTCTCTATTAACAGCCAGTATAATCCTTATACTAATTATTTTTAAAGTAAGCCAATAAATAAAGTTAGTCCTGAGAATTGAGACTCTTTATACTCTTTTAAAAGTGTCCGAGGATTGTATATTAACTCCCATTTGACACGTGACATATACAAATGCTACACTTTAAAAATATGACATGAATGAATTTTTTAAACATTAACTTTTCACTTTAAAACCATCCCGGTAACAACTCAGAATTACTGACTCCGGAGGAGGTATCCCCTTGTTTTCACTATAAAACAGGTGACCCAAGGGAACACCCTCCCCCCCCCCCTTCCCCTTGCCCTGGGTCAAATAGCCCAGAGCGAAGAGGGCAGCAGGACGGAGTCACTGCCTGAACAGAAAGCCTGCATAACTATAGTTGCAACTGTTTAGTGAACGACATTCTGAGCAGCAGATAATGGACCTAAACAAAGCAGGTCTCCAGAAATGGACTCAATATTTCTGAGATAAAAATTTGTGAATGTGGATGGCTGAGACCAATATGCAGCCTTCATTAAATCTGTGATAGCAACACTATTGCATAAGCCTAAGATGTAGAAAGAGCTGTTACTTAATGAGCCGAAATCTTACGCACAGACTGCTGAGTTGAAGATAGATTATAATAAGCAGTACGGATAGTTAATTGAATCCATTTAGCCATAGAATGGACCGTAATGTCCTTCTTATTAGGCATAAAAGACAGAAGAAGCTTTACGTCCCTTACTGATAAACTGATATCTTGTTTATAAATACATAAAGCTCTAACCGGACAGAGTAAAGGCCTGTGCCCGTCTGAAGACGGAAGGGCCTTAATAACAATAGGTTCTGGATATTATTAGGAGCCTGATTCTTAGCCAAAAATCCAACATTAGTAGTAAAGGTAATAGTGTTCCCGACACTACGATAGTGAGAATCATCCACCGATAGTGCATGAAGCTCAGTGACTCTTCTAGCAGAAGAGAAAGCTAAGAGAAGTGCTGTCTTATAAGACCAGTATTTGAAATCTACTGTCTCAAGAGGCTCAAATGGTTTTCTTTTAATTTAAGAAGAACCCAAGCTAAATTCATTTAGGAATTAATCTAAGGGTTCTAGGTCTATTTATCGAAAAATTTCTAACTAATTTAGATAAAGAGACATAAGATTCAATTGTAAACTATCATGGTGTGCATAGGTATCAAATAACATAGACCTATAACCTTTAATAGTAACAGGCTGCAGTTGATCTCGTCAAACAAGTATACTAGAAAGTTTGCAATGTCTGGTATGGAGGGATCAAAAATATCAACAAAATGATCCCTACGCCCATGACAAAAGACCTTCCACTTAACCGCATAGTATAGCGAAGAGGAGGTCCTCCTACAGTTAGAAATCGCGTCCACTGCTCGTCCTGTACAATGCTTGCCGTGCAAGGACTGCACAACGGAATACGTGAGGGTTGAGACCTTGCGGGTTGTGATGAAGTTGACACGATTTCCCCAGCGAAAGAAGATCCTCTCGTGGAGGAAGTTTTTGCGGTAAGTCCCACAGCAGACACCTGAGTAGATTTATCCACAGTCTCTGTGGAGACAGGGATGCTACCAACAGAATTGTATTGAGACTGATTTATCTTGAGCAATATTTGCTGAATCAACGGCGCTGGAGGATATGCATATCCTATCCTTCCGTCCCACGAGATCGATAGAGCTACTACTGCATATGCTCGGGGATCCAGACATGGTGACACATACGTCTGCAATTGATTGTTGAGTTGTGTCACAAATAAGTCTATCATTGGCCGCGCCCATTGGTAGCAAAACTGATTGAATACCTGTTTGTTGAGAGTCCATTCTGACGGCAACAAGCGACCCTTCTGTGAAAGGGAGTCTACTAATACAAGACGACCCGGAATATGACGGACCGAAAGCAGAACTTGGTGTTCTAGAACAAACAGAAGGATTTTTTCCGTTAAAATAAATAACGGAACGGAATAAGTGCCTCCCTGGTTCCAGATATACGCAACTACTGTCGTATTGTCAGACAGGATTGGACATGCGCTTTCTGAATAATGTTCATCCAATGAACGTTTATGTGTTTGCCTAGAAACTGCGGAACCCAAAGACCCTGGCACTTCGAATCCGTTGGGATCAATGTTGTACCCCAACCTGTTTGACTGGCATCCGTCATAATCGTAAAACTCGGATCCGACAACTGCAGTGGAACTCCCTGAGTCAACCACTGAATGTTTGCCCAAGTCTAAATCTCTTGTTACACTTGATTGACAAGAGAACGTCTATATCGAGCAATTCATAGACTGCCGAAAGGTTGCCGTCGAAGAGAAGCTTCTCTGAGACCGAAGCGACTCTGAGAGAGTTCTTCACCTTACTATCCATGCGCGTGGATGTAGCTAGGGCTGCGTCACGTCTAACCAACTCCAGGTTTGCCACTGAAGGGTGGAGTTATACGTGGAAAAGCTACTGCGCTCGAAACAAATCTCATTGAGGATCATATCCTGGAATTCTTTCCCTTGAAGACGTAATAATAACGTCTTAGTAAGGTGGTCTGCATATGATAAAGCGTCTAAGATAAGTCTGTTAGACATTATTGTCGTTTCCAATGTCGTGGTTGGAATTGACATAGACGGCGATATAGACAATTACAAGTCTTTAGCCTCGTCGTCTAGATGCAGAGGAACTCTCGGTATGCCCTGTCCTGCCATTTCAAATTTATTCCTTGAATTGATGAAAGGCAGATTTAGAGCATTTGCGGACAAGAAACCAGACTTGCCTGTTTTGGTAGCAAGCTTATATATAGCGTCGTTCAATAATTCGAATGTTCTTGTGACATTATTGGACTGTGTCGGCAACTCCGGGACGATGTCCCAGAACCAATCAAAAAAAATTCTGTGGCCAATGACGCTATTAGTCTCTTATCCCGCATCGCAGCATTCTCGTCCGACGGAACAACCTCTTGAAGATAATGCCGGAAGAAATCTATGGCAGCTTATGTTGTTCCGAAAGGGAAAGCTCGAAATCCTCCGAATCCCTTTCGCCATCCTGTCGGACCCTATGAAGAGCTTGGTCGTCCGTACCTGATGCTTCAGCGGAGCATACCGACCCAGCATCGTCGGATTATTCCTGATCCGACAGAGATTCTGTCGTTTACTGGGATGCTGCGATAAGTTGTGCTATTTTGGATAGCACGTCCATCACTGAGGCCTGTGGAGAAGCGGTCTTACGTTGCTTTGCCGCTGGAAGCTCCGTGTACATTGACCCGTGCACACTTCTATTATGCGAGTGTCCGGAGTCTACAGGCCTCGTGACCCTTGGCTACCGGATGGCGTGACCTGTTCGCCGTGGAATCCCTGAAAGGCGAAGCTGGCTGGATATTCGTGGTCACGTAGCCAAGGTGCGGTCGTGTGCGCTGCCGTGAGGATGAGGAAGCCTTATCGACAGTCTCTCGGACTGTCTATATAACGGAGCGTCCCGAGCAGCGGACATATGCTCCGAATGCGAAACGTTTGTACCACGACATCTGGTCCCAGATGTTGTTGTACGAGAGAGGGACCTCTCTTGCTCGCAGCCCGGATGGACCTGGACGAGCTAGGAACCTGACTAATAGGCTTCCTCCGATCTCTCCTCTGATCCGTCGTCACTGGGTGTGCACTTTTGTCTAATTATAGTGCTCGCATCACCCAAATCTCCTTCCTGGACCGCAACGGACGAACCCGGCTGCCGAACCATTCGATGAATGGACGCTACACCGGGCGAGCTAGCTGATGTCAACACCGTCGATCTTACTAGGGACCTCTTAGGCGATTGACGTATTTCCATGAGCACTTATTGCCGCTAGCTCTTCATTTAACTATGACGACAGAGGCACACTTTTGGAAGACATCACGGTAACTTTTGCGAACAAGAAACCAGACTTGCTTGTTTAATAGCAAGCATATATATATATATAAAGCGTCGTTCAATAATTCGAAAGTTCCTGTGACATTATTGGACTGTGTCGGAAACTCAGGGGCGATGTCCCTGAACCGATCAAAAAATTCTTGTGCCCACAGACGCTATCAGTCTCTTATCCAGCATCGCAGCATTCTGGTCCGACGAAACAACCTCTAGAAGATAAAGCCGGATGAAATGTACAGCAGCTTATGTTGTTCCGAAAGGGAAAGCTCGAAATCCTCCGAATCTCTTTCGCCATCCTGTCGGACCCTATGAAGTTTTCGGACGTCCGTACCTGATGCTTCAGCGGAGCGTACCGACCCAGCGGTGTCGGATATTACCTGATCCGACAGAGATTCTGTCGTTGCTGGGATGCGCCGGTAAGTTGTGTTATTTGGGATAGCACGTCCGTCACTGAGGCCTGTGGAGAAGCGATCTTACGATGCTTTGCCGCTGGAAGCTCCGTGTACGTTGACTCCTGCATACTTTTCTTATGCAAACGTCCGGAGTCTACAGGCCTCGTGTCCCTGGCTACCGGATGGTGTGACCTGGTCGCCGTGGATTCTCTGATTGGCGAAGCTGGCTGGATATCCGAGGTCACGTAGCCAAGGTGCGGTTGTGTGCACTGCCGTGAGGATGAGGCAACCTTATTGACAGTCTCTCCGGACTGTCTATATAACGGAGCGTCCCGAGCGGCGGACGTATGCTCCAAATGCGAAACATTTTGTACCACAACATCCGGTCCCAGATGTTGTTGTTCGAGAGAGAGGCCTCTCTCGCCCGCAGCCCGGATGGACCTGAACGAGCTAGGAACGGACTAATAGGCTTCCTCCGTTCTCTCCTCTGATCCGCCGTCACTGGTTGTGCACTTAGTTGATTTATAGTGCTCGCATCACCCAAAACTCCTTTCTGGACCGCAACGGACGAACCCGGCTGCCGAACCATTCGATGACTGGACGCTACACCGGGCGAGCTAGAGGTCGTCAAAGGACGTCGAACCTACTAGGGACCTCTTAGGCAATTGACGTATTTCCATGAGCACTTTGCCGCTAGCTCTTCATTTAATTGTGACGACAGAGGCACACTTTTGGAAGACATCACGGATACATCACCCTGTTCTTGTTCGTCTGAAATAGAGATTGATAAACTAGAGTGACCCTGCGGAGAAAGGACCGGCATGGCCATTTCCCCATTAACATACCGTGACACACGCTTCCCATGTTTGTCATCCAATTGACACATACTGAACAGGAGTTAGTGCGAGTACACTGACTACAATTAATACAATGATTATGAAAGTCAGAGGAAGATTTCCTCTTATTACAATTGAACAAGATCCTTTCATTGTGAAAAGAATACAAAAAGTCCTATTACTCGCACCAACCCCTGAAAACAAAGATACATAATAACATGATCCATAACATAGAAAAAATAATTGAAATCAAAAAAAAAAAATTTTTGAAAAAATATTTTTTCAGAAAAGCCCAAGTTTCTGAAAAGTAACTTTGAGCCCCAATGGATCCCAAGCCTAAGTGTGGACAAAAAATTTTAAAAATATTTTTTCAAAATTAATGCAACACTTACGAATAATAATAATGTATCTTGTTATGATTAAACTAACACAAAGACAAGAAATCCCCCTCCACAGAGTCTGTTGTTAATGTAAACAAGAAGTGTAATAACACCAGAAACATGACTCCAGGCACTGATAACCATGGCCCGAAATCAGTTACCAAAAATACGCTATCTGATGCAAAACAGAGACTTCCAGGGAAGAAACTGCAGAACATCAGATGGTAGATGCACAACACTACGCCTAAACACCCATGGGTGAGGACGTAAACATGGGGAAAAGAACAGAATTCATTCTGTTACCCAGCTAAAACTCCCAAGAAATTTTAGTAATAATATTACAGAAAATATGCCAAAAGCATGGGAGAATAGCAAGGGGTACTTAAAGGAAAGGGAGAGAGGAAAACACTGAACAAGCAGTGTAACTTAATAGCAAGAATGACCACAACAGGCCCATGCCTCGAAAATAGGTAACTTACCATAATTTCATTAAAAAATTTTAAGTTACAGCCCTGATTATTTTCTGTCACTCATTTTTCCTCTCCTCCTTCTATTTCCTCTTTAGATCCACCATTTCTCTAATATTTATGTGTCTGGCATCATTTAAACTGAGATTTACAAGCACAAAGATCAGTCAGATGTGAACTGATGAAGGGCCAAACAAAGAATGATAAATGGCGCCAATTCCGGGACCTCCTTGACACTGCGCATGCGCAGTAGAGGCGAAGTATGGAGGGCCATTCAGGACATGATTTCTTTGGTTTTAGATGCAAATTTGGGGGATTGGGGGGCAAAATTTGTTTGGCCCTAGATATTTAAGAGTTAGCACCAGCTATGTCTGGGTCATTGGTACAGTATAAAAATATAGAAATTTTGGGCAGGGCAAATATTGACCACGAACTTGTTTGAATAAACTTGAGTCTCCACCTCAAAAGGAAGCTGCAGACCAAATATCAAGTCATTGTACCCACTGGTTCATGAGGAGATTTTTAACCCTTTACCCAACGTAACGGCCAAAACCGGCCAGCGCTATTCTCAAAAATCGCCAATTAATTTTCACTATTTTTTTCATTTTTTGTCTCAAAAACATAGGTTATGACCCCTCGTTGGAACGAGCTCGTCGAGCTCGTTCCAACGAGGGGTCATAACCTATGTTTTTGAGACAAAAAATGAAAAAAATTAGTTATTCAAGAATTTTTTTTGCAAGTGTCGTCTGCTTTTCATGTTAGGTAAAGGGTTAAAGAATTTTGGTGGATTTTCCCCCATCCCCTCCCTATGAGGCTGGGCAAGTTGATTTGAAAAAAAAAAAAAAGTCAGAACAAGCAATCACCTCAAATATAATTAAAATTGGTTCAGCGGTTTAGGAGGGGCTGCTGCAAACACCATGTTTACAGACGGCGGACGGTGAGTGATTACTATATCTCATCCTGACTTTCAGTCAGGTGAGCTAAAAATCCTCAGTAGAATAAACCACATTGTGTGCAAACTCATCATTCTGACGGTGTCCAAAAAGTTCAGCATTACAAATTCCAATGGGAATTTTTCACTGGAAAGACCTTTTTCGGATTCGTCTTTTCAGGCCCTTTTATGGTGGATGAGAATGAAGGAGCACATTACAAATCCCTGTAAGAAAATTGCACTGAGTGATGTGCAGAAAAGTTCATTTTCTCAAATATCCTAGGCAAGCGATCTTGACACTTTTGCAAATTCCTATGGCAATTTACATGGAAAAAAAGATCATCTTTTTCTAGGCCATTTGAGCTCTTATTCTCACAAACAAACTCCCCATTGGATTAACCTTAGCCAAAAAACTGGACCAGGCGAAAATTGACTAAGTCAGCTTTTAGCTGGGCTAGAATATGTTTCAAGCTAAATTCCCATTGTTTTCAAGCTTAAATTTGGGGTGGGCCAGAAATGCATTTTTGCTGGTCCAGAATGCTTAATTTATATCTACTAGTAACACAGCAAAATTATAAGGTCATATATCAAAGTGAACTCGAGTTATCTGGAAACCACTGATTTAACCATTTTGTGACTTTTCAAGGGGCAAAACTCTGGAATGGTAAGTGCCATAACAATGACAATAGAACTTGACCTGCATTTCAAAGTATATAGTAACCTTGCATAATTATAAGGTCGTAAATCGAAGCAAACTGGAGTTATCATCCAGAAACCATTGATTTTATCATTTGACACTTTTCAAGAGGGATAACTCTGGAATGGTGAATGTCATAATGGTGAAAATTGAACCTGACCTGAACTTCACAGTAGGTAGTAAAGTTGTAAAATTATGAGGCTGTAAATCAAAGGGAACGAGAGTTATCATCCAAAAACCATTGATTTTACCAGTTTGAGACTTTTAAAGGGGCATAACTCTGGTACAGTAAATGCCATAATGGTGAAAATCAAACTTGATACACATTTCGTGGTAGGTAGTAACGTTGCAAAACTATTAGGTAATACATCAAACCAAACTAGAGTTATCATTCAGAAACCATTTGTTTTGGATGGATGGATGGATGGAGATGGATGGATGGACAGATGGATAGACAGATGAACAGAGCAGCAACTATATGCTTCCCTGAAATTTTGGGGGGGTGGAGCATAAAAATGACAAAATCAACATTAACATGGAAGTACCTGTCTTAAAAAGATTATAAAATCATTATTTATTATTTATTATTTTTTGGTGTTTTAGGTCACATACTTATGCACATTAGCTAATCATGATCGTGACAGTTTTACTAGTGGAAGAAACTGGAGTACCCAGACAGAACCACCGAGCATCGGTGAGTAACTGTCAGCTAAACTAAAGCTGGGAGGGTAACCACAACCACGGGTCAGGATCGGTAGGGTGAAACTATTGAAAATCGCAACCACGTTCCAATAAACACAACTGCAAATTGTGTTTTAAATTTAAGAGCATTCTGAAAGAAATAAAACGAATGTTGAATTACCAGAATGACCACATAATTCACTTAAATGCAATATATACACATTTGGTGGCCATGGTCAATCATTTCTATGTACATGTTTGAGTGCAATTGAAAAAAAAAAACTGTTCTTGCAGCAATGACATTTTTTTCAAGACAGTAAGCCAAGATTTGGGGCTTTCAGTATGGATACACGAAACTCAACACATGACCTGTCAATGTCAATGGGGGAGCATTGTAAAATGTTCATCAGTTTATCAAATGCATTTTCCTTTGCTGAACTATAGTCTAGAACTTGCCACTTGCTCTTCATTTATGCTGTCTGATGTATATTTATTTCAACATATTTCAATTGAAAGCTTGAACTCCAAAATCGGTTTCAAGTTCACAGTTTAAGTTGACTGGATAAAAGTTTAGGGTCGGCATAATTTTTTAGGGTCAGTCCGGTTACCCTAAACACAGTTTGTTTGTTTTTTGGCCTGACATTTTACAACAAAACAGGCACAGATATGTTATAGTTATTTATTCAACTGGTAAAATGAACAGACAATGCCTTGTTAGATTTTAGCAGAAGATGTAATTATAGGGCCGATCTGATATATATATACGGATGGTTTCTATATGCTGATGGACAACCGAAACTGAAAACAAGTTTTTTTTTATTTAAAAAACCAAAACTGCAACCGCAGCATAAATCCCGCAATCTCCAGCTCTAACTTTAACACTGACTATCTAATATTGGCATCGACAATCGGCCTACAAATACTACTTGAGATAATCCCTTATATATTCAGCAAGTTTTCACCAATAATATTTGTGCACTAGCACCCTGTTAATTTGTCAGTGAAAATTATTCAATTAACAGGTGTATTCTATTAAGAGGGATTTGTCACCTTGCTGTATTCTAGAGATAAACTGAGCATTTATTCTATTATATCATATTTGACAGAGCTCAAGGAGCTCTGTCAAACAAGATATAATCGATTAAATATCTGTAATGGATATACAGAGGCCAAGTATGTCTATAAAGAAGGAGAATTTGGTCTTCTTCAGGGTAATTCCAAGACATATTGCAAGTTTTTTTATTCAACTAACAGGAGTTTACTCTATAACCCACAGGCATTTAACAGGGTAAATTTGCACTGAAAGTATGGTAAATGGTTTGGTGTCTGGACATTATATTCAATTAACAGGGTTGGTTACTCAATTAAAAGAAATACATTTAAGTGGGTTTCAACGTATCCATCACTAAGAATAGTGAGGTGACAACACCAAAGCAGTAAGCATCTAGTATGGATCAATCTGTCACATGTGTCCTACTTTCAATAACCTATCAGATTAGATATACAAAAGCTCAAGAAAGAATATAGATGTCCAATTTGATTAAAAGCAACAGTACGGAGTCATGCATTCATAGTCCAAATGGTCATAAATATGCATGTCTGTTTCCTGAAAGTTGAAATATAATCAGCAGGAAAACATAATATCATTCTCCAGTTCAGAAGGGAAACGAATCCTCATGCATACTGCTGGAATTGTATTCCTCATCAGAAATGGAATCACTCTTTTCTTTTGAAAGAACACATCCAAAAATCTGGTGTTTTGTGGAAATTAGATGATAATAATTCTAGAAATATTACCTGTACAATTCCACTGGCTTTGGATAATTTTTATTGTTGAGGACAGTAACATATTTGTAAGCTTCTCTGTTAGCAACTGCAACACCATCTTTCCCAAAAAAGCCATACATTCTAAAAATGTCAGAGTTTGCTCTCTCCATTTTCCTGGATGCAAGAAAAAATATTTTCAAAATGCTTTAAAACAATTCACATTCCACACTCCACACAAAAGCAACCATATTTGTTCCTTGAGGACCCCCCTCCCCACCCAATTACCTTTTGAGAATTGCTGAGGCTATCACCACTAAAACAAGAGGTCCCAAGGGGCCTTATTCGCTCACCTGATAAAGCGGTTCAAGGAAGATCAGAATTTAGTTACTCATAGTTCATCAACACTACACAGCAATGAAGTCATCAAATTATTTATAGCTCTAGTGTCCATGTCAGATGATTATTATCATAGGTATTCCTGACTTCAGTTCTATCCGCTGTTGACAAGCACTGCGAAACTTCCAAGGGTTATTATGTCACTGCAGTTTGAAATGCAAATTTTATGGAAAAACACTAAGGAGTGGATTCAAACAACCCCCAAAGAGTGCCCAAATTTTAAGGCAGGGACTCGAATTGAACAAACCAGAATCTGATCTTCCCAGAAATGTTATATACCAAAAATGAAAAGATTCTGATTGGTGATTCTCTAGAAAAAGATTTTTGAAGAAAATCCCTCATCTTGCACTAAGTTAAAATTTGGGCTCCCATAGGGAGTCCAAATTTTAACCCAGGGACTCGATTTGAACAAATTGAATCTGGCCTGCCTGGAGATGTTGTATACCAAATAAGAAAGGATTCTGACTGGTGGATCTGAAGAAGATTTCTAAATTTCCTCATATTGCACCAAGTTATAATTCAGGCCCCCAAAGGAAGACCAAATATTAACAGAGAGACTTGATTCAAACAAACTTGAATCTGACCTTCGTAACAATGATGTTTACCAAATATTAAAACATTCTGACTAGTGGTCCTGAAGAAGATATTTAAAGCTCATTTCTCATATCATATTGCCCTGAGTTAAGATCTGGGCTCCTGTATTGAGCTCAAATATGAACTAAGGGGCTTAAATTGACCACACTGGTATCTGCTGCCCCCCCCCCCCCCCCCCCCCCCCCCCCCACTCCCCTCATATGGACGGTGTATGCCAAATATCAGAAGAGTCTAATCAGTGGTTCTGGAAAATTTTTACAAATATGCTGACTCAGCATTTTTTAGATATTTTGGGCAGGACCAAAAATCTTGTCCCTTCAATTATGAAGGCAAATATTGCTGCATGAACGTCGTTTGAACTTGATTCAACACCTCAGAAGGAAGCTCCATACCAAATATCAAGTCACTGTACCCACTGGTTCATCAGATGAAGATTTTTCTAGAATTTTGGAGCATTTTCCCCACCCTCTCCCTATGGAGCAACGAAACATTATTTGAACAAACTTGAATTGACATATGATAAGGACCATGCATGTCAAATTTGGGTCAATTTGGCCCAGGGATTTAGGAGGACAAATCAATAATGTAAAGTTCACGACAGACGCACAGACAGATGGATGGATGGACAGATGACAGACAGAAAGTAATCACTTGAGCACTCCCGGACTTTCAGTTAGGTGAGCTAAAAATATGACAGACAGTAGAAAGCACCCTATATATAAATCATGGCTTTTAAATGTAAACAAGCCTGTAGCTATTATTGCCCAATTCATTTGAGTGTATTGCATTGGTACGATATAACACAGGCTATAGTTTTACAATTGCTGATGGTACATATAAGTGCTGACCTATTGATATAAAAAATGATTGCTGCATGTGATGATTTGTAACTGATCATTGTTAATACATTCAATGAAACACTTGGTTGTCACATGTTCACTTGAGAGTAATATTGGCATTGCAGCTAAATGAAAGTGCCAATGACACTGTAGCTCAACTTGACAAACTTGAACTTGGTAAGTTATACGTTAAATGGCAAAATGAAGATCATTGCTTCCAATGTTAGTTGGTGAAACATCAACATAACAGCATTGTGTGAGCAAAACATCAGAGCAATCCATGCATTTTTAAATGTAAACTGTAAGATTGGCTAAAGGAAGAATGCACAAATGCAGTAAGTTCAGAGGTTATTGTAAACTTGTGCTGTGCAGTATACCAACTTTTCGGGACGGTTTCAGTATTATGGGGATAACAAAAACCATACCAAAACCAAATCAAAATATCACTTACTTTGGGATTTATATTTTTTTTGCGAAATTGACAGAGTCAACTCATCAAGGTGGATTGTAAACCTAAAAGCCTGTGGGCACCATATTTTGATTGAATTAATATGCAAATGTGAACTTTGTAAGCGACAAGTAGCAGCAGATGCTGCGAATACGTCAGAGAAAGAAATAAAAAAAATGCTGCAGAAAAACAAAAATGGCAAGCTGTTAACTTGGTACTTCCATTTCTAAAGTAATAGGGCCCGGTTCCAGTGTTCCCAATATTCAGATGGATTCAATATATTTTCTGAAAATTACTGCGCGATTTATTCACAGGGGACATCAAGGGGTCGGGTGGCTGGTTGACTGGTTGACAATGGCTTAGAAATAATCCACTGGCATTGACAATTCGATATGTTGACAACTTGACATACAAATGGTAATACTGCCCGTGGTTATCGCTTCTCAGCAATTATATATAGCATTTCTTTCAATTCAGCATTGCTATTTTAAGTTGCAGATCCTTTTAACTGATCATTTTATTAAAATACAAGCCCCCAAACTTTAATACCCGATCATCTCTGCTTTATATTCTTTCGAATAAATAATTTATACAGCACACCAGTGTACACTGGAAAGACACTATTGACCTAAATTTTAGGACACATTAAAAAACAATGTATGGAAGTCAATAGACGACATCAGATTTAGCATTATGGAAGTTCATTGATTGTTCGAAGCGCAGCAAATGCTTTGAAAATGCTTCGAAAATGATTTGCTGCCATTAGTAAATCATCGATTTGTACATTTTTTTTCTCATGGAAAATGAAAATTAGAATTTAACAAACTCAGATCGGACCTCCCTAAGGATGATGTATACCAATTATCAAAAGATTCTGCTCGTGGATCTGAAAAAGATTTTCAAAGATTATTCCTCATATTGCACTAAGTTAAAATTCAGGCTCCCTTAGAGAGCCCAATTATTAACCGATGGACTTGAGTTGAACAAATGGAATCCAACCCCTGTAAGAATTCTGTATGCCATATATTAAATGATTCTGACTGGTGTTTCTGGAGAAGAGTTTTAAAGATTATTCCTCATAAGTTAAAATTCAAGCTCCAATAGGGAGCCCAAATATTAACCCAAAGACTTGATTTGAACAAACTTAGCTCTGACTTCCCAAATGATGATGTTTACCATATATCGAAAGATTCTGACTTGTGGATCTGAAGAAAAAGATTTTCGAAGATTATTCTTCATATTGCACTAAGTTAAAATTTGGTCTCCCTTAGAGGGCCCAGTTATCAACCAACGGACTTGATTTGAACAAACTGAATCCAACCCCTGTAAAGATTCTGAATGTCATATATTAAATGATTGTGACTGGGTATTTCTGGAGAAGAGGGGTTTTATTAAAGATTATACCTCATATTGGACTAAGTTGAAATTCAAGCTCCAATAGGGAGCCCAAATATTAACCCAGGGACTTGGTTTGAAAAAAGATCTAACCTCAATAAGGATGCTGTATACCTAATATCAAAAGGTTTGGAGTGGTGGATCTGAAGAAGAAGATTTGTAAAGATTATCACCCATATTATATCAGTTAAGATTTGGGCCCCACAAGAAGCCCAAATATTAACTGAGGGACTTGATTTGAACAATCTTGAATCTGACCGTCATAACAACGAAAGTGTCAATGACACTGTACTCAACTTGTTAAGACATGTACATGTATTGTATGTGTCACAGCAATGACAAACATCTAGGTAATGGCCTGATAACAAAGGTACATATAAAGTATTGTAATGGACTGACCCTAGCCTGTAACAAATGTATAGGTAAAGTATTGTAAAGGTGGGTGACAGTAAGATGCTAAACTAAACTAGAATTACTGTGAGCACTGCTCACTAAAGATACCACCCACTCCAACCAAGAAACATTTCACAACAGTAAAAACGT
The DNA here is from genome assembly GCA_031216915.1 of Pictodentalium vernedei. Taxonomy (NCBI): domain Eukaryota; kingdom Metazoa; phylum Mollusca; class Scaphopoda; order Dentaliida; family Dentaliidae; genus Pictodentalium; species Pictodentalium vernedei. Next base: position 327,319,318 of record CM062295.1, read on the forward strand.
ATTTAATATACACAGCACATCTGTATGGACGTACAGACATACTAAGTCCATTTCGACGCATGAGAAAGAGTAAAAAATAAAAATACCTGAAAACAAAATAAGAGATGCACATCTATAATGTATATAAAAGAATGCCTGTGAGTTTCAATGAAATTCGCCCACTGGTATAAGAGGAGTAGCGGATAGCAGGTGTGTACCCCCCACAAAGCATCACAACAATTTGGCTAAGTTCATTAAGACCTTTGGGACAGAGTAAAAAAAAAAATACCTGAAAGTAAAATAGGAGGTGCACATCTAGAATGTATATAAAAGAATGCTTGAAAGTTTCAATGAAATCTGCCCACTGGTTTAAGAGGAGTAGCGGATAGCAGATGTGTACCCCTCAAAGCATAATGGATGTATGGACGTACGGACGTACTAAGTTCATTTTGCCACATGGGATAGAAAAAATAAAAATACCTGAAAGCAGAATAGAAGGTGCACATCTATAATGTATATAAAAGAATGTCTGAGAGTTTCAATAAAATTCGCCCACTGGTATAAGAGGAGTAGCGGATAGCAGGAGTGTACCCCCCTAAAGCATCACAACAATTTGGCTAAGTTCATTTCGCCCTTTGGGAAAGAGTAAAAAATAAAAATACCTGAAAGCAAAATAGGAGGTGCACATCTATAATGTATAGAAAAGAATGCCTGTAAGTTTCAATGAAATCCACCCACTGGTTTAAGAAGAGTAGCGGATAGCAGATGTGTACCCCCAAAGCGTCACGGACGTACGGACATACGGACGTACGTAAGTACGGACGTACGGACACCATGAATGCTATATACCGCCCACTTTTCAAGTGGGTGGTATAAAAAGAAATCTTTTGAGTCCCTGAGTGGGTCTGACTGAACCCCAAAATATTTGTTCTCATAGCACAGTGATAACAAAGGCACCCAAAAACACTCGTTCCTGTTGCAAGGTGATAACAAAGGTACCCAAGAAGTTTCGTGAAGATCGGTTTATAAATACGGCCTCTAGCCTGAGCCGTGTAGAAGTTGTGTACAAAAAACTGATTGGACCTAATTTCGGTACAAAATGGCCACTGGCAGCCACCTTGAATTTTGGACAGCACCCAGAAACACTCGTTCTCGTTCCAAGGTGATAACAAAGGTACCCAAGAAGTTTCGTGAAGATCGGTTCATAAATACAGCCTCTAGCCCGAGCCGTATTGACATGTGCACTTACTGTGTATAAGTAGCACTGAATAAAAAAAAGTTCATCTAATTTGCATAATTTCTGCACGAGAAAAAAACCTGTGTTATATGTGATGTATTCCAAGTTACTAAACATTCATTCAAAAATGTATTCAAATCAGAACCTTCAAATAGAAGTTCTGTACCAAAAACTGATTGTACCTAATTTTGTTACAAAATGGCCGCTGGAAGCCATCTTGAATTTCAGACCACACCCAAAAACACTCGTTCTCATCCCAAGGTGATAACAAAGGTAACCAAGAAGTTTCATGAAGATCAGTTCATAAATACAGCCTCCAGCCCTAGCCGTATTGACATGTGCACTTAATGTGTATAAGTAGCACTGAGTAAATCAAAGTTCGTCTAATTTGTATAATTTCTACACGAGAAAAAAACCTGTATTATATGTGATGTATTCCATGTTACTAAACATTCATACAAAAATTTATTCAAATCAGAACTTTCATACAGAAGTTCTGTACAAAAAACTGATTGCACTTATTTTGGTACAAATGTCTGCTGGTGGCCATCTTGAATTTCAGACTGCACCCAAAAACACTCATTCTCACCACATGGTGATAACAAAGGTACCCAAGAAGTTTCGTGAAGATCAGTTCATAAATACAGCCTCTAGCCCAAGCCGTATAGAAGTTGTGTACAAAAAACTGATTGGACTTAATTTTGGTACAAAATGGCAGCCATCTAGAATTTTGGATCGCACCCAGAAACACTCATTCTCATCCCAAGGTTATAACAAGGGTACCCAAGAAGTTTTGTAAAGATCGGTCCATAAATACAGCCTCTAGCCCGAGCCGTATTGACATGTGCACTTACTGTGTATAAGTAGCACTGAATAAATCAAAGTTCATCTAATTTGCATAATTTCTGCACGAGAAAAAAACCCGTATTATATGTGATGTATTCCATGTTACTAAACATTCATACAAAAATTTATTCAAATCAGAACTGTCATACAGAAGTTCTGTACAAAAAACTGATTGCAATAACTAAAGTACAAAATGGCTGCTGGTGACCATCTTGAATTTCGGACTGCACCACAAAACACTCGTTCTAGTCCCACGGTGATAACAAAGGTACTCAAAAAGTTTCGTAAAGATCAGTTCATAAATATGGCCTCTAGCCCGAGCCGTATTGAATTGTTGACGGACAGACTGACAGACGGACGACTGGCCATGGCATAAGCTCAAATTTGACTTACGTCAAAGTTGAGCTAACGATGTACACACACAGTAAAAAATTCTGACTGGTGGTTCTGAAGAAGAAGACTTTTGAAGATTAATCCCCATACTGCCGTTAAAATTCAGGTTTCTGTATTGAGCCTAAATATGAACTAAGGGGCTTCATTTTAATAAACTTGTATCTGCCCCCCCCCCCCCCCCCCTCCCCCCCATGGAAAATTTTTGAAATGTGCTGACTCAGAACAGAACACCCTGACACAAGCGATGGCAATTTTTTTTTTTTACTGTTCCATTCTACTGGTCCTAAGGATGCTGTGTACAAAATAACAGTTCTCTGTTCCGTGTGGTTTGGAAAATATGGGCTTTTGAAAATATTTCTAATTTTAACCCCTGGGGGACATGAGAAATTTTTTTGGCATGATTCAAGTACTTATAACTCAATTATACCACATACCAGATTTGGTTCAAATCAGACCATTGGTTCAGAAAAATATAAATTTAGGGCGGCGCCCAAAAACTTGCCTCTCCAAGGACTACAAATATTACCCAAACTTCGTTTGAACAAATCTAGATCTTGACCTCAAAAGTAAGCTGAATAACAAAAATGGAATCACTACATCCATTGGTTCATGTGAAGAAGAATTTTTTTAAATTTGGGATATTTTTCCACCACCCCCTCCCCATTGGGATCAGCAGATTGGTTTGAACAAAAATGCAATGTCCCTTCGGGTCCACCACTCACACAAACTTTCACTTGAATTGGCCAAGTGGTTTTGGAGGAGAAGACTCAAGCACAACTTAATGTGTGACAACTGATTCAGGACGACAGACAAAAAGTGATGACAATACCTCACCCTGACTTTCAGTGAGGTGAGCTAAAAAAAAAAAAAACCCTGTGTACATCTACATGTACAGACCTATTACAATATCTGAGCATTGTTTTGGTGTTTTGAGTTACATTCCCTAGTACTCCTTGGCCCAAAATGGTCTAAGAAAACACTAAAGAGGGATAGCAATATGGCACATGGAAAATCGCAGACATTAATGCAAATTTACAGACCTTATTGCAACATGTGAGCATATTGGCATTTCAAACCGCATAGGCTAGAAACCTTTCACAGAAACAGTGTAAGAAAGCACTCAAGGGGAACCGACGGGCTACACCTGGAAATTCTGAAACATTTACTGGAGTCCAAAAGAATATCTGTATATCTTTGGAAGAGAGGAATATCCCATTAAATCAATGGTAGTTTGCATGGAAAATTGAGTAAACAAGCTCATAGCAGCGTTGAATTTAAGGCTGTCACAATTATGAATTTTCATAATCGATTATTTTGTCATAAAAATCGACAGTTATTCGATTATTTATGGTTAATATTTCTGTCTCGTTTCCTAGATCTTCGTCTATGAAATAACTTGGAAGGCATTAAAAATTAAAATATCCTAATCGTAAATGAAGCAAACGAACACCAAACCTTGAAAAATTTGACAAAACCGAATCTACATCACATAGATTCAAACTTCAAATCATAGAAAAATGCATACTAAACTCACTAATGGCCCCATCCGCGCTCAATGCGTAATGATTATGAATTTAGCCTCAGGGAATGTCAAGTCAACAAAGCTGCTTTACACGTGGAAATGAAACTTCCGGTTGTGGTACGTCGGAGAACAAAATAAATCATCATACTTTAAAAATAAATAACATGGCATTTCGAAGTTTTTCCCTCTTTACTTTCCGTATGTTAAAATTGCTTATCAAGTATCAAATTGATAAGAACAAAAACAACTCAACACTCGACGGTGTCTTATTGGCAAGGAATACAATGTAGCCATTGACATTAAGGCATCATCGAGTGTTATGTAACTATTTTTCAAGCATGTTTTACTTCGACTTTCATAAATTTTATGTATCGGTTGGAAATTGAGTAATTTGAGTTCAAAAGAAGGGGAAAGATCAAAGACATGCAATCGACAGCATGCTTTTGATACGCCTCAGAAGAATACAACCTCGTAACAATGTTGATGTTTTTTTGGCAGCTCACATGAAAGGAATGAGAAGTATTGGGAACTGAGTGATCACACATATGATGATGACTGGGTTTTGGCTAACTTTAACTCGTATGGTGCCGCGACTTGAAGCTATATATTGGTTTTATGTTTTAACCCCGTTCACACACACATTTGTTGTCGAAATAGGTCCTTTATGTGAAACAATAGCTTGTGAATCAATATTTCCCCTTTGTTTAACAAAAAGGTATGACAGCACATGTCCAGTTAAATAATCGATCATTGAAAAAAATCGTTGATTATGCCTAGAGGATAAATTGGCCCATTTTATGGGATAGCATCAGCAAATTCACCCTCTGGGGACCTCATTTTGTAAATGACAGGTAGCTTATTTCAAGGCTTGATTGCATCTAACTGATGATACACATAAGAGTACGAAGTACATTTGTCAGATATACTTTGGAGTAACTGGAGTCTGCAGACAAAGCTATTTATGACACTCAAAACTGTTTCAAACTCTTATACTCTAGTTTTATGGTGGCAAATGCATGTAAATATATGAAAGAGCATCAATCAAATTAAACATGCATAAACATTACTGCCGGTAGAGTTGACGAAAACAAAGTTACAGGTGCTTGTATATGAAAATGATAAATTTAAAGTAATTTGTATATTTTTATACTTACCAATGGCCCAGACTAGCTGGAACAAACTCAATATTATGAAGGGCCAAACACAAATTTTGAACCCCCCACCCCAATCCCCAAAATTTGCATACAAAACCGAAAATTAAAAGTCCTATCTGGCCCTCCATACTTTTACCATCTGCGCATGCGCAGTGGTCAGGAAAAGACTGGAATTGATGCCAACATCATTTTTCGTAGATGTGCACGTACTAATAATAACTCAGCGGGGAGGTATGAGTACCCCCACTCATGGGAGGGCCATCCCCGTCTGGGCCATTGGTAGGTATAAAAAAATATACAAATTACTTTAAATTTATCATATTTTTATACTAATAATTAATGGCCCAGACTAGCTGAATCGTAAAAAGGCAGAGGGCCTAGGACTTAAGAATTAGCAGACTAAATATAGCTCCTATGCCTGCATTCCAAGGTGAAAGGAAATTAAATTTAAAAGGAATTACATGCATGTCTCTCTATATAATAATAGAGAAGACATACCATAAATAAGGAGCCATATCTAAGTAATTCCATATTCTTAGCATGAATGATTATGCTAATTGGGTGTAACAAGTCCCCAATTTTTAAGGCTAGTCCGGACTAAGTCCCATAAATTTGGATGGTGTATTTGAGAGTGAGAGACTAACCCCCACAAACATACGCCATATATAAATAATAAACAAGCTGTATCTAGGATCAGATATAATCTACAGACAAAACAGCTTCACTCATAGTTACACACTTATCAAGCTGGATGAGATGAAGAAAAATCACCACTCCTCTCCTTTTTTTGAAGGAATATTCTTCAAAACAAAGAGGGGAGCGCTCTGGAATCAGTGAAAAGCAATACTAAATAATCAAAATATATTCACCCAATAAGCATCCGGTTATTAATTATTATTAATTATTGGTGCTTAACGCCACTTCAGAAGCTAAGGCTATTGTGGCGATCCTGGTAATTAACATAGCACACTTCTAACGTATACCTGAGTCGGAATACGAAGATAGGATGAAAACCGGTGATATAAAGTGTACAACCATACACTTGTGAAATAGAATATCAATGGAAAGTATCTGAAGAGCAAACACGCTTCTAAGACAACCTACAGACGACACCGTTCATGTGTACAATTGATTACAATAATAACACTTCAATAAACCATTCGAATATACGGGAATGTGTACTGTATCTTCAAGAAACCTGGATTAGAACATGTAACGAGCTATGATTAACAGACTCGTCACGGACCGTCCCCGAAATAATTCATTTTTCCTAGGTCCGTAACAACCATTGATTGTTCGGAGAAAATATGCATAGACGGCCTGTTGGCAGTTCCATAACTGATCCAAATAGGCCCAAAATTCTTATTAGCTCAATAAGCCAAGCAAGAATTTATATAATGTGTACGATAATGGGTCTGCCTAATAAATACACATATTATGCACACGAGCAATGAAATCCCGCATGTACTCATCTGAATACAGCCTGTATCCACGGTATGACCGAGTGATACAAGTGTGACCAGGAAACTGAATGAATAATACAACCTTAATATACAGTTAACTGAGTAATAAACTCATACATGGTAAGAAAAGGCTAGAGCGCTCTGAGCGAAACTTTTCAGAGTGGACTAATTGCCACATTGGAGAATGTCGCCCAGATAACTGACATGTCAGCCATACAGGTACACGAAGGCTACCAATTTTATTGATAATGAATCATATGCTCATATATGACTTAAAAACGAACAACCACAGGAAACAAACCAACTAAAAAGTGGATGTGCCCATGAGGTCGCTGCAAGAACATGACCCAGCTGCCAATCGAGAAGCCATGAAAGGCATGTATATACTTAAATGCATACAAGGCTTACGGGAAGAAAAACTACGTCTTGCCTTGTAATCGCCTCTTAACAAATTGGCGGGGGAGGGGTTGAAAAAAATTCATATCGACCCCCTCCCCCCCCCCATCAAACAGAATAGGAACCGCAGGGGCTCCCTCACATCTGACCGACTCCATTATGCCACTAATGACGGAGAGGGATGTGATGAACAAATACACCATATTGACATAAACACACTAGGTAAATATGGCGTCATTAATAGAGCTTATCGCCTCATATAACTAACACCAAACCATACCGCTAGGAAGAGAATAACCTCCTCTAACATACGGTATCATGCACGATAGGACAACGAACTCAGCCTAGTTGAAGCAGCTAAAGGTCTTCCTATACGTGAAGACAATAATAGGCTGATAACTGCGGCCTTAGAAGCTCACTAAGGAGACTTACAATGCTAGCCATATCTTATAAGTCTTTATCTCTGTAAAGACAGATATATCGGTGTAAGTTGCAACCTTGAAGGCTCACTGAACAGAGACTTACAACTATCGCCGTGCAAGGTAGGGAATGAAGAGCGGCTATTTTAACAGCCCTAAATTCCCAAAGAGAAGCAGTCCCAAGAGATAATAAATTCAGTTATGTCACTACATAATTACTGAAATAATCTCGCTCATGATTCCAGCTAGGCTACTATGGTGTAAACAATAAGACTCAAGTCTATGACTCCTAGGAAAACAAACCAAAAAGCACTGTACCTTTATCGGTTTCATTCCCAAAGACAGCGGTCAGAGCCTAGCTAACGTAGCTAGAAGTCTTCCTTTCCATGAAGATAGATATCTCTGTGTAACTAGCAACTTTGAAAGCTCACGAAATGGAGACTTACAACCATCGTCATGCAAGGTAGAGAATGACAAGCCGCTATTCTAACAGCTGTAATTCCCAAAGAGACAGTAATCTCAAGGTAGCTACGCAGTTATGAGTCTTCGTCTGCTTGAAGACATATCTGTGTCACTTGCGGCCTTCAAAGCTCACTAAATGGAGACTTACAACACTAGCCACCAACAACAGACCGCTGTAACAGTACATAAGGCTACTATGGTATCCACAATGACATTAAATGTCTTGATGCCAAGGAATACAACACCGAGAGGGAAAAGACGTACCTATTCCCTCTAACGGCTCTATTCCAAATGCACTATTCGTCAGACTTCAGGACGAAAAACAGGAGATTTGAAAAAAACCTGGAGAATATTTTGATGACCTCTATTGCTTTTCTTCGATAGGAGAGCCTATACCTCAGCAAGGAGAGACTCTCTTGGAAGAATTCACCGGAAGATTTTACCAACACGTACTTGTTGTAAGTGGAGCTTTGCTCAGACTGATAGCCGCAGGCCTGCCGAGACTACATTCTTATCCACTGATCTTCTGCAATTTTCATCCACTTTTTTGTGAGGTTGATAACCTTCCACTAAGTGGAAAGCAACAGAAGTCTCTTTGGAAAGGATCCACCGGAAGATTTGTGCAACGGAGACATCTTGTAAGTGGGGGGTTTTGTTCGGAATCATAGCCGTAGGCCTTCCGAAACAACACTTTTACCCACTGATCTTCCGTGACATAAATCCAGTTTCTTGCGAAGTTGATAACCTTCCATCAACTGGTAAGCAATAGAGGTCTTATTCATCACCTGTACAACTCACGAGGCTTACGGAAGGAGAACAACATCCTCCCTGCAAAGAACCTCGTCCTGCCGGCTTAGGGGCGTCTGACCTATAGTCTGGATCAGACCTGCACCCCTTTCCCGAGTCGCTATACTGACGACTTCCGGAGTAAGTATAAAAGGGTTTATTGTACCCCCGCGAGGAGTTCCCGCAGTTGATTTTAAGAGGAACAGCCTCACTTACCCCGGTCTGCTGAAGTGTGTTTTTGAGGCACAGACTTGAATAGCAGTGTACTGGAAGCTTTCTTGTAGCCGGTTCATAGACTAACGAAAGCTTGTCGTCAAATAGAGTATATCCGGAGACCGGAGCGACTCGGAGAGAGCTTTTCACCTTGTCATCTATAAGTGATGACGACGCAAGGGCAACATCACGTCTGATCAATTCCCAATTTGCCACTGTCGGGGCAGAGTTGTACGTGGCATACATGACTGCCCTGAAAGAACTCTAAGCGAGGAATAAACATCCTCAAATACCTTCCCATTAAGACAATGCGCCATAGCTCTGGTGAGGTGATCTGCGTAGGACATTGCATCTAGATTCGCTCTATTGGATGAAATGGCACATTCCATCACTTCCGAGCGTAGATTGAATGATGCAGGTAGGGACATATTTTCATCCCCGGTCTGCTCATCTAAATGCAGAGGAGCTCTCTGGACATCTTCTCCAACCGTTTTAAATGAACGTGGTCCAAGGAACGGTATATTAAATGAAGATGTCGATAAGAAACCGCCTTCCTCTTAGCACTAGAGAGGTTGAATATGGCGTTGTTAACATGGCCGAAGGCCTCCGACACCTGTCGGGTCTGTTTCAGGAAGGAAAGAACATCCTCTTTCCTCCACACGAAATCTGCTTCAGAGACGACAGCGGTTTCTCTCTAGTAGTCGCAGCTTGCTGATCAGGTGGAACAAAGTCAGTATAGTATTGATGAATAAAATTCATCACTACCATATGCTGTTCCGAAAGGGAAGGGTAATCCTCTTCCTTGTCCCTTTCACCATCCGACTGATTCAGCTGTGACATTCGGTCCATCGCACCTGCGTGTACAGATGACTGGACCAACCTATCACCACCCGACACTTCACTACTGGAGTCTGCTCTTGCACTTGCTGCGATCAGCTGTGCAATCTGCAACAGCAAGTCCCCTACCGAGGCTTGAGGAGCAGAGTTTTCTGTTTTTTAGCGGCTTGCTGCTCCTGGAACGCAGTTCCAGAGATGGATCTCTTCTCCAAAAGTCCCGATGATAGAAGCCTCAGTTCTCTAGCTACCAGATGGTCCGACTTCACGGGTCGGGTAGCTAGAATGCAGTCGTGTGTGCTTTTGAATCGTAGCGGAGGAAGCCGTGACTGTAGCCGAGGCTGGCTGCAGTCTAGACGGAGTGTCCCGAGCGGCAGGTGTTGACTTATGCTCTGGCCAGTGCAAGTTTCTCAAAACAACATTTGGCCTCAAATTTTGTTGGGTTAGAGAGAGACCTCTCCCGCTCACGGCCTTGTCAGACCTCACGAGCTTCCCTAAAAGAAACTTGCAGACTTCTCCCTATTTCCGTCATCGCTGGGTGAGCTTTTGATTTTGAGGGGTTCGCTCTACCCAAATCTACACTTCCTTCGACCGCAATGGACTTACCCAGTGTCATGGCTCCCACGGACAGAGTAACCGCTTCACCAGTCAAGCTAGCTGCTTGCAAGGGATTAAGAACACTAACTAGAGGTCTTAACCCTTGCTTATATTCATGAGCACCTTGCAGCTAGCTCTATTTGCTCAACAGCGTGACGACGGTAGCACACTTTGGATGGGTGTCACAATACCATCACCATGTTCATGTCCCTCTGAAATAGAAACTGAAAAACTTGAATTATATTACGGTGAGAGTTAAGGCAAAGGAACCTCACCACCAACAATGCATCGCGACACCAGTCTCCAACGTCTGTCATACCAATGTACACAAGTAGGACAAGAATCCGCAGGAGTGCATCGATTACAGGCAAGGCAACAAGGATTTAAATACGAGGAAGACTTCCTTGCCTTGCATTTAGAGCAGTAAGCTTTCATTATTACAATCAAAAGACAAAGTCGATAGTACTCCTACAAACTCCACAACAAAACATATGATAAAGATACATGAATAATCGCAATCAAAATTAAATTCAAAAATTTATAAAAAAAATTTCGAAAATTTTTTGAAAAAAATGCCTAAGTTCCCAATGGGACCATTATGAGCCCAAGGGCATCCCGATAGAGCCTAAGTGTGGACAAAATCCAAATTTTATGAGCTACACTACCAGAATAATAATCAATGTATCCTACAGTAATTCTACAGTAATATAATATAAAATACTACATATATTTGAGGACATTGGCAATGTAAACAACGTCAAAGAAAAAAACGGAAACAAGACATCAGGCACACAAAAAGGCACAAAGTCAGTAACCAATTTAAACGCTACCAGATTCAAAGCTAGATCTTCATACGAAGAAAAAACGATACATAGGATAAAAGATGCAAGACTAAAATGACCTAACACCCGTATGGTGAGGGCGTAACCATGGGGATAAACAGAATAAATATTCTGTAATACACGTTAAACTTCCAAGAAATTTAATAAAAAATTTCAATAAAAAATAGCCAAAAAGCTTAGGTGTTTAATAGGAAGGCTTCATGGAAGGATAGGGAAGGAATACTTAACAAACAGTGAATTAATCATTAGCAAGAATGATGACGTCAGGCGTATGTTCCGAAAATGGGAAACATGAAATAATTTTTATAATTATTATAAAGTTACAGCTGTGAACGTATGAAACCACTGTTGTCCATTTCCATCATCCATTAACAGCCTTGGATCCACCAATTCTTGCATTAATTTGTGTCTGGCATCCTCAAAAAAGGAGATTTTAAAGCACAGATGTCAGCTCATGACTTTAGGGCCAAACAAAGAATGATGTTGGCACCAATTCCGGTCTCTTCCTGACCACTATGCATGTGCAGATGGTAAAAGTATGGTGGGCCAGATAAGACTTTTAATTTTCGGTTTTGTATGCAAATTTTGGGGATTGGGGGGTTCAAAATTTGTGTTTGGCCCTTGATAATATCGAGTTTGCACCAGCTAGTCTAGGCCATTGTTTATTAGTATAACTAGAGCGCACTGTCACAGTGCCGAAGCTGCGACGATTCGTGCAACGCCAATGATGTTTTAAAACTTGTTGGTGACAAAAAAACTTCATAAATGTGACAGAAATTATCCGAATGACATGCCTTACTCAGAGGGTGCAGACATCATGAAGATACACTTGCGTACCAAGTATGGTGTCATTCCATCACGTATTTTAGGAGTTATAACTCACTGGTGACAAAAAAACCCATTGGTGACAAAAAAAAATAAAAACTCGGTGACGAAAAAAAACTTGTTGGTGACAAGTCCATAAATGTGACAGAAATTATCCAAATGACATGCACTATTGAGAGGGTGTAGACATCATGAAGATGCACTTGCATACCAAGTAAGGTGTCATTCCATCAAGTATTTTAGGAGCTATAACTCGTTGGTGACAAAAAAACTTGTTGGTGACAAAAAAACTTGTTGGTGACAAGTCCATAAATGTGACAGAAATTATCCGAATGACATGCACTATTGAGAGGGTGTAGACATCATGAAGATACACTTGCATACCAAGTATGGTGTCATTCCATCAAGTATTTTAGGAGTTACAACTCGTTGGTGACAAAAACACTCGTTGGTGACAAAAAAACTTGGTGACAAGTCCATAAATGTGACAGAAATTATTCGAATGACATGCACTATTGAGAGGGTGTAGACATCATGAAAATACACTTGCATCCCAAGTATGGTGTCATTCCATCAAGTATTTTAAGAGTTATAACTCGTTGGTGACAAAAAAACTTGTTGGTGACAAAAAAACTTGTTGGTGACAAGTCCTTATATGTGACGGAAATTATCCGAATGACATGCACTATTGAGAGAGTGTAGACATCATGAAGATACACTTGCATAGAAAGTATGGTGTCATTCCATCAAGTATTTTAGGAGTTATTGTGTTTTTTAAACTCGTTGGTGACAGACCGACTGACCGATAGACAGACCGACCGATAGATATACGGACTGACATTGCCATATATAGAGCTGCTTGTTGCAGCTAAAAATATGAAGTTACAGCAGGTGCTTATTTCAGTGCATTCAGGAATGACAGAAAATCAAAATGCTAGTCCTCTTCAATGCAGATTCTTCCAATAAAGGGCCCAGGCCCTTTTTCCAGTGGGATAGAAAAATCTTAAGACTGGCAGCATGGTGGCATAGTGGTGCCGAAATGTTGACAGTTCAATCCTGATCGCATTGTGCCCTTGGGCAAGACACTCAATCCTGATTGCTCATGTGGGAGGATGGTGGTGTTGTGTGCTAAGACTAGTGTTCAACCGATGATTGGAACCAGCTACCACCATCGGCCGATTGTAGGCAATCGGATAAGAATGGCCTCAGCTCCTGGAATATCAGTTCAACAGATTGTTGCCAAGCATTTTGTGATGATTCATAAACCGCATTTTATTATCTTCTGCAACTATTCAATTGTTAATATAAAATGTTTTTCAATGATACCATTCAATAGTTGAGAAACCACTAAACTGTGTATTCTTAATCTCTCTAAATGCCCCTTTATGGGATATACAAGTAAAATGACATCATTTAAAGCTTACCAGAGAGCATACTTGCAGCAATCGCCAATTCATACCGGAAAAGTGAAGGTTGCTCTCCATTGACTCAGGTCGCAGTAAAAATTACCAGCTGCATGCCCTTGGGTGGAAAACTGAGAGCCACGTTTACTGCCCAAGTGTGTGCGACTGGTAATTTTACTGGATATGAGTCAACAGAGTTTAACATTGTGAAATACGTTCAATTTAATGTAGTCCTTTCAAGTATTGACTTGTCTAGTAGTGAATGGACTGTAAACACTGTAAGATATGTTCAATTTAATGTAGTTCATTGTGAGACCCGACTTGTCTAGTAGTGCATTGTATTACAATCAGAATCAGCATCGGAATTGGCCGATTTTGAGCTCAGATAACCAGTAATCGGTCAGCGGCCATTTTTGGTAATCGATCGAACACTAGCTAAGACGCACTGTATACTGCATATTGATGCTGCACTTGCCTTCAACTGCTGCAGGGCTTATATTTCGACGAGAATACGAGAATCGATTCACATAAAGATTCACCCAACAAATCCAACAAGAATCCATGTGAATTCTCACTGCACCCCTGCCAGGATTAGCATGAGAAGAATTGAGTTAATGTAACCCTTTACCTTACATAACTGCAGCAAATTAACCAAAACAAGGCTAACAAGACCTGAAATATCCAGACACTTACTTTATCAATAAAATTGTACAAAATATGGCTGTCAATGAAACTGGCTCATTGAGCCAGTTCCAATGACATCCATATTGTTAAGGTTTTATTGGTACATGCTGTTTATTTCTAAAACAATTCAGTTGATTTAAAAATTAAAAAGCTGTTTTGTGTAAAAGGTTAACATGTGTTATCAGTATACAACAGTGGTATCATGAGATTCTGGGAAACTCATAGCAGATATGGATTCTCACAACCATTTTCGCGAGAATCCAAATGGATTCTCCCAAATTTACATGAAATATAAGCCCTACACACTCTTTATCCAGAGTTAGTATGTTGAAGAGTCTAACAGCTGCTCACCACTGTTCTGTGGGTACTCTGGCTTCTTCAAAGCATAAAACTGTTCAACATGATCTGACCCTGGCTGTTAAAAGTGTCCCTAAACCCTACTACACACCCTCGACAGAGAAGACTTCCTAAAAATATACATTAGTTCAAAGATGAGAATGGTATGCAACTAAGTTCATGGAAATTATCGAAAATTCACGCTTTTTTCAGGACAAATCTGCAAAAATTCAAGTCTCTTCAAAAGAATTAAAGTACACAAAAGTGAACCTGCTGAATGAGATATTTTATTTCTAAAAATTTGCATGAAAAAGATCTTTTAACCCTTTACATAACATGAAAAGCAGATGACACTTGCAAACAAAATTCTTGAATAACTAATTTTTTTCATTTTTGGTTTCAAAAACATAGGTTATGACCCCTCACTGGAATGAGCTTGACAAGCTCATTCCATAGAGGGGTCATAACCTAAGTTTTTGAGGCAAAAAATGAAAAAATTTAAAGTAATTTATATATTTTTTATACTTACCAATGGCCCAGACTTAGCTGGTGCTAACTCTAAAAACTCTAACTCTAAAATATTCAGGGGCAAACACAAATTTTGCCCCCCAAATCTCCAAAATTTGCATCCAATACCAAAAAAATAATGTCCTATATGGTCCTCCATACTTTTGTCTATTGAGCATGCACAGTGTCAAGGAAGTACCGAAATTGGCGCCAAGCCTCATTCTTACAACTAGTGCCTGCTAAATGTTATATAATCAGCGGGGAGGTATGAGTTCCCAACTCATGGGAGGGCCATCCCCGTCTGGGCCATTGGTAAGTATAAAAAATATATAAATTACTTTAAATTTTTTCATATTTTTATACTATAAACCAATGGCCCAGACTTAGCTGAATAGTAAAAAGGCTGGAGGGCCTAGGACATGAAGGAAAATCCAACAAGCTCAATTATATATAAAGGAATATCTCCTCAAGGGAAAAAAGAGAGAAAGGATATATATATGTCTTTCTTATTTATTAGAAATAAGAAAGACCCACTACCAACAAAATAATTGAGCATTATATCATCTATAGTTCTCTATTAACATCCAGTATAACCCATTATACTAATTTAATAAAGGGAAGCTAATAAATAAAGATAGTCCAGAGAAAGAGACTCTTTATACTCATTTAAAAGTGTCCGAGGATTGTATATTAACGCTCGGATGGCACGTGACATATACAAATGCTTCACACCGAGCTACACTAAAATCATCCCAGCACCAACTCAGAATTAATGACACCGGAGGAGGTATTCCCTTGCTTTTCATTATAAAGCCGGAGATATAAGGGAAACCCCCCACCCCTTCCCCTTGCTCTGGGTCAAATCACCACAGAACGAAGAGGGCAGCAGGACAGAGTCACTGCTGCAACAAAAAAACCTACATAACTATAGCTTTAAACATTTAGTGGACGACATTCTGAGCAACAGGTAATGGACCTAAACATCTAAGGTCCCCTGAAATAGACTCTATACTTCTAAGGTAAAACTTTGTAAATGTCGAAGGCTGTGTCCAGTAAGCAGCCTTCATGAGATCAGTAATGGCAATACTGTTAGAATAAGCCCAAGATGTGGGCAGCGCTCTGACTTCATGCTCCGAAATCTTAAACACCAACTGCTGATTAGAAGATAAGCTTTCATAGGCAGTACGAATAGCTAATTGAATCCATCTAGCAATAGAATGAACAGAAATGTCCTTTCTATTGGGAATTAATGATAAAAAGAAGCGTTTTCTTCCTTTTCTGATAAACTCTGATCTGCGTTTATAAATGCGCATAGCTCTTACTGGACACAGCAAAGGTCTACGGCCATCTGAGGACGGAAGAGCCTTAATGATAATAGTCTCAGGATATTGATTAGGAGCCTGGTTCTTAGCCAAAAATCCCACCTGAGTAGTTAAAATAATAGTATTACCAACACTACGATAATGAGAATCATCAATAGATAAAGCATGAGGTTCACTAACTCTTCTTGCGAAAGGAAAAGCTAAGAGAAAAGCTGTTTTATATGTCAAGAATTTGAACACTACAGCATCCAAAGGTTCAAATGGAGCTTCTTTAAGATTTCAACAGGACCCAAGCTTAATTCCACTTAGGAATTAACCTAAGGGTTCTAGGCCTATTGATCGAAAATCTTTTAACTTAGATAAAGAAATATCAGATCAGATTTCTAAGCTATCATGATGAGCATAAGTGTCCGATAGCATAGACCTATAACCCTTAACTGGTAGAGTGCTAAATTATTTTTGGTCATCCAAATTTGCTCACGTCTCTTTGTCTTGTTACAATTTGGCACTCTCCCATAAACTCTAACAAGGCAAACTCTCACAAACTAAATAATGTTAATTCCAAGCTAATATGAAGCATATCCTTAGAATATGAAAGCATCAAGTTGCGGCACCTGCACTTCAGAATAAAGCCCAAATATGGGTTTCCAGCACTCTACCAGTTATTAGTGACTGGCTGCAGTTTGAGAATGTCAAACAAGTAGACCAGAAAGTTTGCAATGTCTGGAATGGATGGATCATAAATGTTTATATCGACTGATCCTTACACCAATGAGAGAAAACCTTCCACTTTGCCACATAATTTAGCGAAGAGGAGGCCCTCCTACAGTTAGAAATTGCGTCCACTGCTCGTCCTGTAAAGCACTTCCCGTGCAAGGACCACACAACGGGAATACGTGAAGGTTGAGACCTTGTGGGTTGTGATGCAGTGTGCGAGATTTCCACTGAAAGAAAAGGTCCTCCTGTGGGGGAAGCTTTCGGAGAACGTCTCATAACAGACACCTGAGTAGATTTATCCATGGTTTCTGAGACGACAGAGATGCTACCAGCAGAATCTTGCACTGCGATTGCTTGATCTTTAACAAGATCTGTTGAATCAACGAAGTTGGAGGATATGCATATCCTTCTCCTTCCGTCCCAAGAAATTGAGAGAGCATCTACTGCGTACGCTCGAGGATCTGGGCATGGTGACACATACGTCTGCATTTGATTGTTGAGATGTGTCGCGAATAAGTCTATCATTGGTCGATCCCATTGGCAGCAAATATCTGCCTGAATACTCGCTTGTTGAGAGTCCATTCCGAAGGCAACATACAACCTTTCCAAGAGAGGGAGTCTGCTAGAACATTCAGACGACCCAGTATATGATGGACCGATAGATGAACGTGATGTGCCAAGACATACAGAAGTATTCTTTCCGTTAGTTCAAATAACGGAATCGAATGCGTGCCTCCCTGGTTCTGAATATACGCTACTACTGTCGAGTTGTCCGACAGAATTTGAACAAAAGTGTAAAAATTAAAAATCCTTTCTGTTTATACCAAAGGGGTGCAATGTCCTGAGTCGGTATATCCAATTTATTTCATGTTCCCGCCTCCTGGTGGTGGACGAATTTGAATCAGGATTTGATTTGAGGATAAAAATAATGTGATAACTTAGATCATTGGTATTGTGATCTGGTTGGGTGGAAGTGTAGAGCTACGGTTGTGTCTCTGCCATGTTTTTTATCTGCTTGATGTTCTCGTAGGCGTATGCCAAAATGGCGTTTGCTTTCACCAACGTATTGTTTTTTGCACAGTTTGCAAGTAAGCAGATAAATACAGTTTCTTGTTTGGAATGAGTATTTTTGGGTCCACAAAATCTTTCTTTTGTTTGACTACTTTTGAACCATAAAGTGTTTTCCTTAAGGTGTTTGCAGATGCCACAGTTCGGGCGAATGCACACTATAAAGAGGTTCGATGGGTGCCAGCTCTGAGACACAACATTCTGTGTAGAAGTTAATTTGTAATTGTGTCTTCATTTGTTTAACTTGGCCATTCTGAAATTTTCGGTATAGCACTAGGTTCTTTGGTCTGATATTTATCCTTTTCAGTGTTTCTTGTTTCTCTGATCTTTTCCTCTTTTTGTGGTCATTCCACATTTTCTTCAATAATTGTTTGATTCAATATACTTCCCATGAGACTCAGTGATGACTCACTTCTGACTGACATGCTTTCCGATTGGTAACCTGCGTTAGCCATTATCCGTATTTCTATAGTGAAATACTAAAAATTTAAAATACAATCCAAGAAGTAAACGGACAATTTCTTTATATTTAGCCTAACCGGTTTCTTCCCTATTGGGATTCATCAGAGGCGATAGCGCTACTCTGTTTGAGGCACCCTTATTTATACTGTTATTTCAGTGACGTCACAATAGGTGTACCCGTCGGGTATATATTTAATACCCGTCGGGTATATTAACATGTACCCGACGGGTATTTTTGAGGTACCCGTCTGGTATACTTTTTGTATGCCCGACGGGTACATTATTTATGTACCCGTCGGGTATATATCAATTTGCCCGTAGGTTGATATTTTTCCATGTTTGGGGTAGTTTAAGGATGGGATAGTCACTTTTTTATCCCAAATCGTTACATTTTGCGTCACAAATTTATTTTGGGTGAAAACTGGGGTCTCGATTTTGGGAATAAGCCAGAGGGAAGACTGCAGGGACATGTTATGCTTTTATTGTTAAATTATTTTCCAGGCTGCGCGCCGCTAGCTTGAGAACTTTATCACAGTTATACAGCCGGGCGATGTCATTTGGATTACTGTTAGGTGGCATGTTGCCTCTGTGGCTGTAAATTTGGGGTAGGTTGAGTTCACTCTCCCGTATTATTGGCGTTTGCGTTCTGCTTGCATCGTCTGTGTTGTTGATTGTTTCTTGTATAAGTGAGTCAACTTCTACTCCGACGTCATTGGATGGCACTTTCATTATTTTCTTCTGGCGACCTGTGTGGTGCTTCCGCATATCGAACTGTCTCTGTCCCATAGTTGACCGGAGACTCATCCAATGTGGCATCTGTTTGAGTATTAACATCACAATTCTTTATTGTAGTCTGATTTCTCGCGTGATTCGCTAAGTGTTTTTTGAGGTATTCTCTCCTCTTGAAATTGAACCCACATATATTACACTGGACGAAGTTTGCTTTGCGGTGTGTGATACGGATATGTCTATATAGTCCGGAGTGATATTTAAACTCCTTTTCACACTGCTGATATGCATAGCCCATACTTTTATAACACTCATTTTTGCAGTAATGAAATACGTTGTCGCCCCTTCTATACCAGGCGTGTGGCGTATTTATTATTGTGACGTTTTACGTCACTGAAGTATCTCCCTCTTTTTCAAGAAGTTGGCTAACGTAAAACAGAAATACATGTGATATATAAACTAAAGTGTAAAAATTAAAAATCCTTTCTGTTTATACCAAAGGGGTGCAATGTCCTGAGTCGGTATATCCAATTTATTTCATGTTCCCGTCTCCTGGTGGTGCGCGAATTTGAATCAGGATTTGATTTGAGGATAAAAACAATGCGATAACTTAGATCGTTGGTATTGTGATCTGGTTGGGTGAAGTATAGAGCTACGGTCATGTCTCTGCCATGTTTTATATCTGCTTGATGTTCTCGTAGGCGTATGCCAAAATGGCGTTTGCTTTCACCACCGTATTGTTTTTTGCACAGTTTGCAAGTAAGCAGATAAATACAGTTTCTTGTTTGGCATGAGTATTTTTTGGGTCCACGAAATCTTTCTTTTGTTTGACTACTTTTGAACCATAAAGTGTTTTCCTTAAGGTGTTTGCAGATGCCACAGTTCGGGCATTTTCGGTATAGCACTAGGTTCTCTGGTCTGATATTTATTCTTTTCAGTGTTTCTTGTTTCTCTGATCTTTTCCTCTTTTTTTGTGGTTGTTCCACATTTTCTTCAATAATTGTTTGATTCGATATACTTCTCGTGAGGCTCAGTATTGACTCACTTCCGACTGACATACTTTCCAATTGGTAACCTGCGTTAGCCATTGTCCGTATTTCTATAGTGAAATACTAAAAATTTAAAATACAATCCAAGAAGTAAACGGACAATTTCTTTATATTTAGCCTAACCGGTTTCTTCCCTATTGGGATTCATCAGAGGCGATAGCGCTACTCTGTTTGAGGCACCCTTATTTATACTGTTATTTCAGTGACGTCACAATAGGTGTACCCGTTGGGTATATATTTAATACCCGTCGGGTATATTAACATGTACCCGACGGGTATTTTTGAGGTTCCTGTCGGGTATACTTTTTGTATGCCCGACGGGTGCATTATTTATGTACCCGTCGGGTGTATGTCTATTTGCCCGTAGGTTGATATTTTTCCATGTTTGGGGTAGTTTAAGGATGGGATAGTCACTTTTTTGAATTTGAACATGCGAATTCTGAATTATGTTCATCCAATGACATAATGCTAGCCATATTGACATCATTTCTTTGATGTTTATATGTGTTTCCCGGAACACAGGGTCCCAAAGACCCTGACACTTCGAGTCTGTTGGGCTCAGGGTTGCGCCCCAATCCTGTTTGACTCGCATCCGTCATAATCGTAAAAGCCGGATCTGGCAGCTGCAGTGAAACTCGCTGAGTTAACCACTGAATGTCTGCCCAAATCTGAATCCTTTGTTTACTTGGTCCGATAAAACAATATTTGTTTCGAGCGAATGTGTCTTCACACTCCATATTTGAATGAAAAATATCGGGAGTGGACATGTGTGCACGCGGCCCATCAGAATGAGGTCTGCTTCCACTCGGCACAGTCCCATCAGTCGCATGAACTCCCTCGCTGTTAATACGTGTGAGTGTAGACAAAAGCGAGCATAACAATTGACTAATTTTGCTCTGGGTAACGGAAGATGAACCAGATTGTTGGGAGTCTCGAAGCTCATTCCCATGTGAATAAACGCCTTGGACGGAGCTAGATCCGACTTCTTTTCGTTTAACAATGAAACCGAGACGTCGGAGCAATAGAAGCAGACTCTGAACATCGTTCTGAAGAACCGTTTTGTTGCCGTATCTCTGAAGAATGTCGTCCAAATAGGCCGACATTACAGCAGACGAATGAGCCCGGAAATATGCCATTACCGAGTTCATTATTCGAGTGAATGCCCAGGGTGCTAGATTGATTCCGAAGCACATCGCTCGGAACTGATAAACAATCCCCAGGACGGCGAACTATAGGTACTTTCTGAATGCTTGATTTACCATGACATGAAAGTATGCATCCTTTAGAGCTATGCTTGATGCAGAGTCATTCACCCGAATGCTCGCCCTTACTGATCAAATGGTCTCCATATAAAACTTTGGGGCCACAATCAGTTTGTTTATCCATCTCAAATCTATTACTGGATGGAACGAGCCGTTTGGCTTCGGTACCAAAAACAGGTGACTGTAAAAACCCAGTGATTCCTGGTTTTTTACAACCTCTATTGCATTTTTCTCCAAAAGAGATTTTACCTCCGATGAGAAGAGTCTCTTTTTAGAGTGCTGGTTGGAAGATGAGTCCAGCGTGGATTTCGTGTTAGCAGAGGTTTCTCTCGGAATGATAGCCTTAGTCCGTCGGAGATAACCCCCCTGACACAGTGGTCCTCTGTAACTGAAATCCAATCCAACAGGACAGCAATAGAGGTCCTGACCATCACCTCCTGGACCTGAGAGGCTTATGGGAAGAGAAACTACGTCCTCCCCGTGCAGTGACTCGGCCCGTTGACCTGGAGACATCAGCCCGGTAGTCTCAGCCAGACCCACGTCCCCTACCTGAGTCGCTATTTTGACGATCCCTAGGGTAACTACCTGAGGATTTCTTATATCCTCTAGAGGAGCTTCCTTAGGATGAACTTGGTCCTGAAGCTCCTACTTTACTCTTTTCTGCTGTATCAGTTTTTCTGGAAACTGACTTCAAAAGCAGAGTATCAGATGCTTTCTTAATAAGCTGATCGTAGATCAACGAAAGCTTGATATCAAAGAGATAGTCACCGGATACAGGAGCGACTCGAAGAGAGTTTTTCACCTTATCATCCACTTGGGATGATGACGCTAGGGTTGCATCACGTCTAATTAACTCTAAATTAGCTACTGATAAGGCAGGGTTATACGTGGAATAAGCAATAGCCCTAGAAAGAACTCTTAATGAGGTACGAACGTCCTCAAATTCTATTCCACTGAGACGTTGCGCTAACGCTCTGGTAAGGTGATCTGCATAAGATAAAGCATCTAGATTCACTCTATTGGAATATATCGTTGTATCCATTGTATCCGAGCGAATAGAAAAAGACGCAGGTAAGGACAAATCTAAGTCCTCAACCTGTTCGTCCAAACACAGAGGAACTTTCGAAACACCCTGACCTGCCATTTTAAATTTATTTCTATTATTAATAAACAGCAGATCCAGAGCACGGGTAGATAAAAAAACTGCTCTTCCTCCAGGATAGATTGAGTATAGCGTCATTTAACAACTCAAAAGTTCAAGATACATTAATGGACTGCACCGGGTAAACAGGAATATCTTCCTTAACCCGACTGAAAAGGTCGGAATCTAATGATGCTAGCAGTTTTTTATCCTTTGCCACAGCATTCTGATCCGAAGGAACAACATCTGGAAGGTATTGATGAATAAACTCCATCGCTACCTTGTGTTGCTCCGAAAGGGAAAAATCCAAATCACTCAATTCCCTTTCACCATCCGATTGGATCAGATTTGATTCTCGGTCATCCCTATCTGAATGAGCAGAGGAATGAACCGACCCAGCCTACAGTTTCACATCAGAAACTGTCATAGGATGTTCCAGAGCCTGGGATGCTGCAATGAGCTGTGCTATTTGCGACAGCAAGTCCGTAACTGAGGCCTGTGGAGCAGCGGTTCTTTGATGCTTAGCCGCTGGATGCTCCTGGGACGGCGTGTCCAACATTATCCTCTTATGCGGACATCCCAATTCATGTGGCCTTGTCTCCTTGGCTATGCAGGCTGGATCTCCGTAGTCACATAGCCAAGGTGCAGTCATGTGTGCTTTGAAGACGAACTGGAAGCCGATAGACTAGCCGATCTCGGAAGCCTATTCGACGGAGCGTCCCGACAGGAGGCGTGGACATATGCTCCGACTGACGAACGTTCTGAACAACAGCATCTGACCCCAGATGTTGTTGAAAGAGAGAATGGCCTCTCTCGCTCGTGGTCCGGGAAGACCTGGATGAGCCCACTGCAGAACTAGCTAGCTTCCTCTGTTCCGTTGCCGCAGGGTGAGCATGTTTCGATATTACAGTGCTCACAACACCCTTTTTCCTTTCCATGACCGCTACGGACTTACCCGGCATCATAACACCCATATTCTGAGTGATAGAAGCACCGGTTGAGCTAGTTGGCGACAAGGACGTAAATCCCATGATCTGTGATCTAGGCCCTTGTCTTATTTCATTGAGCACTTTTGCCGCTAGCTCTATATTTGATTGCAACGACGGCAGCACACTTTCTGACGGCATCACTGATACATCACCATGTTCTTGTTCCTCTGAAAAAGAAACTGAAAAACTAGA
Source organism: Pictodentalium vernedei (assembly GCA_031216915.1). Classification (NCBI taxonomy): domain Eukaryota; kingdom Metazoa; phylum Mollusca; class Scaphopoda; order Dentaliida; family Dentaliidae; genus Pictodentalium; species Pictodentalium vernedei. The sequence continues at coordinate 327,343,147 of CM062295.1, forward strand.
GTGACCTTGTGGTGAGAGAACAGGCATCGATCTCTCACCACTAACAACATACCAATTGGCACAAACAGAATAAGAGTTAGTGCGAGAACAATGACTACAGCAAACACAATATTCATGAGAGTCAGAGGAAGATTTCCTCGACTTACAATCTAAGCAATAATCTTTCATTTTGCCAAAAATTACAAGCCTACAGTTCTCGCAGTAACCCTCATAATAAACTGACAAAGATACATAATAATACAATCCAATACAAAAATTTCGAAAAATAAATTCATAAAAAAAAATATCCGAAAAACTTTGATATGAGCCCAAGTTCCCAAAGGGAACAATGAGCCCAAATGGATCCCAAAAAAGCCTAAGTGCGGACAAACAATTGTTTCTGAATTCTAAAGTTTAATGTGAAACTTCCGGAGTATAATAATGTATCTGATCAAAGACCTAACATCATAATGACTAGGAAATTACTTACAGAAAGTAACTGTTGTCAATGTAAACAACAAGCCATAAAATCCGGAAACAAGACTCCAGGCACTGAACAACACAGCCCGAAGTCAGTAACAGATTTTTAAACTATCCGATGTAAGACAGACTCTTCATCAGAAGAAACTGCGATACATCAGATGGTAGATGCAAGACCAAAAACGCCTAAACACCCAAAGGGTGAGGACATAACCATGGGGATATTCAGAATAAACATTCTGTAAACAAGTTAAACTCCCAAGAAATTTTCAAGAAAAAAATTTCCAAAAAGGTCCAAAAGGTATGGGAGCTTAACATGGGGGTATCAAGGAAGGAGAGAGAGGAAACACTTAACAAACAGTGGCAATTTCATAGCAAGAATGATAACATCAGGCCCATGTCCCGAAATTAGGGAACATGAAATAATTTTCAATAAAAGTTAAAAAATTTATAGTAATTTATATATTTTTTATACTTACCAATGACCCAGACATAGCTGGTGCTAACTCTTAAAATATAGGGCCAAACACAAATTTTGCCCCCCAATCCCCAAAATTTGCATCTAAAATCAAAGAAAACATGTCCTGAAAGGCCCTCCACACTTCGCCCCCACTGCGCATGCGCAGTGTCAAGGACGTTCCGAAATTAGCGCCATTAATCATTCTAATAACCAGTGCCTGGTAAGCGCTATGTACTCAGCGGGGAGGCAAGAGTTCCCAACTCCTGGGAGGGCCATCCCCGTCTGGGTCATTGGTAAGTATAAAAAATATATAAATTACTATAAATTTTTTAACATTTTTATACTGTACCAATGACCCAGACATAGCTGAATAGTAAAAAGGCTGGAGGGCCAAGGACATAGAGCAAAATGGAATACGCTCAATAAAATAAAATAAAGTCATCCCCTGTAGGGAAAAAGAAGTAATAGGCCTTACATGTATCTTTCTTATTTATGATAAATTAGAAAGATACAACACCTTCCAAAATTGAGCTTCATACATCCATGTACTCTATTACAATCCAATATAATCCTTATACTAATAATTTTTAAAGTAAGCCAATAAATAAAGTAAGTCTAGAGAATAGAGACTCTTATACTCCTAAAAGTGTCTGAGGATTGCATAATCATGTCCGTTGACATATGCAATATTCAAAAGCTATACTTTAAAAACTAAGACTTGAATGAATTTTAAAAACCTAAACTTCTCACTAAACAACCATCCCAATAACAGCTCAGAATTACTAACTCCGGAGGAGGTATCCCCTTGTTTTCATAATAAAACAGGTGACCCAAGGGAACACCCTCCCCCCCCCCCCCTTTTTCTTGCCCTGGGTCAAATAGCCCAGAGCGAAGAGGGCAGCCGAACGGAGACACTGCCGAAACAGACAGCCTACCTAGCTATAGTAGCAACTGTTAAGTGAATGACATTCTGAGCAGTAGATAATAGACCTAACAATAGAGGCCTCCAGAAATGGACTCGATATTTCTGAGATAAAATTCATGAATGTGGATGGCTGAGCGCAATGAGGAGCCTTCAAAAATCTATAATAGCGACACTATTAATGCAAGCCCAAGATGTAGAAGAACTCTTACTTCATGAGCCGAAATCTTAAGCACAACTGCTAAGTCAATGATATACCATAAGCAGTACCGATAGTTAATAGAATCTATTAACAATAAAATGGAGCGTAACGTCCTTCTACTAGACATCAAAGACAGAAGAAGTTTACGCCCATAGTAATAAACAGATATCTGTTTATAAATACATAAACTGTACCCGGAAAGAGTAAAGGCCTATGCCCATACGAAGACGGAAGGACCTTAAAATAATAGGTTCCGGATAATAGGAGCCTAACTCTTATGCAACAATCCAACCTAAATAGTAACGGAAGTAGTGATTCCGAAACTACGAAAGTGAAAATCATCCATCGATAGTGCATGAAACTCACTGACTCTACAGTAAAAGAGAAACCAACAGAATTACTGTCTAAAAGGTCAGAATTTGAAAACTACTGTTTCCAGAGGCTCAAATGATTACTTAGCTAAATAAGAACCAAAGTTAAAATCCATATAGGAATTTAATCTAAAGATTCTAAGTCTATTTATCAAAAAGTTACTAACTGACTTAGATAAAGAGACAAAAGACTCAATTGTAAACTATCGTAGAGTGCATAGGTATGAGGTAACATAAACCTATAACCTAAATAATAACAGGCTGCAGTAGATCTTGTGAAACAAGTATACTAAAAAATAGCAATGAGTAGTATGGAGGGATCCACAATATGAACATAATGATCCCTACACCACGACGGAAGAGCCTCTACTTTAGCCGCATAGAATAGCGAAGAAGAGGATCTCCTATAGTAAGAAATCGCGTCCAAAGCTCGTCCAGTACAGTGCTTACAATGCAATACGGACCACACAACGGAATACATGAAGGTTGCGACCTTGCGGGTTGTGATAAAGATGACACGATTTACCCAGTGAAAAAAGATCCTCACATAGAGGAACATTTCACGTTAAGACCCACAGTAGACAAGAGAGTAAATTACCCATGATCTCTGTGAAGATAGAAATGCTATCAACAGAAATGTATTGTGGTTGTTTATCTTAGCAATACCTGCTGAAACAACAGCGCCAGAGGATACGCGTATCCTATCATTCCGTCCTATAGATCAATAGATCGTTAACAACATTAACTCAGAGATCTGGACAAGCCAACACATACGTCTGCAATTGATTAGCAAGCTGTGTCATAAATAAATCATCATTGGGCGCTCCCATAGATAGCAAATCTGATTGAATACTTGTTTGTTGAGAGTCCATTCTGACAGCAACAAGCGAACGGGAGTCCGATAAAACAATCAGACGACCCGGAATATGACGGACCAAAACTGAACTTGGTGTACTATAACCAACAGACGGATTCTTTCCATTAAATTGAATAACGGAAACGAAAGAGTGCCTCTCTGGTTCCGGAGATACGCCACTACTGTCGAATTAAAGGACAGGAATTTGGGCATGCGTTTCTGAATAATGTTCATGCAATGACATAAAGCAAGCCTAAAAAACATTATTCCGCGGAAGAAAACTGATTGCTAAGAGACTGCGGAACCCAAAGACCCTGGCACTTCGAATCCGTAGGGATCAGTATTATATCCCAATCTGTTTGACTGGCAACCGTCATAACAGCCACACTCGGGTCCGGCAACTGCGGTGGCACTCTCTGAGTCAACCACCGAATGTTTGCCCCAGTCTGAATCTCTTGTAACACTAGATAGACAAGAGAACGTGTAAATCGCGCAATTCATGGATTGCCGAAAAGTTGCCGTCGAAGAGAAGCTCCTCCGAGAACGAAGCGACTCTGAGAGAGTTCTTAACCTTACTATCCACGCGTGTGGATGTAGCTAGGGCTGCGTCACGTCTAACCAACTCCAATCAGCCACTGAAGGGCGGAGTTATACGTGAACAAACCACTGCCCTCAAAAGAAATTACATTGAGAATAATATCCCGTAAATCTTTTCTTGAAGACGTAATGATAACGCCTCAGTAAGGCGGATTACGTATGATAAAGCGTCTACGTTAAGTCTACTATACATCATGTCGTTCCCAACATTGAAATTGGAAAAGACATAAACGGCGAAAAAGAATATATGCAGTCTTTAATCACACCGTCTAGACGCATATGAACTCTTGGTATGCCCTGCTCTGCCAAAATAAACTATTCGTATAAATGATAAAATGGCAGAAATAAGCAACGCGGACAAGAAACTAAACTATCATGCTTGGTAGCAGGCTTGTATATATATATATATATAGCGTCGAAAAATAAAACACATGTTGTAATGACAATATTGGACTGCGACGGTAAGTCAGGGACAATGTCCCTGAACCGATCGAAAAATCCGAGTCCAATGACGCTATAAGTCTCTTATCCAAGATCGCAGCAATGAAGTCCGAAATAACAATCACTGGAAGATAATGCCAGAAGATATGAAAGGCATCTTCCGATACTACTAAAGGGAAAACTCGAAATCTTTCGAATCCCTTTCGCCATCCTGTCGGACCCTATAAAGCGTTCGGTCGTCCGTACCTGATGCAACCGCGGACCGCACCGACCCAGCGCCGTCGGATAATTCCTGATTCGACCGAGAAACAGTCAATTGCTGGGATGCTGCGAAACAACTGTGCTAACTCGGATAGCACGTCCGTCACTGAGGCCTGAGGAGAAGCGGTCTTACGATGCATTGCCGCTGGAAGCTCCGTGATCGTTACCCCGTGCATACTACCAATATGCGAGCGAACGGAGTGTATAGGCCTCGTGTCCCTTGGCTACCGGATGGCGCGACCTATTCGCCGTGGAATCACTGAATGCCGAAACTGATCGGATACTCGAGGTCACGTAGCCAATGTGCAGTCGTGTGCCCTGCTGTGAGGATGAGGAAGGATCAAGGACAGTCTCTCGGACTGTCAATATAACGGAGCGTCCCGACCGACGGACATATGCTCCGAATGTAAAATATCTGAACCACAACATGCGGTCCCCTATGTTGTTGGACGAGAGAGAGACCTATTAAGGAAAGCACGTCCGTTCCCGAGGCCTGTGCAGTAGCGGTCTTTTGATGCATTGCCGCCGGAAGCTCCGTGTACGTTGACTCCCGCACACTTCCTATGCGAACGTCCGGAGTCTGCAGGCCTCGTGTCCCTGGCTACCGGATGGTGTGACCTGGTCGCCGAAGAATCCTTGATCGGCGAAGCTGGTAATATATCGGCGGTCACGCAGCCAAGGTGCGGTCGTGTGCGCTGACGAGAAGAGGAAGCCTTAGCAGTCTCCGCGGACTGCCTATACAACGGAGCGTCCCGAGCGACGGACGTATGCTCCGCTTGCGACACATTTTGTACCACAACATCTGGGGCCAGATGTTGTTGAACGAGAGAGGGGCCTCTCTCGCTTGCCGTCCGGATGGACCGGAACGAGCTATGAACCGGACTAAAAGGCTTCCTCCGTTCTCCGTCCGATCCGCCGTCACTTGGTGTGCATTAACTTAATTTATAGTGCTCGCATCACCCCAAAATTCCTTCTAGACCGCAACGGACGAACCCGGCTGCCGAACCATTCGGTGAATGGACGCTACACCGGGCGAGCTAGCGGACGTCAAAGGCCGTCGAACCTACTAGGGTCCTCTTAGGCAATTGGCGTATTTACATGAGCACTTTTCCGCTAGCCCTTCATTAATTGTGACGACGGAGACACACTGTTGGAAGACATCACGGATACATCACCCTAATCTTGATCGTCTGAAATAGAAATTGATAAAGTAGAGTGACCCTGCGGGGAAAGGACCGGAGTGTCCAAATCCCCAATAACATACCGTGACATACGCTTCCCATATTGTCATCGAAATCATACGATACAGAACAGGAGTTAATGCGAGTACACTGACCACATATAGAATGATAATAAAGTCAGAGGAAGACTTCCTCTTAAAACAAATGATCAATATCCTTTCAATGTGAAAAGAAAACAAGTCCTGGTACTCGCACTAACCCCTGGCAATCAAAATACATAATAATAATATGATCCATTAATATAGAAAAAATAATTGAAATCAAAATATTTTGAAAAAATATTTTTTCAGAACAGCCCAAGTTTCTGAAAAGTAACGTTGAGCCCCAATGGATCCCAAGCCTAAGTGTGGACAAAAATTTTAAAAATATTTTAAACAATTTATTCAACACTTACGAACAATAATAATGTATCTAGTTATGATTAAAATAACATCAAGATATTATTTTTTAGAAATCCCCCCTCACACAGAGGGCTGTTGTAAATGTAAACAATGAGTGTAAAAACACTAAAATAAGACTCCAGGCACCCAGGCCCGAAATCAGTTACCAAAAATACACTATCTGATGCAAAACAGAGACTTCCAGGGAAGAAACTGCAGAACATCAGATGGTAGATGCAGAACACAACGCCTAACCACCCGTAGGTGAAGACGTAAACATGGGGAAAGAACAGAATTCATTCTGTTATTCAGCTAAAACTCCCAAGAAAATTTAGTAATAATAATTACAAAAACTATGCCAAAAGCATGGGAGAATAGCAAGGGGGGACTTAAAGGACAGGGAGAGAGGAAAACACTTAAAAAACAGTGTAACTAAATAATCAGAATGACAACAAAATGGCTGCTGCCTCGAAAATAGGTAACTTAACATAATTTCATTAAAAAAATTTCAGTTACAGCCCTGATAATATTCTGTCACACATTTTTTTCCTCTCCTCCTTCTCTATCCTCCTTAGAATCACCATTTCACTAATATTTATGTGTCTGGCATCATTTAAACTGAGATTTATAAGCACAAAGATCAGTCATATGTTAACTGATGAAGGGCCAAACTTAGAATGATTAATGGCGCCAATTTCGGAACGTCCTTGACACTGCGCATGCGCAGTGGGGGCGAAGTGTGGAGGGCCTTTCAGGACATGTTTTCTTTGATTTTAGATGCAAATTTTGGGGATTGGGGGGCAAAATTTGTGTTTGGCCCTATATTTTAAGAGTTAGCACCAGCTATGTCTGGGTCATTGGTACAGTATAAAAATATTATAAAGTTACAGCCCTGAACACATTAAACCACTGTTTTTTCCTCTATTCCTCTTAATGCAATCTTGGATCCACCAAAATCACCATTACTTTGTGTCTGGCATCACAAAAAATGAGATTTACAGGCACAGAAGTCAGTTAGCTGTTACTGACAGAAGGGCCAAACAAAGAAAGAGGCTTGGCGCCAATTTCGCATGTGCAGTTGACAAAAGTATGGAGGACCATATAGGACATTATTTTTTTGGTTTTGGATGCAAATTTGGGGGATTTGTGGGGCAAAATTTGTGTTTGACCCTGAATATTTTAGAGTTAGCACCAGCTAAGTCTGGCCCATTGGTTCACAGTATAAAAATATGAAATAAAATTTCTGCATTTGGGAATGAATTCTGTGAAATTTCTTATCTTTATTAGTTTGATCAGTGTATATTATCTTGGCTTTTTACTGGTTTATCACCATCATCTCCGTTCAATGTTTTTTTTTAACACAATCAAATGCTACATGTACATCCTGCTTGGGGTTAAGAAATATAAAATAAAATTTCTGCATTTGGGAATGAATTCTGTGAAATTTCTTATCTTTGTTAGTTTGATCAGTGTATATTATCTTGGCTTTTTACTGGTTTATCACCATCATCTCCATTCAATGTTTTTTTTTAACACAATCAAATGCTACATGTACATCCTGCTTGGTGTTTCCCCAATCTCAAAATCTGGAAAGATCAACTCAACATAATTGAGCATAAAGCCTCCATAAGAGTTTTCTAAAGGGAGAACTGAATACTCACTTCATAAATAGCTTTGTTGTATCTGGGCATGCCATATATTCAGAAAAAAAGCCCATGATCAGTGCTCCTCTCTCTCCTGGTATCTACAACATGAAAATAATAGTCTATCTGATTTAACAATTTATGAAACCTGTTCCCTAGGTAATATAGAACTAGACGAAGTGCAGACAAATCCAGAATTTGATCTTATAAAAGTCTATACAGTGGAGCCCTCTTAATTGGATATCTCTTAACTGAATAACCCTGTTAATTGAATATAATTTCCCAATACAAAACCATTACCACACCTCCAACACAAATTTGACCTTTTAATTGAATATAGGTTATAGAGTAAACTGCTAATTGAATAAAAAATCTTGTAACCTGTCGAGAAATTACCCGGACTCTCCCCAGTTTTTTTTTTGTTAATAGACCTATTTGGCATCAGTACATCCAATACAAGCATTTAATCGATTATATCTTGTTCTGTCAAACAAGATATAATAGAATAAATGCTAAGTTTATCTCCAGAATACAGGAAAGTCACACAATCCCTGTTAATTGAATACTCCTGTTAACTGAATAATTTTTGTTGGTAAAGTGGCTATTCAATTAACAGGGTTCCACTGTAATGACAGAACATGCAAAATGATCACTGAAGAAGATTCCCTATTTAGAGACTTCATGGTGACTGTAAATACTACTCCCAAAATGAATTTAAATTATCAAACACCAAACGAACTGAGCAATTTTCAATGTTTCATCTAAACTGCCAAAGTCTAAGTGCCCACTGGGACTTTCTAAATGAACTTTGGGCCAAACTACAGGTCTTTAACATTATAGGGTTAACAGGAATTTTTTGTATTCCGTCGAATATGTCATTTTATTTAGAAGGCTATTATCCACTCATCAATAAGACACGACCAGAGGGAGATGATGGGCATGGTAGTATCGGTATCTATGTGAAGGAGGGACTTGCGTCTACAATACATCTACAATATGAAATGACTTGTCTGTCTGTCTTCAATCCCCATGTAATCGAGTCCATATTTATCGAAATTCAAGTAAATAATACTAAAAGATTAGTTGAGGTTATATACAGACCTAATACTCAAACCAAACAGATATAGATCTTTCCCTTGCAAAACTTAAAATTAATCAGGAAAATAAAGAGGCGTATATTATGAGTGACTTATTAAAAACCAGTTCTCATTCCAAACCCAAAATTATCTAGACCTTATGGTAAGCCAGGGATGCATACCTCGTATCACCAGGCCAACTGGGATAACTGTCACTCAGCAACTTTAATAGATCATATCTCATATCTTCTCAAATAATATTTCCTCTAACTGTTTAACTGGAATAATTATCACAGATGTCTCTTACCATTTTCGTACAGTCCATGTAGAAAATAATGCCCCCCCTCAAAAGGATAGACCAAAAATGCTCTACAAATGCAATTTCAGTGCTGCGAACAATGCATCCTGTAGATTACTTCTGTTGCAAAGCGATTTTTCATGTATCCTTGAAACAAGCTGCACAAATATAGCATACTAGAGTTTTATGAATATCTATTCTACTGCTTTCGAAAAGGCATTTCCTTTGGATAACATCCAACTGAAGAAAAAATATACAAAGCAACAGCCGTGGATTTCTAAAGGCCTTATGAAATCATCAAACACCAAGACAAAATTTTGCAATAAAAAAATAAAATTCCTAAGGCCTAAAAAAAATTAAAAATCTGTTTCTCAGGCCTTCCCGTGTGGTCCTTTTGAATTTAATAACTTCTTCACAAACATAGGAAGATGCACAAGTGAAGAACTAACACCAACAGATACACAGTGGAAAATGGATGAATCGCCTTTTTGGAAGTGGCGGAGTGCAAAGCGATGCGTATCTATTTTTGGACATAAATTTTATCGCAAGTTGATTTTATACGAGCGTTTTTACTTTAAACCTTTAGAAAAACACAAAATACAGACATCACCGTACACACGACGTAAGTACATATGCTAAAGATATCATTTTCATTTTAGCATTACGTCCTCATTGGTTTTGGATGCCCTGGAAAACACTTTTTGCCCAGAATATTCAGCTACAAATGTCATTTATGTACATGGCCGAACAGTTTTAAGTTTCAAACTATACACATATTTGAAGATAAGTGATTAACTAATAATAATTAGTTTGAACAAATTTTATTAACACACCCGGTGTGAAATAATACACCCGTTTGTGAAGACACTATCTGATCTCTCACTCACCAATCAGTTGTGACTGCTCATAATCTTCAATTGCTTGACAGTCAGAAACAGGACAGAGTATTATGCTATGATTTTCAAACCTACTTTTCACGTGGACTGAAAAGTAGGTTTGAAATTGTTATGTTATCAATGTCTGTACAAAGGAGTATCATCCGCCCAAAGTAAGCCTAAACAAGACTGCTAGAAGCAACATGTTGTCTCTATATGTCTAGCAGTAAGAAAATGCTGTTTGATAGCTTCTCCTTTTCTCCAAAATATTTTCACTTGTCTGGAGTCATGAGGCCACTGAAAGCTAAATCTACCATTTGAAAAAGCCCCCATACAGTAATAAATAAGGTATGAAAAATATTTGTATCCTCCAGATATGGATTACTAAAACATAGATTGGAATTATGTATACTGGTTTCTAAAGCAGGTTTCTTCGATAGTTTAGGCATCATGTATAATATATATTTCTCACATGACTTGACTCTGAAAAGTACATAAAATCATTAAAATGCACAAATTAATATTTGAAAAGTGTTTTTAAATTTTAGTTGCATCACTATGTGTTAGGCCAATACACAAATAACAGCAATTTATACTGAAACGCCAGTTATTTTTGCAGATGTTCCGTGTGATAAATATGAACAAAATAATCAGAAAATTAAATGAAAACACACATTTATCTACAATGCATGGCTTGTATTAGACTGCTGGAACTATTTTGCTGTATGGCAGTTAAACCATTACACAACTTTACTGATTAATGAATTTCTTGGAAAATTTGCTCTCGTGTGAGAAAAAAGAATATGAGCTTGGCAATATGGAACATTCTCAGAATCGTTTATAAATATCATATGAGCTAAAAAATATCCTCTATTTATTACCACAAATATGCCTGGTTACCTTTAAATTTTGGCTGAGGCTATAGTTACACGACTGTAAATTTAGTGTGTGGCATAGCTCAAAAATAACATTTAAGACTCTGATGTTATGTAAAGTATGGGACTACAGGTTTCAGTGACGTCAGCTCAGACATCCAGTTTGACATTCCGCACATCTCAGCGTACCGTAGTTTACAGAATATTGCAAAGCATCCTTCAAATTTGTTTTTGGGTGTTCTGAATCTGTCTTTTTTTTCACAGTCTCTTTGTTTGTCCATCTATGACACTGAGTTAAAAAACAATAAATGCCTAACTATATACCTGCATAACCTAAACATTTGTATATATATGTGGTGCCTGTACAGTACCCATTCGGGAGAGTACCTCCCAGATGGTAAACCCCTCCACCCACCCCCTAGTTACCCATGAAGAGGTATATTATACCTCTGGTCACTCCCCAGAGACACTACAGATGGGACACCCCTCCCCTCCAAGAGAGTACCCCCATGGATATTACCCATGGACAATCCCCAATCAGGCTCCTCCTCTTCTAACACTGATTTGTACTGATCCATTAACCCTTTACCTAACATGAAAAGCAGACAACACTTGCAAAAAAAATTCTTGAATAACTATTTTTTTCCATTTTGTCTCAAAAAGATAGGTTATGACCCCTTTTTGGAATGAGCTCGACAGGTCATAACCTATGTTTTTGAGACAAAAAATGAAAAAATAATGAAAATTGATATAAATTTTTGTGAATAGCGCTGGCCGGTTTTGACCGTTACATTGGGTAAAGGGTTAATATTATAAGTTACAGGACGTTCAGGTGGCGGATACGGTATCATATGAGGCGAGGTGAAAACAATATTGGATGAGGCGGTACGCCGAGTCCAATATTGTTTTTGCCGAGCCTCATATGATACTGTCTCCGCCACCCGAACGTCCTGTAACGTATTTATTATGCCAACGAAAACAAAATAACAATCAAATTTGAACGCCGGCACATTTTCAAAACTGGTGCAAAATGCTATGTAAGCTGTAACAAACGTGCACAGTTGTCTCCCTGTTTGTGTATAATTTCCTTGGCAACACAGACAACAGCGATAGACGCTTTTCTTCGTACTGTCACTTTGTCTTGAGTGCGCAGAAAATGTTCGAAACGTCCGATTTTATAGAATTCGAACAAAATAAATGTATCTCGCATCTTTTCCTTCATAGCTATGATTCATTTCTTACAATTTCATTATAGTGCAGTCGCTATTTATATTTTATCTTTTCGAAGCGGCGTTATCCATTTACCACAACAGAGACTACAGAATGAGCTCAACGAGTAAAAATGAAATTAATCTATTCCCGGGATAAGACAATTTTTTTCTCAGTTTATTTATTCACACTATATATATTTTTCAACTTTCTAACAACGCATTTATGGGTTATATATTTTTTCTAAAGCTTTTAAAATATCGAGGCGAACACCGTACCCAAACTGTTGTGTGTTACTGTTAGCCTCAATAAGCTTAGACCCTATGTCAAGTTAGGGCCAGACTGACTTAACCGTTATCGGTGGATCGAATACAGTAGTATTTCTCACTTCAAATAATTAAATTTACATTTAGAAAATAAATTTCACAATAAACTTATAAAATGAGAGAAAATGAGACATATAGACACGGAGGGACGTTTGATTGTACTGCAATTTCTTCAATATGGATATAAAAGCACCGCGAGGTGAGGAATTTCCACGTCAAAACAAAATGGCGGTACTGACCTAATACGAGTTTCGTATTAGGTCACCTCGGGCTGCAGGTGACCCAATACGGCTCAGTACCGTCCCACTATTCGGGGGCTGTGATTGGCGAATTTCATTAGCTGGCATAATAAAGATATATATTTGACCTGCACCATGGACAAATAATTAGATGTAAAGTCTTTACAATGATCATAAATAAACTGATGCCCAATCGACATTCCTTTATCCGTGTTCCATACACAACTGATAGTGGCAAACGTCACTCATTGTGCATACCTTATTAGAATGTTCAAGTTGCAATCGCGGAAATGTATTCTAAAGTCCAAATGGTTAATTATCCAGGGACCGACCTGGGCATGCGCCAGTGCATATTTGGTTCTGAAACATCAGGACCTGGCTCTTAAATCTCAAATAGGCTTCTCAGTTGGCGCGTAACTTCTCGGATCATATTTTGATATTCTTTCGATGGATAATCGAGAGAGACACTCTTACATGTATTATATATATGATTATCATTTATCATTGTTGTAGAGTGCTTAAGTTAATACTTCAAGTCTTAATTACCAAGCATTAATCTTCACTGTGGTTTCTGATCAAGTCTTGGCTGCCTAAATAGGCAGCCAAGATTGATCAGAAACCACAGTGAAGATTAATGTTTGCTATAGTGTACTAAATGAAAATGATGAGAGCTATTACATACTTGCAGTGTGTGTTACAAACAGCAGTGTGACTCCGTAAATTGAAATCTGGCGCATGAATTGAAAAAATAGGCTCCGAGGCTAGAGCGTATTTTAAATAGTCCTGATCGGTCCCTGATTATCCATGTACAGTGTTGGCTTCTTTGCTTGGCACACATCGAGTCTGGCCTATGACCAGTATGAGTCAGTGCCAGGGGAGGGGGGAGTCGGGGAAATTCTATGAGGAGAGGGAGGGGTAATGCATCAGGGAAGGGCATACTATCTGGGTGAGAATTATCTCGAGGTCTCTGTTTTCTGTAGTATGGGCAGGGCATTTCACCTGAGCCGAGCAGACTATTTTTGTTCCATGCATCATATAGTGTCCAATATTCCATCGAATTTTATAATGAAATCTAATGCAGAGTGAATTCCTATTTACCCAGAAAGGGAGGGGAGGCACCCCAAAATTTCCAGACATGGGAGGGGGTGGGTGGGTGATTCTGGGCCGGAAAAAACATGTAAATGACTAAAAAGGTCTGTGCTTGTTCAACCTTTTATTATCAATTATATGGCAAACTGGGCCATTTAAAATATATAAACTATCATATTAGGGGTGTAGGCAAGTCCAAATCCATATAAATTCCTTTGTTGGTACTCGCTGCTAATACTGTCCACATGGTTATAAGGAAGTCATTGGCAAATTTGCATCAGACAAATTGAAATACATGGCAAGTATTTTCAAATATAAACTTAAAACTACTTAAAATTGTGATTCAATCAGTATGATTTAGTGTGCAATAATGTTTCTTGGATGTTAATTGAAGTAGAAAATAGTCAAAAATAATTTCAGAAGGTTTAATTAAATAAACCAAAATCATAAAACCACCTGATGCCACTGGTATAAAATAAAACAAATAAACGGCTGCCCATCCACAAGTCCACCAAAAAAAAGTGTGCAATTCGAGGTACCGGTATTTGAAAAAATGAAAAATTTATACCAATTTTAATAGTTTTAATACTTACCAATGGCCCAGACTAGCTGGTGCAACCCAATTTTTTACCAGGGCCAAACACAAATTTTGAATCCCCTAAACCCCCAAAATTTGCCAAAAAATTTAAAAACAACAGCTGGACGGAATGAGTACCTCCCTGATTCCGAATATAGGCTACTACTGTTGAATTGTCCGACAGAATTTGAACATGTGAGTTTATTACAGGCAGGCGGGCCCAGTACTTGATATTCATTGCTCCTATTTCAGAAAAACAATGAAAATGTAGGTGTAACTCTATTTAAGGCCTAGCATAACCCATTATGCTAATTTGATAAAGGAAACCAAAATATAAAGAAGTCCAGAGAAATAAGACTCTTTATAAATCATTAAAAATGTCCGAGTATTATATAGAAACGCTCGCCTTGACACATGACATATACAATAACGCTTCACATCGAGCTACACATTAAAAGCATACAATACATTTAAAATTGCTTCATATCAAGCTACACATGAACACTACCAAAGCACCGACCCCAGGATACTATCACTGAAGGAGGTATGTCCATGTTTTTCACTATAAAGCCGGATGACTATTTGGAAATACCATCCCCCCCTCCCCTTCCCCTTGTTTTGAAAGTAACTACATGTACACTTCAAAATGAAGAGGGTAGCAGACTGGAGACAGTGCTAGAGCAGACCAAACAGAAGGTTGAATGAAAATCCTAATTAGAATGGACGACCTTCTGAGCTACCGATAACAGTCCTAAAGATCTGAGATCATCCGAAATTGATTTCAAATCTCAAAGATAAAATTTGGTAAAAGTCGTCTGTTGTATCCAATAAGCTGCTTGCATCAAATCCTTCAAAGAAGTACTACTAGCATAAGCCCAAGAAGAAGCTAAAGCTCTAACTTCATGAGCTGAAATCTTATAAGCTATTCTCTGATTCACAGACAAAGCATTATAAGCTGACCGAATAGCTAACTGAATCCATCTAGATATTGAATGAACAGAAATATCATTTCTGTTAAGAAGAGAAAGAAATAACCTTTTCCTACCTCTTCTAATAAAACTAGAGCACTCCTTATAAATCTTAAGCGCTCTTACTGGACACAACAAAGGTCTCTGACCATCTGAAGACAGTAATGCTTTAATAAAGAATAGGGCTTGGCCATTTGTCCGGAACCTGATTCTCAGCTAAGAATCCCACTTTCGTAGTGTGAGTAATAGAATTACCAACACTACGATAATGAGAGTCTTCAACAGACAAAGCATGAAGCTCACTAACTCTTCTAGCTGACGCAAACGCTAAAAGAAAAAACGTGTTATAAGTAAGAAATTTAAACTCAACAGTATTTAACGGCTCAAAAGGTGCTTCCTGAAGTTTCAGAAGAATCCAAGCTAAATTCCACTTAGGGACTAGTCTCAAGGTACAAGCTCTATTCACAGAAAAAATCCTCATTAATTATTTAAAGATACATCTGACCCAATGTTTAATTTCCCTTGGTGTGCATAGGTGTCCGAGAGCATAGACCTATAGCCCTAAATAGTGACTGGCTGTAGCTTAACTTCATCAAAAAGATAAATAAAAAAGTTAGCTAATTCAGGAATAGTTGGGTTAAAAAAATCAATCAATTGTGATTCACACCAACGAACAAAAAGCTTCCACTTCGCTTCATAATTTAACAAAGAGGAGGTCCTCCTACAGTTAGAAATTGCATCCATTGCTCGTCTGGAAAACTGTTTTTCGTGCAGGATGCCGACAGAGTTTCCCCTGTGTCAGAAGATCCCGGAGAAGTGGTAATTTCCGTGGAAGGTCCCAAAGAAGTTCCCGGAGAAGAATTATCCACCGTCTGTGAGCCGACAGACTTGCAACCAGTAGAATCTTACAAGAAGACTGTTTTATCTTTAGCAAGATCTGTTGAATGGGGGAGCTGGAGGGTAAGCATACCCTATTATCCCGTTCCATGAAATTGACAGAGTGTCTACTGCATAAGCTTGCGGGTCCGGGCATGGAGACACAAAAGTCTGTAACTGATTGTTCAGACTCGTGGCAAAAAGATCGATCATTGGATGTTCCCACTGGAAGCAAATCTGATTGAAGACAGATTTTTTCAACATCCATACCTGAAGGTAGCAGGCGATCCTTTCTCGATAGAGAGTCTGCTATTACACTGAGACGACCTGGAATATGACGAATCGATCAGAATCTGATTCTTTTGAGAGAAAAGAATCTTTTCGGTGAGATTCAACAGCTGGACGGAATGAGTACCTCCCTGATTCCGAATATAGGCTACTACTGTTGAATTGTCCGACAGAATTTGAACATGTGAGTTTATTACTCGACTGAGCCAATGATTTAGAGCTAACCAAATTGCCCTCATTTCTTTGTAGTTTAGATGGGACACAACAAACTGACTCTCCCATACGCCGTGACACACTTGATCGCCCAGAATCAGAGAAGCACCCCAACCCTCCTGACTGGCGTCCATCATGATTATGAATGATGGCTCCTGAATCTGAAGTGGTATTCCTTGGGAAAACCACTGGATATCTGCCCAAATTTGAAGATGTTTTACTGATTGTGTTAAAACAATCGGACTGTCCAACAACTGACGTTTTACACTCCATTTTTGAATTAGATAAATTTGAAGTGGACGAGTGCGCTAACGACCTAGCAGAATTAACTCCGCGGCGGCACCGCAATGTCCTAACAGCCGCATAAACTCTCTTGCAGTAATGACTTGTGCGTTTATGCAATATTTGCGTAAAGAGAAAATAATTTTGCTCTTGCTACCGGCAAACAGACCCGATTGTTGAGAGTATCGAAACTCATTCCAGATGAACAAAATGACCTCGTCGGTATTAACAACGACTTGTCGACAATGATTATAAAACCTAGGCGTCGTAGCAGCGATAGCAGACTCTGAACGTCGCTTTGAAGAGCATGAAAATTTTTGTACCTTTGAAGAATGTCGTCCAGATATGCTGACGTCATCGAAGCCGAGTGAGCTCTAAAGTGGCTCATCACCGCATTCACCACCCGAGTGAATGCCCACGGAGAAGGGTTCAAGCCAAAACACATTGCTCTGAACTGGTATACTTCTCCTTGAACCGCGAAACGGAAGTCTATACTTGCGGCGTAATCGTTCACTCGGATGATGCCTCTCACCGATTGAATTGTCTCCATATAAAATTTGGAGCAATTATTAGCTTGTTTATCCAACTGAGATCGATGACCGGCCTGTACGAGCCGTCTGGCTTCGGCACAAGAAGAAAGATGCCTGTAGAATCCCTTTGAAATGGGATTCTCTATGACCTCTACTGCCTCCTTTGTAGGAGAGAGTCTACTGCTGAAATCAAAGCCTCTCTCTTTGTTATATTTTGTGGAAGGTTCACAAAACGCGAAATCCGCATTAATGGAGGTTTTCTCCGGAACGAAAGACATAGACCATTTTTACAACGTCTCGAACCCAAAGATCCTGAGTTATTTTGTTCCAGTTGCTTGCGAATATTGAAAGCCTTCCGCCAACCGGAGAACAGAGGTCGAAATCTTCATTTGTAGGCCTTACGAGGCTTATACGAGAACCACGTGAAGCTCTCGCACCCCTCTGTGACGTCGGTGTGGGGTCACACGTTTTGTTATTTTCCGACTGCGTCATCCCCTTTTTGAAGTCGCTCCCCTGTTTCGAGCCACCACGACCACGATTAGCTTTAAAAGCAACACGGGCTGAGCCTCTCTTGGAGAAAAATTTACCTCTCCGAGGAGTACCACTTGTGGAAGGCTGAGGTTGCGAAGCTGAGCGCAACAAAAGCTGACTTGTAGCTTTCTTAGAAGCATCTTCAAATACAGCTTTTAACTGATCATTGAATAATGAAGAGCCCGAAACAGGAGCGGCCCTTAGAGAGCTCTTAACACTGTTGTCAATAAATGACGTAGATTTAAGGGCAGCATCACGCCTGACCAACTCTAAATTCGCTACTGAAAGAGAAGAGTGGGATGATGTATACATGATGGCGCGAGAGAGCACTCTCTAAGGAGATAACAACTCCTGTAAGCTCTCAGATTCCAAATTACCGGCCAATGCCCTGCAAATATGATCTGCATATGACATAGCATCCAAAATACTTCTGCTAGATTCAATGCAAGTGACTATAACAAAAGAACTAATGCTACACGATGACGGAAGAGACATACCTAAGTCCCTAGCTCCGTCATCCAATTGCAAAGGAGCTCTTGGAATCTTATTCTCGCCTACCGTATTTAAGAAGGTATTGCCTCTAAACGGTAGGTGAAGCTTCTTTTCCGAAAGGAAAGAACTTTTTCCAGCCCGAGACAGGTTAGCAATAGCTTCATCACAACAATCAAATGCATCTAATGATTGGACTGATTGAGTCGGATACAGAAGGATACTTTCCTTCGACTTAATGACCTCCCTGTCCAAGAAGACAGGCGCTTGGCTCTAGAAGGCGCAGAACTCGACCAGAAGCAATTAATTCAGGTGAAAAATCCTGCAGGAACCTCATCGTTTCCATATGTTGCTCAGCCAAAGATGTAGTGTCAGTCTCGTCTTCATCAAACTCCCTAACTCTACCAGCTAGAGGTTCCTGGTCTGGTCTATTATCGGCATACTGATTATTTGAGGAAACCCTTCTTTCTGCCGATCCAGCACCGTCCGAATCATCCAAATCAGAGATCAATGACGGCCGCATATTATGCTGCTGGGAGTCTGCAATTAGCTGGGCAATTTGCTCCAGCAATTCTGTATTCGAGGCTATGTTCACCACCGGTCTATGCCTTTTGGCTCTGGAAGGTGATCTGACACAGAGCCCTGTGTCCATCTTTTAGAAAAAGGCGTTTGCCTCGAAATGCTAGCCTTAGAGAGAGCCAGATCCTGGCTCTGACTCTCTACCTCTGGATCTTGCCGACTAGCATGCGGTCTACTGTGCTGAGTCCTGGAAACGGACGAAGAAGAGGCTCTTATATCAAGATTACTGCCAGCCGCACTGGCAGAGAAAGGTACATCAGAAACAACTGGTTCCGAAGCTTTTTCTACCTGACTACCAGCGGAACTGGCAATAAAAGTCAAATCTTTCTGTTTTGTCCCCAAAACAGAAGAATGCTTCGCTACTGATGCACCTTTCAATTTGATTGGCCTCTTCCCCTTATGTGCCGTCGTCTGATCAGAGGACTGTCTTCCATCTTCCGTATCCTGGACCGCTACGGATTTTCCCGGTACTGAAGCACTAATTAAAGGCTCTGTTACACCGGTCGAGCTAGTTGACCGTCTGCTTGCCCGAGGTACCGAGTATTCTGCGATACCTCGTAAGTCAACATGCTCTGTATCTGAAGACCATGGCAGCACAGAACTTGATGTTAAACCATGACCAATACCATGTTCTTGTTCCTCTGAAATGGAAACTAAATTTGATTAGTTACCTTAGGTGAAAGCACCGAAATCGGTGCTTCGCCAACACATACATAAGTTGAGAGGGAATTCCATTGCTTGGAATCCCAAGAACAGCAAGCTGCACAGGTACCATCTTTCGAGCAACGAGTGCAAGCCAAACATGATGAATGAGAATCAAGAGAGGACTTCTTACTCTTACATTTCGAACATGAGAACTTCATAATACACATATGCCTGAGGCAAAAATTTTAAACTGAATAGGAGCCAGAAACCAAGTCCAAAACAGGCACAACAAAGGCCCAGGTCAGACAACCGGTATCCCAAGAATACCCTTAACAATAGAGAAACTTCCCCAGAAGATTTCCCATAGAGAAGGGTAATGGCAACAGACACGCCCGACTATGTCAAAAATAACCGGTACGCGACAAAGGGGGTACGAATAATCCACATTCCGTAAATTATCTAAGATTTTTAAGAAGAATTTTAATTAATAACAAATTCGCAAACGGCAAATAGTTCTTAAAAATCTAATGAGAGGATTCAAGAGGAAAAAGGTGAACATTGAACACACACATAATGATAAACAAAAAATGAACAAATCAGGTGCATATCCCGAAAACGGGGAAAACAAGAAATATTATTTAATTTCAATCAAGTTATAGCCCTGAAGGTTCAAAAACTCAATGTCCATATTCAGCTAGATTCTGCTGCAATTATTCCACCATTCCACTTCAAAATCGTGTCTGGCTACATTATACTTTAGGATTTTATAGCACAAAAGTCAGGATACGTGTTGATCTGACATGGACAAAACCACAGAATGACAAGACGGCGGTAGCCTATTGTTGTCCTTGACATCAAGTTGTGCACTGCGCAAAAGTATGGAGGACCATACTGGTCTTCTCGTTTTTAAGTTCTTGGGCAAATTTTGGGGGTTTAGGGGATTCAAAATTTGTGTTTGGCCCTGGTAATAAATTGGGTTGCACCAGCTAGTCTGGGCCATTGGTATAGTGGAAAAATAATATACTTTTTTGAAGTCGAAAAAGGGACATAATTCTAGAAAATATGTCTGACCACAACCCGATTTGAACTTGATCTGTATTTTATGTTGATACATCTACATACCAAATTTTATTTGATTCGGTTAATAACAACTAAAGTCACCATCGGGAAACCCGAAAATTGAATTTTTGAAGTTGAAAAAGGGGCATAACTCTGACAAAAATTGTTGGACCACACCCTGAATAGAACTTGACAAGTATTTTGTATTGATACACCTTCATACTTCAAAATGTGATTTCCCATAGGCTTTCCATGGTAACTATGAGCTACAATTGTGGCCATGTTTGCAACATAACATCAACATTAAATGAGGATCATTGGTAGAAGGTGTCCCAATCCCCAATCATGTGAAGTTTCAAAACATTTGACTTTGTAGTTTCAGAGGAGAAGAGTTTTCAAAATTGACCAATCAGAATCAAAGAATGCTTCTGGCAGCCATGTTTTTCATCCACTGGCCTTGTGGTTTCAGAGGGGAAGATTTTTTCAAAATCCATCAATCAGAATCAGAGAATGTCTCTGGTGGCCATATTTTCCACCCAACGGGAACAAAAATAGGATCGTTTGTAGAGGGCCTCCTATAGACCATTCCTGCAAAGTTTGGTTCACATTGGCTCAGTAGTTCCAGAGAAGAAGTTGAAAATGTGATTTCCCACAGGGGTTCTATAGTAACTTTAAGCTGCAATTGTGGCCATGTTTGAAACAAGATCAACATGGAATGAAGATCGTTGGTAGAGGGTGACCCAGTCATTGACCATGCAAAGTTTCAAAAATTTGGCCTTGCGGTTTCACAGAAGATTTTTCGAAATCCACCAATCAGAATTAAAAAATGATAAATTTTAAGTAATTTGTATATTTTTTATACTTTCCACTGGCCCAGACTACCTTATAGATGTAACATTAAAGGACGACATTCTGAACAACAGAAAGAGGACCCAAAGATCTAAGGTCACTGGAGATGGACTCTAAATTTCTCAGGTGAAACCTGGTAAATGAAGAGGGCTGTATCCAGTACACAGCCTTCATGAGATCAGTAATGGCTATACTGTTAGAATAAGCCCAAGAAGTGGACAGTGCTCTAACCTCGTGCGCAGAGATCTTATTGACAGAATGTTGATCAGAAGAGAGATTTTCATAGGCAATGCGAATTGCCAACTGAATCCATCTGGAGACAGCATAAACAGAAATATCCTTTCTGTTAGGAATCAATGAAAGAAAGGAACGTTTTCTTCCCTTTCTAAAAAAATCTGATCGACGTATATAAATGTGCATAGCCCTGACTGGACACTGCATAGGTCTACGGTTATCCGAGGACAGAAAAGCCTTAATGACAATAGGCTTCGACCGCTTATCTGGAATCTGATTCTTAACCAAAAATCCAACTTCCATAGTGAGGGTAATGGTATTACCCACACTACGGTAATGAGATTCATCAACAGATAATGCATGAAGTTCACAGACTCTTCTAGCAGATGCAAAGGCTAAGAGAAACGCCATTTTATAGGTCAAGAATTTATACTCTACGACGTCCAATGGCTCAAAAGGAGCTTCTTTGAGCTTCAACAGAACCCAAGCCAAATTCCACATAGGAATTAACCTGAGTGTTCTAGGTCTATTGATAGAGAAATTTCTAACTAGCTTGGATAAAGAAGTATTTGATCCAATAGCCAAGCTATCATGATGAGCGTAAGTATCTGATAGCATAGACCTATAGCCCTTAATTGTGATGGGCTGCAGTTTGAGATCGTCAAACAAGTAGACCAGGAAATCGGCAATATTTGGTATGGACAGATCATATACGTCTATCGACTGATCCTACACCAACGGGAGAAAACCCTCCACTTCGCTGCATAGTTCAACAAAGAGGAGGACCTCCTGCAGTTAGAAATTGCGTCCACTGCACATCCTGTAAACTGTTTTCCGTGGAGGAAGGACCGCAAAACAGAAATATGTGAAGGTTGAGACCTTCCGGGTTGTGAAGCAGTGTGCGTGCCTTCCCCTGATAAAGAAGATCTTCTCGTGGAGGAAGCTTCTGGGGAACATCCCATAACAGACACCTGAGAAGATTGATCCAAGGTTTCTGTGACGACAGAGGTGCTACTAGCAGGATTTTGCAACGAGACTGTTTGATCTTTAACAGAATCTGCTGAATCAACAGAGTTGGAGGATATGTGCATCCTATCATCCCGTCCCATGAAATTGACAGAGCGTCTACTGCGTACGCTCGATGATCTGGGCATGGCGACATGACCATCAGTAACTGATTGTTCAAGTGTGTCGCAAAAAGATCTATCATGGGAAGATCCCACTGGTAGCAAATCTGTCTGAATATTCGCTTGTTGAGAGTCCACTCCTTTACCAGCGAGCGAGTCTGCTAATATGTTCAGTCGACCCGGTATATAACAGACAGAGAGATGAACGCAATGATTCATGACATATAGGAGAATACTCTCCATTAATTCGCATAATGGAATCAAGTGAGTGCCGCCCTGGTTTCTGAGGTAAGCAACTACTACTACTACTATCGAATTGTCTGACAGAATTTGAACGTGGATGTTCGCTGTAAGGCGAATCCAATGTTGTAGTTCTAGCCATATTGACATCATCTCTTTGATGTTTATGTGCTTCTCTAGGAACCAAGAGTCCCAAAGACCCTGACACTTCAAGTCTGCAGGACTTAGGGTCGTGCCCCAGCCCGTCTGACTCGCGACCGTCATAATCGTGAAAGCCGGATCTGTCAGCTGCAGCGGAACTCCTTGAGTTAACCACTGAAGATCTGCCCAAATCTGAGGCTTTTGTTTTACTATGTCTGTTAAAACAATACTGGTTTCGAGCGAATGCGTCTTCACATTCCACACACTTCTGAGTAAAGAATATCTGGAGGGGACGCGTGTGCAGGCGACCCATCAGAAAAAGATCCGCAGCCGCTCCGCACAGCCCCATCAGTTGCATGAACTCCCTCGCTGTTATTGTATCTGAGTGTAGACAAAAGCGAGCATAACAACTGACTAATTTCGCTCTGGGTAATGGCAGATGAACCAGATTGTTGGGAGTCTCGAAGCTCATTCCCAAGAGAGTGAACGACTTGGACAGAGCTAGATCCGACTTTTTCTCGTTTACTATGAAACCAAGGCATCGGAGCAAAAGTAGCAGACTCTGAACATCGTTCTGGAGAATAATTCTGTTGCTGTATCTCTGCAGAATGTCATCCAAGTAAGCCAACGTTACAGAAGACGAATGAGCTCGGAAGTATGACATTACCAAGGTCATTATACGAGTCAATGCCCAGGGAGCCAGGTTCAGACCAAAGCACATTGCTCTGAACTGATAAACCTTCCCTTGTACAGCGAACCGCAGATACTTTCTGAATGCCGGATGTACCAAGACATGAAAGTAAGTGTCTTTTAGATCTATACTTGCCACATAGTCGTTCACTCGAGTGCTCGTTCTTACCAACTGGATGGTTTCCATATAAAACTTTGGAGTCACGATTAGCTTGTTTATCCAGCTCAAGTCTATTACCGGTTGGAACGAGCCGCCTGGCTTCAGTACGAGGAACAGGTAACTATAAAAACCCTGAGAATTTTGATTCTCAACTACCTTTATCGCTTCCTTTAATAAGAGAGCCTGTACCTCTGCTAGGAGAGACTCTCTTTTGAAAGGATCCGCTGGAAGATTTGTCCAACGTGGACATCTTGTAAGTGGGGGGTTTCGCTCAGAATGATAGCCGTAGGCCGTGTGAGACTATACTTCTCACCCACTGATCTTCAGTTACTGCTATCCAGTTTCTCACAAAGTTTGATAACCTTCCGCCAACTGGCAAGCAATAGAGGTCTTGACCATCACCTGTAGGACTTGCGAGGCTTACGGGAGGAAAAACTATGTCCTCCCTGCAAATATCCTCGACCCGTCGGCTTAGGGGCGACTGACCAATAATCCCGATCAGACTTACGACCCTTTCCTGAGTCGCTGTATTGACGACCTCCAGAGTAATTATATGGGGGTTTCTTGTAACCTCAAGA
Source organism: Pictodentalium vernedei (assembly GCA_031216915.1). Taxonomy (NCBI): domain Eukaryota; kingdom Metazoa; phylum Mollusca; class Scaphopoda; order Dentaliida; family Dentaliidae; genus Pictodentalium; species Pictodentalium vernedei. Next base: position 327,368,023 of record CM062295.1, read on the forward strand.
GAAGTTCCCTTTTGAAGATTTTGATTTGGAATGTCCTAGCTTACCCCGGTCTGCTGAAGCGGGTTGTTGAGATGCCGACTTAAAGAGCAGAGCACTGAAAGCTTTCTTAGTAGCCTGTTCATATACTAACGAAAGCTTGTCGTCAAGGATAGTATGTACGGAGACCGGAGTGACCCGGAGAGAGCTTTTCACCTTGTCATCTATAAGTGATGATAATGCAAGGGCAGCATTATGTCTAATTCACTCCAGATTTGCCACTGTCAGGACGGAGTTGTAAGTGGCATACATGATTGCCCTGGAAAAAACTCAAAGCGAGGTACACATGTCCTCAAATTCCTTCTCGATGAGCCATAGCTCTGGTGAGGTGATCTGCATAGGACATTGCGTCCAAATTCGCTCTATTCAATAAAATTGCAGTTTCCATTACATCTGAGCGAATGTTGAATGAGGCAGGTAAGGATATGTCTAAATCCCCGGCCTGCTAATCTAAATGCAGTGGAGCTCTCTGCACATCTCCTCCAACTGTTTTAAATGAACGTGGTCCAAGGAACGGTATATTTATGGAAGATGTTGACAAGAAACCGCCTTTTTTCCTCACACTCGAGAGGTTAAATATGACGTTGTCCACATGGCCGAAGGCCTGCGACACCTGTCTAGACTGAACCGGGAAAGAAAGAACTTCTTCCTTCCTCCGTATAAAGTCTGCGTCATGAGACACCAGCGGTTTCTCCCTTATTGTCGCAGCTTGCTGATTCGGTGGAACAAACTCAGTCAGTATTGATGGATAAAATCCATTGCAACCATATGTTGTTCCAAAAGGGAAGGGTAATCCTCTTCTTTATCCCTTTCACCATCCGACTGAATCAGCTGAGAATCTCAGTTCATTGCATCTGCGTGAACAGACAACTGGATGGACCGACCCAGCTCCGTCCGACAGCTCACTTTCTGAGCCTGAGGGAGGCTGCTCCTGCACTTGCAGGGATGCTGCGATCAGCTGCGTAAACTGCGACAGCATGTCTGTCACCGAGGCTTGAGGAGCAGCAGTTTTCTGTTTTGTAGCCGCTTGCTGCTTCTGGGATGGCGTTCCGGAGATGGATGTCTTCTCCGAACGTCCCAATGATCGAAGCCTTGGTTCCCTAGCTACCGGATGGTCCAACTTCACGGGCGAAGAGTGGCTTCTTTGCACAGCTGGCTGGATATCCAAAGTTGGGTAGCTAGGATGTGATCGTGTGGCCCCAGATGCTGCTGGGTTAGAGAGGGACCTCTCCCACTCGTGGCCTATTCAGACCTCGCCGAGCCTCCTGACAAGAAACTTGCTCGCTTCCTCCCTTGTTCCGTCGTAGCTGGGTGAGCTTTTGTCTTTAAGGTGCTCACTCTACTCACTACACTTCCTTCGACTGCAATGGACATACCCAGTGTTACGGATCCCTCGGACAGAGTAACCCCTTCACCGGTTGTTCTAGCTGCATGCAAGGGATTAAGACCACTGCCCAGTGGCCTTATCCCTTGTCTAATATTCATGAGCGCCTTAGCAGCTAGCTCTGTTTGCTCATCAGAGCGCGATGACGGTAGCACACTTTTGGTGGGTGTCACATTACCATCACCATGTTCTTGTTTCTCTGAAAAAGAAACTGAAAAACTTGAATTACCTTGTGGTGAAAGTACCGGCATAGGTATCTCACTGCTAACAACGTACCGCAACACCCGCTTCCAACGTTTGTCATCCCAATCGACTCATGTAGGACAAGAATCTGCAAGAGTACATCGACTACAGGCAAGGCAACATGCATGTAAATCTGAGGAAGACTTCCCCGCCTTGCAGTTTGAGCAATAAGCTTTCATGATAATCAAAACAAAGTCGACCGTACTCCCACAAACCCCACAATAAATATATGATAAAGATACATAATAAACAACAATCGAAATCGAAATCGAAATCGATAAATTACATTCAAAAATTTTTTTGAAAAAAGGGAACATGAAGAGCCCAAGGGTATCCTGTGGACAAAATCCAAATTTTTGATGCAACACTACCAGAATATTAAATAATGTGTTTTACAACAATCCTACAGTAATAATAACTAAATACTACATATATTTAAGGACATTGCAACGTAAACAATGTCAAGGAAAAAAACGGAAACAAGACATCAAGCACAAAAAAAAGGTCCAAAGTCAGTAACAGCTTTTAAAGCTACCAGATGTAAAGCAAGATCTTCAAACGAAGAAAAAACGATACATCGGATAGAAGATACATGACCCCAAATGACCCAACACCCCTAGGGTGAGGATGTAACCATGACGATAAACAGAATAAACATTCTGTTAAACTCCCAAGACATTTAATAAAAAATTTCGATAAAAATAAGCCAAAAAGCTTGGGAGTTTAACAGGAGGGCTTCAAGGAGGGATAGGAAAGGAACACTTAACAAACAGTGAATAAATCATTAGCAAGAATGATGACATCAGGCACATGTCCTGAAATTGGGAAACATGAAATCATTTTTAAAATTATAAAGTTACAGCCCTGAACGTTTCTAACCACCGTTGTTCACTTCCATCATCCATTTATGTCCTTGGATCCACCAATTTTACCATTGATTTGTGTCTGGCATCCTCAAAAAAGGAGATTTAAAGCACAGATGTCAGTTCAATGTTGCTGAGTTTAGGGCCAAACAAAGAGTGATGGTTTGCGCCAATTTCGGTACCTTCCTGGATACTGCACATGCGCAGATTTCAAAAGTATATAGGACCATCTAGGCCTCAATTTTTTTGGTTTTGCATGCAAATTTTGGGGATTGGGGGGGAAAATTTGTGTTTGGCCCTGGATTAAATTTGAGTTAGCACCAACTAGTCTGGGCCATTGGTTGTTGTATAAAAATATGCTACTGGCAGCCATGTTTTTCGATGCACAGTAACAAAATGTAAAGCATTTGTAGAGGACCAGCCATAGACTATCCCTGCAAGGTTTGGTTCATGTCAGCTCAGTAGTTCCACAGAAGAAGATGAAAATGTGATTTCCCACAGGGTTTCTATAGTAACTATAGGCCGCAATTGTGACCATGTTTACAAACCGATCAAGATTAAATTTATCTCTGGAACATCATTTATGTGAAGTATCAAAACATTTGGCCTGGCAGTTTCAGAGAAGATTTTTGAAAATCCACCAACCGGAATCAAAGAATGCCTCTGGTGGCCATGTTTTTCAACACATTGAACAAAATGAGGATTGTTTGTAGAGGACATCCCATAGGCCATTCCTGCCAAGTTTGGTTCATGTCGGCTCGGTAGTTCCAGAGAAGATGAAAATGTGATTTCCCATAGGGTTTCGATAGTAACTATAAGCCGCAGTTGAAGCCATGTTTGCAACCCAATCAACATTACATGAGGATCGTTGGTAGAGGGGAATCTAAGAATGCCTCTGGAAGCCATGTTTTTCATCCGACAGGAACAAAATTAGGATTGTTTGTAGAGGACCTCCCATAGACCATTCCTGCCAGTTTGGTTCACACTGGCTCAGCGGTTACAGAGAAGAAGATGAAAATGTGAAAAGTTTACAGACGCCGGACGACAATGGACGCCAAGTGATGTGAAAAGTTCACATCAGGGTTGGTGTATTTGTATTCAGTATCACATTTTGTGATGTGTTATCCATGGAGAGTAGTCTAATTACTATGACACCCATAGAGTGGATTTCCCGCCAGGTAATTATTTTAGTTTTCCAACAAAGCATGGTAAGCACAATTAAAGCTTCAGCTAAAGGACCATCAGTTTAAAAATGACTTTTAACCCAAACAAAAAACTTAAAGGCCTTGCTATAAATACTTCTAATTTAAAAAGTTTTCAAGTATTCAAAAATGTATTCATGAATACATTGTAATGTATTTGTATTCATATTCAAACATTTACAAAGTATTCGCCCCAAGCCTGGTTCACATGGCCTTTTAGGCCAGGTGAGCTAAAAATGAATTTTCGAAGTTAAAAAGAGGGCATAAATCTGGCAAACAATGTCAGTCCGCACCATGATTCAAACTTGACCTGTGTTTTATGTTGATACACATACACACCAAATTTCAATTGATTTGGCTAACTATAAAGTTATCATCAGGACCCATAGTGGGGCAGATAGACAGACAGATGGATGAACAGACAGATGGATGGATGGATGGATGGATGGATGGATGGATGGATGGATGGATGGATGGATGGATGGATGGATGGTTGGATGGACAGGTGCAATCCAGTATACCCGACTTTTAAAAAAAGGTGGGGGCACATGTATAATGACATGCCTCATCAATGTAATGGTGGAGAACTTACGGGCAAAAGACTCATAAATGAACGAAAAAATATTACGATAAAATAGTGTCCAGAAACTTTGTTGCAGGGGGGATATATAGACAGATCGCGGTGTGTGTTTGAATCAGTGAGTGTTTTACATGAGTTGGAATGGAATAGTCATATTGAATAAATATGACTACATCATTTCACCGAGTTATGTAAAACACCCAACAATTCAAACACACTGCATTCCGTGTTTTTTCCACATCCCCATGCATTAAAATTTATTTAACCCTTTACCTAACACGAAAGGCAGACAACACTTGCAAATAAAATTGCTGAATAACTGATTTTTTTCATTTTTTGTATCAAAAACATAGCTTATGACCCCTCATTGGAACGAGCTCATTGAGCCTGCTCCAATGAGGGTCATAAGCTATGTTTTGAGACAAAAAGTGAAAAAATAATGAAAATTGGATGGTGATGTTTGTGAATAGTGCTGGCTGGTTTTGGCCGTTATTTTGGTTAAACAAAAAGATTTTAATTCTGATGTTTAAACCCAAAGGTGAAGAGTCCATTATTTTTGTTTCAAGCAGTACTGATCAAATGGATCGATAAAAAATCAAAACAACCTTTTGGAAACCAATCTAAATTACATTTGTTATATTTTCTATTTGGCGTGTTTGTTGAAACTTATACTGCTCTTTCTATTCGGCTTGTGTCCACTCACGCAAAACCGCTTGGTGGCTATTACTCGCAGTAAAAATATAAGTACAAAGTTGGGCGGATTTGCAAAATTGCTTGGAGAAACACAGATGATCAATAATTGTATAACAAAATTTGGAAACTTTTTGAAGGGTAACTAATGACTCGACAGGAAAAGAACTAGTCGAAACGATGCAGGGGAAAAAGTTCTGGCTTGTATATCATCAGTTTAATACAGATACATTTATGTTAAAGCAGCGATTCCATTAAATACAAGGGTTTACAAAGTTTAATGGATGTGTAATAAAATTAACTAAAAAAGAAGAAGCGGTATTTATATGAAACACAATCTGTGCAAACACCAGAGGAGCAAACTAACTGATCATTCACCCCAAAATTAATTGCCCTGTTCATTCACTGTACTTTGAATGTTAAGATAAATGAAACTACAAGCAACATATAATGGAGTTCTCACCTTACTGATTGGAGACAATGCAGGTCTGATGACCACTTTGTATATAAGCCATGTGATAAGAAACACCAGGGATATCATAACAACATCCATCCATGTCAACATCTCTTGTAGACGTCTATACAGTGCTAATAGCATCTTTTTAAAATTGTTTCCAAATGATGATCAAATCGAAAATTTTCAAATGTTTCTTCAAAGGAGGTTGTATCAGGATATTTCTTGGCCAATCTGGAAAATAAAACAAAATAATAAAAATTGCGAGGTCACACCAACAAGTAATAATAACATTTTGGCCAGCCGCTGATTTGTCGCGGTTCTCAGACGAGAAGGCCTTGGTTACCCCTGTACTCCCAACTGCCTCCCTAATCCCATGCTTCTCCTCTCCTCCCAACACTCGTAGACGAACTGCTTGATGACATCCCTTGCCCCATTCTTCCCAATCTCTCCAATTAGCATATGAACCCTCTCCTTTGAGTCTCCTCCTAACCACATGTCCTTCATTCTCCCATCCCACTTCCTCATTATACTCCCAGTGAATCTTATTCTTTTAGACTGGTACTTTGGGCATTCTAGAAGAAAGTGTATAGGTAAAAATGAGAAAAAATTCCAACAAGGCCTGCAAAACACTAATTTCGATTTGAATCAAATCTCAAAACCTCATTTGTTCTGATTGTGATGGCACAAGTCCCGACTGATAAAACATTCCAGCCACATCATCAAGCTTTAAGGCATGCCTTCATCAAAGGCATGCCTTGATGTAGTTGAATATTACCCACACAGAATTATATTTCAAAAACCGGAACATGTGTGAGAATTTACCAGTACCTAGATACTGCATTAGGCTAGCTGCTAGCAATACCTCATCGTCAACATTACCGTAAAGTGGGGCTACTTTGCCAGATATTTCTGTATTTCACCATGTTTGCATACTTACAAAGAATTTTGAAATGAATATCTGTGAATACAGTGGAAGGAAAGTGATAAGTTTATTATGTAATATTTCAAAATTGTATTATACTTCATCATGCTGAGGGTAAAATGAACGTGGCAAAGTTACCTCGTCTTTGGGGCTACTTTGCCACATATCGGCTAAAATTCAAACGGATACCATGTGTCTTGTTATTTGGCTTACTAACAAACCTAACCACAGTATCTGACCCTGAAGTGGTTAAATACCATGCATTCTATCATCCATTCATATTCACAGGTACATGTGCTGTGTGCATGTGCATAGTGAAAGAGCAAAGCGGTCTGTCAAATGATTTTCTTGAAAAACAGAAACTCCTTCCTGGCCCTGTGACACTGTTGGTTTTCTAACTTGTTGTTTAATGTCACTTTCAGCATCTAGGGCTATATCACAGTTGCCAAACAAGTATAAAGGCAAGCTGAGCCAATTGTTTATATTTGGCAATTTTGTACTGGCGCTCATCAGAGGCGGGCAATTCATTGGGAGTGAGTCCAGGGGGCCCCAGCCTTAGAGGGCTCTACAAACGCAAATGAAAAAAAATGCAGAACTGCGTATAATGTGGCACCCCGACATGGGAGCGCCTATTGCGCTCGAGTGTCTGGGTTCCACTATCCCACATTATACACAGTTCTGCATTAATTTTTATGCCCCACCACTTTGCAAATGCAAATCCCACCCCTGGGGGAGGTGTTAATGACTATATAGTAGTGCAAAAATTTTTATGACAAATTATTATGAACTGAATCACTCTTGTCAGCCTAAAGGCCACTAGAAGGCAAAAAATTGCACCTTTTTGCTTTTAATTTTATCTAGGGCCCTTACTTAAGTATGTCCATAGCTCTCTGTACTGTACACCACTGTCCCCACTTTTTGGCTATCACAAAGATTCAACCGCGCATGGGTGGAGTGGGACTGGGGTGGGGGGCATCCCCCTTTTTTAGTTATCTATTTATTGGGAGATTAAGGTCACTTTTGTGCAGCTATGGCAAACTGTGACTGCAACAAAGGTGTAAAGTCAAGTTTAGCCAATCGTTTGTACCAGTGCTGCCCATTTTAGAGGCCTTCCACCTTACGCATTGCCTATTTTTCATGCAAATCTGAACTTGTTGGGCATCCCCCTGACTCTAGCATTACCCCTGTATGTACTGTGTAAAGCTTCAATTAATGCATGAATAACGTGACACTGTTGGCTTGATCTTGCATCAATTTTGCAAAATGATCGAACAAAGTCTGCACAACACTTCTACAAGAGAAAGTTAAGGATTATTGATCAGGCTTTAAAAAATAATTTTCACAATGCTAGATTATTGCTTCCTTATTGCCATATTCTAACAATAGTAAGGCAATATTCTGGCATTATTAACAGGATAATGTTGCCTAATGGTATACTTTGTTGTAGGCTGTACTACATAATTACTAGAAATGCTGTGACACAAACATAATGTTACCAACTCGACTTTGACGGCACGTCGACTAAAGGTTGTTTGATGTTTTAAATGATTATGTACCAAGATTATGTATTTGGGGGGAAATTCCACCCAACAGGTGTTTTATGTAAAGTTCTTGCACACTTTTTCTGCACTAGATGATACTTACCTCAAATACTTAAACTGGGGCTACTTTGCCACGCTGGTAAAGTAGCCCCAGATTATATGGCAATGTAGCCCCAGTAACCTTTTTGGCATAAAAAAAAATAAATTCAAACCAAATCTTAAAATTCATTTTGAATTGCTAGTCTGTAGATAAAATAAAGAAAAAAACAAGTTACCCTTCACTCAAAAAATTCTTCAGAATAAGACTTTTTCTCGTCTTTTTTTCAGCTCATCAAAATCCCCTGAATCCAGTACACATGTAAACAACTTGACCTTGAATTTCACAAGCACACTTCCAAAAAAACAAGAGGCCCCAAGGGGCCTGAGGGTGCTCACCTGACATGGTAGCCAAAATATCAAACCAGAGAATTGATTTCAACAAATTGCATCTGCTCCTCCTAAGAAAAGCTTATACCAAATATCCAAAGATTCTGACCAGTGGATCTAAAAAAAAGAAGATTTTTAAAGAATATTCCTCATATTGAACTAAGGAGCCCATATATGAACCCAGGGACTTGGCTTTAACAAACTTGAATCTCACCCCCTAAGGATGCTGCACACCAAATATCAAAACATTCTGACTGCTGGATCTGAAGAAGATGATTTTTAAAGAAAATTCCTCATTTTGAACTAAGTCATAATTTGGGCTACCACAGTGAGCCCAAATATGAACCCAGGGACTTGGCTTGAACAAACTTGAATCCCCCCCCCCCCCCCCCCCCCCTCTAAACATGGTGCATACCCAATATCAAAAGATTCTGCCTGCTGGATCTTGAGAAGAAGATTTTCGAAGAAATTTGCCTGAAATGCACTAAGTTTGAATTCGAACTTCCATAGTGAGCCCAAATATGAATCTAGGGAGCCAATTTAAAGAAACTTGAATCAGATCCACCCCACAATGTTGCATACCAAATATCAAAAGATTCTGCCTGCTGAATCTGGAGAAGAAGATTTTTTAAGAAATTTGCCTGAAATGCACTAAGTTCGAATTTGGGCTTCTATAGTGAACCCAAATATGAATTCAGGGGGGGCGATTTGAAGAAGCTTGAATCAGATCCACCCCACAATGTTGCATACCAAATATCAAAAGATTCTGCCTGCTGGATCTGGAGAAGAAGATTTTTCAAGAAATTTGCCTGAAATGCACTAAGTTCGAATTCGAGCTTCTATAGTGAGCCCAAATATGAATCCAGGGAGCCGATTTGAACAAACTTGACTCAGATCCACCCCCACAATGTTGCATACCAAATATCAAAAGATTCTGCCTGCTCGATCTGGAGAAGAAGATTTTTGAAGACATTTGCCTGAAATGCATTAAGTTTGAATTCGGGCTTCTATAGTGAGCCCAAATATGAATCCAGGGGGCCGATTTGAACAAACTTGAATCAGATCCACCTCACAATGTTGCATGCCAAATATCAAAAGATTCTGCCTGCTGGATCTGGAGAAGAAGATTTTTTAAGAAATTTGCCTGAAATGCACTAAGTTTGAAATCAGGCTCCTATACCGAGCCCAAATATGAACCCAGGGGGCCGATTTGAACAAACTTGAATCAGATCCACCCTACAATGTCGCATACCAAATATCAAAAGATTCTGCCTGCTGGATCTGGAGAAGAAGATTTTTTAATGTTTTTCCCATTGCCTACAGTGTTTCAAAGTCCTGAAAAAAGTTCCTTGTGATCAAACCGATAAGGATTTTATTTAACCACTCTATTCTACTGGATAAAAGTAAGCTTTATACAAAATAAGAATTCTCTGGCCCGTGTAGTTTTGGAGATATGGCAGTTTTAAGGTTTTTCCTATTTGTAGCTCCCGAGGTTCCCACAGGGCAATGAGAAAAATTTTTTTTGCATCAATCAACTACTTATGACCCATTATCATCTCATATCAAATTTGGTTCAAATCGATCTCACGGTTCAGAAAACAGAAATTTTAGGCATGGCCAAAATTTTTGCCCCTCCCATAACGAAGGCAAATAATGCCGGACAAACTTCTCTTGAACAAACTTCATTCTAAACCTCAAAAGGACTCTGTATACCACATATCAAGTCTCTGCTACTGGTGGTTCATTAGAAGAAGATTTTCAAAAAATTTGGCTTTGACTTTCAGTCAGGTGAGCTAAAAATTCAAGAACAATAACTCTGAATATTGTAGTATTATTTTATTCAACAAGTAGCACTCCACAGTGTGTAAAATAAAAAAAACCTTGATAAAAATCTTTTTCTCTGTGAGTTGGCAAAGTAGCCTCAGCGAGGCAAAGTAGCCCTGTCAAACGGTATTTGGAAACTTTAACTTTGTTTTCAACAGTGGTAGTTACAAGTGAGACTGGAATGGGTGGTGGCATGGATGCTAGTTATGCTAATGTAGCGGAAATTACATGCAGAGTCTTTATTTTCAGCGTTATTTAGGACACCTTTCCATCTGAACTATATGTTTCGTGAGATGATGTAGATGACTGATAGCAAGCTATATTCCTGTGAAAAGATTCAAAGGGAAATGAATTGGGCAGCTGATTTTGCATTAGAGCCAAATAGCAACTCAATATTCAAGAATGAATCAATTCTTGAAGCTTGGCAGGGCCCTAAGTTTCATGTCCATAAAGGGCAATAATTCTGACAAACATAAATACTCTGAATGAGGCCTAAAAAAGTTAAAAATCTGTCTCAAAGGCCCTCTCGCATGGTCCTTTTGGCTGCTGCGTGTTCTCTTTTTATAACCAATGCAAACTTTAAAAATATTTGACCCAAGTTAAAAAAATTAATAAATTTGTCCCTTGAGTGCAACATGGCTTTGCACTCAAGGGACGAAATACATCACCACCCATCCTATTCTGTAAATTATGAGGCCTAAAAATAAAACAAACCAAGAACATGAAGTATTGATTTGATGGCAAAGAAATAATAACAAAAATGAAAGTGTCAATGACACTGTAGCTCAACTTGTTCAAGACATGTACATATATAGTATGTGACACAGCAATGATAAACATCTAGGTAATGACCTGATAACAAAGGTACATGTAAAGTATTGTAATGGTCTGTACATAAATGCTGACTGTAGCCTGTAACAAATGTGTAGGTAAAGTATTGTAAAGGTGGGCCACAGTTAGATGCTAAACTAGAAAAGAAATCTTTGAGTCCCAGAGTGGGTCTGACTGAACCCAAAAATATTTGTTCTCATAGAACAGTGATAACAAAGGCTCCCAAAAACACCCGATCCTGTCACAAGGTGATAACAAAGGTACCCAAAGAAGTTTCGTGAAGATCAGTTCATAAATACAGACTCTAGCCCAAGCCGTATTGACATGTGCACTTACAGTGTATAAGTAGCACTGAATAAATCAAAGTTCATCTAATTTGCATATTTTTTGCATGAGAAAAAAACCTGTATTATTTGTGATGTATTCCATGTTACTAAACATTAATACAGAAATTTATTCAAATCAGAACTTTCATACAGAAGTTCTGTACAAAAAACTGATTGCACTAATTTTGGTACAAAAAGGCTGCTGGCGAACATCTTGAATTTTGGACCGCACCCAAAAACACTTGTTCTCGTACCACGGTGATAACAAAGGTACCCAAGAAGTTTCGTAAAGATCGGTTCATAAATACGGCCTTTAGCCTGAGCCGTATAGAAGTTGTGTACAAAAAACTGATTGGACCTATTTTCGGTACAAAATAGCCACTTGCAGCCATCTTGAATTTTGGACCGCACCCAGAAACACTCGCTCTCATCCCAAGGTGATAACAAAGGCACCAAGAAGTTTCATGAAGATCGGTTCATAAATACAGACTCTAGCCCAAGCCGTATTGACATGTGCACTTACAGTGTATAAGTAGCACTGAATAAATCAATGTTCATCTAATTTGCATATTTTTTGCACGAGAAAAAAACCTGTATTATATGTGATGTATTCCATGTTACTAAACATTAATACAGAAATTTATTCAAATCAGAACTTTCATACAAAAGTTCTGTACAAAAAACTGATTGCACCAATTTTGGTACAAAATGGCCACTGGCAGCCATCTTGAATTTCGGACTGCACCCCAAAACACTCGTTCTCGTCCCAAGGTTATAACAAAGGTGCCCAAGAAGTTTTGTAAAGATCGGTTCATAAATACGGCCTCTAGCCTGAGCCGTATAGAAGTTGTGTACAAAAAACTGATTAGACCTAATTTCTGTACAAAATGGCCACTGGCAGCCATCTTGAATTTTGGACCGCACTCAGAAACACTCGTTCTTGTCCCAAGGTGATAACAGAGGTACCCAAGAAGTTTCGTGAAGATCGGTTGATAAATGCAGTCTCTAGCCCGAGCCGTATTGACATGTGTACTTACTGTGTGTAAGTAGCACTGAAAAAATCAAAGTTCATCTAATTTGCATAATTTCTGCACGAGAAAAAAACCTGTATTATATGTGATGTATCCCATGGTACTAAACATTCACACAAAAAATTATTCAAATCAGTGCTTTCATATGGAAGTTCTGTGCAAAAATCTGATTGCACCTTATTTTGTACAAAATGGCTGCCATCGGCCATCTTGAATTTCGGACTGCACCCAAAAACACTCGTTCTCGTCCCACGGTGATAACAAAGGTACCCAAGAAGTTTCGTAAAGATCGGTTTATAAATACAGCCTCTTGCCCCGAGCTGTATTGGCATTTGCACTTAAAGTGCTGAAAGTAACACTAAATACATCAAAGTTAGTCTAATTTGCATAATTTACGTACGAGAAAAAAACCTGTATTATATGTGATGTATCCCATGGTACTAAACATTCATACAAAAAATAATTCAAATCTGCGCTTTCATATGGAAGTTCTGTGCAAAAATCTGATTGCATATAAGTTTGTACAAAATGGCCGCCAGCGGCCAACTTGAATTTCGGATTGGACCCAAAAACACTTGTTCTTGTCCCACAGTCATAACAAAGGTACCCAAGAAGTTTTGAAAAGATCAGTTCATAAATACGGCCTCTAGCCCGAGCCGTATTGAACTGTTGATGGACAGATGAACAGATGGCCAGACGGACGATGGACGAATGGCCATGGCATAAGCTCAAATTTGGCTTTGCCAAAGTTGAGCTAAAAATTATTCAAATCGGAGCTTTCATATGGAAGTTCTGTGCAAAAATCTGATTGCACCAAATTTTGGTACAAAATGGCTGCCAGCGGCTGTCTTAAATTTTGGACTGGACCAAAAACACTCGGTCTCGTCTCACGGTGATAACAAAGGTAGCCAAGAAGTTTCGTGAAGATCGGTTCATAAATACGGCCTCTAGCCCGAGCCGTGTGTATGGTGCGACGGACAGACAGACAGACGACGGGCCATGACAATACCTCAAATTTGGCTTCGCCAAAGTTGAGCTAATAAAAAATAAAATAACAAACTGTCGACCGACATGCAATTTTACAAAAAATGGCTGGAGAAACAGAAGATCTACTTTGTGGGGCCTAACTGCTGCACTTTTAACAGAAAATTATTAACTCTTTGCCTAATGAATCGGTTGCATCCACCTGCATAAATTACAAATTAAGCAGTTGAAAAAAATTAATTTTTCGATGAGCTCATTCCACTGAAGTGTCAAATGATTTGGTTTTGTTGATTTTTTTTGAGAAATCTGAATAAACTTTAAATTAATAAATTTTGATACCATCTCCTTTAGGTAAAGGGTTAATGCATGTATCAGTACTTGGAAATGAATGCATTAAATCCTTACCTAATATGACTTGATGACACTTGCCTCACCCTCCTTGCTCCCACACACATGCACCCAAAAACAAACTAAAACACAACTGTTGAATAAACAAAAATTCTCTTTTTACCATAAAAAGCTAGTCACTTTTTCTAGACTTGTAACATTTATTGGAAAATTCTCAGTCAGAGAGCTTTGCAATATATATAAGTTAAGAATTTGGTAAAGCTTACTAAAATTGAATATGTTTTGGAATTACAAACAGATAAAGAGGTTTGTGTATGAACTGTGGGTTTGAAATGCATGTTCACACATGTATAAACTTACATGCAGTTTCAAAAACCTATGCTGGTCATTATGGCAAGCACAAAACTTGAGACTTGGTGCCTGTTCAAACATGTGAATTGTGCATGTCATTAAGAATGACTGGATGGTCATTTGCAGGCTTGGTAGAAAAGCACTCTTAGTTGCTGTAGCAACATTTTATCATTCCTTCATGTAGTACCTACATTATAACTGTATGTGACTTCTCTATGCCAGTCTGGACTGATATTAGTGCTGGGAGGTTAACCGAAAAATACAACTCGGTTTCGGTTATTTAAAAACAGCAACCGACCTGAATATGAGATAACCGTCAGTTGGGACATGCAGTTATTTAACTGCACAATCTTGCATGCTGTCACTTTGCATAATATGTTAAATAAAAAGGGTGGAAATCACAGAAAAAAATCAGAGCCTGGTTGGCCTAATTAATAACTTTTTTTGATCCCATAATATAATTGTATTTACATATTAAATAAACTTTCTTTCGAATGACAAATGAATGAAATGATCAGAACAACAGTGTGCAATTGAAACCACCACCTGGCTTTGGACAAAAATAAAACAAACATCGAATTACCAAAATGATCCACACACTTCATTTGAATGCAATATCCATGCATCTGCTGGCCACTGTCAGTAATTTCTATGTATATGTTTGAATGGAATTAAAACAAGAGGCCCCACGGGGCCTGAAGCGCTCATCTTGTACAGAACACAATTTAAACAGAGTCCAAGAATGAGTCTACATTAAGCAAGCCATCTCCATAGGCTACACTGTCAATCCTTGAGTCCCTTAGAAGTGACAAAAATAATCTGGGCATCATGCCTTTTCTTCAGTTGCTCATAAGTAAAATGTAGAGCTCCCCTATGAAGCCCCTTGATACAACCTATGTGGATTAATCTTAGTACCTCTAGAGGGTACTGAATACAAAATTTATAATTCTTCAGCAAAATGGCCAATTCCGGCTCCCATAGAGAGCCCAAATATTAACCCATGCTCTTGATTTGAACACAGTTAAATCTGACTTCCCTGGAGATGTTGTGTACCGAATATGAAAGCATTCTGACTGTTGGATCTGAAGAAGAGAAATTGTAAAGAAATTTCTTCGAATTGCACTAAGTTCAAATTTGGGCTACCATAGCGAGCCCAAATATTGACCTATGCATACAATTTGAACAAACTTGAATCTGACCCCCCTAGAGATGTTTTATACCAAATGTGAAAGCATTCTGACAAGTGAATCTGAAGAAGAAGATTTTTGAAGAAATTCCCTCATATTGTACTAAGTTAAATTTCATGTTCCCATATGGAGCCCAAATATTAACCTAGGCATTTGAATTGAACAACCTGGAATCTGCCCCCTCCCCCCCCACCCCCCCCCCCCCCCCCAGAGATGTTGTATACCAAATATAAAAGCATTCTGGTGGATCTGAAGAAGAAGATTTTTAAAGAAATTTTCTCATATTACACTAAGTAAAAATTTGGGCTACCATAGTGAGCCCAAATATATACCTAGGGATTTGATTTGAACAAACTTGAATCTGACCCCCACAGAGATGTTGCATACCAAATATCAAAGCATTCTGACTGATGGATCTGAAGAAGAAGATTTTTTTAAATTACCCTCCATATTGAACAAAGATAAAATTTGGGCTTCTGTAAGAAGCCCAAATATTAACCTAGGGACTTGGTTTGAATAATCTAGAATCTGACCCTCATAACAATGATGTATACCAAATATTAAAAGATTCTGATTGGTGGTTCTGAAGAAGAAGATTTTTAAAGAATATTCCCCATATTACCCTATGTTAAAACTTTGGGCTCCTGTTGAGAGCCCAAATATTTCAACAAACTTTTATCTGACCCCCCTATGAATGCTGTATACCAAATATCAAAGGATTCTGATGATTGGTTCTGGAGAAAAGATTTTTTTAAATTTTTGCAAATATGCTGACTCAGCATTTTTTCGATGCCCATTACAGAACACCCTAACATAACCGATGGCAATTTTTTTTTACTATTCAATTCTACTGATCATAAGGATACTTCATACCAAATAAAAGCTCTGTTCCGTGGGGTTTGGGAAATATGGGCGTTTGAAAATATTTCTATTTTTAGCTCCCAGGGTTCCCATGGGGATGCGGGAATTTTTTGCATGGGTCAAGTACTTATGACCCAATACTACCACAAACCAAATTTGGTTCATACCGGACCATCGGTTCAGAAAATAGAAATTTTCGGCGGGGCCAAAAATCTTACCCCTCCTATTACAAAGCCAAATATTACTTTACGAACTTCGTTTGAACAAACTTGATTCTACACCACATATGGAAGCTCCATAGCAAATATCAAGTCATTGTACACACTGGTTCTTGAGAAGATTTTTAAAATATTTTATATTTTGGAGCATTTTCCCCCACTCCCTCCCTATGGGGCTGAGCATGCTGAGTTGAACAAAAATGAAATGCCCCTTTGGGACCATCACTCACACAAACTTTCACTTGAATTGGCCCAGTGGCTTTGGAGGAGAAGACCAAAACATGGTGTTGACGGACGACGGACGGGAAGGGATGAGATTAGCTCAGCTTGACTTTGTCAAGATGAGCTAAAAAACAGTTGTACACTATACGTGCACCAATAACATTTTCAAGACTACAGGCCAAGATTCAGGGCTTTCAGTATCAATACACGAAACCCAACACGATATTCATTAATTTTCATGACCTTCAACACCAACGGTAAAACACTGTGTGTATAAAATGATCAATTTATCAAATGCCGTTTCCTTTGCTGAACTGGAACTTACCACTTGCTCTGCATTTACACTGTCCGATAAATTTATTTCTACATGTATTTTTTAAAGCTTTAACCTCAAAATTGGTTTCAAATTCACAGTTGAAGCCCGATAAAAATTAGGGTTACAATGACCAAAATGAGCAACTTTTTACTTTGTAAATTTTTAGGGTCAGCATAATTGTTCAGGTCGGTGGGGGTACCCCAAACAAAGGGATTTCTTTTCTTTGGCCTGACTTTTCACAACATTACATCTTCAGCATTTTTTACCCAAGTTGTGCATTGCTATCACAGCATTTTCCTCTTGTTGGTGTGTGTGTGTGGGTGGGGTGGGGGAGGGGGGGGTTGCCAATGCTATTCAACTGTCAACTGTATATCCAGGGCTCTGTGAACAATCTTCATTGTCTCCTAGATTAATGGTTCACTGTACATGTGCTACAC
Source organism: Pictodentalium vernedei (assembly GCA_031216915.1). Lineage (NCBI taxonomy): Eukaryota > Metazoa > Mollusca > Scaphopoda > Dentaliida > Dentaliidae > Pictodentalium > Pictodentalium vernedei. The sequence goes on from CM062295.1 coordinate 327,385,303, forward strand.
TAGATATATATATTCTCATAATTTAGAGAGAGGGGAAGGTAATGCAGTTTGAACTTTTATTAAAACTAATATTTGGGAAAAAACCCAAGTGTTTATAGTGTTTAATACTTGAATATTTTTCTCTAAAAAAAAAGAAAGCGAAACCGGAATCAAGACTTTTTTTTTAAAAAATGAGTAGAAACCGAAACCTTGGAAAAATTTCATAACCTCCCTGCACTACCTGATATGGGTCTTTATGGACTTTAGGAATTTGGGGACTTATGTTCAGTCTTTCAATTTTGAAAATGGGAGGAGTGCTGTATACTGCTCACTACCATTTGAAGTTGCAGCATGTGACTGTGGAGTCCAACCATTGGGAAAACTTTTTCAAGAAAAACATCAAATAATGTCTGCACACTGTTCCCTCCACTGGTGAACACTAAGTAGGGATTCCAAAAATATTACCCAATTTTTCAAATAAGCTTAATTTAACTGAAGTTGGAATAATACTTGAAATGAAACTTCAATGGAGCAATCATAAGTCAATCAGATGATTACCCACAGAATGCATGAGAGAAAAGACAATGACTAGCATTACTGACCTTTGAATTTTGTCGAATTATGTTGTTTGTGTGTTAATTATCAGAAACAGAAGTTTGATTAGTTTGAAGTCTTGGAATGCTACAGCTTATAATTCATGGTGTATTGTTCACATTTTTCAGCATGCTTTGAATTATTTGGCTTATTTCCCACGAACTGATTTTAACCCATTACAGTAGTAACATGACATCAAAATTTCTTATCCCCCCCCCCCTCCCATTCTTAAAAACATTTCAATAAAATAATATCATGGGACCCCTCATTGCAATTTTTTGCATTTTTCCATTGGACTTTTTGTATATATAGTGTAGCCAACTTAATTGGATATCTCTTAACTGAATAACCCTGTTAAATGAATATAATTTCCCAACACAAAGTCATTTACCATACCTCCAGTACAAATTTGACCTCTTAATTGAAAAAAATAAACTCGTGTTAATTGAATAAAAAAATCTTGTAACCTGTCAATAAATTAACACTGACTCTCCCCAAATTTCTTTTGCTTATAGACTTATTTGGCCTCAGTACATCCAATACAGGCATTTAATCTAGCATATCTTGTTTGATAGAGCTCATCGAGCTCTGTCAAGCAAGATATATGAGAATAAATGCTAAGTTTATCTCTAGAATACAGGAAAGTTACACAATCCCTGTTAATTGAATTCTCTTGTTAATTGAATAATTTTCATTGGCAAAGTGGCTATTCAATTAACAGGGTTCCACTGTATTGATTGCACACAAGAGCAACAGGTCACCTCAAAATCTTAGGTTTGTAGATGGTGGTGATCTGGGGATTTGGGAACTGAAGACAATTGGTAATATGGGTGACATTTGGAGATTGAAGACAGTGATTTGGGGACTTGGGGGCTGATATGGACCATTCAGCAATTTGAGGACTAGAGATCTTGTTGGTTTGAGGATTTGAGAACAGTAGTGATTTAGGGACTGATGGGGACTAAAGTAAGTGGTTTGGTGGTCCTTTGGTGATTAACGAATGTGGTGGTTTGGGATCTACTGGGAAACCGAAGGCAGTGGTTGGTTTTGGGACTTTGAGGGACTGACGTGAACCTTTGATAACATAGGGGAGGGAAATAGAGGTGGTTTGGGATCGCATGCACACACAAACATCATGATGTTTTTGATAATGTCAACTGTGTCATGGGGAAAATTTCTAAAAACAAGACCAGGGGGCCTTAATCGCTCACCTGATAAAATTGTTTAAAGGAGGATTTAAGGTCATATTCAGCATCTACATTTTAATACAGTTAATCTAATTTGGCTATGGGAGTTTGGGTTGGGGGATGGTCTGTTGTGTGAATTTGTTTGGTGTAAAATCCTCCATGGATCCCCTCCCACTCCCTAACAGATTGAGAGTTCATATTTTTCATAAAATCACCCATACCCTCAAAAGCTTATTCTCAAGCAAAAAAACTAATTGTGCCCAATGAATTCACCCCCCCCCCCCCCCAGCCTCCACTCCCATACACACATCCTCCAGGGCCTCACATGGTCTGGTGGTCCCCATTTGAGCAAACATTAATCTTATGTGCTCACATTTACATCATCTACATTTTACCACAATCAGCTCACTCACATTTGGGCACAATTCATTTAAACAAATAGTAAATTTGCCATTGGGTTCTGGGCTATATTTCATCCCCTCTGGTGCCCATCAAAATCAGTCAAGCCTGACACTTTGAATAAATTTTAATCTACGAGTCAATCTGAGTCATAGTAATGCTATGTACATACCAAATATCAAAAGATTCTGCCTGCTGGGTCTAATGAAGAAGTTCTTTGAAGAATATTCCTCATAAGTTCTTTGAAGAATATTCCTCATACTGCACTAAGTTAAAATTTGGGCTCCCATTGGCAGCCCATATATGTGCTCAGGGATTTGATCTGAATAAACTTCAATCTGACCACACTAAGGATACCAATACTATGTAATAAAAGAATCTGACTCGTGGATGTGAAGAAGAAGCATTTTTAAAGAACAGTCCTTTTATGCCACTAAGTTACAGTTTCGGCTCCCAAAGGGAGCCCAAACATGACCTGAGGGACTTTATTTGGACACACTGAAATCTGAATGTCCTTAGGTTGCTGCATATCAAAATATCAAAAGATTCTGGGTCAGTGACTGATCAATCTGAAGAAGATTTTTAAAGGAAGTTCCCCAGAATCTGACTCGTGGATGTGAAGAAGACACATTTTTAAAGAACAGTCCCTTTATGCCACTAAGTTACAATTTAGGCTCCCACAGGGAGCCCAAACATGACCTAAGGGACTTTATTTGAACACACTAGAATCTGAACCTCCTTAGGTTGCTGCATATCAAAATATCAAAAGATTCTGGGTCAGTGACTGATCAATCTGAAGAAGATTTTTAAAGGAAGTTCCCCATATCACACTAAATTAAAATTTAGGTTGCCATAGGAGCCCAAATATCAATCAACACTCTTGTTTTTAACAAACTGAAATTTGCCCCAGCAATGGATATTGCTGATCAAATATCAAAAGATTCTGACCAATGGATCCGAAGAAGATGAGTTTTAAAGAATATTCCTCATATTGCACAAAGTTAAAATTTGGCTCCCACAGTTAGCCCAAATATGACTCCAGTGACTTGATTTGAACAAACTTCATGTTAACCCCCCCCCCCCCCTCCCCCCCCCCCCTAAAGACGAAGTATACCAAATATCAAGAGATTTTGACTGGTAGATCTGAAGAATTTTTTTAAATAAATTTCCTCATATTGCACCAAGTTAAAATCTGAGTTCCCATAGGCAGCCCAAATAGGAAGCCAGAAACTTGTTTCAAACAACAAAGCTGAATCTGACCCTATAAGGATGTCGTATACCAAGTATCAAAAGATTCTGAAGAAGATTTTTTTAATTTTAAAAAAAAAAGATTGTTGGTGGTAATAGAATTAACCACCTTGTGAGGCAACTTTATTTGAACAAACTTGAATTGACATATGATAAGGAGTATGCATATCAAATTTGGTTCAATTCAGCCCAGTAGTTTATGAGAAGACTATAATGTAAAGTTCATGACAGATGGACGGATGGGCGAAGGATGAAAGTTCTCAATAAACCTACCCTTGAGCTTTGCTCAGGTGAACCAACAAGAGGCCCCAGGGAGCCGGAGCCCATCACCTGATAAAGTTGTTTAAAGAAGGATTTAGTTAGCATCTATGACTAGTTATGAAGTCATTTAACCCTTTACCCAATGAATCGCCCGCATCCACCCGCGTAATATGCAAATTCAGCAGCTAAAAAATATTATTTTTCGAAAAATTTCAACAAAACCATATCATGTGACCCCTCTTTGGAACGAGCTCATTCCAAAGAGGGGTCACATGATACGGTTTTGTTGAAATTTTTTGAAAAAATTTAAAAAATGATATTTAAAATAATAAATTTTGTTATCGTCTGCATTGGGTAAAGGGTTAATTGTTTATAACTCTGTTGTCCATGATAACTGAAATTTTCTACTACTGGGATGCCACCACAGAAATAAAGCCCAGATTTCCATTAATCCAAAACTAGGTAGCCCAGTTATCAACCTTGGGAATTAACTTGAACAAACTTGAATCTGTCCCCTCCCTCTCCATCCCCAGGATGCCATATACCGAACATCGATAGATTCTGAATGGTGGGTCTGAAAGGAGAGATTTTTAAAGATCTTTAAAGAATACTCCTCATACTGAATTTAAATTTCCAATAAGGAGCCCAAATATTAATCTAGGGATGACTTGTTTTGAACATACTAGAATCTGACCCCCCCCCCCCCCCCCCCCCACCCACCTCCACAAGGATGCTGTATACCATATATCAAAAGATCCTAACTGGTGGATCTGAAAAAGATTTTTAAGATCATTCCCATATGGTACAACATGTAAGTTAAAATTCCAAGAGAGCCCAATTACCAACCGATGAACAAAATGTGAAAAATTTCTGACAAGTGTCTCCCAAGAAACAGAATTTTTAGGATTATTCATCATAATGGATTGTTAAAATTGGGGCTTCCATAGGAATGGATTATATCACATATCAAAAGATTTTGCTTCGGGTGTTCTGAAGATTTTTAAAGAATATTTCTCATATTCCACTAAGGTAAAATTTCGGCTCTCACAGGGAGCCCAAATATTAATCCCAGGGATTTGATTTGAAAAAATTTGAATCTGACCCGATGGATGTTGTATACCAAATATCAAAAGATTCTGATGGGTGGATCTGAAGAATATTTTTAAAGATTATTGCCCATAGTGCACTAAGTTAAAATTCAGGCTCCCACAGAAAGCACAAATATTAACCGAGGGACTTGCTTTGAACAAACTTCACTCCGAACTCAGTAAGGATGCTGTATACCATATCAATAGATCCTGACTAGTGGTTCTGGAGAAGAAGTTTTTTAAAAGATTTTTTGTCATATGGACTAAGTTGAAATTTGCACTCCAAAAAGAATCCTAAATATTAACCCAGGGACTTGATTTTTACAAACTTGAATCTGTCTCCTCAAAAGATGGTGTATACCATACTTCAAACCATTATGATTGGGGGTTCATGAGAAGAAGATTTTTAAAGAATATCCCCATGTTGCACAAATAGGGAGCCCAAATATTAATCGGGGGACTTGATTTGAACAAATCTGGATCTGAACTCCCACGAGGATAATGTATAGCAAATCACAAAAGACTCGGACTGGTGGATTTGAAGAACAGTTTTAAAGATTATTCCCCATATTGCTCTATGTTAAATTTGTGCTCCCATAGAGAGTCCAATTTTTCATCGTTGGACTTGATTTGAACAAATTTGAATTCGGCCCTGCATGGATTCTGTATGCCATATATCAAAATATTCTGACTAGAGATTGTGGAGAAGAATAATTTTAAAGATTATTCCTCATATTGAAATAAGTAAAAAAAAATTGACACCAATATCGAGCCAAAATATTAATCCAGGGACTTGGTTTGAACAAACTTAGATCTCACCTTCCTTTATCGGGTGCTGTATACCAAACATCAGAACATTCTGACTGGTGGATCTGAAGAAGAAGATTTGTAAAGATTATTCCTCATATTGCACCAAGTTAAAATTCAGGCACCCCGTAATGATGTTGGATACCAAATATCAAAAGATTCTGACTGGTGGTTCTGTTGAAGAAGAATCTTTAGAGTACTTTTCATACTGCCCCAAGTTAGAATTGGGGCCCTGCATTAAGCCCAAATATGAACCAAGGGCTTAGTTATAACAAGCTTGTATCTGACCCCCATATGGATGCTGCATATCAAATATTAAAAGATTCTGATTGGTGATTCTGGAGAAGATTTTTTTTTAATTTTGCAAATATTTTTTTGATTCCCCATACAGTACACTACATGTATGTCACAACCTATGATAGTTTTTTTACCATTCCATTCTAATGGTTCTAAGGATGGTTCATACCAATTAACAGTCCTCTGTTCTGTGTGGTTTGGGAAACATGGGCATTAGAAAATAGTTCTATTTTTAGCTCCTGGGGTTCCCAAAGGGATGCAGGAAAATTTTTTAGGCATGTTTGAAGAACTCATGACACAATAATACCACACACCAAATTTGGTTCAAATCAGCTTATCTGTTCAGAAAACAGGAATTTCAGGCTGGACCAAAAATCTTGCACTTCATATTACAAAGGTAAATTAGTGCCATATAACTTCTTTTGAACAAACTTCATTCTACACCTCAAATTGACAAAAGTAAACTCAGTATGAAATAGCAAGTCATTGCACACAAAAACATTTTAAAATCTGGGAGCATTTTTCTTCCACCACCTCTGAATTGGGCAGGGGAAGTTGATTTAGACAAAATCAAAATGCGATGTCAGAACAATCACCCAAAAGTTAACAGAAATCTGTTCAGCAGTTTTGGAGAAGGCATGAACACTATATTCACAAACGACAGATGACAGGTGGTGAAAGATCACTATAGCTCACAGTAACATTCAGTCAGGTTTGCTAAAAGTTATCACCTTCACCATCAATTTTCTATCACATGTCCATAGTATTCTATTCAAAAACAAGAGGCCCCAAAGGGCCTGAGGGCACTCACCTGACATGGTAGCTTAAATATCAACCCAGAGAATTGATTTCAACAAGTTGCATCTGCTCCTCCTAAGAAAAGCTTATACCAAATATCCAAACATTCTGACCAGTGGATCTAAAAAAAAGAAGAAGATTTTTAAGGAATATTCCTCATATTGAACTAAGTTATAATTCGGGCTCCCACAGGGAGCCCATATATGATGAACCCAGGGACTTGGCTTAAACAAACTTGAATCTCACCCCCCCCCCCCCCCTAAGGATGCTGCACACCAAATATCAAAACATTCCGACTGCTGAATCTGAAGAAGATTTTGAAAGAAAATTCCTCATTTTGAACTAAGTTACAATTCAAACTCCCACAGTGAGTCCAAATATGGACCTAGGGACATGGCTTGAACAAACTTGAATCTCACCCCCCTAAGGATGCTGTATATCAAATATCACAACATTCCAACTGCTGAATCTGAAGAAGATTTTTAAAGAAAATTCCTCATTTTGAACTAAGTTATAATTCGGGTTACCACAGTGAGCCCAAATATGAACCCAGGGACTTGGTTTGAACAAACTTGAATCTCACCCCCCTAAGCATGGTGCATACCCAATATCAAAAGATCCTGTCTGCTGGATCTTGAGAAGAAGATTTTCAAAGAAAGTTCAAATTCGAACTTCTATAGTGAGCCCAAATATGAATCTAGGGAGCCGATTTGAACAAACTTGAATCAGATCCACCCCACAATGTTGCATACCAAATATCAAAAGATTCTGCCTGCTGAATCTGGAGAAGAAGATTTTTTAAGAAATTTGCTTGAAATGCACTAAGTTCCAATTCGGGCTTCTATAGTGAGCCCAAATATGAATCTAGGGGGCCGATTTGAACAAACTTGAATCAGATCCACCCCACAATGTTGCATACCAAATATCAAAAGATTCTGCCTACTGGATCTGGAGAAGAAGATTTTTTAAGAAATTTGCCTGAAATGCACTTAGTTCGAATTCAGGCTTCTATAGTGAGCCCAAATATGAATCCAGGGGGCCGATTTGAACAAACTTGAATCACATCCACCCCACAATAGTGCATACCAAATATCAAAAGATTCTGCTTGCTGGATCTGGAGAAGAAGATTTTTGAAGAAATTTGCCTGAAATGCACTAAGTTCGAATTCGAGCTTCTATACTGAGCCCAAATATAAACCCAGGGAGCCAATTTGAACAAACTTGAATCAGATCCACCCCACAATGCTGCATACCAAATATCAAAAGATTCTGCCTGCTGGATCTGGAGAAGAAGATTTTTGAAGAAATTTGCCTGAAATGCACTAAGTTCGAATTCGGGCTTCTATAGTGAGCCCAAATATGAATCCAGGGGGCCGATTTGAACAAACTTGAATCAGATCCACCCCACAATGTTGCATACCAAATATCAAAAGATTCTGCCTGCTGGATCTGGAGAAGATTTTTTAAGAAATTTGCCTGAAATGCATTAAGTTCGAATTCGAGCTTCTATACTGAGCCCAAATATAAACCCAGGGGGCCGATTTGAACAAACTTGAATCAGATCCACCCCACAATGTTGCATGCCAAATATCAAAAGATTCTGCCTGCTCGATCTGCAGAAGAAGATTTTTTAAGAAATTTGCCGGAAATGCACTAAGTTCGAATTCGGGCTCCTATACTGAGCCCAAATATGAACCCAGGGGGCCGATTTGAACAAACTTGAATCAGATCCACCCTACAATGTTGCATACCAAATATCAAAAGATTCTGCCTGCTGGATCTGGAGAAGAAGATTTTTTAATCTTTTTCCCATTGCCTACAGTGTTAAAAAGTGCCGACTCAGCACTTTTCAAAAGTCCTGAAAAAAGTACCTTGTGATCAAACCGATAGGGATTTTTTTTTTTAACCAACCATTCTATTCTACTGGATAAAAGTAAGCTTTATACAAAATAAGAATTCTCTGTGCCGTGTAGTTTTGAAGATATGGCAGTTTTAAGATTTTTCCTATTTTTAGCTCCCGAGGTTCCCACGGAGCAATGAGAAAATTGTTTTTTGCATCAATCAACTACTTATGACCCATTATCATCTCATATCAAATTTGGTTCAAATCGACATGACGGTTCTGAAAATAGAAATTTTAGGCGTGGCCAAAATTTTTGTCCCTCCCATAACGAAGGCAAATAATGCCCGACAAACTTCTCTTGAACAAACTTGATTCTAAACCTCAAAAGGACTCTGTATACCACATATCAAGTCTCTGCTACTGGTGGTTCATTAGAAAAAGATTTTCCAAAAATTTGGCCATTTTTTCCCCACACCTCTGCTCAATACGAGCCGAAACCTATTTTGGATAAAAATCAAAATGCCCCTATATAACCACTACTTACATGAAATTTAATTAAAATGTGGCCAGTGGTTTAGGAGAAAGAGGCTCAAACACCACCTTCAAGCAGGATGACGGATGATGGACGACGGACGACGGACAAAGAGTGATAAGAAAAGCTCACCCTGACTTTCAGTCAGGTGAGCTAAAAAGTAGGGGAGATCCAAACTGATGTTGATATTTTCAGAAAATGGTATTGGATACGTGTGATTGGACACATCAATATGTTACCAAGTTTAGTGTGGATCATGAATGTCACCAGCCCACGAAAACTTCATGCAGGTTTTTCGCACGAGTGCCATGTTAATGTCTGCAGGGTACGATTTGAAATTTTCATTTGTACTGGACGGGCTTTTTTTGGGGTCTCATCGTTCTTTTCTTGGTATAAACTCGTTCATCAATAGTTTCTGGTCGAAACATAACTTTTGAGGTATGCAAAGACTGCACATGACGAACGTTTACGTGCCGTTGGCATGCTGGAAGCTGGCAACAGACAGGCTGCAGTGGTTCAAATTCTCAATGTTACTCAACCGGTGATTAGCAGGTTGTGGTCACGCTACCGTCAAATAGGCAATGCTGATGACAGATGTCAGTCAGGTCATCCAAGGTCGAAAACTGCTAACCAGGATTGTTTCATCCGAACCACAGCATCACGTAACTGCCATCAAAGTGCCTCAGAAACTGGACAGCAGCTGCACCGAGCGACAGATGTGCGAGTCAGTGATCAGACTATCCAAAATTGCGTACACAACTGGAATTTGTATGCTCGATGACCTCGAATAATTCCTCATTTGACTGAATGTCCCGTCACAGCAAGGCATAATTGGTGTGGAGCACAACAGCACTGGGAAAATTGCCAGTGGAGCAACGTCATGTTTTCTGATGAATCGAAGTTCACTCTCGACTTCCATGACAGGCGAAACAGAGTGTGGAGGAGGCAGAACAAATGAAACCATGACATAACCGTTAGGCAGCACGATCGTTTTGGTGGTGGATTGGTTATGGTGTGGGGAGGCATAACCATGACAAGCAGAACAGCATTACTGGTCACTCAAGGGCGTGTCATGGGGCAGTACTATCGTGACAACATGGTAGCAGCTGATGTGGTGCCATTTGCATGACGTCACAGCCATCGATTCATTTTCCAAGATGACAGTGCAACAGCACAGAGGCCAGTGTCGCTACAGAGTTCCTCCAGGAGCAGAACATCACTACATTGTCTTGGCCAGTGCTAAGTCCAGATCTTTCACCAATCAAGCATATCTGGGATATGCTTGGCAGGTGCCTACGACATCGCCAACAGCCCCCTACCAATGCCCAGGAACTCGCCGCTGCACTGCAGGAAGAATGGAATAACACAGTCAAGCTGATACTGGACATTTGGTGAGGAGTATGCCATTTCAGATCCGCACTTGTCTCCCGAACCGAGGAGGATTTACAAGGTACTGATGTCTTGGACTGAATGTGGTAAATTCTCTGACTGACCGTCCAAGTCTTCTACAGCTCAGTGCATGGAATGTGTGCTTGTCAGACACCCAACGGTCACTGAAATCATTCACCAGATGTCACAGTGCAATGCCTTAACTGTCATTTTGATGAAAGTATAAATATATTTCTTCAAATATCCCCAACTTTTTTTTAATAGCATACATACCCAAAGACAGGTACAAACATACATCACTACATATTACATAGCATACTACTAGTATAGTATACATGCAGTATACTGACCCCTCCCCTAATATCATGCACCTTTCTGAGCCCTCTACTTCTGGCATCTCCCAAGAGGTTCTTCAATAAGATCCTGCCTGAGGTCCATCACAAATAATTCTCATAAAATATCCTCCCTGTGGTTACTGGTCGAAACATTTAATGCTAGTAAACAGGTTAATCCTTTAAACCCGGGAGGCTACTTTTCAGGCCAGGAACATGATATGTCATAATTTTATTAAGTAGGATGGCTGCTAAGTGAATCTGTGGGGTAGACCAATCAATATTTTTAACCTGCAGACCCGAGGCTGCACGTTCAAAATATTAATTAGTCTACCCCCAAATAATGAATATGGACTCTTCCGATTGCTGTCATTGAACTGACATGGATGATACCACCAGGATTCAAAGGGTTACATTGTATTTAACAATTGAGCTTCTTCTTATAAGAACTAGAGCTGGGCATTTTTTTCAGTTTTGCGGTTCAGTCTGGCAAGGATCCAGAGCTGTTTTTATATCAGTAACATGTATGGGTGCCTAAATTCCAGGTGCCTAAAATAATTTTTTTCTCTGTGTCTCTCAAATAGAATAAACTGAACAAAATCATATAATTTATGCTTCTCGCCAATTAACACATCTCCAAATTTGCCACTGAAAGGGCGGTGTGGTACGTGGCATACATGACTGCCCTGGAAAGAACTCTTAGTGAGGAATTAACATCCTCATATTCCTTTTCATTTAGACGCTGAGCCCTGGTGAAATAGAAGATTCCATCACATCCGAGCGTAAATTGAATGATGTAGGCAGGGATATATTCAAATCCGCAGCCTGCTCATCCAGATGCAGAGGAGCTCTCTGAACATCTTCTCCAACCATTTTAAAATAAAGTGAACCAGGAAATGGTATACTGATTGAAGATGCAGATAAGAAACTGCCTTTCTTATTCAAACTTGCTAGGTTGAAAATGGCGTAGTTAATGCGGCCAAAGGCCTCTGACACCTGCCAAGATTGTACAGGGAAGGAAAGAATATCATCTTTCCTTCGCACGATATCTCTGTCTAGAGATGACAGCGGTTTCTGCCTAGCAGACGCAGCTTGCTGATCAGGTGGAACAAGGTCAGAATAGTGCTGATGAATGAAATCCATCGCAACCATATGTTGTTCCGAAAGGGAAGGGTAATCCTCCTCCTTCTCCCTTTCACCATCTGACTGATCCAGTTGAGAATTTCGGTCAACAGCATCTGAATGTACAGATGATGGGACCGACCCAGCACCGTCCGACAGCACACCACTGGCGTCTGTGGATGCTGCGATGAGCTGCGCAATTTGTGACAGCAAGTCAGTTACAGAGGCTTGAAGAGCAGCGGTCTTCTGTTTTTTTCACTGCTTGCTGCTCCTGGGACGGAGTTCCGGATGTAGATATCTTCTCTAAATGTCCCAATGAATGAAGCTTCGGATCACTATCTAACGGATGGGCCGACTGCACAGGCGAAGACTGGGTATGTCTTCGCGGAGCTGCCTGGATATCCAAAGTCGAGTAGCTAATGTGCGGTCATGTGTGCATATCTGAACTTGAGGAATAAGCCATAACTGCAGCCAACCCCGGCTGCAGTTTAGACAGAGAGTCTCGAGCGGTGAGTGTGGACGTTAGCTCTGACTCAGGCAATTTTCTCAAAACAACATTTGGCCCCAAATGCTGCTGGGTTAAAGAAGGCTCTCCCACTCGCAGTCTATCAGACCTCGCCGAGCTTCCTGAAGACAAACTTGCAGGCTTCTTCCCTTTTGCCGTCGTCACTGGGTGAACTTTAGTTTTTGAGGTGCTCGCTCTACCCAATTCTACATGTCCTTCGACCGCAACAGACTTACCCGGTGTTATGGCTCCCACTGTCGGGTTGGCCACTTCACCAGTCGAACTGGCTGCTGGAATAAGAGGCCTTATTCCTTGTTTAATATTCAGGAGCACCTTAGCAGCCAGTTCTGTTTGCTCATCAGAGCGCGATGACAGGAGCACACTTTGGATGGGTGTCGCAATACCATCACCATATTCTTGTTCCTCTGAAAAAGAAACTGCAAAACTCGAATTATCCGGTGGTGACAGCCCCGGCATAGGAACTTCACCGCCAACGACGTACAGCGACACCCGCCTCCATCATCTGTCATCAGTAGGATAAGAATCCGTAGGAGTGCATCGACTACAGGCAAGACAACAAGCATGTAAATCCAAGAAAGACTTCCTCGCCTTGCATTTAGAGCAGTAAGCTTTCATAATTAATTACAATCCCAAACAGAGTCGATAGCATTCCTACAAATTCAACATCAAAAATACATGATAAGGATACATGAAAATAGCAATCAAATTAATTTCGAAACAATTATAAAAAAATTTCGAATTTTTTTTTTTAAAATGCCTAAATTCCAAAAGGGAACATCATGCACCCAAGGGCATCCCGATAGAGCCTAAGTATGGACAAACACCAATATCAATATTTTTTGAGCTACACTACCGAAATCATAATCAATGTAACCTAGAATAATTCTAAAGTATTAAACAGTGGAGCCCACTTAATTGGATATCTCTTAATTGTATATCCCTGTTAATTGAATATAATTTTCAAACACAAAACCATTTACCATACCTTCAGTACAAATTTGATCTGTTAATTGCATATGGGTTGTAGAGTAAACTCCTGTTAATTGTATATAAATTTTTGTAATGTCGAAAAAATTGCTGTGACACGCACCAAATTCCCCTTATTTATCAACCTGTTTGGCCTCATACATCCAATGCAAACATTTATTCTATTATATCTTGTTTGACAGATCTCTAAGAGCTCTGTCAAACAAGATATAATAGAATAAATGCTCAGTTTACCTCCAGAACACAGGAAACTGACCAAATCCCTGTTAATTGTATACTCCTGTTAATTGAATAATTTTCACTGGCAAAATGGATATTCAATTAAGAGGATTCTACTGTAATACTAAATACTGCATGTTAAGGACGTTGCCAAATGTGAACAACATCAAAAGAAAAACGGAAACAAGACAGCAGGTACACAAAAAGGCCCAAAGTCAGTAACTGATTTAAATGCTACCAGATGCAAAGCTATATAGATCTTCATACAAGAAAAAATGATACATCTGATAGAAGATGCAAGACGAAAATGACCCAACACCTCTAGGGTGAGGACATAACCATGGGGATAAAGAGAATAAACACTCTGTAAGACACATTAAACTCTTAAGAAATTTAATACCAATTTCAATAAAAACAGCCAAAAAGCTTAGGAGTTTAACAGGAGGGTTCATGGAAGGATAGGTAAAGACCACTTAACAAACAGTAGATAAATCATTAGCAAGAATGATGACGTCTGGCGCATGTCCCGAAAATGGGAAACATGAAATAATTTTAATAAATATTGTAAAGTTACAGTCCTGAACGTCTCAAAACACCATTGTTCACTTCCATCATCCATTATAGCCTTGAATCCACCAATTCTTTCATTGATTTGTGTCTGGCATCCTCAAACAAGAGGCTCAAGTGAGTTTTGTTTTCAACTACTGTGGTTCTCTCTAGAACACCACCCCCACCCTCCCCCCCCAAAAAAAAAAAAAAATTTAAAAAAAAACAAGCGACTTGCTTTGAACAAACTTGAATTTGACACCCCTAGAGATGTTACATATCAAATATTAACCCAGGAACTTGATTTGAACAAATTTGAACCTTACATCTCTAGAGATGTCACATACTAAATGTGAAAGGATTCTCACTAGTAGGTCTGAAAAAGAAGAATTTTTAAGTAATTTTCTCATATTGCACTAAGTTAAAATTTGGGCACCAATAAAGAGCCCAAATATTCATCCAGGGATCCCATTTGAACAACTTGAATTTAACCCCCCCCCCTGAGATGTTGCCTACCAAATATCAAAAGAATCTGACTGGTGGATCTGAAGAAGAAGATTTTTAAAGATTATTCCCCATATTGCACCAAGTTAATATTCAGGCTCACACAGGAAGCCCAAATATCAACCCAGGAATTCGATTTGAATAAATTTGAATCTTACATCTCTAGAGATGTCACATACCAAATATGAAAGTATTCTCACTAGCAGGTCTGCAAAAGATGTTTTAAGAAATTTTCTCATGTTGCACCAAGTTAAAATTTTGGCTCTAAGAAAGAGCCCAAATATTCATCTAGGGATCCCATTTGAACAAACTTGAATCTAACCCCCCCCCCCCTCCCCCCCCCCCCCCCTAAAGATACTGCAGACCAAATATCAAAAGAATCTGACTGGTGGATCTGAAGAAGATGATTTTTAAAGATTATTCCCCATACTGCACCAAGTTAATATTCGGGCTTCCATAGGAAGCCCAAATATTAACCCAGGGACACAATTTGAACAAACTTCAATCTTACCCCTGTAGAGATGTTGTATACCAAGTATCAAAAGAATCTGACTGTTTGATCCGAAGAAGAAGATTTTTAAAGCTTAATCCCCACAGCGCCCTAAGTTAATTATTTGGGCTCCTCTGTTGAGCCCAAATATGAACTGAGGGGATCGATTTGAACACACATATATTTGAGTGTCCCATGGATGCTGTATACCAAATATCAAAAGATTCTGATCAGCAGTTCTGAAAAAAAAGTTTTTTTCAATTTTTGCAAATATGCTGACTCAGCATTTTTTCAAATGCCCCTACAGAACACCCTGACACAAATTTTTTCTTTAATCCATTCTACTGGTCAATGGGATGCTTCTTACCAAATAACAGTTCTCTGTTCTGTGTAGTTTGGAAAATATGGGCATTTGAATTTTTTCTATTTTTAGCCCCTGGGGTACCCACGGGGCTATGAAAAAAAGAAATTTGGGCATCAATCAAGTACTTTGGACCCACTTATGCTACATGCCAAATTTGGTTTAAATTGGCCCATCGGTTCTTGAAATAGAAATTTTGGGCGGAGCCCAAAATGGGTATGTGCCTACAGAGAGCCGAAAAATATTGATCTACCAACTTCCCTTGAACAAACTTTAATCTTCAACACCAAAGAGTGTTACATACCATATATCAAGGCAATCTATCTGGTGGTTCATGAGAAGAAGATTTTTAAAGATTTTTAGGCTTTGGCATCATTGACCAGAGCCCGAAGAAGGCAGCTGCTTCATTTGAACAAAATAGAAAGGGTATACCCCAGGGATGGTTTGTGCAACATATGTTTGAATTTGGCTGAATAGCTGTGAAGAAGAAGTCAAATTTGCAAAAGTTAACGGATGACAGACGCCAAGTGATGGCAAAACCTCATACTGACTTGCAGTCAGGTGAACTAAAAAGGAGATTTAAAGCACAGATGTCAGATCACTGTTTACTGACTTGGGGCCAAACAAAAAAATGATGCTCTGCGCCAATTTTGGTGCCTTCCTGGTTACCGCGCATGCGCAGTTAACAAAAGTAACAATTTTTCGGTTTTGTATGCAAATTTGGGGGATTGGTGGGTTCAAAATTTGTGTTTGGCTCTGAATTATATCGAGTTTGCACCAGCTAAGTCTGGGCCATTGGTTATTAGTATAAAAATATACTGTGTTCGGTGAAGGGTTTAGTGTAATATAGTAATTAAATATAGATATTTCCCCAACCTACCTACCCAAATTTCAACACCTGGGTAGGGATAGGCAAACAAAGATATTTTTAATGCCAGCTTTTTGCTACTATGGTAGTTCTTACCGCAGATTTGATGTAAACTGTTTATGATGTTCTTTGTGAGAAATTATAAATGAAGGTTCCGCTCTACAGTTTTGCACTACTGCACAGGGGTAAAATTCTAAAGTTAAAACTAAAGGGCATATGTTTAAACTAATGCCATATACAAGCTGGAGATGTATTTTTAGTTCCACTATCTGGTATATAATTATATTATGGTATTTGTGGGACAACAGAATTTAAAGTTTTTTAGTACCACTATCGGATATATATGATTACATTACAATATTTGTTGGACAACAGAATTCAAAGTTTTGGTCAAAGAGTCAGGAGTCGTATGCATAGGGGTAAATTAATACCAGAGGAATTATGGGAAACAGTGACTGAAAACAAGAGGCCCCACGTGGCCTTAATCGCTCACCTGACAAAGTGACTCTAAGAAGTATTTTAGGTCACCTTCACCATGTCATGCCTCATCAACATTAACTGGTTGAGTGATAGATTTTGTTTGAAGTTCAACATTTCTTACCTAAAATTAGTTTTATTTAAAATCATTGGTGTGTGGCCAATCTCCAATGATTTTTAATAAAGCAAATTTATCTCTGCAGACAAACTGGTTTAGCATGAAGCACAAACAAGGAATGTGAAGAGATAGCCTTGGACATCTCTCCCCAACTGTGGATTCCTATACGGAGCCCAAATATAAACCCAGGGGGCCGATTTGAACAAACTTGAATCAGATCCACTCCACAATGTTGCTTACCAAATATGAAAAGATTCTGAAGCTGGATCTGGAGAAGAAGATTTTTTAAGAAATTTGCCTGAAATGCACTAAGTTCGAATTCGAGCTTCTATAGTGAGCCCAAATATGAAACTAGGAAGCCGATTTGAACAAACTTGAATCAGATCCACCCCACAATGTTGCATACCAAATATCAAAAGATTCTGCCTGCTGGATCTGGAGAAGAAGATTTTTTAATAAATTTGCCCGAAATGCACTAAGTGCGAATTCGGGCTTCTATATTAAGCCCAAATATCAATCCAGGGGGCCGATTTGAACAAACTTGAATCAGATCCACCCCGCAATGTTGCATACCAAATATCAAAAGATTCTGCCTGCTGGATCTGGAGAAGAAGATTTTTTAAGAAATTTGCCCGAAATGCACTAAGTTTGAATTCGAGCTTCTATAGTGAGCCCAAATATGAATCCAGGGGGCCGATTTGAACAAACTTGAATCAGATCCACCCCGCAATGTTGCATACCAAATATCAAAAGATTCTGCCTGCTGGATCTGGAGAAGATGATTTTTTAAGAAATTTGCCTGAAATGCACTAAGTTCGAATTCGAGCTTCTATAGTGAGCCCAAATATGAATCTAGGAAGCCGATTTGAACAAACTTGAATCAGATCCACCCCACAATGTTGCATACCAAATATCAAAAGATTCTGCCTGCTGGATCTGGAGAAGAAGATTTTTTAATAAATTTGCCCGAAATGCACTAAGTGCGAATTCGGGCTTCTATATTAAGCCCAAATATGAATCCAGGGGGCCGATTTGAACAAACTTGAATCAGATCCACCCTGCAATGTTGCATACCAAATATCAAAAGATTCTGCCTGCTGGATCTGGAGAAGAAGATTTTTTAAGAAATTTGCCCGAAATGCACTAAGTTTGAATTCGAGCTTCTATAGTGAGCCCAAATATGAATCCAGGGGGCCGATTTGAACAAACTTGAATCAGATCCACCCCACAATGTTGCATACCAAATATCAAAAGATTCTGCCTGCTGGATCTGGAGAAGAAGATTTTTTAATAAATTTGCTTGAAATGCACTAAGTTCAAATTTGGGCTCCTATACTGAGCCCAAATATAAACCCAGGGGGCCGATTTGAACAAACTTGAATCAGATCCACCCCACAATGTTGCTTACCAAATATGAAAAGATTCTGCCTGCTGGATCTGGAGAAGAAGATTTTTTAAGAAATTTGCATGAAATGCACTAAGTTCGAATTCGAGCTTCTATAGTGAGCCCAAATATGAATCTAGGAAGCCGATTTGAACAAACTTGAATCAGATCCACCCAACAATGTTGCATACCAAATATCAAAAGATTCTGCCTGCTGGATCTGGAGAAGATTTTTTAAGAAATTTGCCTGAAATGCACTAAGTTCGAATTCGAGCTTCTATACTGAGCCCAAATATAAACCCAGGGGGCCGATTTGAACAAACTTGAATCAGATCTACCCCACAATGTTGCATGCCAAATATCAAAAGATTCTGCCTGCTCGATCTGCAGAAGAAGATTTTTTAAGAAATTTGCCTGAAATGCACTTAGTTCGAATTCAGGCTTCTATAGTGAGCCCAAATATGAATCCAGGGGGCCGATTTGAACAAACTTGAATCACATCCACCCCACAATAGTGCATACCAAATATCAAAAGATTCTGCTTGCTGGATCTGGAGAAGAAGATTTTTGAAGAAATTTGCCTGAAATGCACTAAGTTCGAATTCGAGCTTCTATACTGAGCCCAAATATAAACCCAGGGGGTCAATTTGAACAAACTTGAATCAGATCCACCCCGCAATGCTGCATACCAAATATCAAAAGATTCTGCCTGCTGGATCTGGAGAAGAAGATTTTTGAAGAAATTTGCCTGAAATGCACCAAGTTCGAATTCGGGCTTCTATAGTGAGCCCAAATATGAATCCAGGGGGCCGATTTGAACAAACTTGAATCAGATCCACCCCACAATGTTGCATACCAAATATCAAAAGATTCTGCCTTCTGGATCTGGAGAAGAAGATTTTTTAAGAAATTTGCCTAAATGCACTAAGTTCAAATTTGGGCTCCTATACTGAGCCCAAATATGAACCCAGGGGGCCGATTTGAACAAACTTGAATCAGATCCACCCTACAATATTGCATACCAAATATCAAAAGATTCTGCCTGCTGGATCTGGAGAAGAAGATTTTTAAAGAAATTTGCCTGAAATGCACTAAGTTCGAAATCGGGCTCCTATACTGAGCCCAAATATTAACCCAGGGGGCCGATTTGAACAATCTTGAATCAGATCCACCCCACAATGTCGCTTACCAAATATGAAAAGATTCTGGCTGCTGGATCTGGAGAAGAAGATTTTTTAAGAAATTTGCCTGAAATGCACTAAGTTCGAATTTGGGCTTCTATAGTAAGCCCAAATATGAATCCAGGGGGCCGATTTGAACAAACTTGAATCAGATCTACCCTGCAACGTTGCATACCAAATATCAGAAGATTCTGCCAGCTGGATCTGGAGAAGAAGATTTTTTAAGAAATTTGCCTGAAATGCACTAAATTCAAATTCGAGCTCCTATAGTGAGCCCAAATATGAATCTAGGGAGCCGATTTGAACAAACTTGAATCAGATCCACCCTACAATGTTGCATACCAAATATCAAAAGATTCTGCCTGCTGGATCTGGAGAAGAAGATTTTCAAAGAAATTTGCCTGAAATGCAGTAAGTTCAAATTTGGGCTCCTATACTGAGCCCAAATATAAACCCAGGGGGCCGATTTGAACAAACCTGAATCAGATCCACCCCACAATGTTGCATACCAAATATCAAAAGATTCTGCCTGCTGGATCTGGAGAAGAAGATTTTTTAAGAAATTTGCCTGCAATGCACTAAGTTCGAAATCGGGCTCCTATACTGAGCCCAAATATGAACCCAGGAGGCCGATTTGAACAAACTTGAATCAGATCCACCCTACAATGTTACATACCAAATATCAAAAGATTCTGCCTGCTGGATCTGGAGAAGAAGATTTTTTAATGTTTTTCCCATTGCCTACAGTGTTAAAAAGTGCTGACTCAGCACTTTTTCAAAGTCCCGAAACTGTACCCTATGATAAAACCGATGGCAATTTTTTTTTACCAATCCTTCCTGTTGGTCCTAAGGAAGCTGCACACCAAATAAAAATTCTCAGTGCCGTGCAGTTTTGGAGATATGGGCGTTTTAAATTTTTTCTATTTTTAGCTCCTGCGGTTCCCACGGGGCTGCGGGAAATTTTTTTTTTTGCATAAATCAAGTACTCATGACCCAATAAGCCCTCACATAAAATTTGGTTCAAATCAGCCTCTCGGTTTGGAAAATAGAAATTTTGGGCGGGGCAAATAATTTTGCCCCTCCCATAACGACGCCAAGTATAGCCCCACAAACTTCTCTTGAACAAATCTGAGTCTACACCTCAAAAGGAAGCTGCACACCAAATATCAAGTCTCTGCTACTGCTGGTTCATGAGAAGAAGATTTACAAAGATTTTGGTGCCCCTTGGGGGCGTGGCACCACCCAGGAGGAGGGGCAACTTCATTTGAACAAATCTGAATTGGCATTAGGTAATAAATATTTAGCCAACATTTGAATAAAATTGGGCTAGTGATTTAGGAGGAGAAGTCGATAATGTAAAGTTAACGCCGGATGGACGACGACGGACGCCGGACGACGGACAACGGACAGAAAGTGATTAGTAAAGCTCCCCTTGAGCTTCGCTCAGGTGAGCTAAAAACTGACAATTTTTCAAAATGTTATTTTTACAAGGAGTTGTTACCAGGCATATAACTAACAAGAGGCCCCAAGGGGCCTTAATCGCTCACCTGATAAAGTGGTTCAAAGAAGATTACATTCAGTTAGTCATGGTCCATCAGCACTACAGCAGAATGATGTCACGAATTTATTCATAACTCTAGCTATAGTGTCCATGTCAGATGATTATTATCATAGGTCTTCCTGACTATTTCCAAGTCTACCAGCACTGCCAAACTTCCAAGGGTTATTATGTCACTGCAGTTTGAAAAGAAATTTTATGGAAAAAAACACTTAGGAATGGATTTGAACAAACTTGGACCCCCCTCCCCCCTCTCCCCCCACCCCCAAAGAGAGCCCAAATTTTAAGAGATGTCATATACCAAATATGAAAAGATTCTGATTGGTGGTTCTGGAAAAAAGGAGTTTTGAAGAAAGTCCCTCATATTGCACTAAATTAAAATTCTGGCTGAACAAATTGAATCTGCACCCCCACCCACCCTGAGACGTTGTATACCAAATACGAAAGGATTCTGACAGGTGGATCTGAAGAAGAAAATTTCCCATCCTGCACTATGTTAAATTTTGGGAGCCAATAGAGAGCCCAACTGTGCCATTCCATGCAAAGTGGTCCCAGAGTGACAAAATTTCAGCCATAATTATGCTAATGTACATAGGTTGCTAATTGCAGTATTCGATCCGCATGACCAGGAAATCATAATCTCTTCACAGTTCATCAACTAAATTTTTACACAATGGGATTGAATAATTGGTTTAAACAATATTTTATTCTTTAAAAATGTCATATGTAACAAAATGTTTAGAAAAAGTAACAAAGTAGGATGAGATATCTTATATAACATTTGTTCAACAATGTAGAGTAACAGAATAATAGAGTGATTTGAAGAAATGCGATTTTCACAGTTAGCGAAAACGTCCACTTGATAAAATAAAGTCATGAACCACTTCAAAAACAAGCTGGTTCTCCTGGTTATTCAAAAATTCAGATCCAAAAAGAATTGTTGGTACATGTACATAAATTGGGAATGGTAGTAGCTTAATGGAATTATCATGTGCATTTGTGAAGACTGGGCAGTGGAGAAGATAGTGTTCCACGGTCTCACACACCCCACACTGGCATAAAGAGGTAGGTGACAGGTGATTTGAATACAGATGGAAATTGAGGCTACTGCAACCCAGATGTAACCTGGTGTGGTAAATTTGAGCTTTGCAGAACTTTGCACCACTATAAAACTTAGGAGGCCTTTGGTTCGCAGCACTTAAAAATATCTTGAAGTTGGGCAATGAAGAGTTTTCACGCACACAGACATGGGCAGGCTGTTCCATTGCTTCGTAACGCTGGGGATGAAGGAAGACTGATATAATTGTGTCCGACAGAAAGGACCGGAGATTTTGCAATAAATTTGATAATGAGATGATTGGAGGGACCTTATTGGCAATTTACGGGGGCGACATTCGATGGTAAATTTTGAAATATTGTAACAATTTGTGTTTGTGACGTCTTTCTTGTAAAGAGTCCCAGAGTGTTTCAGTATTAAATAGACGCTTACTGCAACTAACTGTTGCCCCGGTTATGATTCTCGCAGCTGCAATCTGTATTTTCTCTAATTTTTCAGCTTCGGTTGCAGAACAGTCGTCCGCATATTCAAGTAATGGCCTGATGAAGGCAAAGTAAATTTTTTCTAGGACGTCGCAATCGAGGTTGAATTTCTGCTTTCTTAATAAGTCTAAACAAACCCAAGCTTTCGAGCAGATGGGGTCAATGTGATCGTCTCACCTACAAGAACTGCTTAATATGACTCCTAAGTGTTTGTGATGTTTTACTTCAGAAATCGGCTTTTTACTAAAGAATAGTGGTGGGTGGGCAACAGTGATGTTTTTGCACGATATCAACATACTCTCTGTTTTATGGGGATTAAACTCTACCAGCCATGTCTTGGCCCAATGTTCAATTGCGGCCAAGTCTTGGTTGATTAAAGTCGAGGCTTGCTCGGGATTCTCTATTATTAAATACAGGGAAGTATCGTCAGCAAACAGACGTATATTACTGAATGAGTTTTCAGTAATGTCGTTGATATAGATTAAAAACAGTATAGGACCGAGTATGGAGCTCAGCGGAACACCAGCATTAATGAGTCTCCATGTTGAGGCATCAGATCCTATTACTACCCATTGTGACCTATCTGAAAGATATGATATTAGGAACGACAATAGTTCATCTGCGACACCGATTCTCTCCAGCTTGTGAATAATACCAATGTGCCATACCTTGTCAAAAGCCTTACTGACGTTGCAGAAAACTACCCTAACCTCCTTACCATCATCAAGAGCTCGACAGAATTCATCATATAGGTCGGTCAACTGGAGGACAGTCGAGTCACCCGACGTAAAACCTGATTGGAATTGACTAAGTTAACTATTATCAACCAAAAACTGCTATACAACCGTTTGAAAACACATTTTTCAAATATTTTACCCACGCAGCTAAGCAATGATATCGGACGATAATTAGTAATTGAGTAGGATTGAATAATTGTGGCTAGCGAAGATTAAAAAAGGCAAGTTTTGGCACGCGAGTACAAAATAAAGCTCAGGTGTCCTTATTTTTCTGGATTTGGAAGTAAAAAAATACTTGATAGACTACATAAATCTTGCCGACTCTTGCTCGTGATTAAATACTGTGCGTAACTATGCTTTAACATTTTCCTCCTGATGTGTTTTAGGATAGATAAATATACTGACGGACTGTCGGAGGTGCACATGTAGCTCCATATTTATGTGCATGTGGAGATGCATGTGAGTGTCTGACGGCATGTCAGTGCATTTATACAAAGGTATTTATGTCTGAGTATGCATGCACTGACTAGTCGGGTGTGGGACTGCACAGAGGGAATGGTCACCCGGACTGAGCGGCTGTTTTGATTTAGTGAACAGTAGTAATGTTGACGAATGTGTGTGCATTTGTGGTCGTGCATGTGTGTGAGGGTGTGCGCAGGTGTATGGACGTGTCAAATAAGTGTTTACACGTATATATTTCCAAATGTTTCTCTCCATAATTTGCCCTTGGGTTACAATACAAAATCCAATCATTCTTCAATTTCTGCATTTGTAACATCCACTTAATAACTAATGGTGCTTGACTTTGAGTTTAATTATTTCATATCACATTGCCTCATGGAATGCTTTTTCAATACGTTATTCGTATATTCTACCATTATTTTTTTATACCCCATTTCAAAGCTACTCTGTCCACTCTTCTTCAAACCCAAACTTTCTCGTAACCAACCTGAGCTCAACTCTTACCAATGTAGAATAGTCCTGTTATTGAAAGTTACCAGTCTCTGGGCACCGTGCAGATTTTACCATCCACAAATTACATAGTGTGTAGTCTAGATTCCTACCGTGCCCGGATTGGTACATTCAGTACTGAAATATATGTCTTCGGCCTCAAACGAAAACTTAGCAAGGAGCAGTCCCTGTGTTTTCTAACGTATTTGTATTTGTGCAGTGTAGGTATCAGTCTTCAGGTTAGCTTAACTGTGCTGTCAGCCTTGTTTCATCTCTCCGATTCACAAGGTCAACCACTTGATAGATGTGTGGAATTTTACGAGACCCAACTTTCTTGGAAGAGGAGCTGGAACCCCACTGACACCAAACACAATGGCTCCAAAACTAATCGAGTCCGCTATGTGGCATCTTATAATTTTGGTAACATTGTTCCTGGCCCCACTCCTGTTATTGTCTGGGGACACTGAATTAAACCCTGGGCCTGCCTCCGTAAACACTTATTGTGGCCAAAATTCACTGAAAATCTTCCATATAAACATTCAAAGCCTCAAGCCAAAATTGAACATTATAGAGTATGAATTGTCATCGTATGACATACTAGCCTTCACCGAGACTTGGCTCCAAAGCTGCGACCAAATATTTGATATAATGATTAGTGGCTTCCAGGAACCATTGCGGCGTGACCGTTTATCGAGGGGAGGGGGGGCATTGCCATGTACATAAAGGATGACTTGTACTTTCGGCGAAGAACTGACCTCAAGGTAAATAACGCTGAGTGCCTTTGGGCTGAGGTGTTTACAAATTACAGTAAATCAATACTAGTTGGAGTATTCTACTGACCACCCAATAGTACTCCTGATATATGGGATAGCATTACAGCTTCTGTTGATAGAGCCAAAGATACTTCAATCTCTGACCTAATCATTACTGGGAATTTTATTGAAAATCAAAATGGTTCCTCCCGAGGACACTTCCCTGAATTAAGTAACTATTTTAATCTGAGGCAGCTTGTGGGAGAGCCAATGTGCTTTACTGAGTCATCTGCTACACTGATTGATCTGTTTGCTGTAAGTGATACAGTTCCTGTACTGGAATGTGAAGTTCTAGAGCCCCTTATTCCTGACATGACTCGATACCATTGCCCAATTTCAATTGAGGTTGAATTTAAAATGAAAGTGTCAATGACACTGTAGCTCAACTTGTCAAGACAAAGACATGCACATGTATAGTATGTGACACAGCAATGACAAACATCTAGGTAATGACCTGATAACAAAGGTACATATAAAGTATTGTAAAGGTCTGTACATAAATACTGACCGTTGCCTGTAACAAATGTATAGGTAAAGTATTGTAAAGGTGGGTGACAGTCAGATGCTAAACTAGAAAAGAAAACTTTGAGTCCCAGAGTGGGTCTGACTGAACCCCAAAATATTTGTTCTCATAGCACAGTGATAACAAAGGCACCCCAAAACGCACTCGTTCCTGTCCCAAGGTGAAAACAAAGGTACCCAAGAAGTTTTGTGAAGATCAATTCATAAATACGAGCTGTATAGAACTTGTGACAAAAAACTGATTGGACCTACTTTTGGTACAAAATGGCCACTGGCAGCCATCTTGAATTTTGGACCGTACCCAGAAACACTCATTCTCGTCCCAAGGTGATAACAAAGGTACCCAAGAAGTTTTGTGAAGATCGGTTCATAAATACAGCCTCTACCCTTAGCCGTATTGACATGTGTGCTCACATTGTGCAAGTAGCACTGAATAAGTCCAAGTTCATCTAATTTGCATAATTTCTGCACTAAAAAAAACCCCTTAGAATATGTGATGTATTCCATGTTACTAAACATTCATACAAAAATTTATTCAAATCAGACCTTTCATACAGAAGTTCTGTACAAAAGACTGATTGCACTAATTTTGGTACAAAATGGCTGCTGGTGGCCATCTTGAATTTCGGACCACACCCAAAAACACTCGCTCTCATCCCACGGTGATAACAAAGGTACCCAACAAGGTTCGTAAAGATTGGTTCATAAATATGGCCTCTAGTCTGAGCTGTATAGAAGTTGTGTACAAAAAACTGATTAGACCTAATTTCGGTACAAAATGGCCACTGGCAGCCATCTTGAATTTTAGACCGCACACTCGTTCTCGTCCCAAGGTGATAACAAAGGTACTCAAGACATTTCGTGAAGATCAGTTCATAAATACAGACTCA
This sequence comes from Pictodentalium vernedei, assembly GCA_031216915.1. Classification (NCBI taxonomy): domain Eukaryota; kingdom Metazoa; phylum Mollusca; class Scaphopoda; order Dentaliida; family Dentaliidae; genus Pictodentalium; species Pictodentalium vernedei. The sequence continues at coordinate 327,411,849 of CM062295.1, forward strand.
AGTCTGAGCCGTATTGACATGTGTACTTAATGTGTGTAAATGGCACTGAAATATCAAAGTTCATCTAATTTGCATAATTTCTGCACGAGAAAAAAACCTGTATTATATGTGATGTATTCCATGGTACTACACATTCACACAAAAAATTATTCAAATCAGCGCTTTCATATGGAAGTTCTGTGCAAAAATCTGATTGCACCTAATTTTGTACAAAATGGCTGCCATCGGCCATCTTTAATTTCGGACCAGACCCAAAAACACTCGTTCTCGTCCCACGGTGATACCAAAGGTACCCAAGAAGTTTTGTAAAGATCGGTTCATAAATACGGCCTCTAGCCCGAGCCGTATTGGCATTTGCACTTACAGTGCTGAAATTAACACCAAAAAACATCAAAATTAGTCTAATTTACACAATTTACGCACGAGAAAAAAACCCGTATTATATGTGATGTACCCAATGGTACTAAACATTCATACAAAAAATTATTCAAATCAGAGCTTTCATATGGAAGTTCTGTACAAAAAAACAGATTTCTGCATCATCGGTACAAAATGGCGGCTGGCAGCCATCTTGAATTTCGGACCGCACCCAAAAACACTCGTTCTCGTCCCACGGTCATAACAAAGGTACCCAAGAAGTTTTGTAAAGATCGGTTCATAAATACGACCTCTAGCCCGAGCCATAGCCAATTGTTGACGTACAGACAGACGGACGGACGACGGGCCATGACAATAATTCAAATTTGACTTCGTCAAAGTTGAGCTAAAAAACGTCCAAACACTTTAGGAGACGCATTTGGCTGTATCCGGAAGGGGATTACATTGCTTTGAACAACGCCTTCAACAGTGTTGACTGGAAGAGCTTGTTCGATAATTCATGTCTAGACACTGTAATCTCTAACTTTACTGAGATCCTACTTAACACGGCATCTAAATTCATCCCCAACAAAGATATAACTTCCAGGCCCAATCAACCCAAATGGATGCATAACCAGATTCGCTTACTGATTAGGCAAAGGGCTCGTTGAAATCGCAGAGCAAAGCGCTCAGGTTTACCATACGTCTGGGATAAATATAAACGTAAACGTAATGAGGTCATATCAGCAGTTAAGAAGGCCAAAGCCACATATATTTCAAAAGTTCAATCAACATTGAGTTGCCCAAATACATCATCGTCGGAGTGGTGGAAAACCTTAAAAACATTTATCAGTAGAAATACCCCAGAAATCCCAACTTTAAATCACTTGAACAAACTCTACTCAACCAATTTTGAGAAGGCGGAAGTGTTCAACGAATACTTCTGTTCCATTTCAACATTGGATGACACAAATGCAACTTTACCCGACTTATCTCATCCAGTCCTGCATTCATTTGATAAAATAATGTTAGTAAGCACTGAAGTGTATGAAGCAATCAAGAGTATTAAGATATCGAAGGCGTCCGGTCCTGACCTCATAAGTCCACGGCTCCTGAAGGAATGCAGAAGTTCATTATGTGTACCACTTACGACATTATTTAATATCCTTTTAAAAAACTGTTATTTTCCACAATTATGGAAAAAAGCCAATGTGTCGCCGGTATTAAAAAAGAATCCTTCTAATGCTGTTACCAATTGTCGCCCGATATCACTAATTAGCTGTACTGGCAAGTTACTTGAAAAATGTGTGTTTAAAAGATTATGGCATTTCCTATGTGATAACAATATACTGAGCCAGTTCCAGTCAGGGTTTACCCCAGGTGACTCAACGGTATTACACCTGACAGATCTTTATGATGAATTTTGTCATGCCCTTGACGACGGTAAAGAAGTTAGAGTTGTTTTTTGTGATGTCAGTAAAGCATTTGATAAGGTATGGCATGTTGGTCTTATTCACAAGCTTGAGAAAATAGGGATATCTGGCGATCTACTTTGTTTTTTAAAATCTCACCTCTCCTACCGGTATCAGCGGGTTGTGGTAGCCTCTGAGCTGTTCTCCTGGAGACAAGTAACGTCTGGTGTTCCACAAGGTTCCATTCTGGGACCACTCTTAGGAACCCCAAGTGGGCCATAGGCCCGCAAATGGTTCCACATACCCAGTCAGATAAATGTGTTCCAGAACAGAATTCTCTATAGCCGTCAATGTGATTTTTGAAGTGGACAGTAAATTTCAGTGAAAAAACCACGTAACTTCCGGTGTCGAATTGCCCATGCAATTGCAATTGGCCTGTCCCCCTCTGGGAATCAAATATATTTTGTTGCAATCTTATTCGCCTCAAAGCTTTGCGTGATACATTGGCCTACATATCTACACTTCAGGGGTAACCAGGCCCTCTCATCCGAGAACCGCGACAAATCAGCGACCGGCCAAAGTGTTATTATTATTACTCGAGTTCTGTCCTTCTGGAGGTTTGTCAATATGCTCAGCTGATGATCTCGTCATTTCAGATCGAACTCTCTGTCCTGATTTCGTTGCAGCTTGTCTGCGAGTGATAACCTCAATCGAAAAAACGTACATATAACCGATAATATAACTGATAATTGTTGTTATATTGGTGCGATTGTATACAGACATGCATTGACACGTATCTCGTGAAATATCAAGACGAACAGAAACTCAGTTTTTGAATTATCCGAATGTTAAGGTGTTGTAAAAGTAAGAAAAAGTTTGCTTGAAAAAAGGGTATACGGACGTTTCGTCCACAAGCCGTGTCATCCGCTTGTCAAGGAAAATATTGTCTGCACATTTTCTACATTTCGAACAAGACACCCACCCCCTACTAACGTGTGACATTTTCCCAGATTAAGCCCAATATTCTCGCATATAAAGCCTCCTGATGTTGTATTTATGTTAAGAGTGTGATGTACAGCATCATCTTTAAGGTTTGAAACACAAATGATGTCATATATTAGCTGATATATTGATATGTTTTTAAAAAATTCAAAAAAATGCTCAAGTTGGAAATGCACATTTTTGGTGCACTCAAGAGACCCACCCACCCCCACATCACGTCTTACAAATTTTTGGTGCCCCCAGCCCCTCCCCCCCCCTCCCCAGGAATAATTGCAAAATTATAAGATTATGTTTCAGAACTTAATATAACAAGTTTTGATGCATTTCTCAACATAATTATAACATTTTTGATGCGTTTCTTTATATTATTAATTCCTATAATACATTTGCTAATAATTTTGTGATTATTCATTGTAAAGCGCCGGTGATGCTCTTCCAAGAATAATTGCAAAATTATTATATTATGTTGCAGAATTTAATATTCCTGATATACATTAACGACATTACTGAAAATTTACTGAGTAACATTCGTCTATTTGCAGATGATACATCTTTATATCTCATAGTAGAGAATCCTAATCAAGCTGCAGTCTTAATCAATCGTGATTTGGCAACAATCGAAGATTGGGCCAAAACATGGCTGGTTGAGTTCAATGCTCAAAAAACAGAAACTATGCTAATATCCCGTAAAATTAATGTTCCTGTACATCCACCCTTATATCTAAGTGGAACAGGAATTACTGAGGTTACCAGTCATAAGCACTTAGGTGTAATATTGAACAAAAATTGTACGTGGAATGACCATATTGACCACGTTTGCTCTAAAGCTCAGTCACATATCGATATGCTTAGAGCTCACAAGTTTACTCTTGAATGGAAAGCCCTTGAACGAATATATTTTGCTTTCATTAGACCTCTATTAGAATATGGTGACTGTGTCTGGGACAACTGCTCAGCAATGCAAGCAGCTGACTTGGAGAAAATACAGATAGCGGCAGCAAGAAGAGTTACTGGTTCCACTGTGAGCGCCAGTAGAAGCCTCCTCTATACTGAAGTTCAATGGGATACACTACAAGAAAGACGTTGAAAGCACAAGCTTACTCGGTTCTTCAAGATGTATCATGAGCTAACACCTCCATATATCTCTATCAAAGTTCCCCCCATCAGTGCATCCATCAATCTAAGTCATAATCTCCGATCTGCAATTAACCACCGTATTCCCTTCTGCCATACTAACTTATACCAATCCTCATTTATCCCGGATGTTACCAATCAGTGGAGCAGATTACCCACCTCGGTAAAGGAAAATTCCTCCCTCACAAATTTTAGAAGGTTCTTAAATAGTGCAAACCAACAACCACCGATATTTTACACTGGTGCTAAATCCCGTGCTGCACAAATCTATCATTGTAGGCTGTGCTTGCATTGTAGCGGTATCAATGCCAACCTCTATGACAACCATCTATCGTCATCCCCACTGTGCCAGTGTGGTGACCCAGAGACAACTGAACATTTCCTCCTGTATTGTCCAATACATGACGCTGCACGCGACTCAACTATCAATACATTGCCTTTCACATTTGACCTCTCTATGCTTCTGTTTGGGTCTGAATGGTTCTAATAATGCTTTTGTATTCGGAATTGTACAGGAATATATCACACTGAGTGGGCGCTTCCAGTCAGTCATTTGCATTTGTAGTTCTTTGGGGAATGACTTATCACCTTCATTTCACATATTCGTTATTCAAACATTTGAGACTGATGTGATGACTTTCCAGCAAGGAATAGATGTCTTTGGTGTCGGCGGTTTGGGGGTCGTGTGTGGTCGCAGCCATTGTCGGGGCTGGTGGGCTGCTCTCTTCCCAGCGGTGGGTGCGGGCGAGTGGCACATGTGATGTGACAGGTGTTGCTCCCCCGCACCCGTTGTTGGAGGGAGGGTGGCTTGTCGGTCCCGGCGGTGGACGCGGCTATGCATGTTTCTCAGATTGTGGATATTACATGCATCTGAAGTGTGAATAATGCAGCCTTATTTTGCATTCTGGGCATTAGTGCCACAGGATGCCAGGCTACGACGGGGCCATCGTGGGCAGTTCGGGCTCCGCACTTGGGCTGTGTTTCCTCGCGTGCATCGATCTAGGAAGTCTAGGATAAACAAGATGTAGGTTTTTTGTGGCTTTTAATAGATTAAATTTGGTTGATAGCTTGTAAATGTAAGATGCGCGTGCGTTAATGGCAGCTCAGGTGTGGATCCTGGGTGAGTCCACTTTAATGACACCGCTAGCAGCACATTCTCTGAGGTTGCGTTTAATAACTCTCATTTGTCGGGTGTGCGTTGAGCTCAGTTTGGTTGAAACTCTCTACCCCCCCCCCCCCCTCTCTCTCTCTCTCTCCCTCTCTCTCTCTTCTCTCTTTTTGTATACCTCCATTTCATGTTTAAACAATATTTTACATAGTGCAAGCAACTACCTGCAATTTTTTTCAGATTTTCTTGGGAGAGAGCTTAACATAAGCTTATAGCTTACTGCTGAATCCCACACATACAACTTGTACATCAACTATGTTGAACTACCTTTATGCATGCACCTGTATCACAAGTCTCCATGAACATTATGTAATTAATCATTTACCTGTATGTATTATATTATAATTCATGAATAAATATTGTTTAAACTAAAATAAAGCTCAGAGAGATTCACAGTAGCAAACAAAGATTGTGAGACACTCTCAGACTATCCTGTGGACAGTCTTCCAAGAGGCAATGAAATTCAAATTGGTGGGAGATATATTTGTGAAAATCAACTCCTGAAAAAGTCCTGTTTTACATGTAACACACGTGACAAAATAAAAGAAAATTCAGAGCCAGAAATCAGAATATCGTCATGTGTGCCCCCAAAATTGACAAGCAAAGCTAGAACGGTTTAGTTTACTTTTGCCTACAGTGCACATTCGCCTACAAAAATTATCAGGTAAAAGTGTTGGAGAAAGTGCACTAAGTAAGGTATAGGGATTAACATGTGGTTAGGGGGTGACTCAAAGGAGAGGGTTAATATGCTAATCGGAGAGATTGGGAAGAATGGGGCAAGGGATGTCATCAAGCAGTTCATCTCCGAGTGTTGGGAGGAGAGAAGAAGTGTGGGAATAGGGAGGCAGTTGGTAGAACAGGGGTAACCAAGGCCTTCTCAAATGAGAACCGCAACAAATCAGCGGCCAGCCAAAGTGTTATTATTATTATTATTAGTAGCTAATTACCTGCTCTACCAACAATAAAATCAACTGACCATTTGGTGATTAAGAGAGAGAGAGAGAGAGAGAGAGAGATAGAGAGAGAGAGAGAGGTTCCTATAATATTCATATTCATAGGTTTTATTGACAAATATTGATACAATTTATCCCTTCTTCTCTCTCTCTCTCTTTCTCCCTCCCTCTCTCTCTAGTCTCAATAAAAACATACAAATATGAGTATTATTGGAACCGGCTCACTGAGCCGGTTCCAATAATATTCATATTTGAAAGGTTTTATTGACAAATAACAAATCCACATTGTATATGATGTTCTAAACTTGTTCTTACAAGAACCCATTAAGTTAACATCCCAATTTTACCAGGTGGCCAGCTGCATCAAGGAACTGCACAGGTGACTTTTGCCCTGAAGATAACTGTATTTCCGTTTTCGTGGAGGAGGGCGTGCACCATGCATATACTGGCTGAGTTTGTTTTTCTGTGTTTTCTCAAGTTTTTGTATTACATTCACAAAGGCAAATATGTTGGGTGAGCACGTTGGACAGTCTTATTTAGGTGGCAGTGCCATCCCGCAAGATGGTTATTTGTTCTAGTACCAATGTTAGTGTGGTGGTTCCAAACTGCTGGAGGAAATGAGCCTCCTCATCAACAGAATTCTGCACCATATAGTAATTGAATGCCATTGCCTGCACTACATCTGGGGACTCATCCTTCACTTTAATCCACACATATTAAACTTGTTGAATTGGTAACAGTCGCAGTGCAGCTGCACGATGCACTCATTTATGCACTTCCTCGTTGTCCCGGTACTGGTTAACCATTTCCAACTTCTGAACCTTTTTCCATATAGACTGTGTGCAGTGAAAAAAGCAGCCTTGTGTGTCACAATTGGGAAATGTCTCTTGTACTGCTCTTATTGGTGCCATTTCAAAATCATTACCTCAGGAAGTAACTCACGACTAGTCACCTCCTGCACCTCACCTTTAAGTTGTGTAAACAAACACACATATGTCCCACACTGTCTATTAGGAAGAAGGCAGAATGCGAGCTGGGACATTTTAGTTCCCACAAGTCCATGCATAACATACAGTTGATCCCACAATGGGGGACAAGAACAGAACGTACCATTCATATATAACTCTGACACTTGATGCATAATTTTGAGGCAGTCGTCTGTAGCAAAGCACAAAATCCTTTGATTATCGCCATCATTGATACACAGGAATCGTTCTCCATCAAGTGTTACACACCATCTATCAGGGAAAACCATTTGGGAAATGGTGGGTCTGCCAAGTATAACATATGGAACGGAAGTGGTACCCCTAAACCAGACGGCTGTAAAGAGCTTGGAAATCCTGCAGAACGACGCAGGCCGATGGATAACGGGGTCGAGTAATGCCGCAGCACTAGAAGCAATCAGGGGTGAGCTTGGGTGTTTAAGGGTCAAGGACAGGATAGACTTCCTGAAACTTGGTTATCTTAATTATCTGGTAAATCTCCCCCACAGCCAATGGTGTAATGTAATGTTCCTTCGAATTTTCAACTCAAATATCAAGACAGGATGGATGGTCCAAGTGAGGGGACTAATAGAGAACTACTCATTGGAGATTTCGGACCTAGACGTTGGGGCATATCAGGGTAAAAAAATCGTCACAGAAAGGGTCACGGAGGATGGTAACCTTAATTGGCGAGAGGGGGTCAAATCAAAGAGATCTTTGGGGGGCCTGCGTGATAAAGAGAAGCCTGGTTTTTGAAGAGTACCTTGATGGCACCTTTGGGGGGTAGGGGGGAGTCACTGTTGTTCAAGCTGAGGTCGCGGTCCCTGGAGCTGAGGGGGAAAATTGAGAAAAACAGTGAAAAGGAGTGCCAAATGTGTAATTTGGGCGTGGTGGAGACCCTGGAACACTTTCTTCTAGAATGCCCAAAATACCAGTCGAAAAGAATATGAGTCACTGGGAGTATAATGGGGAAGTGGGATGGGAGAATGAAGGACATGTGGTTAGGAGGAGACTCAAAGGAGAGGGTTAATATGCTAATCGGAGAGATTGGGAAGAATGGGGCAAAGGATGTCATCAAGCAATTCGTCTCCGAGTGTTGGGAGGAAAGAAGAGCGAGGGAATAGGGTGGCAGTTGGAAGTACAGGGGTAACCAAGGCCTTCTCATTCGAGAATCGCGACAAATCAGCAGCCGGCCAAAGTATTATTATTATTAGGTAGGTACACTTCTGAAAGTGAAGTTGGAAGGGTTGGTGTGGTTTTCCTTCATCTCTTATACAAGCCACTCTTTAAATTATCAAATGATTGAAAGTCAATAGCCAAGTCTCGTTGAATATTGCTGATTTCTTTGTCATAAATGGCTTGGATCAGCGCCTTTTCAGTCTCAGGATGCTGCCGCAATGTTTTGAAAAATTTATTCACGCCCTCCTGCTCTTGTGGGTGGTTATGTGGAGTTACATATCTGACAAAAATCATCTACAGTTGTGCATTTGCCATTACAACCCGAGTCAACGCACCTCCAGTGCACACATGTCTTTCTACGGTTATTCAGTCTATATCTGTAACCATCAAACAGAACCTGCCTTCCACCTCTTTGAAACTGTACATACTCCACACGTTGGAGGTTTGCCATTTTGGTAACTATGATTCATGATGAATGAATGAAAGGTTTTAGCGTGCCAAAGGCGCCCAGGGGCGATGTGGGGTTTACAAATCCCTTGCGACCCGGAAACTATGATTCAACATTTTCACCCCTCTATATATGTACATTTAGTTGTTCACAGTTTACACAAATCTAAAGCAAACTACAGTCTTTGATTTAATAATTAATAATTAATCAGCAGCTGATTTGTCTTAATGGCCTCAGTTAAAACAACCACAGTGTTTGTTGTTTGTAAGTTGATTTGTTCTTTTAAAAACAAATCAGTATTTGTCTTAACAAGAGGCCCCAAAGAGCCTTAATCGCTCACCGGCCAAAGTGGTTCAAAGAAGTATTTGGGGTCACATTCAGTTAGACATGGTTCTTCAACACTACAAAGGAATGAAATCATGAGAGACAAATTTTATGGAACTAGGGACATGGCTTGAACAAACTTGAATCTTATCTCCCTAAGGATGCTGCATACCAAATATCAAAAACATTCACCTGCTGGATCTGAAGAAGAAGATTTTTAAAGAAAATTCCTCATTTTGAACTAAGTTATCATTCGGGGCTTCCACAGTGAGCCCAAATATGAACCCAGGGACTTGGCTTGAACAAACTTGAATCTCACCCCCTAAGGATGCTGCATGCCAAATATCAAAACATTTCGACTTCTAAATCTGAAGAAGATTTTTAAAGAAAAATTCCTCATATTGTCTAAGTTATAATTCGGGCTCCCACAGGGAATCCAAATATGGACTCAGTGACTTGGCTTTAACAAATTTGAATCTCCCCCTCCCCCCCCCCCCCCCCACCCTCCTAAGGATGCTACACACCACATATCAAAACATTCTGACTGCTGGATCTGAAGAAGAAGATTTTTTAAGAAAATTCCTCATTTCGAACTAAGTTACAATTCAAGCTCCCATACTGAGCCCAAATATGGACCTAGGGACATGGCTTGAACAATTTGAATCTCACCCCCCTAAGGATGCTGCATACCAAATATCAAAACATTCCAACTGCTGGATCTGAAGAAGAAGATTTTTAAAGAAATTTGCCTGAAATGCACTAAGTTCGAATTTGAGCTTTTATAGAAATTATAGTGAGCCCAAATATGAATCAAGGGGGCTGATTTGAACAAACTTGAATCAGATCCACCCCACAATGTTGCATACCAAATATCAAAAGATTCTGCCTGCTGGATCTGTAGAAGAAGATTTTTAAGAAATTTGCCTGAAATGCACTAAGTTCGAATTTGAGCTTTTATAGTGAGCCCAAATATGAATCCAGGGGGCCGATTTGAACAAACTTGAATCAGATCCACCCCCACAATGTTGCGTACCAAATATCAAAAGATTCTGCCTGCTACATCTTGAGAAGAAGATTTTTTAAGAAATTTGCCTGAAATGCACTAAGTTCGAATTTGAGCTTTTATAATGAGCCCAAATATGAATCCAGGGGGCCGATTTGAACAAACTTGAATTTGATCCACCCCACAATGTTGCATACTAAATATCAAAAGATTCTGCCTGCTGGATCTGGTGAAGAAGAATTTTTAAGAAATTTGCCTGAAATGCTCGAAGTTCAAATTTGGGCTTCTATACTGAGCCCAAATATACACCCAGGGGGCCAATTTGTACAAACTTGAATCAGATCCACCCCACAATGTTGCATACCAAATATCAAAAAATTCTGCCAGCTGGATCTGGAGAAGAAGATTTTTTAAGAAATTTGCTTGAAATGCACTAAGTTCAAATTCAGGCTTCTATAGTGAGCCCGAATATGAACCCAGGGGGCCGATTTGAACAAACTTGAATCTACACCCCCACCCCCTAGAGATGATGTAAACCAAATAGGAAAGAATTGTGCCTGGTGGATCTGAAGAAGAAGATTTTTTTGAATTTTGGAAAGAAATTCATGGGTGCTATCAGAGTTATGCCCCTTGTGGTGCCCCCTGTGGGTGCGGCAAGTTTATTTGTACAAGTTTGAATTGACATATGATGGGGAACAAGCACACCAAATTTGGTTCAATTTGATCCAGTTATTTGGGAGGAGTAGTCGTTAATGTAAAGTTCACGACAGACGACAGACGACAGACGACGATGGACGGCAAGTGATAAGTTAAGCTCCCTTCAGTGAGCTAAAAACAACAAACACTGTGGTTGTTTTCACTGAGGCTATGAAGACAAATCAGCTGCTGATAAGTTGTCAGTGAAAACAACAAACACTGTGGTTGTTTTAACTGAGGCCATGAAGACAATCAGCTGCTAATAAGTTAATTTGTGCTTTTAAAAACAAATCAGTATTTGTCTTCATGGCCTCAGCTAAAAATATAAGAAAAAAACAAACACATAAGAAAAAAAAGAATGAAAGTGTCAATGACACTGTAGCTCAACTTGTCAAGACAAAGACATGTACATGTAAAGTATGTGATACAGCAATGACAAACATCTAGGTAATGACCTGATAACAAAGGTACATATAAAGTATTGTAACGGTCTGTACATAAATACTGACCGTTGCCTGTAACAAATGTATAGGTAAAGTATTGTAAAGGTGGGTGACAGTCAGATGCTAAACTAGAAAAGAAATCTTTGAGTCCTAGAGTGGGTCTGACTGAACCCCAAAATATTTGTTCTCATAGCACAGTGATAATAAAGGCACCACAAAACACACTCATTCCTGTCCCAAAGTGAAAACAAAGGTACCCAAGAAGTTTCGTGAAGATCAGTTCACAAATATGAGCTGTGTAGAAGTTGTGACAAAAAACTGATTGGACCTAATTTCGGTACAAAATGGCCACTGGCAGCCATCTTGAATTCTGGACCGCACCCAGAAACACTCGTTCTCGTCCCAAGGTGATAACAAAGGTACCCAAGAAGTTTTGTGAAGATCGGTTCATAAATACAGCCTCTTGCCCTAGCCATATTGACATGTGCACTTACAGTGTATAAGTAGCACTGAATAAATCAAAGTTCATCTAATTTGCATAATTTCTGCACGAGAAAAAAACCCGTACTATATGTGATGTATTCCATGTTACTAAACATTTATACAAAAATTTATTCAAATCAGAACTTTCATACAGAAGTTCTGTACAAAAGACTGATTGCACTAATTTCGGTACAAAATGGCTGCTGGTGGCCGTCTTGAATTTCGGACCACACCCACAAACACTCATTCTCATCCCACGGTGATAACAAAGGTACCCAATAAGTTTCGTAAAGATCGGTTCATAAATACAGCCTCTAGCCTGAGCCGTATAGAAGTTGTGTACAAAAAACTGATTAGACCTAATTTCGGTACAAAATGGCCACTGGCAGCCATCTTGAATTTTGGACCGCGCCCAGAAACACTCGTTCTCGTCCCAAGGTGATAACAAAGGTACCTAAGACGTTTCGTGAAGATCAGTTCATAAATACAGACTCTAGCCCGAGCCGTATTGACATGTGTACTTACTGTGTGTAAGTAGCACTGAAAAAATCAAAGTTCATCTAATTTGCATAATTTCTGCACGAGAAAAAAACCTGTATTATATGTGATGTATCCCATGGTACTAAACATTCACACAAAAAATTATTCAAATCAGCGCTTTCATCTGGAAGTTCTGTGCAAAAATCTGATTGCACCAAATTTTGTACAAAATGGCTGCCATCGGCCATCTTGAATTTCGGACCGGACCACAAAACACTCGTTCTCGTCCCACGGTGATAACAAAGGTACCCATGGAGTTTCGTAAAGATCGGTTCATAAATACGGTCTCTAGCCCGAGCCGTATTGGCATTTGCACTTACAGTGCTGAAAGTAACACCAAAAAACATCAAAGTTAGTCTAATTTGCATAATTTACGCACAAGAAAAAACCCCGTATTATATGTGATGTATCCCATGGTACTAAACATTCATACAAAAAATTATTCAAATCATAGCTTTCATATGGAAGTTCTGTACAAAAAATAGATTTCTGCATCGTTGGTACAAAATGGTGGCTGGCAGCCATCTTGAATTTCAGACCACACCTAAAAACACTCGTTCCCGTCCCAGGGTCATAACAAAGGTACACAAGAAGTTTCGTAAAGATCAGTTCATAAATACGACCTCTAGCCCGAGCCATACCCAATTGTTGACGTACGGACAGATGGACAGACGGAAGACGGGCCATGACAATAGCTCAAATTTGACTTCGTCAAAGTTGAGCTAAAAATGCTAGGAGCTTTCTCCACTCCCTTTTTGTAACCACTAGCCTATGGTCATATACTGGGGCAACTAGCAAACCGGTGTTGCTGTTTGGTTTTCTTTTCTCTTCTTCCCTTAAATTTGCCATTGCACAACATTATATTCTGGCTCGCCACCATGGTGAGACTCAAACCTCTACCATCGCCAAGCTGGAACCGAATAGAACCCACTCTCTAATAGTCTCAATGGCGTTGAGGGATTGATTATTGACAATCTATCACTCCAACATAAACTGCCAGGAATTCTAACTGCGTGCATACCCCCCTCAGACCCCATTTGAGGTAATAGGAAAGCTAGGCCTGTGTGATCCAAGTGAAATAAAATAAGGTTAACCGGGTCGCAAGGGATTTGTAAATCCCACATCGTCCCTGCGTGCCTTTGGCACGCTAAAACCTTTCATTCTTCATTCATCGAAAAAATGCTGGGAATGAATGGTCGGTCAGTCCATTTATTGTGGGTAGAGCAGGTAATTAGCTACTAATCCCTATACCTTAATTAGTGCACTTTCACCTACACTTTTTCCTGATAATTTTGTAGGCGAAGGGCATTGTAGGCGAAAGTAGACGTAGTTAATCTTCTGAAAAAAATATAAACTTTGTAATCAATATAGCAGTGCCAAACTCATGTACCCCCAGCCGGTAACACTCGTGATGTCACGTGTATTACTGGGTATGCAGTTCACAGAAGAGCTACCTATGATTTAACGAGTAGCCACTGAAGCACATAGGAGACTGACGGGCCACAAACCATAGAGAGAAAAACAGATTTTACTGTGTAACATCTAAAGCAGGGGTGTTTTAACAAACTGAGAAGTGGGTGGGAAATTGTTGGTGCATTTGTTGAAAAAGGAAATATTTTGTGTACTTACCACCATGATATGGTCAGAAGGGGCATCTCTCTCCCAGTATTGGATTTTTTGTAAATTGATGCAGTTCGGACATTGTGGACGGGTCAGAATCCTTGGGTGTGCATTATGTCCACGCATACAAATCAGAGATGATCCGCCATGACACCAAGCAAAATTTCTATTAATGAAGCACCTGGTGGGAAACTTTGCTTGGTGTCATAGTGGATCATCTCTGATTTGTATGCATGGACATAATGCCCACACATCAATTCTGACCTGTCCATAGTGGCCATACTGTATTAAGCAGGTTTTGTTAAATAATGACATCATGGACCAAATGGATCACAAGTACCTGGTTACCAAGAAGCTGATACAGAGGTTACACACAAGGAAATTTAATAAATATAAAACAATTCGAAATCAATATAAAACAATTTGAAAATGGCCCCTTGTAAAAAAGTACAACAGGGCATCAGAGTCCTGTTGCAAAATACCATGGTATAGCAGGACGCTACCATGGTATACCACAGTATTTTGGGACAAAACCATGGTGTACAAGATACATTCTTAAAACAGGTTATGTATCTAACATATTTAAGCTTGCTTGCTAAAATTTAGAAAAACCAAGCTGGGAAATGGCATTTGGCCACATTCGAAAATATTACTGATCTTAAATATATGTTAAAGCCTCCGATCATCATTAGGTCATTGCTTTCAAGCCAACCAGTCCCCAGATATGAGGTGTCAAAAGAAATTGGATGGGTAAAGATCAGTCTGAGAAACAAAAGTATTGCCCTTGGGATTGTGTACTGTGCAGTGGAGGGAAGTAAACCCGAGTGGAATGACTCGATATACTCAACACTAAGGTCCAATATCACTGAACTAGAAAACAGGGGGCTCGGTATAATTCTGATGGGCAACTTTAATGGACACATAGGTGATAAGGAAGAAGGCATAGAGGGTGGGGACAAGAAAGTCAACAGGAATGGAAGGAAGCTGTTGAACTTCACAAATGAGCTCGGTCTGAAGATTCTGAACAGGGACGCTAGATGTAAGGGGAAATGGACCTGGGAGAGAAACGACAGAAAATCCATAATTGACTACATTCTCACAGATATGAATTTATGGAGGGAGGTGATAGGGGTAGAAGTGGACGATGAGGGAAAAATGGAGTTGGATAGTGATCACAACTTGATTACAGTGACGATGAGGGCAGAAAAGCAAAGGAAGCTTCAAGGAGGTTTGGGAACTCAAAAAGGATGCCGACTGGGCGAAGTTCGAAGAAAAACTGAAACCAAAGCTTGCAGTCGTACACAAGGGGGGCAGTGTCCAGAAGATGGCCGATGCCATAGTTGCGAGCCTAGTGGAGGCAGGGAAGGAAAGTGTAGGAAAGATTAGGGTGCAACACGGGAACTTGGGTACAGAGTGAACGAAGAACTGAAAAGGGCCATAAAGGTTAGAAAAGCTAAATGTGCTGCATACAGGAGAAGTAGAAAACTTAAGGGGGTGGAAAGCAATGAGGCCATGGTAGCAAAGGAAGAATACCAACAAGCACGAAATAAAGTAAACAAGATTAAAGACGACAACCGGAGAGTGCGAAATAGCAGTCTTATTAGGACAATAAGAATGCCTGGGGGGGGGGGGGGGGGGGGGGGGGGGGGTCGAGTTCGAGCATATAACCCACAGAGCATTAAAGTAGATGGCAGAGTTACAGAAGAGCGAGATCAAATTGCATTAGAACTAGTCAAGCACTGGGAAAAGGTAAAATAAGCGATGGGGAACCCACCAGAGTGTCAGAACCAGGTCGGGGAAAATCTATCGAACTTAGTGTGCAGCAAAATCAGAACTGAGGAGGTGCGAAGGGTGATCTCGAAATTAAGGAATGGAAAAGCGGGAGGGGTGGCCGAAATTCCTAACAAGTTTATCAAAAAAGGGGGAGAGGAACTCTTGGAAAGCCTAAATGCCCTATTCAATTTAGCCATAGAAAAACAAGAGGTCCCAAAGGAGTGGAGGGAAAGTAAAGTGACATTTATTCACAAAAAGGGGGAAAAAGACGTCTTGGATAACTATCAAGGGATCTCTGTCAGCAGCAACATTGGAAAAGTCATTTGTAAAGTCCTGTATGGGAGATAAGAGGAGGTAATCGAAGAGAAGGGTTTTTTGGGAGAAATCCAGAATGGCTTCAGGAAGTGAAGGAGAGTCACTGACCATCTTTTCACGCTATCCCAAATGATAAAATCCGCGAAAGCAAAAAAGAAAAAGATGTTCATGGCCTTTTTGGATGTTAAAAAGGCATATGACAGAGTATGGAGGGAGGGTATGTGGCGCAAGCTGGAGGCTCTGGGCTTGGGGGGGGGGCGAGTTTGTTGGGATTATGAAAGCATTATATAAAGATGTACAGAGTGAACTTAGCCTGGGAAACATTACAACAAAACGTGTGCCTATGCAGATAGGTCTAGAACAAGGGTGTATCCTTTCGCCAATTCTTTTTGCATTGTACATCAAAGGTTTAGGAGATGAACTCCTGCATAGTGATGAGGGGGTTGCAGTTGGTGACTTGAAGATCCCAGGGCTATTTTTTTGCAGATGATATGGTTCTAGTGTCAGAAAGCGAAGAGGGGCTAGCGAAGATGCTAGGAATTGTTGGGAAATATGGGAGCAAATGGAGACTCGAACTTAATGAAAGCAAGAGCAAAGTTATACCTGTGGGCCGCAAAATGGACCCCACTCGAAGGTGGAGAGTGGGTGAGTTCTGAATTCCGGAAGGTAGCAGTAGACTTCTTAGTGTAGGAGAGACTAGTGACTATGAGTAACTGGGGGTAAATATAAACACCACCCATACGAGAACCGCGACAAATCAGCGGCCGGCCGAAGTGTTGTTATTATTATTAATAATAATATAATAACACTTTAGCCAGCCGATGATTTGTCATGGTTCTCGAACAAAAAGGCCTTGGTTACCCCTGTACTCCCAACTGCCTCCCTATTCCCATGCTTCTCCTCTCCTCCCAACACTCGGAGACGAACTGCTTGATGATATCCCTTGCCCCATTCTTCCCAATCTCTCCAATTAACATATTAACCCTCTCCTTTGAGTCTCCCCCTCACCACATGTCCTTCATTCTCCCATCCCACTTCCCCATTATACTCCCAGTGAATCTTATTCTTTTAGACTGGTACGTTGGGCATTCTAGAAGAAAGTGTTCCAGGGTCTCCACCATGCCCAAATTACACGTCTGGCACTCCCTTTCACTGTCTTTCCCAATTTTTTCCCTCAGCTCCAGGGATCGCGACCTCATTTTCAACAACAGTGACCCCCAAAGGTGCCATCAAGGTACTCTTCAAAACCTGGCTTCTCTTTGTCATGCAGGCCACCCAAAGACCTCTTTGATTTTATCCCCTCTCGCCAATTATGGTTACAAGCCTCCATGACCCTTTCTCTGACGAATTTTTTTTACCCTGGTTTGCCCCAAAGTCCAAGTCCGAGATCTCCAATTAGTAGTTCTCTACTAGCTCCTTCACTTAGACCATCCACCCCATCTTGATATTTGAGTTGAAAATTCTCAGGAACATTACTTTACACCATCGGCTGTCGGGGAGATTTACCAAATAATTAAGATAACCGAGTTTCAACAGGTCTATCCTGTCCTTGATCCTCATCCAACCAAGCTCACCCCTGATTGCTTCTAGTGCTGCGGCATTACTCGACCCCGTTATCCATCGGCCTGCATCGTTCTGCAGGATTTCCAAGCTCTTTACGGCCATCTGTTTAGGGGTACCACTTCCGTACCATATGTTATACTTGGCAGACCCAGCATTTCCCAAAATGGTTTTCCCCACGAAAACCTTATTGAAACTGTTTCTCCCTATAAGTTTCATTTGGTTAAGGATTCGCTTCCCCTTCAGAATCAATTTATTTGTATGGTTTTGGTAGATGCCTCTTCCTGTAATGTTTATATTTACCCCCAAATACATGTAATCACCTGTCTCCCCTACACCGAGAAGTTTGCTGCTACCTTCCAGAATGCAGAACTCACCCACTCTCCACCTTCGAGTGGGGTCCACTTTGTGGCCCACAGGTATAACTTTGCTCTTGCTTGCATTAAGTTTGAGTCTCCATTTGCTCCCATATTTCCCAACAATTCCCAGCATTTTCATTAGCCCCTCTTCGCTTTCTGACACTAGCACCATATCGTCTGCAAAATTTAGCCCTGAGATCTTCAAGTCCACAACTGGTACCCCCTCCTCGCTATGCAGGAGTTCATCTCCTAAATCATCAATGTACAATGCAAACAGGATTGGCGAAAGGATACACCCCTGTTTTAGGCCTATCTCCATAGGCACATGTTTTGTTGTAATGTTTCCCAGGCTAAGTTCACTCTGTACATCTTTATATAATGCTTTCGTAATTCCAATAACCTCGCCTCCTAAGCTCAGAGCCTCCAGTCTGCGCCACATACCCTCCTTCCATACTCTATTGTATGCCTTTTTGACATCCAAAAAGGCCATAAATAGCTTTTTCTTTTTTGCTTTCGCGGATTCTATCATTTGGGATAGCGTGAAAAGATGGTCAGTAACTGGCCTTCCCTTCTGGAAGCCATTCTGGATTTCTCAAAAAAAAAACCTTCTCTTCAATCACCTCCTCTAGTCTCCCATACAGGACTTTACAGAAAACTTTTCCAATGTTGCTACTGACAGAGATCCCTCGATACTTATCCAAAATGTCTTTTTCTCCCTTTTTGTGAATAAATGTCACTTTGCTTTCTCTCCACTCCTTTGGGACCTCTTGATTTTCTATGGCTCGATTGAATAGGGCAGTTAGGCTTTCCAAAAATTCCTCTCCCCCTTTTTTGATAAACTTGTTTGGAATTTCATCCACTAGTCTCGCTTTTCCATCCCTTAATTTTGAGATCACATTTCGCACCTCCTCCGTTTTAATTTCGCTGCACACGAAGTTTGATAGGTTTTCCTCGACCTGATTCGGACACTCAGGTGGGCTCCCCATGCTTATCGTTTACCTTTTCCCAGTGCTTGACTAGTTCTGATGTGACTTGATCTTACTCGTCTGTAACTCAGCCATCTACTTTAATACTCTGTGGGTTACTTCCTTTGTTACGTTTATTCACCCATTTCCAAAATACGTTCGAATTCGACCCCCCAGTCGTTCTTATCATCCTAATAAGGCTGCTATTTCGCACTCTCCGATTATCGTCTTTAATCTTATTTACTTTATTTCGTGCTTGATGGTATTCTTCCTTTACTACTGTGGCCTCATTGCTTTCCACCCCCTTAAGTTTTTTACTTCTCCTGTATGCAGCACATTTAGCTTTTCTTCCCTTTATGGCCCTTTTCAGTTCTTCATACACTCTGTACCCAAGTTCCCGTGTTGGCACCCTGATCTTTCCTACACTTTCCTTCCCTGCCTCCACTAGGCTCGCAACTATGGCGTCGGCCATCTTCTGGACACTGCCTCTCTTGGTATGGTTGCAAGCTTTGGTTTCAGTTTTTCATTGAACTTTGCCCAGTCAGCATCCTTTTTGAGTTCCCAAATCTCCTTAAAGCTTCTTTGCTTTTTACTAGATTTTTGGCCTTGATCGTCACTGTAATCAAGTTGTGATCACTATCCACCTCCATTTTACCCTCATCATCCATTTCTACCCCTATCACCTCCCTCCATAAATTAACATCTGTGAGAATGTAATCGATTATTGATTTTCTGTTGTTCCTCTCCCAGGTCCATTTCACCTTGCACCTCGCGTCCCTGTTCAGAATTTTCAGACCGAGCTCATTTGTGAAGTTCAACAGCTTCCTTCCATTCTTGTTGACTTTCTTGTCCCCACCCTCTATGCCTTCTTCCTTATCACCTATGTGGCCATTAAAGTCACCCATCAGAATTATACCGAGCCCCTTGTTTTGTAGCTCTGTGATATTGGCCCTTAGTGTTGAGTATATCGAGTCATTCCACTCGGGTTTGCTTCCCTCCACCGCACAGTACACAACCCCAAGAACAATACTTTTGTTTCTCAGATTGATCCTTTCCATCCAATTTCTTTCGATACCTCAGCCATGGTGCTGACGTCTTCCAGGTCTGTGATCAGCGACGGTTTTAAATCCTCGTTAACCCTTTACCCAACGTAACGGCCAAAACCGGCCAGCGCTATTCTCAAAAAGCGCCAATTAATTTTCATTATTTTTTTCATTTTTTGTCTCAAAAACATAGGTTATGACCCCTCGTTGGAATGAGCTTGTCGAGCTCGTTCCAACAAGGGGTCATAACCTATGTTTTTGAGACAAAAAATGAAAAAAAATTAGTTATTCAAGAATTTTTTTTGCAAGTGTCGTCTGCTTTTCATGTTAGGTAAAGGGTTAATGTACATGCCTATCCCTCCCCTTTTTTCTGGCCTTCCGTTCGCCCTACACCTATCCACATGCACCCCCTTACTTGGTCTACCCATTCCTCGTGTCTTACCCACGTTTCGCTTAAGCCCATGATGTCAAACTCCTCTGCCTCGATCAATGTAGCAATTTCACTTACTTTCTGGTGGAGACCCTGGATGTTGCTATAACCCACTTTCAGGGTATCAAGGTTCATTAGCTTCCGCCTACTGGTCCCATTATTATCTAGTCCCTGAATGTTTGTATATCCTTTTTTGTGTACCTGTGCTTTCCTTGGGAAGCAATTCCTATTGATTTGGATTTTTGGTCCCTTTTCCTTATCTCCCTTGTCCCATTTTTTACAACTATGGTTCGTAACACATTTCCTGTGTTCATTCCCCCCTTCACTGTTCCCCCCCTCCCCTCCCTATACCAAAAAAGGCTCCGCCGCCTGCAACATATTTCTTCCTAAAACCTCTTTACCCCTTGGGCTAAGATGGAGACCATCCCTTCCATATAGGTCCTTTCTGCCCCATTCAGTTGAGTTATTAAGTCTGTGTAAGTCTCAATAAGCTGAACTGATTTTCTCTCCCTCATGTTGTTGGTCCCCACGTGTACAACAACCACTGGGTCTGGGCCTGACCCCTTTACTAATCCACCCACTCTGTCCTTTAGGTCCTCCACCCTACAGGGCTTGCCTTGAGTCGGGGCTGATCAGCCCAGGCCCCGAGATCAGCCCCGAGGAGCACTTGCTGGGGGCTTTTTTTCAAGCCCCAACATTTTCCACAAAAAAGCACTAACAATAATGGACAAAATGGAAAATCAGCCCTGAAAAGGCCCCGACCTCAATATGTGGGGCACTTTTTTAGGCCCCGATCATTTTACTCAAGGCGAGCCCTGACCCTAGCCCCCGGGAAAGCACAAATTGGTCCTGTTGACACTGTCAGGCCCACACACCACCTTATCTAACCCCCGCACTATACTACTCCCTGCAACCACCAACTGCCTCTTTCCTGTCCTACCACCTCTGTTCCCACTGGACCGGCTCGCAGTCTTGCACTCCGCCACACTAACCTCCATGCCTACCTCCACCTCTTCAGACCCAACCTGCTCCTCAGAATTCTCGAAATTACCTAACACACTGAATCTATTTTGGACACTGCACTCCACTTTTTGCCCACTCCCACTACAAGCCACCTGGTCCTCGTTTACCACCTTCCTAGCCTTCCCTCTGACTCCTGCCCTGACAGGCTCCACATGGTAATCGCTATCTCCCTCACTATCCTATTCTAAATGAATACGCCTTTTGACCCCCCCCCCCCCCCCCCCCCCCGACTCAGACTACTAGCCTGGGAATTTGACACTCTAGCCCCTACTTCTCCCCTACCCTCAACCCGATGCACCTTCCTATTCCCAAAAGAACGGAACCACTATCCACGTCAAAAGTCCGCTTCCTACTACCCACCACCTTCCATCCCCCATCGAATGCCACCCTAACTGGGGTAACACCAGACTTTCCAGCCTTCCCCAGTTTCCCCCTCACCACCTGCACCTCCCAAGAAATTTAATAAAAAAGTTCAATAAAAAATAGCCAAAAAGCTTAGGAATTTAACAGGAAGGGTTCATGGAAGGATAGGGCAGGAATACTTAACAAGCAGTGGATTAATCATTAGCAAGAATGATGACGTCAGATGTGTGTCCCGAAAATAGGAAACATAGAATAATTTTTATAATTATTATAAAGTTACAGCCCTGAATGTCTGAAACCACCGTAATTCACTTCCATCATCCATTAACAGCCTTGGATCCACCAGTTCTTGCATTGATTTGTGTCTGGCATCCTCAGCTAGAAGGACGCCAACGCCCTATAGCTCATTCCTCTTTGATAGTAACTTTGGCAAATACAAGAACTGTATCAAACATGCTCATAACATGCGACAAAGCTGACCTAAACACAACCTCTTAAAAGTAAAACACAGAAACTGACATAAACACTAAGTTAAACATGAAATTTTGAGCTAAACAGAAAACTAAACGCAACTAAAAATGTCAAGAGAAATGTTTAAAATGCAGAGTATGAGGGGTTAATCATAGAACAATGATACTGAGGAACATGTATGATGAATATACGTGCCATGGGAAGAGTAGAAGCACAGCAGCTGACCTAAACACTAAGTTAAACATGAAATTCCGAGCAAAACAGAAAACTAAACGCAACTAAAAATGTCAGAAAAATGTTTAAAATGCAAAGTATGAGGGGTTAATCGTGGAACAATGATACTGAGGAACATGTATGATGAATATAAGTGCCATGTGAAGAGAAGGAGCATAGCAGCTGACCTAAACACTAAGTTTAACATGAAATTCCGAGCTAAACAGAAAACTAAACGCAACTAAAAATGTCAAGAAAAATGTTTAAAATGCATTGTATGAGGAGTTAATCATGGAACAATGATACTGAGGAACACGTATGATGAATATAAGTGCCATGGGAAGAGAAGGAGCACAGCAGCTGACCTAAACACTTAGTTAAACATGAAATTCTGAGCTAAACAAAAAAACTAAACGCAACTAAAAATGTTAAGAAAAATGTTTAAAATGCAGGGTATGAGGGGTTAAATCATGGTAGAATGATAATAATCATCATATAGCAGCATTATAAAGGCCATGATATGGAAATAGGGCGAGTAAGTGACCTAAACAGAAGCTTTAACATTATTGGACATGTACGCTGACCAATCGAGCCATGCCATAAGCTCACACAACTAAAGTTGGTGAGCTAAAAAAGGATATTTTAAAGCACAGATGTCAGCTCATTGTTACTGACTTAAGGGCCAAACAAAGAATGATGTTGGCACCAATTCTGGTCTCTTCCTGACCAGTGCGCATGCGCAGAAAGTAAAAGTATGGAGGGCCAGATAGGACTTTTAATTTTCGGTTCTGTATGCAAATTTGGGGGATTGGTGGGTTAAAAATTTGTGTTTGGCCCTTGATAATATCGATTTTGCACCAGCTAGTCTGGGCCATTGGTTGTCGTATAAAAATAATGAAAGTTGTTTTATTCGCCAAAATATCCAACTGAAAATAGCCGAGTATAAGTTTTAAGATTGATGCTGAATCCATTCCCTTAACAGTTATATGCTTCTATTGTATGATTTAATTTGTACTTTCATATTTTGAAAATAAAGACAGTTTAACTGGTTGAGTGCTAGAAGCCGCTATCAGGGCTTTCATAACTAGAGAGATGTCATGCATGCAGCCCGACTGTCCCAGCAACGCCAATGCATAGACACAAAATATGTGAGCCATTTTTTGTTAACCATTTACCTAACGAATCTGCCATATCTGCACTTGCGATATACACAAAAATTGCTATTCAAATTTTATTTTTTCATTTCTCTGGCGGTGTATTATAGTAGTCAATATTTTGTTTATTTGCATTTAATAACTCCCAATCCTTCAAAATGCACTTTTGGAAAAATTGCCTAAATTACCGTGGATGGGTGGGTGTGTGGGGTGGGAGGAGGGGGGGGGGGGGGGGTCGACCCATATTCAAACTTGGCCTGTAGTACTAGCTGGAAAATACACATATATCTATCAACTTTGGTTGAAATCAAATAATCCAAACTGGAGTTATTGGTTGGCAACCAATTTTTTTTACGGACGGATGGACGGACCATTTACATAATATGACCATTTTTACAAATGGCTGTATAAAAAGTAATATAAAATTTGAAGAGACTCATATAATTAGAACTGGATTTATCTTCTGGATAAAGTGGGAAGGAGGGAGGGGTGGATTGTTTCCACCCATCTCCCCCGAAGTTTTGGAGACAGCATCAAAGTCTCTCACTCCCATTTCCTTCCAATCTGTATTACTTTTGTAAATCAACAGAAGTATGCTGCAGAAGGCATTTCTTTATATTTCAAACTGTGAAGCTCAGGTAATGAGAAAAAAGCTGCATACAAGTAAAAGAAATCAGGTCTGTAAATGCAGTTATTATAAGTTGTATTGATCATGCAAAAACAAAAAGTGACAAAGTATGTGTAAGAAGCCCAATTTCAAATTTAAAGAAACTAAATTCGAAAACTGTTTTGAAAAGGGTTAAATTAGCACAAATATTAATTGAAACCACTGTATACAGCGTCAGTAGACCTTGCTCCAAATCAAAAACAATGACGTTGTAACACAGTGTTTGAAGAATAAAAGGTAAACCTTGAAAAACAAAACTTTAATCCAAAACTTTAAGCTGGGAATACTAAGTAAAATTGCCGGCAAAAAAAGGGTTAAATATTTCCTACAACCGATAAAAGAAATCACTGATGTAAATGCAATCATTAATTTGTATTGACCATACAAGAATTAAAGTAAGAAAGTATGTGGCAAAGCCTAATTTCAAATACAAAGAAACTAAGTCTGAAAACATGTACAGGAGTAAATTTTTTCTGCAAGCTGTCACTCTAAATCCTTCAAAACGCATTTTGGACCAAAAATCTGAAATAGATTTTTTCAACGTCTAAACACAATTCAAAAACTGACTGTTACCTAATTAAGCCACCCTAAGTGTTCTCTTTTTCAGACGCTTAACACACGTGACAATTTTATGTAACACATGTGACAGTGAATTTCATGTGTTTATAAGAGATCAGCTTTGAAAGCACACTGATTGTTAGTAAGAAGAAGATTTAAAATTTGTGGCAGAGCTTTAATTCACACAATTCACAGATTTTTTCGATTGTAAAAAGGTCGTGAGATTTTTCTCTTTTTCTGATGTAACACATGTGACAGGCATTTGACTGTTCATAATTTTCAGATAACATAAACATATTACTCAACTACTACTGCATCAGTCAGTGGTGGTGTTAGCTACAAAACAGTGTTCAAAGCATGGAATGGTCATAAAAATTAGAAAAGTATGGAAAGGAATTCTTTGGCAAAATTTGTCTGAAATGTAACACATGTGACATGGAATGGCCCCAGGGACCCGATTTGAACAAATTTGAATCTGGGCCACCTAAAGATGTTGCATACCAAATATGAAAGCATTCTGACTGGTGGAGCTGAAAAAAAGATTTGTAAAGAAATTTCCTCATATTGCAATAAGGTAAAATTTGGGCTCCCATAGCAAGCCCAAATATTAACCATGCCCCCACGTACGGGCAATTGGGGGGGGGGGGGGGGGGGTCTTGCCCAAGGACACAATACGGTTGACACAAGTAGGATTCAACCTGAGGATTTGTGACTGTATTGAATCAAATATGTTTACAATTGTTATTTTTCATTTAATAAATGAAGTTTGTTGCTTGAAACGAAAAATAAGTAGAATATACTGAATTGAAAAATAAATATGTTGAACCATGCAGTGTGAATGTGTTGTTCTTTATTGAAGAATGAATCTTCCCAGGTCATATCTTCCTGCAATCGAATCCTCCTGTTCCCTGTATAATAACCCCCAGGGCCCAGAAATTTGGGATCGAGTCTCGGGCATGTATGCATGTGGCCCGGCCAGCTAGGAGTTCAGGACCTTGGACTCTTGGGTCAGAACCGAGTCTGCCCTCAAAGTTTGGGACCCTTGGTTCACCGTTGGGAGGCCCTCACCAGTACTCTTGACTCTTGGATCAGATCTGTCCCCACCCCCCCCCCCCCCCCACCCGTCCCCTTGGTGTGCATGTCTCCAACCAATCTAACCCTGCCTGTGCTGCAGTGCGGAGTTATGATGTTGGGGAGTTGGCAGCTGCTCGTCGTTGCTCGGTGGTTCTCTCCAGGTATTCCGGCTTCCTCCACCCATAAAACTGTCAGGGTCATGATTAGCCATTGTGCATAAGTATCGCTGAACTACATAAGTATGTGACATTAAACACCAATATTAAATGAATAAATAAATACCTCCATTTGGGCCCATAATCTAATACCAACTTCGCACATTCAGCCGCCACAAGTTGTTCTCGTGAAATATTATTATAATATCAGTTTTGGTATCACTATGAATACGTACCTAGCAGACTTGCGAGAACCGGTGGTGTCTGCTGTCAACTCAATGAGTGATTACAAATGTGTTTGTGTTCTTTTCATCTCAACTTTCATTTTGTCATTTTTGGTGCATAATTTGTGTCTATTTAATTTGAATTTAACGAATATCAGAGGTGGAAATTTCAAAATAAACGAAAATTCTATTACTTACATAACACCTTAAGTTAAAGAATATTCACATTTGAAGAGAGTGTGTGGCATGTCATTTTTGGAAATGCCTGAAAATTTGAGGAGTGGAACCGATGCGCTTGACGATTTTCCGGTTTTTCGATAGATACCTTGTTGAAAAGACGAAGATTCCGAGGTGGTTGGGTTCCCTTACCAGTTCGTACAGGGTCGATCCGTACCTAATGAGGTACGAAAAAAACTCAAGAGAAGTGGGTCATTCTCTGAAAAGTGTTAAAATTATGTTCTAAGGACATTTCGGTCAATTTGGAAATGATTAAAACCCAAATTATTTTTACTTCCACATACGCTGGTAACATGCTGCACGAAAACAAATACTTGAATTGAGAATGTTGAG
This sequence comes from Pictodentalium vernedei, assembly GCA_031216915.1. NCBI lineage: Eukaryota > Metazoa > Mollusca > Scaphopoda > Dentaliida > Dentaliidae > Pictodentalium > Pictodentalium vernedei. The sequence continues at coordinate 327,438,511 of CM062295.1, forward strand.
TTGATATATTTTTATTTTGGGGTTTGTTATAGATCAAAAGTCAGTGGTGTTACCTGTCTAAATGACGGAGGTGTACAGTTTTCAAAATTACCACTCAAAATAAATACACTGTGAACTGTTTTTGTTTTAGTTTATGTATTAGTTAATAGTTTCGCATTACCAAAATCTACACTTACTACGCCAGAAACTAATTCCAGAGATACGGCTTGCATTTACAACTCTGTATCACAGTTTTCCCATCAGTGGTGTTACCCATTTAAAATGGTATATGGACGATTCGGACCATGTACGATTCGGACAAGATTTTTTTTTGGACGATTCGGACCAGATCTATGGACGATTCGGACCAGATTTCTGGACGATTCGGACCAGATTTCTGGACGATTCGGACCATGCTTATGGACGATTCGGACCGATTAACTATGTGTTGAATACCCATTTTCTGGCATTATTTTTTGGAAAGCACTCTGTATGAGATCTTTCCAAAAAATAATGCCAGAAAATGGTGTTAACGGCGTTAACAATGTAGGAAAGATGAACACTTATATTATAGTGGTTCTCTTCCAACTTATATTTTGACTTGTACTGTATATTATATTATTTTTTACTTTGTATTTAGTGACTGCTTTCAATGAACTGTGCTATGTTTACTCCTTCCAAGCTGTGCTATATATGTGTGCTTTAAATGTGCAACCCTATACATTGTAACTCTCTCTCAAACCTCTCACCACAGCTTTCAGATAAAAATTGTTTAAATTAGACCACGGACTATTATTTCGCGGAATTGTAGTAAGGCGGGACTACTCTTCGTATGGACTTGCACTCTTTTTACACCGGGTCTCCACGCATTTGGCGGACCTTTCCCTGGTCTCTTTCAATTTTCGCCCAAAATCCATGTGCTATCTTCCTTTTACCGATATTTATGTAGTCTTTACGTGTTTCCTGTTACAATGAATTGTGCTATATGTCTGCAACATTTATATCTATGTACTATAATCTTTTCATTTCGGTTTTTGTAATATGAGAGTTACCTGCTTTTCACTACAATAAAAGTATGTTTTATCTTCTTTGGCATTAGTTGTTGTTTTTTTTTTATTGCACACCCCGAATCAGTCAACTGTCTCATAATTTGGTCCAAATGGCTTAGAAACATGATCCAAACCTCCACAAAACTTGATCCCAACCGCCAAAGAACTATGTCCGAATCGTCCATAAACATGGTCCGAATCGTCCATGAACATGGTCCGAATCGTCCATAAGCATGGTCCGAATCGTCCAGAAATCTGGTCCGTATCGTCCATAGATCTGGTCTGAATCGTCCAAAAAAAATCTGGTCCGAATCGTACATGGTCCGAATCGTCCATAATCCTTTAAAATATGTGCAGCTGCTTTGTTTTCAGTTCGGGCCTTTAGAGTTATTTCTCCTTCAAGACAGACTTGCTGGTCAAGAAGTGAGTGAAAATTAAAAGAGGTAAGAACTATTTTTAATTATCCGTGGTTACAAACCCAATTCTTGTGTGTTGAAGTGGCGTTGGTCAAGTTTTCAAGTCAGTTGTGTTCGTGATATTACTTGTGTATGTTATGTGGTTTTGATTTTTGTCATTTTAAAATGGTTTTCTTGGGCCTTCGTCTCTCTGCATATCAGACGACACATGGCTTGCAGAAATACACATGGAGGGTGATTTGGACAATTATTTGTAAAAATCTCAGTGGTGTTACCTGTCAGTTGTGTTACCTTCTTTTTGTACCACCAATGACATGCTGGTAACTCCACTGACCAGCGAGGCTAAATGATGAATGATTGTGGCATAAAGATTGCTGATGTTTCTCAATACATATGTAAAACAATTATCAAACACGGTTTTATACACTGGAGATTAATGTACATTACACAATACGTTCTTTGTGTAAGTAACGCGACTGATGCAAGTGGTAACACCACTGACCCATGCATGAGTAACCACTTTTCACCCACCAGAAGCAATTTAATAAGACAGAAAGTGATGTAAACTTGCAGCCTGTTAGCACTCCCATGAATATATATTGCTGCAGTCTTATTAATATTATCAGTATATTTATTGTTCTGAATAGCCTTCTTCCACCGTTTTTTCTTTTCAAATTTCCACTGTTGTTATTTCAGGAATGCCTAAGTTAACGAGAGTAGAGATACAGAGACGATATCGAGAAAGGAGGGATCTAGATTCACGTAAGCGTGAGGAATATCTTAAGAAGAAGAGAGACAAATATTTAGAAGATCTGGCAGTGGGAAAAAGTAAACTGATTGGAGACTTAAATTCGAGAGAAAGGCGGATACGAAGACGCAAGTGGAAAACTGATCAAAAATCATCCCGGAACAGAAAGAAAGAACACGCCAGAATATTGTCAATCACTCCACCAACTTCACCAACGTCACCACAGATGATTGTAGCATGTTGTTCAAGAGCTGAATTATCTCCGGATACTGGCGGTCATTCTAGGTAAAATAGTTTTTCAACACGAACAAGTGGATAAATTATGTTTCCTCATGTAGAGGAAAATTCCCACCCCACATAAACGCACACTTTGGACAGCAATATCATAAGTTGCTGTGATTGCTTGACGGTGTCATGGTGTGATGTTCGCGTTTAGGAACTCATGTTCAACCGCAACGTGGACACAAATTTCAAACCGCGAGCATCACATCATGATGCCGTCACTCAACCACAATGGTGTATCATAATGTTCCAATAAATCCCAACCCAGAGCTCCCTTATACCACGTAACAGAATAAATGGCACAGGTCGCAGTGAAATGTGACGGATCGTGGATTATCAACACCCATAACACTTTTACTGGAACAACAGGTCTTCTGAGAGACGGCATGCTTTCATTTAGGCCAGTTTTAAATCTGCATAGCAGCATGTCCACTGTCGCCCCCAAAAATATGGATTTTTGAAAATACGACAAATATGAATGAACAACTTCCATTTATTATCTTGTGAAACACGCGACTGTAAAATTTGTGTGGATTTAGATATGCCATGCCACCACCCCCCCCCCCTCCCCCCTCGCGCGCACACATACACAATCATTTTTATCCGCGAAGTGGGGAGGGAGGGGACAAAAGCTATAAATATTTGTAATATCCCTATGTGCTGGGTGTTGCATATGGCTAGTAACCCCTCGGCCTTTGTAAGTCTCCTGCCGCGGCATGTACGGGACACAGTGTGTGAAGGGGTGGGGGGGGGGTCAAATTCTTGCACCTATGTTTCTATCCATACAAGTCAAACAAGAAAGTGGATCATAATTTGTTATGAACATTTTCTCTACTGACAAAACTAACTATTTTACTTTGCAGCTAGGCTTCATATCACTCCTTGAAGATCAGAGCGGTTTGTGTTTTTTTTTTACAGGCAAATGAAGCAGGCCAATGATTTATTAAAGAAGAAATTAAAGAAAGGGCTCATTGAGAAAGAGAAGTTAAGAAAAGAAATGAAACTGAAGCGCTGTGAAATCCGTTACTTATTCCCAGTTCCTTATTCGACTTTCTAAATTTAGCAGAAATTCGAAAAATAAATGGCCTTCTTGGGTGGCGCCCTAAGACACAGGACTATTCAAAGCCTGGGGTTCACTCCCCCACCCCTCTTTAGGGGCCAGGTTGGACCCTAAAAGAGACAAAATGGTCCAAATCGTAATTATTGACGGAAATTCGCGGAACAAACGGCCTTATAGGGTGGCGCCCCAAAGTGCAAGATTTTTCAAATCCTCAGGTTCACCCTCCCACCCCTTTTTAGGGGCCACATTGGACCCTAAAAGGGACCAAATGGTCAAAATCGTAATTATTGACGGAAATTCGCGGAACAAACGGCCTTATAGGGTGGCGCCCTAAAATACAAGATTATTCAAATCCTAAGGTTCACCCTCCCACCCCTTTTTAGGGGCCAGATTTAACCCTAAAAGTGACCAAATGGTCAAAATTGTAATTATTCATGAAAATTCGCGGAAAAAACGGCGTCATAGGGTGGCGCCCTAAATTTCAAGATCATTCAAATCCTAAGGTTCACCCTCCAACCCCTTTTTAGGGCCCACATTGGACCCTAAAAGCGACCAAATGGTCAAAATCGTAATTGTTGGCCATAATTCGCGGAACAAACGGCGTTATAGGGTGGCGCCCTGAAATGCAACATTATTCAAATCCTAAGGTTCACCCCACCCCTATTTAGGGGCCAGATTGGACCCTAAGAGTGACTAAATGGTCAAAATCGTAATTATTGATGGAAATTCGCGGAACACACGGCGCTATAGGTTGGCGCCCTAAAATACAAGATTATTCAAATCCTAAGGTTCACCCCCACCCCTATTTAGGGGCCAGATTGGACCCTAAAAGTGACCAAATGGTCAAAATCGTAATTATTGACGGAAATTCACGGAACAAACGGCGTTATAGGGTGGCGCCCCAAATACAAGATTATTCAAATTCTAAGGTTCACCCTCCCACCCCTTTTTAGGGGCCAGATTGGACCCTAAAAGTGACCAAATGGTCAAAATCGTAATTATTGATGGAAATTCGCGGAACAAACGGCGTCATAGGGTGGCGCCCGAAAATACAAGATCATTCCAATCCGAAGGTTCACCCTCCAACCCTTTTTAGGGGCCATATTGGACCCTAAAAGTGACCAAATAGTCAAACTCGTAACTGTTGGCCGTAATTCGCGGAACAAACGGAGTTATAGGGTGGCGCCCTAAAATGCAATATTATTCAAATCCTAAGGTTCGCCCTCTCACCCCTTTTTAGGGGCCAGATTGGACCCTAAAGGTGACCAAACGGTCAAAATCGTAATTACTGACCGAAATTCGGCGAACACACGGCGTTATAGGGTGGCGCCCTAAAATACAAGATTATTCAAATCCTAAGGTTCACCCTCCCACCCCTTTTTAGGGGCCAGATTGGACCCTAAAGTGACCAAATGGTCAAAATCGTAATTATTGACCGAAATTCGCGGAACACACGGCGTTATAGGGTGGCGCTCTAAAACACAAGATTATTCAAATCCTAAGGTTCACCCTCCCACTCCTTTTTAGGGGTCAGATTGGACCCTAAAAGTGACAAAATGGTCAAAATCGTAATTATTGATGGAAATCGCGGAACAAACGGCGTCATAGGGTGGCGCCCAAAAATACAAGATCATTCAAATCCTAAGGTTCACCCTCCAACCCCTTTTTAGGGGCCACAATGGACCCCAAATGTGACCAAATGGTCAAAATCGTAATTGTTGGCCGTAATCCGCGGAACAAACGGCGTTATAGGGTGGCGCCCTAAAATGTAAGATTATTCAAATCCTAAGGTTCACCCTCCAACCCCTTTTCAGGGCCCACATTGGACCCTAAAAGTGACCAAACGGTAAAAATCGTAATTATTGACCGAAATTCGACGAACACACGGCGTTATAGGATGGCGCCCTAAAATACAAGATAATTCAAGTCCTAAGGTTCACCCCAGCCCTATTTAGGGGCCAGATTGGACCCTAAAAGTGACCAAATGGTCAAAATCGTAATTATTGATGGAAATTCGCGGAACAAACGACGTCATAGGGTGGCGCCCTAAAATACAAGATCATTCAAATCCTAAGGTTCACCCTCCAACCCCTTTTTAGGGGCCATATTGGACCCTAAGAGTGACTAAATGGTCAAAATCGTAATTATTGACGGAAATTCGCGGAACAAACGGCCTTATAGGGTGGCGCCCTAAAATACAAGATTATTCAAATCCTATGGTTCACACTCCCACAATCACATTCTATAAAAAGCAAAGGAAAAAAGCTGTAACAATTCCCAGCATCTTCTCTAACCCCTCTTCGCTTTCTGACACTAGCACCATATCGTCTGCAAAAAATAGCCCTGGGATCTTCAAGTCACCAACTGCAACCCCCTCGTCGCTATGCAGGAGTTCATCTCCTAAACCATTGATGTATAATGCAAAAAGAATTGGCGAAAGGATACACCCCTGTTTTAGGCCTATCTCCATAGGCACACGTTTTGTTGTAATGTTACCCAGGCTAAGTTCACTCTGTACATCTTTATATAATGCTTTCATAATCCCAACAAACTCGCCCCCAAGCCCAGAGCCTCCAGCTTGCGCCACATACCCTCCCTCCATACTCTATCGTATGCCTTTTTAACATCCAAAAAGGCCATGAACATCTTTTTCTTTTTTGCTTTCGCGGATTCAATCATTTGGGATAGCGTGAAAAGAGGGTCAGTGACTCTCCTTCCCTTCCTGAAGCCATTCTAGATTTCTCCCAAAAAACCCTTCTCCTCAATCACCTCCTCTAATCTCCCATGCAGGACATTACAGAAGACTTTTCCAATGTTGCTGCTGACAGAGATCCCTCGATAGTTATCCAAGACGTCTTTTTCCCCCTTTTTGTGAATAAATGTCACTTTACTTTCCCTCCACTCCTTTGGGACCTCTTGTTTTTCTATGGCTAGATTGAATAGGGCAGTTAGGTTTTCCGAGAGTTCCTCTCCCCCTTTTTTGATAAACTCGTTAGGAATTTTGTCCACCCCTCCCGCTTTTCCATTCCTCAATTTTGAGATTACCCTTCGCACCTCCTCAGTTTTGATTTCGCTGCACACGAAGTCCGAGAGATTTTCCTCGACCTGGTTCGGACACTCCGGTGGGTTCCCCATGCCCCGTCGCTTATCGTTTACCTTTTCCCAGTGCTTGACTAGTTCTAATGCGATTTGATCTCGCTCTTCTGTAACTCCGCTATCTACTTTAATGCTCTGTTGGTTATTCCCTTTGTTACGTTCGTTCACCCATTTCCAAAATACGCTCGAACTCGACCCCCCCCCCCCCCTCCCCCCTGTCGTTCTTATCGTCCTAATAAGACTGCTATTTCGCACTCTCCGGTTGTCGTCTTTAATCTTGTTTACTTTATTTCGTGCTTGTTGGTATTCTTCCTTTGCTACCATGGCCTCATTGCTTTCCACCCCCTTAAGTTTTCTACTTCTCCTGTATGCAGCACATTTAGCTTTTCTAACCTTTATGGCCCTTTTCAGTTCTTCGTTCACTCTGTACCCAAGTTCCCGTGTTGGCACCCTAATCTTTCCTACACTTTCCTTCCCTGCCTCCACTAGGCTCGCAACTATGGCGTCGGCCATCTTCTGGACACTACCCCCCCCCCCCCCCCCCCCTTGTGTACGGCTGCAAGCTTTGGTTTCAGTTTTTCTTCGAACTTCGATCAGTCGGCATCCTTTTTGAGTTCCCAAATCTCCTTGAAGCTTCCTTTCCTTTTCTCTAGGTTTTTGGCCCTCATCGTCACTGTAATCAAGTTGTGATCACTATCCAACTCCATTTTGCCCTCGTCATCCACTTCTGCCCTTATCACCTCCCTCCATAAATTCATATCTGTGAGAATGTAGTCAATTATTGATTTTCTGTCATTTCTCTCCCAGGTCCATTTCCCCTTACATCTAGCGTCCCTGTTCAGAATCTTCAGACCGAGCTCATTTGTGAAGTTCAACAGCTTCCTTCCATTCCTGTTGACTTTCTTGTCCCCACCCTCTATGCCTTCTTCCTTGTCACCTATGTGTCCATTAAAGTCGCCCATCAGAATTATACCGAGCCCCCTGTTTTCTAGTTCACTGATATTGGACCTTAGTGTTGAGTTTATCGAGTCATTCCACTCGGGTTTACTTCCCTCCACCGCACAGTACACAATCCCAAGGGCAATACTTTTGTTTCTCAGACTGAACTTTACCCCTCCAATTTCTTTTGACACATCAGCCGAGGTGATGATATCTTCCAGATCTGTAATCAGCGACGGTTTTAAATCCTCTTTAATGTACATGCCTACCCCTCCCCCCTTTTTCTGGCCTTCCGTTCGCCCTACACCTATCCACACACACCCGCTTACTTGGTCTACCCGTTCCTCGTGTCTTACCCACGTCTCGCTTAAGCCCATGACATCAAACTCCTCTGCCTCGATCAATGTAGCAATTTCACTTACTTTCCGGTGGAGACCCTGGATGTTGCTATAACCCACTTTCAGGGTACCGAGATTCATTGGCTTCCGCCTACTGGGCCCATTGTTTTCTGGTGCTAGTCTTGGTAAACTTATTCTGTCCCCCTCACTCTTGTTCACCCCACCTATGTCCACTCTAGTTATACTTGCCTCTGACCTCCCACCCCGCTCCTCTCCAAAAAAGGCTCTGCTACCCGTAGAATTTTATCCCCTAATACCCGTTTCCCCGCCCTGCTAAGATGCAGCCCATCACGCCCGTACATGCTCCCATTGCCCCAAAACGTGTCCCAATGGTCGATAAAGGGAATTCCCAGATCAACACAGTAGTCCTCTAACTCTTCATTTAGCGCCAAAATCCTTGAGTTCCTTTCGTCCCCACCTCCAAGGACAGGAAGGACCCCGGATACGACTACCCTTGCATTCCTACTTAGCAGTTTGCCGACTAAGCCTCTATACGACTCCACCAAACTTACTGACCTTCTCTCCCTGATATTGTTGGTCCCCACATGGACCACCACTACCGGTTCCGGTCCTGACCCTGCCACAATGCCATCTACCCGGTCCCTGAGATCCTCCACCTTCGCCCCCGGAAAGCACAAGACTGTTCGATTGGAACTATCAGGACCACAAACTACATTGTCAATCCCACGTACAATGTTGCTCCCCGCTACAACTAATTTTCTTCTTCTGGCCCCAGTTCCTATATCATCTGTACCTCCTCTCGTTTTGCAAGCTGCTGGTCCCCTCTTTCTCTTGACCGCCCTCCTTACACCGACTGGCCTATCATCATCAACAGCTATCTCCCCCCCCCCCCCACACACACACACTTTCCCCCTCACTCTCGTCCCCAGGGGTATCAGAGTCTAAAACACTAAACCTGTTTTCTAAACACCGCCTAGCAACCTTGGCAGCCTTACGCCGACTCTGACTTCCGGACTCGACGCAGCCCTGACCTGACGCCACCTTCCGAATTTTCCTACTAGAACCCCCCTCCTCAGTTACACCCCCACATCAAGCATTATTCCCCCACGTTTCCTGCTTCCCAGTTTCCTCCTTGAGTCCACAACGACCTTCCACCCTCCTTCCACCTCACCATCGTAGGTAACCTTCAACGGGGTAATTCCAGATACACTGGCCCTCCCCAACCTCCCTCTCTTAATCCATTCTGCATCCAAGTTGTTTATTTTTATTTTCCATTTCTTCTTGCTTTTAGGTACTAATAATAATAACTCTTTGGCCAGCCGCTGATTTGTCGCGGTCCTCATAAGAGAAGGCCATCATTCCCCCTGCACCCCACCCCCTCTTCCCCTCCTCTCCTTCCAGCATTCAGATATAAACTGCTTAATAGTGTCCCTCACTTCCTCTTTTTCAATTTCTTCAATAAGCATTCCTACCCTCTCCCTCGTGTCCCCCTTCAGCCATCTATCCTTTGTTTCTTCACCCCACTTCTGCATTATTCTTCCAGTAAATTTTATTCTACGAGGTATATACTGTGGGCATTCCAAGAGAAAATGTTCCAGGGTCTCCACTACTCCAGAGTGGCACATTTGGCATCCCTTTTCCCCATCTCTCCCAATTTTTCCCCGAAGCTCCAGTGATCTTGATCTCAGTTTGAACAGCAGTGACCCTCCAAAGGTGCCATCTAGGTACTTCTCAAAAGCTGGCTTTTCTTTATATTGCAACCCCTGCAGTGATCTTTTCACGCTTACCCCTGCTCGACAGTTTCGATTGCAATCTTCCATGACTCTCTCTTTGACAAACCTTTTGCCTTCTTTCATTCCTACTTCTATGTTTGTGACCTCTATAGAGTAATTGTCCATTAGTTCCCTCACATGTTTTGACCACCCCGTTTCTATATTAGAATTCCAAATGGTATCGAGCATCAATCTGCACCACCTAGGTGCATCTAGGTGTACTAGGGACTGTCATTTGTTTTCCTTGCATTTATAAAACCGATTGTGAATTTGGTTATCTTGCCTTTAGTTCAGTTGAACAAGGAAGGAAAATAGCATATTGTTTCGAATAAATTGTTGAAATTTTCATTCAATCGTTGTGTTTTGTCTTTTGTTTGTACATTACAGAAATGGCTTATTTTATCAGTGGTGTTACTTTCTTGGTCAGTAGTGTTATTCAATATCAGTGGTGTTACCATATATCATTTTTTGTCTCGGTTTTCAAATTTTTTATGAGACAGGCATGTCACATGGTAATTATTTAGGTACAGGTAATATCTATATTATAAATGGACACGTTGTTCTTACAGTTTGTCGAAGCTTCAATTAAACGAAACGTTAAAGGGCAATTTTAATACTTTTAGCAACAGGTTTATGCAATTCAGAATGCAGAAGCTATGCGAAGCTCCAAAAGGCAAGCATTTTATTGTACATCGCCGTTAACACATCACATCTATGCAATTAATGCCCCTCTATTATTGTTAAATATATTGAATCACATCTTTAGCATTCACTTTATGCAGTAACACCACTGATATTAGGGTAATGGCGCAATTTTGGGGTGTGTTTTTATTGAGTCACCAATAATAATTAAGCTTTGGCCATTTGCGTTTCGGCAAAATAAGGTATTCAAGAAACTTTTTAAAACTGGAAAGTACAGATTTACCCCTATAAAAAAATTATTTTGTTGAAATCGAATTTAACGCTTTTCTGAGGATGACCCAAATACAGCATTAATTAATTCAGGTAAAGTATTTTTTTAATTTATTTTAGTTTTGTTCAATCATGCCGTACACGTTTTATCTTACTGACCAATAATTATAATTCTGCCAGATTGTTTATCCAGTTAGTTTGTTTAGTTTTGTTTAATAAACACGGAAATAAACAAAATCAAGAAAGTATCTTTTAGTTTTCAGATCCCGATCACTTTAATATATTTTCGCTCACCGTCGTTACGTTTTCTGATTGTAGCTTACTCGAAAATTATATCAACATATTTTTTAATTTATGGGAATTTGCGTGCCAGTAGGACCCAATACGTGTACAGTCCATTAAAGACCCGGTTTCCACCACCCCCCCCCCCCCCTGATTTCTGGTGCAAAACCAGGGATGCCGAACCCGGTTTGCGTTACTATCTTTAGCACGGTTACGGGTCAACTCGCCACCGGGTCAAGTCGCCCACGATGATTTTTGCAAGTCAACTCGCCCCTCCGTCGGGGGCGAGTTGACCCGACTTTTGGGGGCGAGTTGACCCGCAATTTTTTTTTCGTAAATAACAAGAAACATTTGTAGAGAAACGGTACTAACCTCTCAGTGTAATATATTCCTATCCGATTCACAACTGACATGACAGAAAAACGATTCATCCAAATCCACAACAAACAGTTACATAAATGAAATGACTGGAAAGGAGGAGAAAGAAAATTGATACTGATACTCATACCACAAAAGGCGGTGATTAATAGTGCTTAAATTTGATCCCATGCTATCCCAAATTTAACCTAGTGCTTTGATCTGTTATTTGTTGGTTGCAGGTTGAACTGTATTGAAATCACCTTGTTGTTGCAGTCCAAGATGTTTGTTTGTACTGCAACCACATTATTGTTGCTGCCGACCATTTTGTTTGTTTGTGTTGCAATCACACATATGTTGCTGATTAAGATGTTTGTTTGTGCTGCAATCACATGACAGTTAGTTTTTTTTTTTCATTGCAGGTGATTTCTAATCATCCCGGCCAGCTTGAATCTATTGACTGGGGTTTCCTTTTATCAGCCGATTAATTAATGAGAATTTTTCAAAATAAACCATACGAAAACACAAAGAATCACATTCTATAAAAAGCAAAGGAAAAAAGCTGTAAATTCTCCCCTCCCTGAGATACAAATCTCGGGGAAAAAATGCTGGCTTCCCCATCCAAAAGGACGGAAAAGTTGTAAATTAAAAACCGAATTGCCCTAATTTCCAGCTCTCTATCCTTTGTACCTCCTCTATCTCATCAGACACACGACCAAACTGAAGGACAAACTATGAGGGATTGAAACAATCCTCAAGCAAAGATGTGCAGAAAACTTAACAAGACCAAGGCAAGGATTGAAACAATCTTGCCAGCAAACAGCCCTTTTAAGGGCTTTTTTTAATTTAAACAATATTTATTCATGAAAAAGTATGATGCATACATATTATAAACTACAACATGATTGTCATACAGAGTGCGCAGTACAATGGTATGCATTAAAGTAATGAGTCAAGAACGAGATTTGTTGAAAGGATTCAGCAGTAAGCTTTAAGCTTTTATAAGCCGTCTCCTCTGGAATACTGACGAAGTTTGATAGTAGCTGCAAACACTAAGTAAAATATTGTTTAAACATAGAAGACAGAAAGAGTAAGGAGAGCAGTAGAGAGAATGAGAGAATGGAAAGGAAAGGGAAACTTATTCCCTTGCCCAACACGTGTAGCAGGCGACACGCGAAGAAAAAATGTTTCAATAACTGGAAATTTCAATGACAGTCTCTAAAATACGGCTCACGGTCCCTCACTGGAACGAGCTCATTGAGCTCATCCCAATGGTGGTCATAAGCCATGTTCCCGAGACAAAAACTGAAAATATAAAAGGATTTAGATGGCAATTTTATGGGTTACACGGCGGTACATTGGGCAGGGGGTTAAGTAGGAAACGAGGGGACACCCTCCATTCAATGTTCGCTACCATAAAATATTCAATAGGGCAGCCTCAACAGTGTATCGGTAACGGTGGCCCATTTGTGTGACAAACAACACCGGGAGAGTCTAAGAGTGCACCGCTACTATTGAAAGCGTCCACTCAGTATGATATAGTCCTGCACGGCTCTGAAGACAAGAAGATTTTCGTTATTATTTAGTCGTTCGGATCCAAATAAGAGTGTGGAAAGCTCAGGAGTAATTGGCAATGCATTGATTGTGGAATCACGAGCATCGTTAAAGATTGGGCAGTGCACAAGATAGTGCTCAGTAGTTTCAAGGTCCCCACACTGGCAACGTGGAGATGTTGAGAGATGGTTATAGTATAAGTGGGCGTTGATATTACTGCAATGCAGGCGTAACCTGCAATGATAAATTTGGGCAGCACGGGATTTGGCTCCATAATAAAAAATTGGTGGTCGTTGCTTCGCACTATTTATAAACGTCTTGAAGTTTATGAGGGAACAATTTTCTCTTACTGAGGGGGGTAATCCATTCCACCGGTCGGTAACTTCCGGGATAAACGAGGACTTATATAAATTGGTGTGACAAACGGGAACACGGTGGTTATTTTCGGATCGGAGATTGTGGCTTTGGGTAATAGATGAAATAATTGGTGGCACCTTATTGGAGATATATGGAGGTGTTAATTTATGATACATCTTAAAAAATTGGATGAGCTTGTGCTTTCGGCGTCTTTCTTCCAGTGGATCCCATTGGGTTTCTGTGTAGAGAAGGTCTTTACTGCAGCTCACAGTGGCGCCAGTAACTATTCTTGCTGCAGCTACTTGTATTTTCTCCAGGTCCACAGCTTGAGTTGCTGAGCAGTTGTCCCAGACAGAGTCAGCGTATTCTAAAAGAGGTCGGACAAATGCGAAGTATATCTTTTCAAGGACTTTCCTGTCAAGTGTAAACTTGTGGGCCCTGAGCATGTCAATACGTGTCCAGGCTTTAGCGCACACATGATCGATATGGTCGTTCCATGTACAACCTTTATTCAAAATTACACCCAGATGCTTATGGCTGCTCACCTCAGAGATTTGAGTTCCACTTAAATATATTGGTGGGTGCACCGGGACATTACTTTTACGTGATATGATCATGGTTTCCGTTTTAAGGGGGTTGAACTCAACGAGCCAAGTTTTAGCCCAGTGTTCAATTGTGGCTAAATCACGGTTGAGTATGATGGCACCTTGGTCAGGATTCTCAATTATAAGATAAAGGGATGTATCATCTGCAAATAGACGTATACTGCTAAGTAGGTTTTCAGTAATATCGTTGATGTAAATCAGGAATAACAGGGGCCCAAGGATCGAGCCCTGCGGGACACCAGACGTTATTGGTTTCCAAGGGGATGCCTCAGAGGCTACAAGGACACGCTGGTACCGATCAGAAAGGTAAGATTTTAGGAAACAAAGCAAGTCACCAGATATTCCTATTCTCTCGAGCTTGTGGATAAGACCAACATGCCAAACTTTATCAAATGCCTTGCTAACATCACAAAAGACAACTCTTACTTCTTTTCCTTCGTCAAGAGCATGACAGAATTCATCATAGAGGTCTGTCAGTTGTAGGACCGTAGAGTCACCTGGGGTAAAACCAGACTGGAACTGGCTCAGTATATTGTTATTACATAAAAAATGCCATAATCGTTTGAAGACACATTTTTCAAGTACTTTACCAGTACAGCTAAGCAAAGATATTGGGCGATAGTTAGTAACTACATTAGACGGGTTCTTTTTCAACACCGGTGTCACATTGGCTTTTTTCCATAAAATTGGAAAATAACAATTATCTAATAACCTATTGAAGAGGGCCGTAAGTGGGTCACACAAGGAGTGACTACATTCTTTTAAAAGCCAGGGACTTATGAGATCGGGACCAGATGCCTTCGATACCTTAATACTCTTGATTACTTCGTACACTTCCTTGCTTTCAAGTGTTATCTTGTCAAGTGTTTGAAGGAGAGGCAGGGGCGGATCTGGCAAGGATGCATTAGTGTCATCCAATGTCGAAATGGAACAGAAGTATTCATTGAACACTTCCGCCTTTTCGAGATTGGTTGAATAGAGTTTGTTAAGGTGACTTATAGTAGGGATTCCGGGGACATTTTTACAGATAAATGTTTTTAATGTTTTCCACCATACTGATGAGGGTGTTTCCGGACAACTTAGTTCTGATTGGACTTTCGATATGTATGTAGATTTGGCTTTCCTAACAGCTGATACGACTTCATTTCGTTTGTGCTTATATCTCACCCAGTCGTGCTGTTGACCAGTGCGCTTTGCTCTACGATATAATCGTGTTCTTTGCCTTATCAATAACCGAATTTGGTTATGCATCCATTTGGGCTGGTTAGCCCTGGAAGTTATCAGTTTGTTGGGAGTAAATTTAGATGCTGTTTCAAGTAATTGATCGGTGAAGGTGGATACTATAGTGTCCGGGCACGATTGATCAAGCAATCTTTCCCAGTCTACGTTATTGTATGCAGTGTTTAGACCGTCAAAGTTTCCCTCTGCATACAACCATATGCGTCTCTTAAAGTTTTTAGGCTTTTCTTTCCTGAATTCAATAGCAATACAAATTGGACAATGATAACGAGTCATGTCAGGTACAAGTGGTTCTAGGACTTCACATTCCAGTACATATACAGTATTACTAACAGCAAATAGGTCAATTAGAGATGCAGGTGATTCGGTAAAGCATGTTGGCTTTTCCACAAGCTGTCTAAGATTGAAATAATTACTTAGTTCCTGGAAGCGACCCTTGGGAGAACCATATTGGTTGTCGTTGAAGTCACCAGTAATAATTATGTCTGAAATTAAGGTATCTTTGGCTTTGTCAATAGACGCCGTAATTTTATCCCAAACATCTGAGGGACTATTGGGTGGGCGGTAAAATATTCCTAGCAGCACCGACTTACCATGGGTCATGAACACTTCAGCCCAGATACACTCAATGTCATTCACCTCAAGATCAGTTCTATGCCGAAAGCACAACCCGTCCTTCACGTAGAGGGCAACCCCCCCTCCCCTCGACAAACGGTTAAACCGTATGGGTTCTTGGAAACCATGGATCATAATATCTGATGTTAGGTCCGAGCATTGAAGCCAGGTCTCAGTGAATGCTAAGATATCATTGGAAAATGATTCATACTCTAATATGTCTACTTTAGGCTTCAGGCTTTGGATGTTCAGATGAAAGATTTTTAATGCATCGGGGGTATTTTCTGTGTTCACAGAGCCTGGTCCAGGGTTTGATTCAATGTCTCCGGACAATAACAAAACCACAGCCAATACCAATGTCAAAAAATATATAAAATAACAGATGGCTGAAGTAGATGGCGTTGCAGATGATATATTTGATGTCGGTCGGAGATTGGGTCTTTCAACATTCGTACAAAGATCATTACTGCATTGGCAGCGTAGGATAAATTTGTTGAATAAAAGATGAAACAGGGCTGATGTCACAATAAGGCTGACCTGAACCTCAACACGCATACACCACATGTAAAGATGCGCAAGAGCACACAGGGACTGATGTTTTGTTAGTCTTCTTTTCAGGCCGCGAGCATAAACTACAGTATTGAATGTACCAATCCGGGCGCGATAAGACTCAAGACTATACATTATGTAATCTGTGGGTGGTAATACACAGGTATCCATGATGCCCAGCGGTTGGTAACTTTCAATAACAAGATCATTCTACAGTGGTACGAATTAAATTCAGGTCGTTTTGTACGAGAGTGTGGAAGAAAGTGGATAGAGTAACCTCGAAGAGAAATATAACAGAAAATGGTAAAGAGAAATGGAGAAGAGATATTGGAAAAGTAATTCATGTGATGATATGAACTGCTTACTCAAAGTCAAACTACATAAATCTCTAAGCGGATATTACAAGTAGAATAAATCAGGACTGGTTGGATTTCTTATTGGACAAAGAGAGCAAAGCAAAGGGGAAGACGAAATAAATTAAAAGGAAATAATATTTGTGGAGATAATAATTGTGGTATTTCTGCTTGGTGCAGGATCTATATAAACACATGTACACATACACACATGCATACACACGCATACATACGTAGACATACACATGCATGTATACGAACGCACGCGTGCGCATGCATGCACATACATATCCAATTCGAACTGAAATCTGGAATTTCAGCACATATATACACTCACCTAGATGTACATACATGTACATATACACGTACGGTATATTATTTATATATATCTCCACCCCCAAGTAGGTAACACACAAAGAAAATCAGCGTTCGGTAGTGCGTTTGATTGAGCAGGATCCATCAGGGTTGGTGTACAACTAGCAAGCTTTGCTTTTAGTTCTAAGAATAAAATCAATAGGAAAAATGGAAACCCTTCTGGCGCGAAAATCGAAAGTTGTCAGAAGGGGATACCTTTTGTGCTGGCGTGGTACCGAACAAGTGGATCCACCCTATATCTTGTTGTGAGGTTAATCCATCTTGCAACAGATAAGTTTCCATAGGAAGACGATAAAATGGTAATGATTGTGGTGTTGGTAATAATGATAATAATAATTCCAATGCCAAGCGGTTAAAGGGCTTTTTTTTTGGGGGGGGGGTGGGTGGGTGGGGGGGTGTTGGAGGTCATTTGGAATTCCCGAAGGATAACCAGATACCTCAAATCACATACGGCATCCTACCTCCTAGAAGGCTTGATGGATGACTCCCGGTTTTTTCAAACTAAACTGTTGGAGCTTTCTCCATTCCTTTTTTGTAACCGCAATGGTCATATACCGGGGCCGCTACCAAACCGGTGTTGCTGTTTGGTTTTCTTTTTTCTCTTTCCCTTAAAATTGCCATCACACAACATTATATTCTGGCTCGCCACCATGGTGGGACTCAAACCTCTAACATCGCCAAGCTGGAACCGAATAGAGCCCATTCTCTAATAGTCTTAATGGCGTTGAGGGTTTGGTCTTTGACAATCTATCACTCCAATGCAAACTGCCGGGAATTCTAACCGCGTGCATACCCCTTCAGACCCCATTTGAGGCATAGGAAAGCTAGGCCTGTGTGATCCAAGATCCAAGTGAAATAAAATAAGGCTAACCGGGTCGCAAGGGATTTGTAAATCCCACATCGTCCCTGCGCGCCTTCGGCGCGCTAAAACCTTTCATTCTCTTCATTCTCTCTGTAAATTCACATCATTCATCGTGCATTCATCGCTCATTGGCACATTCTCACTCATCAGACATCAAGTCAATTAAGAAAAGTGATTTTTATCATATTCTTAATATTAAAAGAGTATAAACCTTATTTAACACATTTTAACACTTCTTATACTGAATTCATCATGGCAGCTTATATGAAAAAATCCACCTTCAATATACAAGAGAGGAGACGGGAGGAGAACAAAAAAAGGAAACAAGAGAGAAAGGACAGAGTGAACGCAGCTAGAAGGGGAAACAAGGTAAGTCAGAGTCTTTCTGCCAACTCTAGTGTAGGGGGTGATGATAGGGCAAGTCCAGACTGTGAGGGGTATATTCCAGCTCAGTTCTTGGAGGAACTCAGAGGCCTTAAAGAACAGATTGCCCATCTGACAAAAAAACTAGAAGAGAAGGAGGCCAAAATTGAGGAAAATGAGGCCTTTATTAGGGATTTGTTTAAGGGAAGCCTTACCCTGTCCATAGCTTCACCTGTCTCACCTGTCTCTCCCATCAGGGAGATCCAGGTAGTGGCAGAGGTTCATAAAGTCCCTGAAACTCTGATCACACCTACAGAACAAACTGAGCAAAAAGAGTCAGATATTCAGATTAAAGGTGCCTCTGTGCACAAAACTTACGCTGAGGCGGCGGGGGGCGTCAAAGCAGCACATGAGGTGTCTGCAATGGGCACACTGAGTGCCGAGTCCCCACTAGTCTCGGCTGACTCTGATTTACTTGATCTCGCTGATCCACTGAACAGCAAGGCCTTCTGCCCTGACAAGGATAAAGCGGAAATGTTGGGCACGCCGACAGGTCTGGGTGATAGCCTGCCCCAATCTTCAGACCACTGGACCAGCACCACCACGACTACTAAAACACCCAACAAAAGAAAGAAAATAAGTCTAGAGCCTGAGGTGGAAACACAGGAGGTAGCGGATGAGGAGGGGTTCATTCACACTGTTGATAGACAGCCGAAAAAAGTGAGGAACTGCCCCTCCTCCCCCTCTGACTCCTCTGCCTCCACCTCCGGTTCAGGATCTGATCCAATCTCAGCCTCAAAGTTAATAACCGCTCCTAGTATACCACTGCTCATGGAGAGACCCTGGAATAAAGTTGTAGCCAGTAATACAATCAATCTTAATCAAAACTCTAACATCAATAGGGGGAAACGGACTCTACCCGCTTCCACCAGTGCCGTAAGCAAAAACAAAGATCACAGTTCTCCTAGATTTTGTAGCTGTAGTCACCAGGGTTCACCCCGACACGCCCAGGGAACTCATTAATCAGGGGCTGCAGAACTGCAAATGTCTCCCCAATTCTAAAAAAACAGCTCTCAAACTCAGTCACTAATTATCGCCCGATATCGTTGATTAGCTGTGTTGGAAAATTATTTGAAAAATGTGTCTTCAAACGCCTGTGGCAGTTTTTGAATGAAAATAATATCCTCAGTCAGTTTCAGTCAGGCTTTACACCAAGTGATTCAACTGTCCTCCAACTGACTGACATTTATGACGAATTCTGTCGTGCGCTTGATGAAGGCAAAGAAGTTAGGGTGGTTTTCTGTGATGTCGGTTAGGCGTTTGATAAGGTATGGCATGCTGGTCTTATTCACAAACTGGAGAGTATTGGCGTTTCAGGTGAACTACTTCTATTTCTAAAATCGTATCTCTCGGATAGGTCGCAGCGAGTTGTGATAGCCTATGAGTCGTCGTCATGGAGACCAATCAATGCCGGTGTACCCCAGGGGTCTATACTTGGACCTTTACTGTTCTTGATATACATAAACGATATAACTAGCGACTTACTCAGCAGTATTCGCCTCTTTGCTGACGATACGTCATTATATCTAATCATTGAAAACCCAGAGCAAGCCGCGGTCATAATTAATAACGATTTGGCTACAATCGAGCATTGGGCCAAAACATGGTTGGTCGAGTTCAATCCCAACAAAACTGAAAGTATGTGTATATCGCGTAAAAGCAATCCTAACTCTCACCCACCCTTGTATTTAGGTGGCTCACAAGTATCGGAAGTTTCTGACCATAAACACCAAACAGGATGCCGACTGGGCGAAGTTCGAAGAAAAACTTAAACCAAAGCTTGCAGCCGTACACAATGGGGGTAGTGTCCAGAAGATGGCCGACGCCATAGTTGCGAGCCTAGTGGAGGCAGGGAAGGAAAGTGTAGGAAAGATTAGGGTGCCAACACGGGAACTTGGGTACAGAGTGAACGAAGAACTGAAAAGGGCCATAAAGGTTAGAAAAGCTAAATGTGCTGCATACAGGAGAAGTAGAAAACTTAAGGGGGTGGAAAGCAATGAGGCCATGGTAGCAAAGGAAGAATACCAATAAGCATGAAATAAAGTAAACAAGATTAAAGACGACAACCGGAGAGTGCGAAATAGCAGTCTTATTAGGACGATAAGAACGACAGGGGGGTCGAGTTCGAGCGTATTTTGGAAATGGGTGAACAAACGTAACAAAGGGAATAACCATCAGAGCATTAAAGTAGATGGCAGAGTTACAGAAGAGCGAGATCAAATCGCATTAGAACTAGTCAAGCACTGGGAAAAGGGAAACGATAAGCGATGGGGCATGGGGAACCCACCGGAGTGTCCGAACCAGGTCGAGGAAAATCTCTCGGACTTCGTGTGCAGCGAAATCAAAACTGAGGAGGTGCGAAGGGTGATCTCAAAATTGAGGAATGGAAAAGCGGGAGGGGTGGACGAAATTCCTAACGAGTTTATCAAAAAAGGTGGAGAGGAACTCTTGGAAAGCCTAACTGCCCTATTCAATTTAGCCATAGAAAAACAAGAGGTCCCAAAGGAGTGGAGGGAAAGCAAAATGACAATTATTCACAAAAAGGGGGAAAAAGACGTTTTGGATAACTATCGAGGGATCTCTGTCAGTAGCAACATTGGAAAGGTTTTCTGTAAAGTCCTTTATGGGAGACTAGAGGAGGTGATTGAGGAGAAGGGTTTTTTGGGAGAAATCCAGAATGGCTTCTGGAAGGGAAGGAGAGTAACCGACCATCTTTTCACGCTATCCCAAATGATAGAATCCGCGAAAGCAAAAAAGAAAAAGATGTTTATGGCCTTTTTGGATTTCAAAAAGGCCTACGATAGAGTATGGAGGGAGGGTATGTGGCGCAAGCTGGAGGCTCTAGGCTTAGGAGGCGAGTTTGTTGGAATTATGAAAGCATTATATAAAGATGTACAGAGTGAACTTAGCCTGGGAAACATTACAACAAAACGTGTGCCTATGGAGATAGGCCTAAAACAGGGGTGTATCCTTTCGCCAATCCTGTTTGCATTGTGCATCAAAGGTTTAGGAGATGAACTCCTGCGTAGTGACGAGGGGGTAGCAGTTGGGGACTTGAAGATCCCAGGGCTATATTTTGCAGACGATATGGTTCTAGTGTCAGAAAGCGAAGAGGGGCTAACAAAAATGCTGGGAATTGTTGGGAAATATGGGAGCAAATGGAGACTCGAACTTAATGAAAGCAAGAGCAAAGTTATACCTGTGGGCCGCAAAGTGGACCCCACTCGAAGGTGGAGAGTGGGTGAGTTCTGCATTCCGGAAGGGAGCAGCAAACTTCTCAGTGTAGGAGAGACAGGTGATTACGAGTATTTGGGGGTAAATATAAACATTACAGGAAGAGGCATCTACCGAAACCACACAAATAAATTGATTCTGAAGGGGAAGCGAATCCTTAACCAAATGAAACTTATAGGGAGAAACAGTTTCAATAAGGTTTTCGTGGGGAAAACCATTTGGGAAATGGTGGGGCTGCCAAGTATAACATACGGTACGGAAGTGGTACCCCTAAACCAGACGGCCGTAAAGAGCTTGGAAATCTTACAGAACGATGCAGGCCGATGGATAACGGGGTCGAGTAATGCCGCAGCGCTAGAAGCAATCAGGGGTGAGCTTGGGTGGATGAGGATCAAGGACAGGATAGACCTGTTGAAACTCGGTTATCTTAATTATTTGGTGAATCTCCCCGACAGCCGATGGTGTAAAGTAATGTTCCTGCGAATTTTCAACTCAAATATCAAAACGGGGTGGATGGTCCAAGTGAGGAAGCTAGTAGAGAACTACTCATTGGAGATCTCGGACCTGGACGTTGGGGCAAACCAGGGTAAAAAAATCGTCAGAGAAAGGGTCATGGAGGATTGTAACCGTAATTGGCGAGAGGGGGTCAAATCAAAGAGGTGTTTGGGTGGCCTGCGTGATAAAGAGAGGCCAGGTTTTGAAGAGTACCTTGATGGCACCTTTGGGGGGTCACTGCTGTTCAAGCTGAGGTCGCGATCCCTGGAGCTGAGGGGAAAAATTGGGAAAGACGGTGAAAGGGAGTGCCAGCTGTGTAACTTGGGCATGGTGGAGACCCTGGAACACTTCCTTCTAGAATGCCCAAAGTATCAGTCTAAAAGAATGAGATTCACTGGGAGTATAATGGGGAAGTGGGATGGGAGAATGAAGGACATGTGGTTAGGGGGAGACTCAAAAGAGAGGGTTAATGTGCTAATCGGAGAGATTGGGAAGAATGGGGCAAGGGATGTCATCAAGCAGTTCGTCTCCGAATGTTGGGAGGAGAGGAGAAGCGTGGGAACAGGGAGGCAGTTGGGAGTTCAGGGGTAACCAAGGCCTTCTCGCCCGAGAACCGCGACAAATCAGCAGCTGGCCAAAGTGTTATTATTATTATTATTACACCTAGGACTCATACTAAATAATACATGTACATGGAACAATCACATTGACCACATTTGCTCCAAAGCCTGGTCTCGCCTAGACTTGTTGAGGAGACATAAATTTAACCTCGATCGCAGTGTCCTGGAAAAAATATATTTCGCCTTTATTAGGCCACTTCTTGAATACGCAGACACTGTCTGGGATAATTGTTCTGTGACAAATGTCGCGGAACTCGAAAAAATACAAATTGCAGCAGCAAGAATCATCACCGGAGCAACAGTTAGTGCCAGTAAATCGTTATTATATTCGGAAACCCGGTGGGAATCATTGCAAGAAAGACGCCACAAACATAAACTAATTCAGTTCTTCAAAATGTACCATCACATGTCACCTCCATACATTTCCAACAAAGTTCCACCACTTATCTCCTTGACGAATTCATCACGCAGTCTCCGATCCAGTGAAAACCACCGAGTTCCGTTTTGCCGAACGTAATTGTATCAGTCTTCTTTCATCCCCAGCGTTACGGACCAGTGGAATAAGTTGCCGTTACCTGTCCGCGAGAACTCGTCATTGATTAACTTTAAAACGTTTCTCAGTAATGGTAACCAAAGACCACCAAAGTTCTATAGTAATGCGAAATCTCGCAGGGCTCAAATATACCATTGTAGGCTGCGGTTGCACTGTAGCAGTCTTAATTCCCACCTTTTCGATAATCACCTATCACCCAGTCCCTTCTGCCAGTGTGGTGAACGTGAAACTACTGATCACTTTTTCTTTCATTGTCCTTTGTTCTCAAACGCTCGTAATTATACGATTAATCTACTCCCATATGTAGCAGATACACCCACGCTTCTATTTGGCTCAGAATTCTTGAATAACGATGAAAACTGCCTTATTTTCGAAGTTGTACATGACTTCATTTTATCAAGCAAGCGATTCCAATAGTTGAAACCCAACACTACGTTCCCACCCTCATTCCGAGTGGGAAAGTCTAACGCCTGTTGTGGAATGCCCTCTCGCGCCTTCCAACTTCTAGCGCCTTGAAGTTTACTTCGCCTAATTCGCTACTAAATGAACTAGAAGTTAATAAGTTGCCTACTTAAGATTCTCTTGTGTGTAAATTTTACTTAACATACATTCAACATGTACTTGGTCTGTATTAACTCAGACTTATTCCCAAGATATTGCCCGATAAATACATCATTATCATCTGTTGCATGTGCTAAGTATGCGTCGGAGTCTTGTACCGGCCTCTGGGGATAGATCGCGACTAGTCCTCGACTCGTCGTGTGCTGTCAGTGGAGGTCCCATGCTCCTTTGCATCCGCATAATGGTGATAATCTCTATGTATCATGTATTCAAGCTGATTGCATCATATTAGTTCCTTTCATCTTCTTTCGATCTATCAGTGCTTCTATTCTTTCTTCTGTTTTTCCCTTCATTTCACATTGAAGTTTAAACAATCCCACACGTCGTTGCCTGGCAGTCGAGGCGCCTTCCTCTGCTCCCTATCTATTCTGATGTGACGCTTAACCCGCTTGATCTCAAAGCGTAGCAACTAACGTAGTAAATTTACAATGAAGGGAGGATATCGGCCTTCATGCAACGACGTTTGGGCTCTTCCGTTCATCTGTACCACCTACAGGAGTAAGTTATACGTTGACAGGGAGACGACCTACATAAGCTTTAGCTTTCTGTCGAATCCCTCTAATACACAACAATATGCTTTCTTGTTTTGTGTATACTTTTTGTATCTAGTGTTGTTCATTTTTTGTTAGTCAAATGTTTTTGTGAAATGTATACACATGTCAATTATTAAATAAATACTGTTTAAACTAACTGCAAATGGGAAAGATTTACTTCAAAGGCCACAGGCAAGGCGACGTGGAAAATAAAAGCCGTATGCCCCAATCAGGAAACCAAATCAGGAATGCTAGCCAACGGAATAATCATTAACAATAGACGGCACGTTGTGGAAGAATACAGATATACTCCTCCCCCGATTCAGTGCCATAAATGCCAGAAGTTCGGACACATGGCCAACAAATGCAGAGGGATCCTAACCTGCATGAAATGTGGAGGTAATCACCTCAGTAAATCATGCAGATTGGAATCCCCCTCCTGCCCCAATTGTAAAGGAAACCACCCAAGCAGCTACCGAGGATGTCCCCATTATAAGAAGGTTAAAACAAGCATAGAACTAAAAAACCTACACCTAACCAAGCCTGAAAACGCCTCATCCCCTCATGCCGTCTGCTCCCTTATCGCGGGCGCACTCTACTCAGTTTTACAAAAACATGTCAACACCAATTTGGGTGACATCTGCCAAGATGTCAGCCGATCCGCGTCCAGACTCTTCAAGACCCAAACCTCCGAATCCTTAGTAAAAGCTGCTATCAACACTAACTAAAACCACCGACTATCCGTATCGGAACACCGTAACTAAATATCAACCCCACCATGAATAAGTTACAAATAGCCATGTGGAACGCTAGAAGCGTTAATAATAAAAAAAAACTTCAAATGAGCCGATACTTCGAAGATACAGACATTGTCTGTATCTGCGAAAGTTGGCTTCAACCCAGCAAAAAATTTTCAGTTAGCGGGTTCAGCACTGTAAGAAGAGACCGGCAAATCACTAAAGGTGGAGGCGTCGCTCTTCTAATAAAGCAAAACATCAAAACCAAAACCATAAAAACTAATCACCTCGATGCAGAGGTGATTGCTACTGAAATCAGTGTTGACAATAAAAACATCGCGATTGTTTGTTATTACAACGACCCAAGCAAAATTGTTTCTGACTCTGTCTTTGAATTCTTTACGAGGAAATACAAACACTGCATTTTCCTCGGCGACTTCAATGCCAAACACCTGTACTTTGGCTGCAACAAAACCAGCCCGAACGGTGAAGCCCTCCTCGAAATTACAAAACAACACAACCTTCATATGGTCATGAAAGACAACTCAGCAACCTATATCAGTAACAACCCACTATTTTCATCTGATATCCTCGATCTAATTATCGCCAGTGACTCCCAGATAAACCACATCGATCGATGACCACTGGGTCGGCGATGATGACTTAGGCAGCGATCACCTCCCGGTCCATGTCTCGCTGCAGCTAGGAAACGGCCCACTCAGGTACCCCCCCCCCCCCCCCCCCCCCCACTCTCCGCAGAAATTTTAGAAAAATTAATTGGAATCTCTACCGCGACATCATCGTTGTCAAACTCACAAACACCCTTCCCCCAACCAATGCAGCGGAACTCGAAACCCAATGTGAGGGCATAGAGAAAATCATTAACTCAACCCTGAATGAAATATGCCCAAAAGAAGAAGTGCGCCCCTGGAAAAATACTATCTCGGGCGACACACTGTCACTAATCAAAACCAAACGGAAAGCTCCTCGCGCTCTTAAAACCGAAACTGACCCCGGCAAGAAAGCTGACCTCAAAAAAACATATAACCGCCTTCATGGCGAAGTCAAGGAAGCCCTCAAAGCTGAAAAACAAGCCAACTGGGAAAAGGCAACAGACAATCTAAACGGGGTCCAAGATGCCAAAAAATTCTGGGACTCTTTCAAAATCCTAATTGGGCAAAAAAACAAGGGCGGCAAAGCCGCTGCCAAACCACTTAAAAAGGAAGACGGTTCCTTCACGCGCACCGACAAAGACAAGGCCGACACTTTTGCCGACCTCCTAAGAAAAACGCATCGCCCATATCAAGGCACGGGCAATGATGATGCCGCCATTAACGCGATCGATGACATCATCAATGAACACCCTGAAATCTACCGTGATCCCAAATTTGATAACGAGCCAGAAGACGGGGATGACGATGACCTCGTCACCCCCATCACCAATGACGAAATCATCAACGTCATAAAAAAGTGCAAAAATTCCTCCTCACCCGGCGAAGACGAAGTAAGCTACAAAATTCTACAACAAAGCCCAAACTCCCTAATCGAAAAACTAAACAAACTGTTCAACGCATGCCTCACCCATGGCCACTTTCCCAAATGTTGGAAAAAAGCCATCGGTGTCATGATACCAAAGCCTGACAAGGACCCCTCCGATCCAACCAGCTACCGCCCAATCAGCCTCCTCAGCTGCATTGGTAAGACATTCGAACGAATCCTTACCAATCGGTTTAGTGGACACCTTGAAGATATCGACTTTTTCAATAAATGGCAAAGAGCCTATAGAAACCGGAAAGAAGGCATCGAACATGTCTTAAGGAT
This sequence comes from Pictodentalium vernedei, assembly GCA_031216915.1. Lineage (NCBI taxonomy): Eukaryota > Metazoa > Mollusca > Scaphopoda > Dentaliida > Dentaliidae > Pictodentalium > Pictodentalium vernedei. The sequence continues at coordinate 327,465,308 of CM062295.1, forward strand.
AGGAGTAATCCTAGGTCAAAGATACCGATACCGATATTGATTCCGAGTGGGGCTGTTGGAGAGGAAGAGGACGCTGTAAACAATAGGAGACTAGAGGAGATAAATAGGGCGAGGTCCAAAAGTAAGTTGGTGGTTGCGGGAAGTAGCATAGTTCGGGGGATCGACAAGGTTGTCTATGGTCCGGACAGTAAAAATAGAACAGTTCTGTGCTTTCCGGGGGCTAAAGTGGAGGACCTGAGGGATAGAGTGGACGGTATTGTAGCTGGGTCGGGGCCTGATCCGGTAGTGGTATTACATGTGGGGTCCAATAACATCAGGGAGAGGAAATCAGTTCGTTTGGTGGACACATACAAGGACCTAATTAGTAAGCTACTTAGCAGGAATGCTCGGATCATCGTTTCAGGGGTGCTCCCCGTTATGGGTGGTGGGAATGAGAGGAACTCGCGGATTATGGCACTAAACGAGGAGCTGGAAGAGCACTGCAAAGACTTGGGAGTACATTTCATTGACCACTGGGATTCATTCTGGGGACAAGGAGAGTTGTATGGGCGAGACGGATTGCATTTAAGTAGGATGGGTACAGACCTGTTGGGCCAAAAAATCTTACAGGTGGCTGGGCCTTTTTTGGAGAAAAGGGGGGTAGGGGACCACAGCCGGTAACCCAGAGTGGCACAAATGCTGGGAACATAGGAAGAACAACAAACATGCACAATACAGGGACATACCAGGGTTATAATAATGTGCCAGTGATGACAAAAAAACAAAGATTCATTAAGTTTGGGTACTGCAACATCCAGGGTCTGCACAAGAAATTAAGCGAAATATCAACAATGATGGACGAAGGAGACTTCGATATAATGGGTCTAAGTGAGACGTGGATACGACGGGATGAGCGGGTTGATCAGATGAAGGGTTGCGTGTGGATAGGAGCTGGGCGAACTGAGGGTCAGAAACGGGGTGGGGGTGTTGGCATCTACGCTAAAGAGGAATTACAGCCCTTATTGATTACAGATCTCACAGAAGCAAGGACTCAGATTCCAGTATCCAACGAAATAGTCTGGGCAAAAATCAAGTTAGGAAGCAGGAGTGTTGCCGTTGGTGTTGTATACTTAGCAGTGGAGGGAAGTAAGCCCGAGTGGAATGATTCAATATATACAACTCTTAGATCGAATATCACAGAGCTTGGGAGCAGAGGGTTCAGTATTGTCCTAATGGGGGACTTCAATGGGCACATCGGGGATAAGGAGGAGGGCATACAGGGAGGTGATAGGAAAATTAACACGAATGGGAGGAAGATGTTGGACCTATCAAAAGAGCTTGGTTTAAAGATCCTGAACAGGGATGCGAAATGTAAGGGTAAATGGACCTGGGAGAGGAACGATAAGAAAACAATAATTGATTATATACTCACTGACATTGGCGTATGGAGGGAGGTTATAGATGTAGAAATAGATGACGAGGGAAAAAATGACTTGGGTAGTGATCACAACCTGATAACAGTTAAGATTATGGGCAAAAAGACGAATAGAGACAGAAATACCTTCAAGGAAGTTTGGGGACTAAAACAAGGAGCCGACTGGAAGCAGTTTCGGGAAAAACTAAAACCAAATCTTGAATGTATACCTAGGGATGCAAATGTCCAGAGTATTTCAGATGGCATAGTAAATAGCCTAACAGAGGCAGGGAAGGAGTGTATAGGAAGGGTGAGGGTCCCAACGAGAGAGCTTGGATACAGGGTTAACGAGGGGCTGAAAAAGGCTATAAAAGAAAGGAAGGTAAAATGCGCTGCTTACAGAAGAAGTAGGAAGCTTAAAGGGGTGGATAACAATGACACGAGACTAATGAAAAGAGAATATGAACTGGCACGGAAAAAGGTGAATGAGATAAAGAATAATAATAGGAAGGAGCGCAATTGCAGTCTTGCCAGAACAATAAAGAAAACGGGGGGTTCGAGCTCAAACGTATTTTGGAACTGGGTAAATAAACGGGGGAAAAGTAGTGTGCAGAGTATCAAAGTGGATGGGGAAAGTACAGAAGATAAAGGCCGTATCGCTTCAGAGTTAGTCAAGCACTGGGAAAAGATAAACGATAGGCGATGGGGCAGTGGGTCCCCACCAAAAAGAAATACACTGGTGGAGGAGAACCTATCCAATCGTGTATGTAGCGAAATAACGGCAGAAGAAGTGCGGAACGTGGTCTCGAAATTAAAAAATGGTAAAGCGGGAGGGACTGATGAAATTCCGAACGAATTCCTCAAAAATGGAGGGGAGGCACTCATTGAAGTCCTGACAAACCTTTTCAACCTGGCTCTGCGAAAGCAAGAGGTCCCCAGAGAGTGGAGGGAAAGTAAGGTGTCGTTCATACACAAAAAGGGGGATAAGGAAGTTCTAGATAACTATAGGGGGATATCAGTTAGTAGTAACATCGGAAAAGTATTCTGTAAGGTCATATACGGTAGACTAGAGGAAGTTATTGAAGAGAAAGGTTTTTTAGGAGAAATTCAAATGGTTTCAGGAAAGGACGAAGAGTCACTGATCACCTATTTACACTCACCCAACTGATAGAATCAACAAAACGAGTCCCTATGGATATAGGCCTCAAGCAGGGGTGTATCTTTTCACCGATTTTGTTTGCATTGTATGTTAAAGATTTAGGGGACGAACTAATTCAGAGTGCGGAGGGGGTAAATGTTGGAGACATAAAGATACCAGGCTTATTCTTTGCGGACGACATGGTGTTAATGTCTAGAACTGAACAGGGGCTAGAGAAACTGCTGGAAATTGTTGGTAGATATGGGAACACTTGGCGGCTCGAACTAAATGAAAATAAAAGCAAGGTAATACCCGTTGGACGCAAGGTAGATATGACGAAGAGATGGAGAGTGGGGGAGTTCTCAATCCCCGAAGGGGAAAGCAAACAAATCACTGTAGGAGAAACGGGAGAGTATGAGTATCTAGGGGTAAGCATAAATATAACGGGAAGAGGGGTGTACAGAAATTACTCAGCCAAACTGATTCTGAAGGGGAAAAGAATTCTGAACCAACTAAAACTTTTAGGGAAAAATAGTTTCAACAAGGTCTTTGTGGGGAAAACACTGTGGGAGAGGGTGGGTTTACCAAGTATAACGTATGGCACGGACGTGATTCCATTAAACCAAACCGTTATTAAGAAGTTGGAAAATACTCAAAATGATGCCGGCAGATGGATAACAGGGTCGAGTAATGCTGCAGCTTTGGAAGCAGTAAGGGGGGAGCTTGGGTGGATGAAAATCAAGGACAGGGTAGATTTGGGAAAACTGTGTTACTTTAACTACTTGAGAAACCTGCCTGACAACCGGTGGTGCAAATTGATGCTCGATACCATTTGGAATTCTAATATAGAAACGGGGTGGTCAAAACATGTGAGGGAACTAATGGACAATTACTCTATAGAGGTCACAAACATAGAAGTAGGAATGAAAGAAGGCAAAAGGTTTGTCAAAGAGAGAGTCATGGAAGATTGCAATCGAAACTGGCGAGCAAGGGTTAGCGTGAAAAGATCACTGCAGGGGTTACAATATAAAGAAAAGCCAGCTTTTGAGAAGTACCTAGATGGCACCTTTGGAGGGTCACTGCTGTTCAAACTGAGATCAAGATCACTGGAGCTTCGGGGAAAAATTGGAAGAGATGGGGAAAAGGGATGCCAAATGTGCCACTCTGGAGTAGTGGAGACCCTGGAACATTTTCTCTTGGAATGCCCACAGTATATACCTCATAGAATAAAATTTACTGGAAGAATAATGCAGAAGTGGGGTGAAGAAACAAAGGATAGATGGCTGAAGGGGGACACGAGGGAGAGGGTAGGAATGCTTATTGAAGAAATTGAAAAAGAGGAAGTGAGGGACACTATTAAGCAGTTTATATCTGAATGCTGGGAGGAGAGGAGGGGAAGAGGGGGTGGGGTGCAGGGGGAATGATGGCCTTCTCTTATGAGGACCGCGACAAATCAGCGGCTGGCCAAAGAGTTATTATTATTATGTCTACCGACTAGTCACCCAAATGAAAACCGCTATCAACAATCAGCAAATAGGCGCGGCAGTCCTGTTAGACGTCGAAAAAGCAATTGACTCCGTCTGGCACAATGGAATGCGCTACAAATTATCAAAAATGAAACTCCCCAAGAAATTGCTTAGATTACTATCCTCTTTCCTTAATGATCGCGAAATTAAAGTCAGAGTGAACAATGAAATGTCTGACAGTGTCCCCCTCGAAGCAGGCACCCCCAAGGATCCGTCCTAAGCCCTCTCCTTTAATCTTCTATGTAAATGACCTTAACTTCTCCGAGGATCGTGTTCAAGTCTCCAAATTCGCGGACGATAAGGGCCTCTGGGACTCTAAAAATACGACCAATCTGCTCCAAAACCCCCTGCAACGCGCTCTCGACGACCTAGAACAATGGTGTGCCAAATGGAGAATTAAGATGAACGCCAATAAAACCCAACGAATCACCTTTACCTGCAAGAAAAATAAACGTGATTTTGACCTAAAACTTATGGATAACACCCTCCCAGAATGCAAAGAGGCGAAATTCCTGGGCATCACCATTGATCAAAAATTGTCCTTTAACAAACACACCGACGACATGGCGAAAAAAGCCACCAAACGCATTAACTTATTAAAAATGCTAAACGGAACTTCATGGGGAGCCAACCAGTCCACCCTACTCAAACTAAACAAAGCCTTTGTGCGCCCAGTACTCGAATACGGTGCAATCATACTAACTGACCTCAATCAAACTAATATGGGAAAACTCCAGAAGGTCCAAAATCACGCGCTTAGAGTGGCCCTCCGCGCCCCATGGGACACACCCATCAAAACACTCCACGACAGGGCCGATATCCCCACCATTAAAGACCGCCTAGCCACCCTGGCCGCGAAAAACCATGACCGGTTAGCCGACAGCGAACTAATCTCCGAACTTGGAACCATTTGCGAAAGCCGACAAAAACCCAAAAATTGCAATCAAAACTAAGACCGCTCGAATAAAAACTAGGGAATGACAAGGTAAACCAACAGGCAGAAAAACAGCTTAACTGTGGCCTTCTACCAGAAAGGGCTGCCCTCACCGACTCAACTAAAAGTTACATCAGGATTAAATACTGTTATACAAACTAAATAATAAATAGGGAACGATTGGGGTCCCAAGCACGAGAGTATGTTACTGCTCTTACGAATGTAAAGATTCGTGCATTTCATACTCTCCCCCATAGCGACAAGCACACACACACACACACACACACACACACACACACACAGAGAGAAGAACACCACAGGTGGGGGGGGGGGGGGGGCTGGGTCCCAAGCACGAGAGTATGATACTGCTCTTACGAATGTAAAGATTCGTGCATTTCATACTCTCCCCCATAGCGACAAGCACACACACAGCACAATACCACACGGGGGGGGGGGGGGGGGCTGGGTCCCAAGCACGAGAGTATGTTACTGCTCTTACGAATGTAAAGATTCGTGCATTTCATACTCTCCCCCACATACACAGCAGATACCACAAGGACACGCAACTAAAGAGGTGCTACTTTTATCTTTACAGTTTACATATTCTAATGAAAACTAATTCTACCTTCTTCTTTTAAGCAGGTACACAGAAGATGTTTTTCTTGACCAGCACCCCAATAAACGCTACAGACAGTCTAACCGTTATGGAAACAGTCACCCCCACGGTTCCTGAACATCCTCCGCTCCATCCGTAAAAGTGGTCAACCACTTTAAGGGAGGCGAGCGCTGGTCCTGCGTCCCGCCTCTGCCCCTTTTTGTAAGCGCATTGCGCATCTTTTTGTCCCAACCCAATAGGATTACAATGCAGGCCTGCCCCCGAACCAGGGAAGTTCGGGTCTTCTTCTTGGTGGTCCCCGAAAGGGGTCGTTGTTGTTTCCTTCAAAAGACATCCTATCAAATAGAGACAGCCTGAGGCAGATTATACTTGCCAGTGATGGCCATCACTCAATATCATCTCCGCAGTGGTAGACTATACTTGCCCGAAAATCCAGACCGACTGCACCCTCGGGGAGAGGTAGTACCTTTGTGAGAGGACCCAACCTCTCACACTGGTCCTCACCCGAGGGTTCAACCGACATCAGTCAAAGAGACCATCACGACGCCGCAACCGGTCACACCTGCCGAGTACCTGAACCTGTTCCTCCTTCAACACGAGTAGACATGTGGAAATTAGTCACTTACAGTCAACGAGGGTCGAAAGGGGCTTGTTCCCCATACCGTCCCTGCGCGCCATAAACCATTCCATTCGATTGTAAATTCATTCGCACCTCTGCCTTCACAGCGAACAGACGTATCGTCCAGCACTGGTGATTTCACACAAAACTGATTATCGCTCACTCGGAAGTTCAACAACGCTATTGCAATTTGCACTATTTCTGTGTATCTTTTTGTATCACTGTAAGTGTTTACTTTTTTCTCTTGCTATTTCTATCTGCATTTTTCCGCTAAAACGAATATTTAAGTCAATACAATTAAATTAAAATCTCTAATAACTTAAAAAATAAATTTTAGATTTTTAGAATCATTTGCAAATAAAAACAACGGATAAACAAAGTCAAGCTCAGTTAAACAGTTCTGTCTTTAATTCTGGTAGTCTGAGCAACAGTGGAAATTCCACTAATACTGATATGACATCGATGATGTCGATGATGTCTGGCTTCCAGAAAGAAATAGCCAGATTAAATGACACCATAGAGGGTTTGCGGTCAGAGCTTCAAGCCCAGAAGCGACAGGCAGATAAAGAAAAGGCTGAATTGAGAAGGGAATTGGAAAAGGCAATTCTGAAAGCCAAACCAGGCAAGAAGGACCATGCTCCTCCAGTTCCTGATTTACCATGTATTGACGCCGCTACAGAAATGAGAAGACCTGCGTCCGCCGGCTCACTGGCGGGGATATCTGAAATAGATTCAGATCTAATTACCCCCAGCCAGGATAACTGGCTGCTTTCCATAGTAGAAGAAGCTACCAACACGGTCGCAGTTTCCCCGGCCGTGGCGGTTGAAATTCAATTGGATAGAAATTCAGCTAAAGTCCCCAAATCGCAGCGACAGAAAAAATCACCAAACCAAAATCGGTCGAAAAGGAAACTCTCCAATGAGTTCCGTGAAAATGATGAAAATGATGAAACCGTGGACGTCGAAGACGAAAATGGTTTCTGTATGACTATTGATCGGCATGTCAGGAAGACAAAAATCATCAAGAAAAATTCACAGAGCACCGCTACTGAAAAGGACTTGGTGGTCACCCCAAGAAATGGGGGCTCTGTTAACGCAACAGAGTCTACATCACCGGAAATAGTGAATGCGACTGCGACAGCTAGCCCAACAGATAGCGCTACGTACGCCGATAAAGTAAAAGCACAAACGCCCCCAAGGTGACCAATAAAACCAACAAGACACAGGGCCATCCGCAACCAAACCCCTGTGTCGTAATCACAAGCGTCCACCCCAAAACGGAAAAAAACTCGATTGATAAAGCCCTTCCAGGATGCTCATGGGAGAGACTAATCTCCAAAGCCACGGGTGACCGGAGAGTGCGAAATAGCAGTCTTATTAGGACGATAAGAACGACAGGGGGGTCGAGTTCGAGCGTATTTTGGAAATGGGTGAACAAACGTAACAAAGGGAATAACCCACAGAGCATTAAAGTAGATGGTAGAGTAACAGAAGAGCGAGATCAAATCGCATTAGAACTAGTCAAGCACTGGGAAAAGGTAAACGATAAGCGATGGGGCATGGGGAACCCACCAGAGTGTCCGAACCAGGTCGAGGAAAATCTATCGAACTTCGTTTGCAGCGAAATCAAAACTGAGGAGGTGCGAAGGGTGATCTCGAAATTAAGGAATGGAAAAGCGGGAGGGGTGGACGAAATTCCTAACGAGTTTATCAAAAAAGGGGGAGAGGAACTCTTGGAAAGCCTAACTGCCCTATTCAATTTAGCCATAGAAAAACAAGAGGTCCCAAAGGAGTGGAGGGAAAGCAAAGTGACATTTATTCACAAAAAGGGGGAAAAAGACGTCTTGGATAACTATCGAGGGATCTCTGTCAGCAGCAACATTGGAAAAGTCTTTTGTAAAGTCCTGTATGGGAGATTAGAGGAGGTGATCGAAGAGAAGGGTTTTTTGGGAGAAATCCAGAATGGCTTCAGGAAGGGAAGGAGAGTCACTGACCATCTTTTCACGCTATCCCAAATGATAGAATCCGCGAAAGCAAAAAAGAGAAAGATGTTCATGGCCTTTTTGGATGTTAAAAAGGCATATGATAGAGTATGGAGGGAGGGTATGTGGCGCAAGCTGGAAGCTCTGGGCTTGGGGGGCGAGTTTGTTGGGATTATGAAAGCATTATATAAAGATGTACAGAGTGAACTTAGCCTGGGAAACATTACAACAAAACGTGTGCCTATGGAGATAGGCCTAAAACAGGGGTGTATCCTTTCGCCAGTTCTTTTTGCATTGTACATCAAAGGTTTAGGAGATGAACTCCTGCATAGCGACGAGGGGGTTGCAGTTGGTGACTTGAAGATCCCAGGGCTATTTTTTGCAGACTATATGGTGCTCGTGTCAGACAGCGAAGAGGGGCTAGCGAAGATGCTGGAAATTGTTGGGAAATATGGGGGCAAATGGAGACTCGAACTTAATGAAAGCAAGAGTAAAGTTATACCCGTGGGCCGCAAAGTGGACCCCCACTCGAAGGTGGAGAGTGGGGGAGTTCTGCATTCCGGAAGGTAGCAGTAGACTTCTTAGTGTAGGAGAGACTAGCGATTACGAGTATTTGGGGGTAAATATAAACATCACAGGAAGAGGCATCTACCGAAGCCACACAAATAAATTGATTCTGAAGGGGAAGCGAATCCTTAACCAAATGAAACTTATAGGGAGAAACAGTTTCAATAAGGTTTTCGTGGGGAAAACTATTTGGGAAATGGTGGATCTGCCAAGTATAACATACGGTACGGAAGTTGTACCCCTAACCAACACAGCCGTAAAGAGCTTGGAAATCCTGCAGAACGATGCAGGCCGATGGATAACAGGCACGAGTAATGCCGCAGCGCTAGAAGCGATCAGGGGTGAGCTTGGGTGGATGAGGATCAAGGGCAGGATAGACCTATTGAAACTCGGTTATCTTAATTATTTGGTAAATCTCCCCGATAGCCGATGGTGTAAAGTAATGTTCCTGAGAACTTTCAACTCAAATATCAAGACGGAGTGGATGGTCCAAGTGAGGGAGCTAGTAGAAAACTACTCATTGGAGATCTCGGACCTTGACGTTGGGGCAAACCAGGGCAAAAAGATCGTCAGAGAAAGGGTCATGGAGGATTGTAACCGTAATTGGCGAGAGGGGGTCAAATCAAAGAGATCTTTGGGTGGCCTGCGTGATAAAGAGAAGCCTGGTTTTGAAGAGTACCTTGATGGCACCTTTGGGGGGTCACTGTTGTTCAAGCTGAGGTCGCGGTCCCTGGAGCTGAGGGGAAAAATTGGGCAAAACAGCGAAAGGGAGTGCCAGATGTGTAACTTGGGCGTGGTGGAGACCCTGGAACACTTTCTTCTAGAATGCCCAAAGTATCAGTCTAAAAGAATGAGATTCACTGGGAGTATAATGGGGAAGTGGGATGGGAGAATGAAGGACACGTGGTTAGGGTGAGACTCAAAGGAGAGGGTTGATATGCTAATCTGTGAGATTGGGAAAAATGGGGCAAGGGATGTCATCAAGCAGTTCGTCTCCGAGTGTTGGGAGGAGAGGAGAAGCGTGGGAATAGGGAGGCAGTTGGGAGTTCAGGGGTAACCATGGCCTTCTCGTCCGAGAACCGCGACAAAACAGCGGCTGGCCAAAGTGTTATTATTATATATTACCATACTTGGAAAATAAAAGTAAAATGCCCTAATAGAGCAAGGAAATTAAATCTGATAAGCAAAGGGGTAATTATTAATGGCAAAAAATACGAAACCGAGGAATATCGTGTTCTTCCGCAACCCGTTCAGTGTCACAAGTGACAGAAATTTGGGCACTTGTCACACAAATGCAACGGGGAGCAACGATGTATGAAATGCGGCGACAAACACATCGCGAAGGCATGTAGTGCTAAAACTCTAAAATGCCCGAATTGCGGTGGTCAACACCCCAGCAACTACCGGGGTTGTAGCCACTTCAAAAAAGTTAAAACAAACATCCAGCTTAAAGCTCTAAATGTAAGTAATGTCGAGAACTCATCTTCCCCTTATTCCACGTGTACTCTAATGGCTGGCTCTATTTTCAGCATAATGAAGAAACACTTGGGCACCAGTCTTTCGGACGTTTGCAAAGAGATTAGTAAAACAGCCTCTAAGTTATATAATACTCAAATATCTCACACGCTATTAGAAGCGGCCGTCAACAGAATATAATTATGTAACAATATCACAAATAGTAATTAAACTTAAATAAACTTAGTACAGTTATTCCTAAACCATTCATGGATACACTAAAAATAGTCCAGTGGAACGCTCGAAGCTTTAATCAGAAAAATTTGCAAATGTCACATTATTTAAAAAATATGGACGTAATTGGAATTAGCGAAACATGGCTTAAACCAAACAAACAATTCTCGTTATGTGGCTTTGATATTATTAGAAGAGATCGCCCCGCCCAAAAGGCGGCGGTGTCGCTCTGCTAATAAGGCAGGAGATTAAATATAAATCAATACCATGCGACCACCTCAATGCTGAAGTGATTGCAGCTGAAATTGAACTTGACCACAAACACGTGGCCATCATATCATATTATAACAAGCCGCAAGCAACAGTAGACAGTAAAGTATTTGAATTTTTACCAACAAGTACAAGCACTGCATATTCTTGGGTGATTTCAATTCCATACACCAGGTATTCGGTTGTAATAAGACTGAGCCTAATGGTGACGCCCTATTCCACATCATTGAAGAACTCGATCTATTCGTGGTAAATAACGATCAAGACGTAACATACATAAGCAACAACCCACTCCATCAATCAGATATCCTAGACTTGATTATCACCAGCAAATCACTAACTAGCCAAATGCAAGACATATTTGTAGGAGATGATGATCTTGGCAGTGATCACCTGCCGGTTCACGCCACTCTGAAATGTAACACTGGTCCCGCAAGGTATCCTCCCGTGAATAGGAGGAACCTATCAAAAATTGGTCTGGAACCTCTTCAGAAACATTATCGAAGTAAAAATAAAGGCAAATGACCCCCCAAATGCTCATGAACTAGAAAAAGCCTGCACCCACCTTAACGAGGTTATCAACAGTACACTAGATGAAATTTGTCCCAAGCAAACAGTAAAGACGCGGATAAACAGAATAACCCAAACAACTCTTCAAATAATCAAACAAAAAAGAAAAGCCTCCCGGGCTTACCAATCAGAGAATGATCAAATGAAAAGAGCAGAACTTAAAACCGCGTATAATCGCCTACATGGGGAAGTAAAAAAGGCCATAGCGCTCGACAATCGCGTGAGATGGGAAAAAGCAACCGAAAACCTAAATGGGCTGAGAGAACCTAAGAGGTTCTGGGATACATTTAAAACTCTTACTGGCCAAAATAGCAAAATTGCCAATAATAATGCGCTGAAGACTAGCGACGGAACTATGGCCATAGACGACAAGGCAAAGGCCAGTGCTTTTGCCGAACTTCTAAAGAAGGCGCATCGTCCACAAGAAGGGAACAGATATGACAACGATTTTAAGGTAAAAGTAAATAAATTTGTCCAAGATAACAACTCAATTTTCAATGAACCGAACTTCGACCAAAGGCACGAAGACGGGGACGACCATGAATTAACCGAACCAATAAGCGTAGAAGAGGTGATGGGTATAATCAGAAAATGCAGGTCATCTTCGTCCCCAGAAGACGAAGTCTCTTACAAAATAATGAAACAGTGCCCCAACATCTTCTACTGCAGACTTACCAAACTCCTAAACTGCTGTCTCTCCTGTGGGTACTTCCCAAAATGCTGGAAAGTGGCCACAGGAGTCATGATACCTAAACCCGACAAAGACCTTACCAACCCTTCTAACTACCGCCCAATCAGCTTGCTTAGCTGTGTTGGGAAAATATTTGAGCGGATTCTCACTACGAGACTTCGCAGCTATCTCGAATCAATCAACTTTTTCAACAAATGGCAAAGAGCGTATAGGAGTCAGAAAGAGGGAATCGAACACGTATATAGACTGGTCGATTATATGAAAACAGCATTTAGTCAAAACGAAATCGGAACCGCGCTTTTCTTGGATGTAGAAAAAGCGTTCGACTCGGTATGGCACAATGGCGTGAGATATAAACTAGCGAAAATGGGATTACCCACTAAAATTCTAAGGATCATATCATCATTTCTAACTGACCGAAAAATCAAGGTGAGGGTTAATCGCGAGGTGTCAGAGGAAGTAATACTCGAAGCGGGAACACCACAAGGGTCGTTTCTAAGCCCGCTTCTTTTCATAATATATGTGAATGATATAGAAAAAGTAGGGAAAAACTTTGTTGAACTATCGCAGTTCTCAGACGACAAAGGCATTTGGACAGCCAGCAAGTCCAGAAACATAATTAAAACTCGTCTACGGGATACCATTCGCGATCTTGAAAGCTGGTGCGCCCTGTGGCGCATCAAACTCAATGCCGCCAAAACTCAAAAAGTTACGTTCTTCAAAAAGCAAAGGAAAAAAACCAGTCCCGAGTATCGATCTCCAGTTATACGATCACAAACTAGAAGCAAACAAAGAGGCCAAATTTTTGGGATTTATCCTAGATAGCAATCTCAGTCTAAACAGTCACGTAAACTCCATTACGGTTAGAGCTACTAAACGTATCAATTTTCTCAAGATGATCAGAGGTAGAAATTGGGGAGCAAACAAAGATGTGCTTCTCAAGCTCTAGAAAACATTTATACGTCCGGTACTAGAATACGGTGCCATAATAACAAGCGACCTAAGCAAAACCAACATTCAGAAGCTACAGAGGGTTCAAAATTATGCCCTGCGAGTGGCACTATGCAAACCGAAATGGACACCGATAAAGGAACTTCACGACCTAGCAAAAATAGAAACTATTGATACGCGATTAAAAGACCTACAAAACAAAACCCTCAACAGACTCCAAGATAGTGAATTAATGGTTGAGCTGAACGAACACCGATCCCTTAACAGAAAAACAAAATAAGTTTCCAGAAAATAAAATAAAAAAAAAAAATAATAAAATAAAACAAAATAAAAATTATACAATATAACTAAATCGCGTGGAGGCAGTGACGATTGCCTCGCTACTCATTGGGAACTTTAGGATAGAGTCTGTGAGGACTGCCTCACAACTCTGCTGAAGCGCGATTGAAATGCGTTTAATAAGATCTATATCACAAAACCCTCCACATACTCCACGATAGTGAATCAATGGTGAAGCTAAACGAACACCGAACCCTAAACAGAAAAACAAAATAATCCACAGTAAATTAAAATTACTCAATAGAATTAAACTGCGTGGAGTCAGTGAGGATTGCCTCGCTACTCATTGAGATCTTTAGGATTGAGTCTGTGAGGATTGCCTCGCAACTCTGCATGTGGGGAGTGGGCTCCGAAGAAACACACCCCATAGCAACAATCACACAGCAGGCACAATATACAATAGCGGATACCTATCTTTCTCTTTACCTATAACTTTTCTAACTGAACATTCTCAAATTTTCTTGCAACACTCTTATCAAGAAGACGCATGGAAATGGTAGACAAAGCGTAGGAGGAATTGGTGCAACCTACGTTTCTGCAACATATACAAGAAACCACCAAACACTAGGCAAGGATTGAAACAAGCTTGTCTGGCTGGAACGAGTGTACATTTTACATAAATAAACACTTGAATAAAGATTTAACAGCCCTTTTAAGGGCTTGAGGTGTGTGTCAGTGAGAGGGTGTTTTTTTTTGTTGTTTGTTTTTTTTTGGGGGGGGGGGGGTGGAGGAGGTCATTTGGAATTCCCGAAGGATAACCAGATACCTCAAAATCAAATACGGCATCCTATCTCCCAGAAGGCTTGATGGATGACTCCCGGTTTTTCAAAACTAAACTGTTGGAGCTTTCTCCACTTCTTTTTTTGTAACCGCTATGGTCATATACCGGGGCCGCTACCAAACCGGCGTTGCTGTTTGGTTTTCTTTTCTCATCTTCCTTTAAACTTGCCATCGCACAACATTACATTCTGGCTCGCCACCATGGTGGGACTCAAACCTCTACCATCGCCGAACTGGAACCGAATAGAGCCCACTCTCTAATAGTTTTAAAGGCGTTGAGGGATTGAGTATTGACCATCTAACACTCCAACGTAAACTGCCGGGTATTCTAACCGCGTGCATACCCCCCTCAGACTCCATTTTGGGCAATAGGAAAGCTAGGCCTGTGTGATCCAAGGAAATAAAATAAGGTTAACCGGGTAGCAAGGGATTTGTAAATTCGACATCGTCCCTGAGCGCCTTCGGCGCGCTAAACCCTTTCATTCTTTCTCGATTATGGACAACACAATCATACTGATCGGACGTGTCTGTTAAAGCTTCTGGCTGAACACATCTCACAGCTTGAATATCAACAAAGCATATTGTTCTCTGTACCACTTCTGTGCACTCTAGTGTAATTTTGTAAGTGTTTATCTTTAACTCTTTGTTTTTTCTGTCTGCTTTTCTCTGTTAAAACTAAATATACTTACCTAAATATTTTACAAATAATTTGCTGATAACTGATACAATAACTTAGACAATAGCTGATAACTGAACAGAGTGATATGGCAACTAACTTCACCACTGAACCCACTTCGGGAGTAGATTTAATATCGATGATATCTGGTTTTCAAAAAAGAGATAGCGAGATTGAACAACACTATAGAGGGTTTGCGCTCGGATCTTAGGGCTCAAAAAGAACAGTTCGAGAAAGAAAAATGGAATTAATAGATGATGTCCCTAATGAACGCATCAATTTCCTGAAAATGATTAGAGGTAAAAATTGGGGAGCCAATAAAGAAGTTCTCCTCAAGGGTTACAAATCATATATACGCCCAGTACTAAAGTATGGGGCCATTATAACGAGTGACCTGAATAAAACCAACATTGAAAAACTACAACGGGTTCAAAATTATGCCCTGCGTGTGGCACTATGCAAACCCAAATGGACACCGATAAAGGAACTTCACGAGCTAGCAAAAATAGAAACTATTGATATGCGATTAAAAGACCTGCAAATCAAAGCCCTCAACAGACTCCAAGATAGTGAATTAATGGTTGAGCTGAACGAACACCGATCCCTTAACAGAAAAACAAAATAAGTTTCCAGAAAATAAAAAATAAAATAAAATAAAATTATACAATATAATTAAATTACGTGGAGTCAGTAAGGATTGTCTTGCTACTCATTGAGAACTTTAGGATAGAGTATGTGAGGACTGCCTCGCAACTCTGCTGAAGCGCGACTGAAATGCGTTTAATAAGACCTATATAACAAAACCCTCTACATACTGCAGGATAGTGAATCAATGGTGAAGCTGAACGAACACCGAACCCTTAACAGAAAAACAAGATAAGCCACAGTAAATTAAAATTACTCAATAGAATTAAACTGCGTGGAGTCAGTGAGGATTGCCTCGCCACTCATTGAGATCTTTAGGATTGAGTCTGTGAGGATTGCCTCGCAACTCTGCGTGTGGGGAGTGGGCTCCGAAGAAACACACCCCTTACCCCATTCATAGCAACAATCACACAATAGTCACAATACACAATGGCGGATACCTATCTTTCTCTCTACCTATAACTTTTCTGATAACATTCTCAAATTTTCTTGCAACACTCTTATCAAGAAGACGCGTGGAAATGGTAGACAAAGCGTATGAGGAATTGGTGCAACCTACCTTTCTGTTAACATTCACAAGAAACCACCAAACACCAGACAAGGATTGAAACAAGCTTGTCTGGCTGGGGACGAGTGTAAATTTTATATAAATAAGCATTTGAATAAAGATTTAACAGCCCTTTTAAGGCTTTAGGGTGTGTGTCTGTGAGAGGGTGTTTTTTTCGGGGGGGGGGGGGGAGGTCATTTGGAATTCCCGAAGGATAACCAGATACCTCATAATCACATACGGCATCCTATCTCCCAGAAGGCTTGATGGATGACTCCCGGTTTTTCAAACTAAACTGTTGGAGCTTTCTTCATTCCTTTTTTTAACCGCTATACCGGGGCCGCTACCAAACCGGCGTTGCTGTTTGGTTTTCTTTTCTCTTCTTCCCTTAAATTTGCCATCGCACAACATTATATTCCGGCTCGCCACCATGGTGGGACTCAAACCTCTACCATCGCCAAGCTGGAACCTGATAGATCCCACTCTCTAACAGTCTTAATGGCGTTGAGGGATTGATTATTGACAATTTGTCACGCCAACGTAAACTGCCGGGAATTCTAACCGCGTGCATACCCCCGCAGACCCCATTTGAGGCAATAGGAAAGCTAGGCCTGTGTGAACCAAGTGAAATAAAATAAGGTTAACCGGGTCGCAAGGGATTTGTAAATCCCACATCGTCCCTGCGCGCCTTCGGCGCGCTAAAACCTTTCATTCATCATGTCCCTAATATTGAGCTTGAGCTTTACGACCACAAACTTGAAGCTAGTAATGAGGCAAAGTTTCTGGGATTCACCCTGGATAGCAGTCTCAATCTAAACAATCACGTAAACTGAGTCACTGTCCAAGCCACTAAACGCATCAATTTCCTGAAAATGATTAGAAGTAAAAATTGGGGAGCCAATAAAGAAGTTCTCCTCAAGCTTTACAAATCATATATACGCCCAGTACTAGAGTATGGGGCCATAATAACGAGTGACCTGAATAAAACCAACATTGAAAAACTACAACGGGTCCAAAATCATGCCTCGCGCGTGGCTCTGCGCAAGCCCACGTGGGCATCGATAAAACTACTTCACGAGATAGCAAAAATAGATGCTATGGCAATGCGCTTAAACGATCTTCAAAGCAAAACTCTAAATAGACTCCACGACAGCGAATTAATAATTGAACTCAATGCGCATCGCGTCCTCAATAGGAAAACTAAATAATTTGGGGCGTATCCATCGAAAGGGTTAAAGATTACACCATTGCGATGGGGTGAGCCAGGCACTCGGTGACAAAAATTCAGAACAAAGTTGCAAACAGCGAGGAAAATCTCCACCTGCTGCCGGGTCTCCCCTCCCCGAGATATAAATTTCGGGGAAAAATGCTGGCTTCCCCATCCACATGTCACTGGTCGTCGCAGACGGAGCAGTTGTAAATTAAAAACCGAATTGCTCTAATTTCCAGCTCTCTATCTTTTCTACCTCCTCTATCTCATCAGACACACGACCAAAACTGAATGATCACATTGACCATATATGTTCCAAAGCCTGGGCTCGCTTAGATCTGTTGAGAAGACACAAGTTTCACCTTGGTCGTAGTGTCTTGGAAAAAATATACTTTGCTTTCGTTAGACCTCTTCTTGAGTACGCTGGTCCTGTTTGGGACAATTGTACTGAAACCCAAGCCGCAAAACTTGAAAAAATCCAAATCGCTGCAGCAAGGGTCGTCACGGGGGCAACCGTCAGTGCTAGCAAGTCCCTATTATACACTGAAACTCAATTGGACCCCCTGTACCGCAAACAAAAACTAATTCAGTTTTTCAAAATGAATCATCACATGTCACCTCCTTACCTATCCAACAAAGTCCCCCCTCTGGTCTCCTCAACTAACCCATCGCTCAGTCTTCGATCGAGTCAAAACCACCGAGTGTCTTTCTGTCGACCTCAGTAACACCAGTCTTCGTTTATCCCAAGCACCACTGATCAATGGAATAACCTGCCCTTATCCGTCCGGTTGAACACATCTCTATCCAATTTTAAGACTTACCTCAATGGTGCCAAGTAAAGGCCTCCGAAGTTTTACAGTAATGCGAAGTCTCGCTCCACACAAATATACCATTGTAGGCTCCGGTTGCTTTGTAGTAGCCTTAACTCTCACCTATTTGATAACCACTCATTACCCAGTCCCTTTTGTCAGTGTGGCGAGCGCGAGACGACGGATCACTTCTTTTTCCATTGTCCAATCTACTCAAACGCTCGTAACTGGACGATCAATCTACTTCCATTTGAAGTGGATACAACTACGCTTCTGTTCGGCTCTGAATGTTTGGACAACACAAACAACTGTCTTATTTTTGAAGTGGTACAGGACTTCGTTCTGCTTACGAAGCGTTTTTAATATTTGCCATATTCGGAAACCGTCGCGTAAGGTTCATCATAAGTTTTTTGACTGATACATACTACTCCCCCTCAACAATTGAATTAACACACCTCAATATGTACATTCAACTCCGCCTCAAATTTAAGAATGTATCTGTCCTCACATACGCTACTTTCCTTATTCTAGGTAATGCACTACATATTCAAGCTGCCACCCTCCCTTTTCTTTATTTCTCTATTCACAGTTTAAACAATATCATATGCCGTTGCCTGACCTGATAATTTTAGTTCCCATCCACTACTTGGCTATTGAATAGGGTTAGCCTCAGTTGTGACTCTGTTCCGGTGGGGTGTCTGCCTGCCCCATAGATAGATAGATATTTATTTCAACAGTATAAACAGAAACATTACAAGTATGACTCAAAGTTGTACAAACATCACTTATCTGTTTACACCGTAGGGAGATTACATAACCAGATTGATTGTCTACCTGTAATCCCCCCAAATATACAATTCTACATCCAGCATCGCATGGTGTTTACAACTTGTATTGGTTTTACCAATTAAGCCCCAGAGTAGAGTTCACAACTTGGTGACCGAATCATATTTTCCCAATATGACGAGGGTACCAGAACGAAGTTATGTCAAACGTGTTTATAACGTCATCACAGCACTTGTATTGCCTGTGTGAGTGATGTTGTTGAATACTACTCACGAATAGAAGAAGAAAATTTTCTGCTCGGAACTCTTTATAAGTATCTTTTTAACATTAGTTTTTATTTCAGGAAGGTTGTTATATGTTTAGTTTTGCAAGTGTGTTTGGGGAGGATCGTAAGGTGTAATAAGGAGGTTAGTTGATAGGTTTTTCCAATTTTGCCGTTTGTTTACCTTAGTTACCTGTTTTCGTGTGTGTTTATTGCCCTGGTGTATTTGTCGTTTTCGGTCATTGGATTCTGTATAATATTTGTAATCATGAATGGTAAGTGCACGACGGGTGTTCAGACGGAGGTAAGTATGGGTGTTAAGGGAGGTCCGAGGGAGGTGAGTCGAGGGGTGCAGGTGGGGGAAAGTGTGAATCCAGAGGCATGCAGACAGTGTCATATGAGGTATGGTGGTGGTCGGTCAATGGAGAGTGGTGGGGTATGTGCGAATTGCAGGGACATTTTACAGTTGTTAGAGAAGTGTGTTGGATTCGAGCGGGAGACTGCAGAGCTGAGAGGGAGGTTGGAGAGGGCCGGTGTATCTGGAGTTACCCCGTTGAAGGTTACCTACGATGGTGAGGTGGAAGGTGGGTGGAAGGTCGTTGTGGACTCAAGGAGGAAACTGGGAAGCAGGAAACGTGGGGGGATAATGCTTGATGTGGGGGGTGTAACTGTGGAGGGGGGTTCTAGTAGGAAAATTCGGAAGATGGCGTCAGGTCAGGGCTGCGTCGAGTCCGGAAGCCAGAGCCGGCGTAAGGCGGCCAAGGTTGCTAGGCAGTGCTTAGAAAACAGGTTTAGTGTTTTAGACTCGGATACCCCTGGGGACGAGAGTGAGGCGGAAAGTGTGGGGGTGAGATGGTTGTTGATGATGATAGGCCAGTCGGAGTAAGGAGGGCCGTCAAGAGAAAGAGGGGGCCAGGAGCTTGCAAAACGAGAGGAGGTGCAGATGATATAGGAACTGGGGCCAGAAGAAGAAAATTAGTTGTAGCGGGGAGCAGCATTGTACGTGGGATTGACAATGTAGTTTGTGGTCCTGATAGTTCCAATCGAACAGTCTTGTGCTTTCCGGGGGCGAAGGTGGAGGATCTCAGGGACCGGGTAGATGGCATTGTGGCAGGGTCAGGACCGGAACCGGTAGTGGTGGTGCATGTGTGGACCAACAATATCAGGGAGAGAAGGTCAGTAAGTTTGGTGGAGTCGTATAGAGGCTTAGTCGGCAAACTGCTAAGTGGGAATGCAAGGGTAGTCGTATCCGGGGTCCTTCCTGTCCTTGGAGGTGGGGACGAACGGAACTCAAGGATTTTGGCGCTAAATGAAGAGTTAGAGGACTACTGTGTTGATCTGGGATTTCCCTTTATCGACCACTGGGACACGTTTTGGGGCAATGGGAGTATGTACGGGCGTGACGGGCTGCATCTTAGCAGGACGGGGAAATGGGTATTGGGGGATAAAATTCTACGGGTAGCAGAGCCTTTTTTGGAGAGGAGCGGGGTGGGAGGTCAGAGGCAAGTATAACTAGAGTGGACATAGGTGGGGTGAACAAGAGTGAGGGGGACAGAATAAGTTTACCAAGACTAGCACCAGAAAACAATGGGCCCAGTAGGCGGAAGCCAATGAACCTCGGTACCCTGAAAGTGGGTTATAGCAACATCCAGGCTCTCCACCGGAAAGTAAGTGAAATTGCTACATTGATCGAGGCAGAGGAGTTTGATGTCATGGGCTTAAGCGAGACGTGGGTAAGACACGAGGAACGGGTAGACCAAGTGAGCGGGTGTGTGTGGATAAGTGTAGGGCGAACGGAAGGCCAGAAAAAGGGGGGAGGGGTAGGCATGTACATTAAAGAGGATTTAAAACCGTCGCTGATTACAGATCTGGAAGATATCATCACCTCGGCTGAGGTGTCAAAAGAAATTGGATGGGTAAAGATCAGTCTGAGAAACAAAAGTATTGCCCTTGAGATTGTGTACTGTGCGGTGGAGGGATGTAAACCCGAGTGGAATGACTCGATATACTCAACACTAAGGTCCAATCTCACTGAACTAGAAAACAGGGGGCTCGGTATAATTCTGATGGGCGAATTTAATGGACACATAGGTGATAAGGAAGAAGGCATAGAGGGTGGGGACAAGAAAGTCAACAGGAATGGAAGGAAGCTGTTGAACTTCACAAATGGAGCTCGGTCTGAAGATTCTGAACAGGGACACTAGATGTAAGGGGAAATGGACCTGGGAGAGAAACGACAGAAAATCAATAATCGATTACATTCTCACAGATATTAGTTTATGGAGGGAGGTGATAGGGGTAGAAGTGGATGATGAGGGTAAAATGGAGTTGGATAGTGAACACAACTTGATTACAGTGACGATGAGGGCCAAAAACCTAGAGAAAAGGAAAGGAAGCTTCAAGGAGGTTTGGGAACTCAAAAAGGATGCCGACTGGGCGAAGTTCGAAGAAAAACTGAAAACAAAGCTTGCAGCCGTACACAAGGGGGTAGTGTCCAGAAGATGGCCGACGCCATAGTTGCGAGCCTAGTGGAGGCAGGGAAGGAAAGTGTAGGAAAGATTAGGGTGCCAACACGGGAACTTGGGTACAGAGTGAACGAAGAACTGAAAAGTGCCATAAAGGTTAGAAAAGCTAAATGTGCTGCATACAGGAGAAGTAGAAAACTTAAGGGGGTGGAAAGCAATGAGGCCATGGTAGCAAAGGAAGAGTACCAACAAGCACGAAATAAAGTAAATAAGATTACAGACGGCAACCGGAGAGTGCGAAATAGCAGTTTTATTAGGACGATAAGAACGACAGGGGGGTCGAGTTCGAGCGTATTTTGGAAATGGGTGAACAAACGTAACAAAGGGAATAACCCACAGAGCATTAAAGTAGATAGCAGAGTTACAGAAGAGCGAGATCAAATCGCATTAGAACTAGTCAAGCACTGGGAAAAGGTAAACGATAAGCGATGGGGCATGGGGAACCCACCAGAGTGTCCGAACCAGGTCGAGGAAAATCTATCGAACTTCGTTTGCAGCGAAATCAAAACTGAGGAGGTGCGAAGGGTGATCTCAAAATTGAGGAATGGAAAAGCGGGAGGGGTGGACGAAATTCCTAACGAGTTTATCAAAAAAAAGGGGTAGAGGAACTCTTGGAAAGCCTAACTGCCCTATTCAATTTAGCCATAGAAAAACAAGAGGTCCCAAAGGAGTGGAGAGAAAGTAAAGTGACATTTATTCACAAAAAGGGGGAAAAAGACGTCTTGGATAACTATCGAGGGATCTCTGTCAGCAGCAACATTGGAAAAGTCTTTTTGTAAAGTCCTGTATGGGAGATTAGAGGAGGTGATTGAGGAGAAGGGTTTTTGGGGAGAAATCCAGAATGGCTTCAGGAAGGGAAGGAGAGTCACTGACCACCTTTGCACGCTATCCCAAATGATAGAATCCGCGAAAGCAAAAAAGAGAAAGATGTTCATGGCCTTTTTGGATGTTAAAAAGGCATATGATAGAGTATGGAGGGAGGGTATGTGGCGCAAGCTGGAGGCTCTGGGCTTGGGGGGCGAGTTTGTTGGGATTATGAAAGCATTATATAAAGATGTACAGAGTGAACTTAGCCTGGGTAACATTACAACAAAGCGTGTGCCTATGGAGATAGGCCTAAAACAGGGGTGTATCCTTTCGCCAATTCTTTTTGCATTGTACATCAAAGGTTTAGGAGATGAACTCCTGCATAGCGACGAGGGGGTTGCAGTTGGTGACTTCAAGATCCCAGGGCTATTTTTTGCAGACGATATGGTGCTAGTGTCAGAAAGCGAAGAGGGGTTAGAGAAGATGCTGGGAATTGTTGGGAAATATGGGAGCAAATGGAGACTCGAACTTAATGAGAGCAAGAGCAAAATTATACCCATGGGCCGCAAAGTGGACCCAACTCGAAGGTGGAGAGTGGGGGAGTTCTGCATTCCGGAAGGTAGCAGTAGACTTCTTAGTGTAGGAGAGACTAGTGACTATGAATACCTGGGGGTAAATATAAACATCACAGGAAGAGGCATCTACCGAAACCACACAAATAAACTGATTCTGAAGGGGAAGCGAATCCTTAACCAAATGAGACTTATAGGGAGAAACAGTTTCAATAAGGTTTTCGTGGGGAAAACTATTTGGGAAATGGTGGGTCTGCCAAGTATAACATACGGTACGGAAGTTGTACCCCTAAACCAGACAGCTGTTAAGAGCTTGGAAATCCTGCAGAACGATGCAGGCCGATGGATAACAGGCTCGAGTAATGCCGCAGCACTAGAAGCAATCAGGGGTGAGCTTGGGTGGATGAGGATCAAGGACAGGATAGACCTATTGAAACTCGGTTATCTTAATTATTTGGTAAATCTCCCCGATAGCCGATGGTGTAAAGTAATGTTCCTGAGAACTTTCAACTCAAATATCAAGACGGGGTGGATGGTCCAAGTGAGGGAGCTAGTAGAAAACTACTCAATGGAGATCTCGGACCTTGACGTTGGGGCAAACCAGGGCAAAAAGATCGTCAGAGAAAGGGTCATGGAGGATTGTAACCGTAATTGGCGAGAGGGGGTCAAATCAAAGAGATCTTTGGGTGGCCTGCGTGATAAAGAGAAGCCTGGTTTTGAAGAGTACCTTGATGGCACCTTTGGGGGGTCACTGTTGTTCAAGCTGAGGTCGCGGTCCCTGGAGCTGAGGGGAAAAATTAGAAAAAACAGTGAAAATGAGTGCCAGATGTGTAACGTGGGCGTGGTGGAGACCCTGGAGCACTTTCTTATAGAGTGCCCAAAATACCAGTCTAAAAGAACAAGATTCACTGGGAGTATAATGGAGAAGTGGGATGGGAGAATGAAGGACATGTGGTTAGGGGGCGACTCAAAGGAGAGGGTTAATATACTAATCGGAGAGATTGGGAAGAATGGGGAAAGGGATGTCATCAAGCAGTTCGTCTCCGAGTGTTGGGATAAGAGAAGAATCGCGGGAATAGGGAGGCAGTTGGTAGAACATGGGTAACCAAGGCCTTCTTATACGAGAACTGCGACAAATGTTATTATTATGTTAATCGCTATGTCAAGGATTATTAACTCCTCCATTCTAAGATTTTTAATGGGAGCATCTCCACATGAATCTCTTCTACCACAGCTCACTCTTTCCAATTGGCAGTAAGTGCTGGGGTGCGGCAGTCTGCCCTGATGTTGTAATGGGTGGGTGCAGTCAAACCTGTGACCAAGCCCAATCTAATAATAATAACTCTTTGGCCAGCCGCTGATTTGTCGCGGTCCTCATAAGAGAAGGCCATCATTCCCCCTGCACCCCACCCCCTCTTCCCCCCTCTCCTCCCAGCATTCAGATATAAACTGCTTAATAGTGTCCCTCACTTCCTCTTTTTCAATTTCTTCAATAAGCATTCCTACCATCTCCCTCGTGTCCCCCTTCAGCCATCTATCCTTTGTTTCTTCACCCCACTTCTGCATTATTCTTCCAGTAAATTTTATTCTATGAGGTATATACTGTGGGCATTCCAAGAGAAAATGTTCCAGGGTCTCCACTACTCCAGAGTGGCACATTTGGCATCCCTTTTCCCCATCTCTCCCAATTTTTCCCCGAAGCTCCAGTGATCTTGATCTCAGTTTGAACAGCAGTGACCCTCCAAAGGTGCCATCTAGGTACTTTTCAAAAGCTGGCTTTTCTTTATATTGTAACCCCTGCAGTGATCTTTTCACGCTAACCCCTGCTCGCCAGTTTCGATTGCAATCTTCCATGACTCTCTCTTTGACAAACCTTTTGCCTTCTTTCATTCCTACTTCTATGTTTGTGACCTCTATAGAGTAATTGTCCATTAGTTCCCTCACATGTTTTGACCACCCCGTTTCTATATTAGAATTCCAAATGGTATCGAGCATCAATTTGCACCACCGGTTGTCAGGCAGGTTTCTCAAGTAGTTAAAGTAACACAGTTTTCCCAAATCTACCCTGTCCTTGATTTTCATCCACCCAAGCTCCCCCCTTACTGCTTCCAAAGCTGCAGCATTACTCGTTATCCATCTGCCAGCATCATTTTGAGTATTTTCCAACTTCTTAATAACGGTTTGGTTTAATGGAATCACGTCCGTGCCATACGTTATACTTGGTAAACCCACCCTCTCCCACAGTGTTTTCCCCACAAAGACCTTGTTGAAACTATTTTTCCCTATTTTTCCCTAAAAGTTTTAGTTGGTTCAGAATTCTTTTCCCTTTCAGAATCAGTTTGGCTGAGTAATTTCTGTACACCCCTCTTCCCGTTATATTTATGCTTACCCCTAGATACTCATACTCTCCCGTTTCTCCTACAGTGATTTGTTTGCTTTCCCCTTCGGAGATTGAGAACTCCCCCACTCTCCATCTCTTCGTCATATCTACCTTGCGTCCAACGGGTATTACCTTGCTTTTATTTTCATTTAGTTCGAGCCGCCAAGTGTTCCCATATCTACCAACAATTTCCAGCAGTTTCTCTAGCCCCTGTTCAGTTCTAGACATTAACACCATGTCGTCCGCAAAGAATAAGCCTGGTATCTTTATGTCTCCAACATTTACCCCCTCCGCACTCTGAATTAGTTCGTCCCCTAAATCTTTAACATACAATGCAAACAAAATCGGTGAAAAGATACACCCCTGCTTGAGGCCTATATCCATAGGGACTCGTTTTGTAGTGATACTCCCTAGACTGAGTTGGCTTTGCACATCTGTATACAGTGCTTTCATGATTCCCACAAAGTCACCCCCCAGTCCGATGCCCTCGAGCTTTCGCCACATACCTTCCCTCCACACTCGGTCGTACGCTTTTTTCACATCTAGAAATGCCAGAAACATCTTTTTCTTTTCAGCCTTTGTTGATTCTATCAGTTGGGTGAGTGTAAATAGGTGATCAGTGACTCTTCGTCCTTTCCTGAAACCATTTTGAATTTCTCCTAAAAAACCTTTCTCTTCAATAACTTCCTCTAGTCTACCGTATATGACCTTACAGAATACTTTTCCGATGTTACTACTAACTGATATCCCCCTATAGTTATCTAGAACTTCCTTATCCCCCTTTTTGTGTATGAACGACACCTTACTTTCCCTCCACTCTCTGGGGACCTCTTGCTTTCGCAGAGCCAGGTTGAAAAGGTTTGTCAGGACTTCAATAAGTGCCTCCCCTCCATTTTTGAGGAATTCGTTCGGAATTTCATCAGTCCCTCCCGCTTTACCATTTTTTAATTTCGAGACCACGTTCCGCACTTCTTCTGCCGTTATTTCGCTACATACACGATTGGATAGGTTCTCCTCCACCAGTGTATTTCTTTTTGGTGGGGACCCACTGCCCCATCGCCTATCGTTTATCTTTTCCCAGTGCTTGACTAACTCTGAAGCGATACGGCCTTTATCTTCTGTACTTTCCCCATCCACTTTGATACTCTGCACACTACTTTTCCCCCGTTTATTTACCCAGTTCCAAAATACGTTTGAGCTCGAATCCCCCGTTTTCTTTATTGTTCTGGCAAGACTGCAATTGCGCTCCTTCCTATTATTATTCTTTATCTCATTCACCTTTTTCCGTGCCAGTTCATATTCTCCTTTCATTAGTCTCGTGTCATTGTTATCCACCCCTTTAAGCTTCCTACTTCTTCTGTAAGCAGCGCATTTTACCTTCCTTTCTTTTATAGCCTTTTTCAGTCCCTCGTTAACCCTGTATCCAAGCTCTCTCATTGGGACCCTCACCCTTCCTATACACTCCTTCCCTGCCTCTGTTAGGCTATTTACTATGCCATCTGAAATACTCTGGACATTTGCATCCCTAGGTATACATTCAAGATTTGGTTTTAGTTTTTCCCGAAACTGCTTGCAGTCGGCTCCTTGTTTTAGTCCCCAAACTTCCTTGAAGGTATTTCTGTCTCTATTCGTCTTTTTGCCCATAATCTTAACTGTTATCAGGTTGTGATCACTACCCAAGTCATTTTTTCCCTCGTCATCTATTTCTACATCTATAACCTCCCTCCATACGCTAATGTCAGTGAGTATATAATCAATTATTGTTTTCTTATCGTTCCTCTCCCAGGTCCATTTACCCTTACATTTCGCATCCCTGTTCAGGATCTTTAAACCAAGATCTTTTGATAGGTCCAACATCTTCCTCCCATTCGTGTTAATTTTCCTATCACCTCCCTGTATGCCCTCCTCCTTATCCCCGATGTGCCCATTGAAGTCCCCCATTAGGACAATACTGAACCCTCTGCTCCCAAGCTCTGTGATATTCGATCTAAGAGTTGTATATATTGAATCATTCCACTCGGGCTTACTTCCCTCCACTGCTAAGTATACAACACCAACGGCAACACTCCTGCTTCCTAACTTGATTTTTGCCCAGACTATTTCGTTGGATACTGGAATCTGAGTCCTTGCTTCTGTGAGATCTGTAATCAATGAGGGCTGTAATTCCTCTTTAGCGTAGATGCCAACACCCCCACCCCGTTTCTGACCCTCAGTTCGCCCAGCTCCTATCCACACGCAGCCCTTCATCTGATCAACCCGCTCATCCCGTCGTATCCACGTCTCACTTAGACCCATTATATCGAAGTCTCCTTCGTCCATCATTGTTGATATTTCGCTTACTTTCTTGTGCAGACCCTGGATGTTGCAGTACCCAAACTTAATGAATCTTTGTTTTTTTGTCATCACTGGCACATTATTATAACCCTGGTATGTCCCTGTATTGTGCATGTATGTTGTTCTTCCTATGTTCCCAGCATTTGTGCCACTCTGGGTTACCGGCTGTGGTCCCCTACCCCCCTTTTCTCCAAAAAAGGCCCAGCCACCTGTAAGATTTTTTGGCCCAACAGGTCTGTACCCATCCTACTTATATGCAATCCGTCTCGCCCATACAACTCTCCTTGTCCCCAGAATGAATCCCAGTGGTCAATGAAATGTACTCCCAAGTCTTTGCAGTGCTCTTCCAGCTCCTCGTTTAGTGCCATAATCCGCGAGTTCCTCTCATTCCCACCACCCATAACGGGGAGCACCCCTGAAACGATGATCCGAGCATTCCTGCTAAGTAGCTTACTAATTAGGTCCTTGTATGTGTCCACCAAACGAACTGATTTCCTCTCCCTGATGTTATTGGACCCCACATGTAATACCACTACCGGATCAGGCCCCGACCCAGCTACAATACCGTCCACTCTATCCCTCAGGTCCTCCACTTTAGCCCCCGGAAAGCACAGAACTGTTCTATTTTTACTGTCCGGACCACAGACAACCTTGTCGATCCCCCGAACTATGCTACTTCCCGCAACCACCAACTTACTTTTGGACCTCGCCCTATTTATTTTTACAGCGTCCTCATCCTCTCCAACAGCCCCACTCGGAATCAATATCGGTATCGGTATCTTTGACCTAGGATTACTCCTGATGAACAACATGGGGTTGCTGCTTTCGGGCAACGACTTGTGATTTTACCTGCTGACCTAAACCATCCACTTGAACCAGTGAAAAATGATCAAGGGAGACGACCATCATAAGCTATAGGCTTCCTGTCGAATCCCCTCGATGTACCTTTGTTTACTTCCTTATTTGTTATACTGTATACTTGTGTTGTTGTGCCTTTTGACTATGTATTGTTTAATGTATACAAATGCTAAACTCCAAATAAATATTGTTTAAACTAAACTAAAACTGAATGATAAACTATGAGGGATTGAAACAATCCTCATGCAAAGATGTGCAGAAAACCTAAATAAGACCAAGGCAAGGATTGAAACAATCTTGCCAGCAAACAGCCCTTTTAAGGGCTTTTTTGTTATTTATTTAGGGTATTTTTTTTTTTTTTTTTTGGGGGGAGGAGGTGGGGAGGGGTGCTTGGGGGGAGGTCATTTGGAATTCCCGAAGGATAACCAGATACCTCATAATCACATACAGCATCCTATCTCCCAGAAGGCTTGATGGATGACTCCCGGTTTTTCAAAACTAAACTGTTGGAGCTTTCTCTACTCCTTTTTGTAACCGCTATGGTCATATACCGGGGCCGCTACCAAACCGGCGTTGCTGTTTGGTTTTCTTTTTTCTTCTTCCCTTAAATTTGCCATCGCACAACATTATATTCTGGCTCGCCACCATGGTGGGAATCAAACCTCTACCATCGCCAAGCTGTGACCGAATAAAGCCCACTTTCTAATAGTCTTACTGGCGTTGAGGGATTGATTATTGACAATCTATCACTCCAACGCAAACTGTCGGGAATTCTCACCGCGTGCATACCCCCTGAGACCCCATTTGAGGCAATAGGAAGCTAGGCATGTGTGATCCAAGTGAAGTAAAATAAGGCCAAACGGGTCACAGGGGATTTGTAAATCCCACATCGTCCCTGCGCGCCTTCGGCGCGCTAAAGCCTTTCATTCATTCAAACCATATATTTTTACCATCACCAGTCTCAGAGTTTTTTTTTTTCATTTCATCCTGTCTTATCGTCGGGGGGGGGGGGGGACGACTTGACCCGGGGGCGGTGGCGACTTGACCCGTTCCCTTTAGCACTGGGCAAATACCAAGTGTATCCAATTAACCAGGCTATCAGTACGACCTGAAAAAAAAATCACACCTCGCGAACTAAATGTCGAACAGGCAAGATTTGAATCAATCAAAAGAAAACTATTTTGTTTTAAATTGCCTAACCATAAGAAAATTATTAATTTGACAGACGTACGTATCGAAAAAGTGTCAATAATACGACATTTTAATCCGCGGAGTGCTATTCTGTTTTCGACACACTGACATGACCGTAATCCTGCCCATTAATTATTGGGGTACGGAAAAAAAACCCTGGGAAAAAAACCCATAGGAAAAAAGCCCCTTGGTAAAAACCCCCTTGGAAAAAAACCCCTCGAGAAAATGCAAGTGTGGAAAAAAACCCACTCCCATTATTATTATTATTATTATTAAACATCTACTCCCATTGTTATAAATTTATTATTACTTTTATTATTATTATTATTATTATTAAACATCTGCTTTCTTCACTTGAACACAACTAAATACGTCTTTGATGTCTTATTAAGAATTAATATAATAGTTCATAGTGAAATATCAAAGAAGGATGTCTTTTTATCTCAAAAGTGTCACAACAAAATATGCTCTCAAAGACAATCATTTGTTTTTACTATGATTGCAATTAATCTCACACAGAGATACATCAGAGTGAACTGAGTTTGCTTAATTATTAACACCGTTCCCTTTGATATGCTGCTGCCTTTTCTATAAAAGAGATTGTTTCTGCCCAGAAACCAGTCCCCCTTGAAGCAGGCACCCCCCAAGGATCCGTCCTAAGCCCCCTCCTTTACATCTTCTATGTAAATGACCTTAACTTCTCCGAGGATCGCGTTCAAGTCTCCCAATTCGCGGACGACAATGGCCTTTGGGACTCTAATAGCACGGCCTATCTACTCCATAAACCTCTGCAACGCGCTCTCGATGACCTAGAACAATGGTGTGCCAAATGGAGAATAAAGCTAAACGCCAATAAAACCCAACGAATCACCTTTACTCGCAAGACAACTAAACGTGATTTTGACCTAAAACTTATGGATAACACCCTCCCAGAATGCAAAGAAGCGAAATTCCTGGGCATCACCATTGATCAAAAATTGTCCTTCAACAAACATACCGACGACATGGCGAAAAAAGCTACCAAACGAATTAACTTACTGAAAATGCTCAAGGGAACTTCATGGGGAGCCAACCAGTCCACCCTACTCAAACTATACAAATCCTTTGTGCGCCCAATACTCGAATACGGTGCAATCATACTAACTGACCTCAACCAAACTAATATGGGAAAGCTCCAGAGGGTCCAAAATCACGCGCTTAGAGTTACCCTGCGTGCCCCATGGGACACACCCATCAAAACACTCCACGACAGGGCCGATATCCCCACCATCAAAGACCGCCTAGCCACCCTGGCCGCGAAAAATCATGACCGGTTAGCCGACAGCGAACTAATCTCCGAACTTGGAGCAATATGCGAAAGCCGACAAAAGCCCAAAAATTGTAACCAAAACTAAGACCGCTCGAATAAAAACTAGGGAATGACAAGGTGAATTGCGATCCCCGACGCCCCAGAATACCCCTAAACTAAATTAAAATAAATAAGTCCGCAACCAGCAAAGGGTACAACAGGAAAGAAACACCCTCGGGTGTGGTCTAGTGTGCTAGACCTGTTGCCCTCCCGCTGACAGCCTCGGAAGCTCAACCCCCATTAAACGATCGCGATCCCCGGCACCCTCAACTTCAAATAAACTCAAACTAACCTAAATAAGGCCACTTCCAGCGAAGGACACAACAGGAAAGAAACACCCTCGGGTGTGGTCTAGTGTGCTAGACCTGTTACCGTCCCGCTGCAAACTAGGAAGTTCAGCCCACTTAAAACGCTCGCGACCCCGGCACCTTAAAACTAAATAATAAATAGGGAACGATTGGGGTCCCAAGCACGAGAGTATGTTACTGCTCTTACGAACGTAAAGATTCGTGCATTTCATACTCCCCCCATAGCGACAAGTACACACACTGCACAATACCACACGAGAGTATGTTACTGCTCTTACGAATGTAAAGATTCGTGCATTCCATACTCTCCTCACACACACAGCAGATACCACAAGGACACGCAACTAAAGAGGTGCTACTTTTATCTTTACAGTTTATATATTGTAATGAAAACTAATTCTACCTTCTTCTTTTAAGCAGGTACACAGAAGATGTTTTTTTGACCAGCACCCCAAGAACCGCTACAGACAGTCTAACCGTTATGGAAACAGTCACCCCCACGGTTCCTGAACATCCTCCGCTCCATCCCTAAAAGTGGTCAACCACTTTAAGGGAGGCGAGCGTTGGTCCTGCGTCCCTCCCCGCCTTTATCGTAAGCGCATTGCGCATCTTTTTGTCCCAGCCCAATAGGACCACAATGCAGGCCTGCCCCCGAACCAGGGAAGTTCGAGTCTTCTTCTTTTTGGTGGTCCCCGAAAGGGATCGTTGTTGTTTTCCTTCAAAGAGTCCAACTACAACAGAGACAGCCTGAGGCAGATTATACTTGCCAGTGATGGCCATCACTCATAATCATCCTCGAAGCGGCAGACTATACTTGCCTGAAAATCCAGATCGACTGCACCCTCGGGGAGAGGTAGTACCTTTGTGAGAGGACCCAACCTCCCACACTGGTCCTCACCCGAGGATCCAACCGACATCAGTCAACGAGACCGCCTACCCACAACTGGAGACACCTGCTGAGTACCGGATCCTTTTCCTCCTTCAACACGCCTAGACATGTGACAGCCATCCTATACAGTTACAGGGGGTCGAAAGGGGCTTGTCCCCCATACCGTCCCTGCGCGCCTTCGGCGCGCGAAATCATCATTTCGATTCCGAGAAACCAGTATGAAACTATTTGTCATGGAGATCATTAGGAATAATAAAGGAGGTCTAAAGTTGTGTTTTGGTGGCTACCTATACACCAAAAAGAGTGCCAACAAGTCTAAAATACGTTGGGAGTGTTACCAGAGAAATGCTGAATCATGCAAGGGTTCTGCTTATACAGACCTACAGATGCAGGAGATTCTTACCACTACAACCCACAGTCATAATGCAGACCCCAACCATGTGGCTGCTGTGAAACTGAAAGCAACCATTAAGGACAGTGCTCAGAGAAATCGTGCTCGACCTGGACAATTAGTGGCAGATGTACTTGTAGAGCAACCAAATGAAGTAAGAGCAGCCGTAGGACGGATGGATTCGTTGAAGCGTACTGTTCGAAATCATCAGAAAGGCTCTCTTCCGAAGGATCCATCCACTTTGAGAGATCTGGTAGTTGAAGATACTTGGAAGACCACTGGACCACCAGACAACAACAGTTTCTTGTTCTATGATAATGCTCCAACAGCTACCAGGATGCTAGTGTTTGGTAGTGATGAGGCTCTCCGCCATCTGTCCAGGGCTTCAACCTGGTATATGGATGGCACTTTCCCTACTGCACCCAGACTTTTCAAACAGTTATACATCATACAGGCCCCACTGGGAAATACAGCAGTAACCTGTGTGTATGCTTTCCTATCAGCTAAGACCCAGTCATGCTATGAAGAAATGCTTCAGGCTATTCTGGATAGGTGTGATGAACTTGGTTTTAATCCAGACCCAACCACTGTTATTACTGACTTTGAGCAAGCAGTTATCAACTCAGTTCGATCCACTCTTGGACCACACGTTACATCCAGGGCATGCTTCTACCATCTAACTCAAAGTACCTGGAGAAAGATTCAGAGTCTGGGTCTAGTTGAAGCATACAGGACTGATGACAAAATCAAGCATTTCTGTGGTATGCTTGATGCACTGGCCTTCTTACCAGAAAATGAAGTCGGAGATGGAATGAGCTATTTGATGGAAAACATCCCTAGTGTTGATGGTCTGGTTGATCTGGTAGATTATTTCAATTCTACTTATGTCTCTGGTACTTACAGAAGGATCCAGCCACCTGCACAACCTGACGGACAGCTGCCTCCAATGCGGGTTAGGAGGATTCCACCTCTATTTCCACCTAGCCTTTGGAATGTATATCAGGCTACTCTGGATGGCCAGGATCGCACAAACAACCTTTGTGAGGCTTGGAACATGAGTTTCAAGGAGCTTGTGGGCCATAACCACCCTACAGTCTGGAAGGCGATAGACAGTATAAGGAAAGATCAAGCCCTTGTGCAGTCTGCTCTACTTCTGGATTCTCTCGGAGAACCACCAAAGAAGAGGGTGAAGCGTGTCACAACTCAGAGACAGCAACGTTTGCAGAATCTTTGTGCTGATTTTAGAGAGAGCCGAAAGAATATGGAAGAACTCATCAACGACATTGGACATTATATTAGGTGGACATGATCTTGCCTTAGAAATGAAGTGGGGTCTATATAAAGTAATTAACGAGTGAAAGTATGCAAATATGACTATCATTGGAGTTAGCTGCTTCAGCCAGTTCCAAAGATATCCATATTTGCATACTTTCAAAAAAAAAGTTGCATTGGGTAAAGGGTTATATAACGTATTCAGTGCTGTAGGGCATCTTGCCTTACAAATTAAATGGTAGACATATTTAATTAATGTATTTAGTGCTGTATTTAATGTTGTGGGGTCAAGTAATTAACGAGTGAAAGTATGCAAATATGAATATCATTGGAGTTAGCTGCTTCAGCCAGTTCCAATGATATCCATATTTGCATACTTTCAAAAAAAAAGTTGCATTGGGTAAAGGGTTACATAACGTATTCAGAGCTGTAGGGCATCTTGCCTTACAAATTAACTGTTGTGCTGATTTTAGAGAGAGTGATTAACAGGTGGAAATATGCAAATTTGAATATCATTGAAATGTATTTTTTACTATATAACATACAGATATTTTGTACTATAGAACATACAGATATTATGTTAATTGTATCCTTCACTAATGAACATATTGTCATACAAAAATAAAGTCACTAAAGAAAACGTTTTTCTGTTGTCGATATGAAGGGGGTTTTTTCCAAGGTTTTTCTTTTCTCGAGGGTTTTTTTTCCAAGGGTTTTTTTACCAAGGGGCTTTTATCCTAAGGGTTTTTTTTTTTCCCAGGGGGGGGGGGGTTTCCTACACTCTTAATTATTACCAACCAATGAGGCGCCGGTGTAAAAGGAATGGAAGTCCGTAGGAACGTTAGTCCCTCTGGACGGTATCCAGACAACTGCCCCCCAGACAACTGCCCCCCAGTCCAAAAATGGCAGGTCGGACGACTGCCCCCCAGTCGAATTGGCAGGTAGGATAACTGCCCCCCAGTCCAATTGGCAGCTAGGACGACTGCCCCCCAGTCGAATTGGCAGGTAGGATAACTGCCCCTCAGTCCAATTGGCAGCTAGGACGACTGCCCCCCAATCAAATTGGCAGGTAGGACGACTGCCCCCCCCCCCCCCCAATCTAACTGGCAGGTAGGACGACTGCCCCTACCTGAATTGTCAGTGAGGACCCCCCCCCCCCCCCCCCACCTGCCCCCCACACCTGCAGGTGCAGTCCAATTTGTCTGTATTTTTGGCTGTATTTTATTTTAATTACATTCTTATTCAGTCAGTTCTATATTGTTTCTTCCAAGCCTCAATGCGTTTGAAAGGAATTGCATTCAAAGGATAACAATAATTATTAAAGAAACATACTCACAAGCAAAACAACTTAGTATTACTGAAGTGTGAATGGTGTGTGAATAAAATTGTTTCATGCAGAAAGAAAAAAAAAGAAAAAATTCTATCAGACTCAAAAGCCATAGACCAGCCAAGCCACCAAAGTTGTGAATTAGTATCAAAACACTAAGTGTAGCTTATTTATGGTTCAGGTAACAATAGGGAGAATAGCAATAATGAGAATCAATTAAATGTAGACACAATTAAATGGATAAGGTAGTTGACAATTCATTCTTGTTTTAGGTGACAAAGTGAATAATAATTTTAATGGCAAAAAGGAAAACACCATTAGCACCAAAATAAATTATAGGTATAATTATATTGAGAAAAAAGAAAATGTCTTTAGCACTAAAATAAATAAATTCAATTTTGTCGATAAAATTATAGAAATGTGGCTCTCTGTTAGGTAAAGGGTTAAAGACTGCATATTCTGTGGATATGCTTCATATCTAGTGACCTGTCCATATTGTGTCTATTAATATTGAAATGTACCAGTTAAGTAATGATTTTGCTACAATGATGTAGTAATAAATTATCAGTACTTTTTAATAAACAGTGTGAAAATATTTCAGTTTTTCTTTTTCATTTGATGAAAACCAAAATTAATAATAATTGACCCAGTAGTTGGGTAGTGCAAACTTAGACCCACTTTCGTAATATAATTTTTTGGTTTGGCACGTCCTGGCGTACCAAACCAAAAGATTGTATTACGGACTGTGGGTCTAAGTTTGGAATATAGTTGGCAATTGCACTAGGGGAGGGCAGTTGTCCTTGCTGACAACTGAGCTGGGGGCAGTTGTCCTCACTGACAATTCAGGTGGGGGGCAGTCGTCCTACCTGCCAATTAGATTGGGGGGAGGGGGGCGGGGGGGGGGGGCAGTCGTCCTAGCTGCCAATTGGACTGGGGGCAGTTATCCTAGCTGCCAATTCGACTAGGGGGCAGTCGTCCTAGCTGCCATTTCAACTGGGGGCAGTCGTCCTAGCTGCCAATCAGACTGGGGGGCAGTTATCCTACCTGCCAATTCGACTGGGGGGCAGTCGTCCGACCTGCCATTTTTGGACTGGGGGGCAGTTTTCTGGGGGGCACTTGTCCTACAATCCTCTGGACTATTATTCCGCAGAATTATAGTCCTAGGTCTAACATTTCTAGGAATAGTAGTCCGGCGGACTACTATTTCTAGAAATGTAAGACCTGGAACTATAATTCCGCGGAATAATAGTCCAGAGAGACTAATTTTCCTACGGACTTCCATTCCTGTCACACCGGCACAAATTGTGACGTCCCACCAATGATCACTGCAACTGTGAGAAAAAAAAATCGCAGAACATCTCAAAGGTGCGGATCCACGGTGGTTTGCATCCGCAGCAAAAATTTGTATCTTTAAAAACAATTAATTGGTTGTGTTTGTGTTCGATGCCGTTCATTTAAATTCACGCTTGTGTTTTTATTAAACCTGTGGAAAAATATGCATGTAATGGTAAACTTTATCGAGGGGTCGGCAGCACTCATTACAATTCAAAACCTACTTATAAATGACACATTCGCGTAAATAAATACGGGAATACTGGCACCCTAAGTGTACTCTTAAGTGTATAGCGGCAAGCTAAAAATTAATAGAAATAAGTTTTAAAAACAAAAGATGAGGCCTTTTACTAGTACACATTATGGCCTACACAAGCCGGGGAAGGTGCAAGAATATACAGGATGGGTATATCTCCGACTGTTGGCAACATCCACCACCCCCCCCCCCCCCCTCCGAAAAATTAGCTCTCCCATCAACCTTTTATACTATCGAAAACCCTACCTATCTCCCCAAAGCGAGCCATTACTCGAGCTAATACTTGCCGGAGAATCAATGAATAAATGAATAAACTTCAATGAAGGCTTAAATTTAATCACCAGGTTTTGAACCCCTCATTATAATTTGTACGGATCTGTGCTTGTGATATATTAGTAGTATGTCATGTACCCGGACACCTCAAGGTTGGATGATCTCATGGATGATCTCATGTGACGGCATAGTCACGTGACGTCGTGGCGCCATGTTGTGTTGTCATGGTAACCCGCGTGGGCGGCCATCTTGTGACGTCATCCCCATAGTGATACGTGGTGTGACTGCGCATGCGCAGCGCGTGTTGTTAGGGTGATACGTGTTTCCATCGTCCATTTTGTATACTGGAGGCCGCCATCTTGGTTTCTATGGTAGCACGTGGTTGCTATGTTACCCAATGTTTCTGCAATAGAACGGGGTATGTTTGGAGGGTATGTTCGATTGAATCGGAGTAAATCTAATTACCACAAACAACCCGACAATCCTTCCAAATCACCAAAATCTATCCCAACTGTTACTATTTCGAATTCTTTCAGAATTCTCTGCTTCTATCTATATATGCAATAGTTTTCCTCTACCTGGCCATGTTCCTTTGTTCTGGAGTATACTGCAGTAGCGCAGAAGAGCCTGTCAACTGGAACAGTTTACCTTATTATTGCTATATTTAGCAATTTCTGGTCTATTCTTGTTAGTTCTGACCCTATTCCGTGTACTCTTGTTGTTTCATATATCTAGATCATTTATAACCAATCAGATTGCTTGATTTCCCATAATCTGTAAGCAAAGTTATCTCCCCTTATTACAACGAAGTCCTATCCGATTCTCATCACCTCTATATCCAATGGCCATATCCCATGGAATCCCATTTTTGGGAAACACCCGTGGCTGTGGAATCCCTTTTTTTGTCGTATGAGGCCATGAGGGCTATGTAAAAACCCTCAATGAGTCCTCATTTATTATCCCTCATAGCCTCAATGAATTTTGAGGTTATGAGGACCGTTAAAAATACCTCAATGAGGTATAATTTACTACGACTCTTAGCCTCATTTCAGTATTTGAGGATACCTATGGCCTGGTATTGTATTATTCGAGGATACCTATCGAGGATACCTTTAGGAGAATCCTTTTTTTGTCGTATGAGGCCATGAGGGCTATGTAAAAGCCCTCAATGAGTCCTCATTTATTATCCCTCATAGCCTCATTGAATTTTGAGGTTATGAGGACCATTAAAAATCCCTCAATGAGGTATAATTTACTACGACTCTTAGCCTCATTTCAGTATTTGAGGATACCTATGGCCTGGTATTGTATTATTCGAGGATACCTATCGAGGATACCTTTAGGAGAATCCCTTTTTTGTCGTATGAGGCCATGAGGGCTATGTAAAAGCCCTCAATGAGTCCTCATTTATTATCCCTCATAGCCTCATTGAATTTTGAGGTTATGAGGACCATTAAAAATCCCTCAATGAGGTATAATTTACTACGACTCTTAGCCTCATTTCAGTATTTGAGGATACCTATGGCCTAGTATTGTATTATTCGAGGATACCTATCGAGGATACCTTTAGGAGAATCCCTTTTTGTCGTATGAGGCCATGAGGGCTATGTAAAAGCCCTCAATGAGTCCTCATTTATTATCCCTCATAGCCTCATTGAATTTTGAGGTTATGAGGACCATTAAAAATCCCTCGATGAAGTATAATTTACTACGACTCTTAGCCCCATTTCAGTATTTGAGGATACCTATGGCCTGGTATTGTATTATTTGAGGATATCTATTGAGGATACCTATCGAGGATACCTTTTGGAGAACCC
Source organism: Pictodentalium vernedei (assembly GCA_031216915.1). Classification (NCBI taxonomy): domain Eukaryota; kingdom Metazoa; phylum Mollusca; class Scaphopoda; order Dentaliida; family Dentaliidae; genus Pictodentalium; species Pictodentalium vernedei. Next base: position 327,504,188 of record CM062295.1, read on the forward strand.
CTTTTTTGTCGCATTAGGCTATGTAAAAGCCCTCAATGGGTCTAATGTAGTCTTACCAACCGCTTCCATCTCGTCGCCAAAGCTCCAAGGCCATTACAGGTCTATGGCCTATCTGTTAAAACACGGAACCCAAATTTTACGGACTCGGCTAGGAATCTCAATAACGGAATGCCTTATATGTATACAGGGGAAATCTGATTCAACCGTGATCAATGTTATAGTCGAGACTGAGATAGGTATATCTAGGAAGTGATGGATGAGATATGGAGCAGAATAACAGAAGCCAATAGTACTGGTACAAGGCCGCAGTGGAACAATACTGCTGTAGAAGCTAATGATAGGACAGACAGGCCATAGACCTGTAATGGCCTTGGAGCCTTGGCGACAAGATGGAAGCGGTTGGTAAGACTACATTAGACCCATTGAGGGCTTTTACATAGCCTAATGCGACAAAAAAGGGATTCTCCAGAAGGTATCCTCGATAGGTATCCTCAAATAATACAATACCAGGCCATAGGTATCCTCAAATACTGAAATGAGGCTAAGAGTCGTAGTAAATTATACCTCATTGAGGGATTTTTAATGGTCCTCATAACCTCAAAATTCAATGAGGCTATGAAGGATAATAAATGAGGACTCATTGAGGGCTTTTACACAGCCCTCATGGCCTCATACGACAAAAAAGGGATTCTCCTAAAGGTATCCTCGATAGGTATCCTCGAATAATACAATACCAGGCCATAGGTATCCTCAAATACTGAAATGAGGCTAAGAGTCGTAGTAAATTATATATCATTGAGGGATTTTTAATGGTCCTCATAACCTCAAAATTCAATGAGGCTATGAAGGGATAATAAATGAGGACTCATTGAGGGCTTTTACATAGCCCTCATGGCCTCATATGACAAAAAAGGGATTCCATAGCCACGGGTGTTTACCAGAAATGGGATTCCATGGGATATGGCCATTGGATATAGAGGTGATGAGAATCTGATAGGACTTCGTTGTAATAAGGGGAGATAACTTTGCATACAGATTATGGGAAATCAAGCAATCTGATTGGTTATAAATGATCAAGATATATGAAACAACAAGAGTACACGGAATAGGGTCAGAACTAACAAGAATAGACCAGAAATTGCTAAATATAGCAATAATAAGGTAAACTGTTCCAGTTGACATGCTCTTCTACGCTACTGGAGTATACTCCAGAACAAAGGAACTTGGCCAGGTAGAGGAAAACTATTGCATATATAGATAGAAGCAGAGAATTCTGAAATAATTCGAAATAGTAAAAGTTGGAATAGATTTTGGTGATTTGGAAGGATTGTCGGGTTGTTTGTGGTAATTAGATTTACTCCGATTCAATCGAACATACCCTCCGAACATACCCCGTTCTATTGCAGAAAAATTGGGTAACATAGCAACCACGTGCTACCATAGAAATCCAGATGGCGGCCTCCAGTATACAAAATGGACGACGGAAACACGTATCACTCTAACAACACGCGCTGCGCATGCGCAGTCACACCACGTATCACTAGGGGGATGATGTCACAAGATGGCCGCCCACGCGGGTTACCACGACAACACAACATGGCGCCACTACGTCACGTGACTATGACGTCACATGAGATCATCCATGAGATCATCCAACCTAGAGGTGTCCGGGTACATGACATACTACTTATATTGACATCCTGTTCGCTTTCATTAATTGGAATCGAATAATTACATTTTCTAACGATAGCAAAGGAAATCTACTGGGCAAGGCACACAATCCCGATTGCCCACATGGGGGCACGGTGGCACCGTGTACTAAGGCGTTATGCGCGTTGATGGTGCACTTGTTTTCAACCAATGCTAACCATGCTTGTGTGGAGTTAGAATAGTATAGAAATCTATGGACTTATGTCAGGTCGTCCATTAAGGGGTGTTGCCAGGATTTTTTTTTTTTTTTGGGGGGGGGGGGTGGGTAGGGTCGGCCACAATGCTACTCAAGGATGAAAATGTCTGACAACAAAAAAGAATGAAAACTTGGCCAGGGTCCAAGCGTTGGCCTGAGGTCAAGCTGGAGGAGATTATGGGAGGGGATGATAATCTCCATCAAATTGACATTTGGCCATCGGTGGTGGCCCGGTGATGGGGAGGGGGGGGTGGATTCAGGATTTGATATCAGCAGTGATCAAAGATTTCATGTTGAGGGAGAGGGAAAGTGAAACAAATTCAATGTAGGCATGTGTTAGATTGCTGTGGAGAATATCGGCTGCGGACCTTTGGGATTGGGGTTCGTATATTCTCCCTGGCCACACCCTTGCCGCCTTGTTTGAGGACGAAACTCCCACACTGAAATGCGAAATGTCCCATTCATCAAGCCTATGGAAAATATTTGGGAACTGTATTCATTTTTAGCATCACTGTTCAGGCCAATCTCTTTTTTTCAGTAGAGTAAATACGTTGCCGTCTGCGTTCGGAATTTTTATACTCGTTAGTTTCAGAATTGAACTTACTCGGCAAAGGCTCGTAAGTTTAAGGAAGAGAGTCTATTTGCCATCTGAGTGGCAAATAACTATTCCTCATTATTTTAGCTATTTGGCATCCGAGTGCAAATAGCGATTTCAGTAACAGACGAGATTTAGTTTCGGGTTGCGTTAACACAACATTACGGGGCACATTCATCTAGTTTGGTCTTTAACAAAATAGGTGGAGTGGGGGTAGGACGATAGGGTGGTAAATAGTGATTTAAGGATATTGTTGACTTCGCCCTAGCACGGAGCACTGAAGGTATGCCGGTGTTTGGGTTACCACGAATGTCAAAAGGGGATGGGAAATAATGATAAAAATCAAAAGGGGATGGGAAATAATACTGAAATGGGGTGGCAAATGACTATACAAATTGATAATAAAAAGGGGCAGCCAATAATGATAACGACCAAAAGGAAGTGGCAAATAAATATTATAATCAAAAGAGGATGGCAAATATTGATAACAATGAAAATGGGGGTGGCAAATAAAGATAATACTGAAAAGGGGGTAGCAAATAACAAAAGCGGATGGCAAATAATGATAACAATGAAAATGGGGGTGGCAAATAAAGATAATACTGAAAAGGAGGTAGCAAATAACTATAATAATCAAAAGGGGTGCCAAATAATGGTAACAAGGCAAATAAAGATTATAGTCAAAGGGGTGGCAAATAAAGATGATAATGAAAAGGGGTGGTAAATACCATTAATAATCTTAAGGGGTGGTAATTAACAATAATAATCAAAAATGGGTGGGGAATAATGTTAATAATCAAACAAAGGGGTGGCAAATAAAGATAATACTGAAAAGGGGGTGGCAAATAACTTTTATAATCAAAAAGAGTGCCAGATAATGGTAATAATGAAAAGGAGATGACAAATAAAGATTATAGTCAAAGGGGGTGTCAAATAATGATAACAATGAAATGGGTGTGGCAAATAAAGATAATACTGAAAAAGGGGTGGTAAATAACTATAATAATCAAAAGGGGTGCCAATAATGGAAATAATCAAAAGGAGGTGGCAAATAAAGATTATAGTCAAAGGGGGTGGCAAATAAAGATAATAATGAAAAGGGGTGGCAAATACCATTAATAATCAAAAGGGGCGGCAAGTAAGAGTAATAATCAACTAGAGGCTCTAAAGAGCCCGTAATCGTTCACCTGGAACTACATATAAAAATGTGATTTCCCATAGGCTTTCCATGGTAACTATGAGGTGCAATTGTGGCCATGTTTTCAACATTATATCAGCATTACATGAGCCTCATTGGTAGAAGGTGTCCCAGTCCTCAATCATGTGAGGTTTCAAAACATTTGACTTTGTAGTTTCAGAGGGGAAGATTTTTGCAAAATCCATCAGTCAGAATCAGAGAATGTCTCTGGTGGCCATATTTTCCAACCAATCGGAACAAAAAGATGACTGTTTGTAGAGGGCTTCCTAGAGACCATTCCTGCAAAGTTTGATTCATGTAGGCTTAGTAGTTCCAGAGAAGAAGATTAAAATTTGATTTCCCATAGAGTTTCTATTGTAACTATAAGCCGCAATTGTGGCAATGGTTGCAACACGATCAACATTAAATGAGGATCGTTGGAAGAGGGTGTCCCAGTCATCAACTAAGCAACGTTTCAAAGCATTTGGCCCTGTGGTTTCAGACTTCGGAGGAGAAGATTTTTCAACATCCGCCAATCGGAATGAAAGAAATGTTTCTGGAAGCCACGTTTTGTAACAAAAATGAGGAGCATTTGTAGAAGACCTCCGATAGATTATCCCTGCCAGGTTTGGTTCACGTTGGCTCAGAAGTTCCAGAGAAGAACATGAAAATGTGATTTCCCATAGGGTTTCTATAGTAACAACAAGCCGCAATTGTGGCCATGGTTGCAACACAATCAACATTAAATGAGGATTGTTGGTAGAGGGGGGTCCCAGTCATCAACCATGCAAAGTTTTAAAACATTTGGCCCTGTGGTTTCAGAGTAGAAGATTTTTGAAAATCCACCAATGAGAAGCAATGAATGCCTCTGGTGGCCATGTTTTCAAACGCATGGGAACAAATGAGGATAGTTTGTAGAGGAGCTCCCATTGATTATCCCAGCCAGTTTTGTTTTCATGTCGGCTCAGTAGTTCCAGAGAAGAAGATGAAAATGTGATTTCCCATAGGGTTTCTATAGTAACTACAAGCCGCAATTGTGGCCACGTTTACTACCCGATCAACATTAAATGAAGATCGTTTGTAGAGGGGGTCCCAGTCATCATTTATGTGAAGTATCAAAACATTTGGCATGGCAGTTTAAGAGGAGAAGATTTTTGAAAATCCACCAATCAGAATCAAAGAATGCCTCTGGTGGCTATGTTTTCAACCCACGGGAGCAAAATGAGGATCGTTTGTAGAGGACCTCCCATAGACCACTCCTGCCAAGTTTGGTTCACGTCGGCTCAGTAGTTCCAGAGAAGAAGATGAAACTGTGATTTCCCATAGGGTTTCTATAGTAACTGTAAGCTGCAATTTGCGGCCATGTTTGCAACCCGATCAACATTAAATGAGGATCGTTGGTAGAGGGGTCCCAGTCATCATTTATATGAAGTTTCAAAACATTTGGCCTGGCAGTTTCAGAGGAGAAGATTTTTAAAAATCCACCAACCAGAATCAAAGAATGCCTCTGGAAGCCATGTTTTTCATCCTACGGGAACAAAATGAGGATCGATTGTAGAGGACCTACATAGACCATTCCTGCCAAGTTTGGTTCACACCGGCTCAGCGGTTACAGAGAAGAAGATGAAAATGTGAAAAGTTGACGGACGACGGACGACAGACGACGGACGACGGACGCCAAGTGATGAGAAAAACTCACATGGCATTTTAGGCCAGGTGAGCTAAAAATGGGTGGGGAATAATGATAATAATCAAAGGGGTGGCAAATAATAACAATGAAAATGGGGTGACAAATGAAGATAACACTGAAAAGGGGGGTGGCAAATAACTAATAATCAAAATGGGTGCCAAATAATGGTAATAACCAAAAAGGAGATGACAAATAAAGATTATGAACAAAGGGGTGTGGTAAATAGTGATAACAATGAAAATGGGGGTGGCATATAAAGATAATACTGAAACGGGGATGGAAAATAACTACAAGAATCAAAAGGGGTACCAAATAATGCTGTTATTCAAAAGGAGGTGACAAATAAAGATTATAGTCTACGGGGGGTGGTGGCGGGGGGGTGGGGTGGGGGGTGAGGGGTAAATAGTGATAACAATGAAAACGGGGGTGGAAAATAAAGATAATACTGAAAAGGGGAGGGGAGGGTGGAAAATAACTATAATAATCAAAAGGGGTGCCAAATAATGGTAAAAATCAATAGGAGGTGACAAATAAAGATTATACTCGATATTGAACCCACACCAGTTCGCTACGTCAACTTTTTGGCAAATTGAAAAATTTCCTCTTTTGCCAATAATATTTATTTTCCATGGTTATCTTATTCAAAAGCTAAAAAATAATGTCAAACACAACTAAAATCTTAATTTCTGTTCTTAAATCATTAAAGATATAATTAAATAAAAAATATATAACTTTTCATTACAATATTTCAACTAAAAAGTAAAACAGGTAGTTGGATATACTTGGTGCTTAGCAAACTTTGAGTAGTATATTTATTTTTTTTCCGTAAGTCTCGATTGATTACTTCTTGATCAGCACCAAACATTTTTACTAATCACTGACAGAACTTTATGGGTGGTGGGTGGGTGGGGGTGAGGGATGGGGGTGGGGTGGGGGGGGGGTCTTCGGGTCATATTTCACGTCCCCAAAAAATCATTTTTGGACACTGAAAACATATAGCTTATGTGCCGTATTTATTATTTGGAACTATAGCTTGTTACAGTAAGGAGTGACAGCCCATATTTCTTTAGGACCGAAATAGAAAGATAATTACATTTGATCGGCGATGTGGGGGTGGGATGGGGGGGCTGAAGGTGTATCTGTTCACCTACAGTTACTTTTATGTTTTATGGAAGATGTAAACCAAATAGTGTGAACGAATCTTCTTAAATGCGAACTTCCCACAGGCCATATCTTTCTCAGGATCTAGCAGGATCTCATGTTTACTTTCAACTGAAACTCCTGTCAAACGAACATATTGGAGTACTTTGGATAAGTGGCGCGGGGAGGGATACACTTTTCTCTAATTGTACATCAATCACAAAGGGCATAAACAGAGCATACAACTTTTTATGAATGAAAGGAGGATATATTACGATCATAGCATTGACTTGCGTCAATGATTTGGATCATCAGGCCCAGGCGGGCCAAGAAGTAAAACCTCGGCTGTGTGTCGCGGTATTTTCGATTTAAAGTGAAATTACAAATTATACGAGAATACTTTCTGAACATTCTCATCCTCAACAGTATGAGGTGGAAAAATAACGCTCTAAAAATCTTAGACCATTTGCATTAAATGTTGATGAGATCTGGAGAGGTAGCGTGTCGAGACCACGAATCTGTGGTCGAACTTCGAAATTGAATTCCACAAACAACCGAGTAGGCCTACAAAACAAATGAAAAAAAGATTTCTCAAAGCTTTAAGATGAAAGGATATAGATAGATGAAGACCTGTTTTGTATCTGCGTTTCCCATTCTGTTTACAAACGATCGGCAACCGCGTTTATCGTTTTAGTTCGATCCAGAAACATACATAGAGTTTATTATATCGTTTGTGACGGCTCATAACACTGAGAGATAATTGCAGTTTTGCTACAACTACTTCCGACTTTTAATGCACGGGTATATGAGGATACGTTTGGCCTGGTAATGTATTATTTTAGGATACCTTTTCAGGATATCATTTGAGGATATCCTTTTTTGATATATCTGAGATAGTTATGACGCCTAGTACCCAGTTTGGTCCAGCCTTCTTAGGCGAGGCCCCCCCTCCCACCGAGATCTTCGTAGCTTCAAGGCCACTACTTGTTCATAGTCACCACCATCTGTCGTCTTTTGATTCAACACTATTGTAGTCACCCAATACTATAGTCTTCTATAACCCTTATAGTAGTGGACCATTACTCCCTCGTACTATTACTACCGACTGCTACTATTCTTCCCTGTGTTTCAACCATTACTAAATTAAGTTACTACTACAGCTCATACTGCATATCATTACATTGCTGTCGCTGCGGGTCGCAGTTGATATCACTATCATTCCACTACTGCTTGCTCAAACAACCTTTTCATACTTATTCCAATTTCCTATAATAGGTGATCGAGAAGTTACTGAAAAGTCATTGCCAAGGTATAACAGTAGACCTATGAGATACACAGAGTTTCTCCTATACTACACAACCAGACAGCCAAGTATAACAGTACGTGATTTAACATTACGTACTACCCATACCTACTAAGGACAGTATAACGCTTAGGCGGATCTCTAGTGCTATGGGCCACAACTGAACCAGCGCGAGTACATACCTTACATCCCCTCCCCCCACAGTAGACAACCATGCATTACCTCAACACCCCCCCCCCCCCACCCCCGCTTCACCAAGAATTGTGTACTACATATACCAGTTATATGATAATATAAAGCCTTAGGCTAAGGATGGTGGTATAAAGTGATAACAGAAGTCCAACAAGGCTGCATAGCGTACACGCTAGACAAGCCTCCATTACCCCCACCCACACGCCACAATACTGCTTGACCTAGCATAACGTACTACCTATACAATCTGTGGACCAGCACACCGCCATAGATGAGAGTGTACCAAGAGCTAACATTGAACCAGCAGATGTACAAACCGCACATCCTATACTACCACACTAGACTATCATGCACCCCCCCCCCCCCCCACCGCCCCGGCCACAATATAGACTAGCATTACATACAGAAAAAATATGAAGCATTAGGTCGATTAGTACTACCAAGGACTGAAAGGGGACCTACAGGGGTGTATAGTGCCTATACTATACTACCGTTTTGAACAACCAAGGACTACCTCACAATATCGCACTAGACGACGATGAATTATCCCCCCCCCCCCCCCCCCCCAATAATACTGCCTGGACTAACATTACGTACTACCTATGCCAGCCACAGGATAGTGCAAAGCATTCGATCGATCAGCAGTACCAAAGACTAATAGGGGATCTGCAGGGGTATATACCGCTATTATCATATCAGGCCAGTTAGAAAAGCTCGACACGCCCCAGACTCGAAGAACGTTATGTCAGATTGTACAGTGGACAACATTGGCAGTCAGGTTCCGCTCCACAGTTTTCCAGGCATTTCCAAATGTAACATGCCATACACTCTCTTCAAATGCAAATATTCTGTAACTTAGTTATCTAACCCATTACATTTATTACATTTCCCAAATCCACAAAAAACATATAACACTATCTGACTAAGTAGAAATAAACAATCTGAATGTGGGTGGAATTATTTATTGTCAAAGGCAAGACTTCAACCTGAAAAATTGCCTGAAAAAATACCGAAACCAGTCATTTTCAGCCACCTAGCAGCCTCAAAAGCAGAATTTTCCCAACAACCCCGCCTACCCACCCCTGGAGCAGAGCAGCCCTTGTTTCTAAAATGCAAAAAAAAAATTATATGTTTCCGTCTCATTTTTTAGTTACCTGTCTGGTAACAAACCCGTGAAAAATTATATTTAAAAAAATAGCCAATTTTTCGAAGCCACTGTTTCCCATCATTCATCTGGTAATTTACCCCTACGTGCCAGACTCCAACTTTGGGACCAAAACTTCAAATTCGCTTGTCCAACAAAAAGCCTAATGTAATCATATATCTGATACTAACAATATATCTCTATTTTACATGGCCTTAGTTTCAACATACGCCCTTTGTTTTGAATTTCCCTGTGCAATAGTGCGAAACTGTGGAGCGGAACCTCAACGCTTCCATGGCGTCACGACGTCAATAGCAACGTCAACCGTTTCGCGGGGAATCTATCAAGAAAACGCACTTTCCCCCATCGATATTCCATCACATACTCATACTATATTCCCATAGCCTTGTGTGTACACACAGGGCTATGCATGAGGCCGAACAACATGCATGAGGCGGAAGTTTTGCACTGGAAAGAGTTGCTCCGGCAAAAGCTCCGGTTCCTATGGGAATTTAACACTAGTTGCTCTGTCAAAGTTTCGGGTAACCGGACCTGATTCATACGTCCTGTACTACGGTTGTGTAAGATAGTCCTTCACCTTTTCGGGAGACCAAAACTCTCAACTGGTTAAAATAGTGAGTGAGAGACTATGGAAAAGTCAGTCATTGATACTGGGGACTCGGGAGACTGCGTGCTTTCTGATACCTGTACATTTTCAGATTTACAATTATTCATTGGTTTTTAAAGCTGCTTTCAGTCTGTGGCTATATCATGGTCACCACACAAGTGCAATGTCAAGATTATCAAACCATTCTTACCTTTCATGCTCACTTTAGAGCACAAAACCCAGACTATAATTAACGAGTCATAATTCAACAATGAAACATAACTTGTTTACAAACGTAAACAAGCACTGCTCAAATTCTCGGTGTTTAATTTTTAATTTATTACGTATCATGAAAAGAGAATCTAATGACCGATTTCATGATATGTATACAAAACATTTCTTGTGCAAGATTCTAACTCTGCAGCTTGATGTTTGCATCAACATTTTCTTGTTTCTGGGCCATGCTCCATTGTTCCTATCCGACTAGACAACCAGCATGTGTGTTTCGGCGCCACTGACTGGTTAGCAGAATGTACTGATTAGCAGGATGCTGAATTAATATAGCATGATGCTTAATTATTTTAGTATGATGCTGAATTAATTTAACATGATGCTTAATTATTTGAGCATGATGCTGAATTAAGTTAGCATGATGCCGAAATAATTAAGCACCATGCTGAATTACGAGAGGATCATGCATTTCAATTCAACATGATCCTTAATTATTTAAGCATCATGCTATATTATTTTTCACCTCTTTTTGAATGATATATTGTTTGGTATGATTTCATGAATGCTGGATAAATAATTAAGCGTGATACCTAAATAATTAAGCATGATGCTTAATTTACAAAGCATCATGCTGTATTATTCAGATAACATGCTATATTATTTTAGCATCATGCTATATTTTTTAGCATCATGCCTAATTATTTAAGCGTCATGCTTAATTCAAGGACTTGTGATTCCGTTCGTACGTCATACACAGGGTGTTGTATATTGTTCATTCAGAAAATAGTTCAGATAGAGATCACAAGATTCCAGGGTTAATTTTTGAAATCTCTCGAATATTTCTCTTCCTCTAGCGATTCCCTGCTTCTTCCACTGGTGGGAATAAAACTGCTTTTAATGATGTGAGCAACTCTGGACAACCTAGAAACTTTCTCGTGTTCTCTATTCCGAACCCACGGTTCTCTCTGGCTTATGCATCGAGGGTGACATAAAACACTCAAAGCGAATGCGAAATTTATTCTGGGATAAACTGTCTACAAATGACACTGGAATAGTCACTGCCTTAAAAGGAGCGTTGAAATGGGGAACGTTGGCTTATAAATGTGAATTTGAGCAACTCAGAACCGTTGGCACCCCTAGTGCCAATTTTGGGGTGAGGTCGGTGCCCAATTTTAGTAGCAATCTTCATAAATCTATTTGTGCCACCCCACAATGCAGTTTATTTGGCGAAAATCAGTTGATAAATGCGATTTGGAGCAACTCAGCACTTTTGGGGTCCTGGGGGGGGGGGGGGCAATTTTGGGAGAGTCAGGTACCTAATTTTGTGGCAATCTTCATGAATCTATTTGGGACACCCCACAAAGCAGTTTATTTGGCGAAAATCGGTTGATAAATACGACTTGCAGCAACTCAGCACTTTTGGGCTCCTAGGGTGCCCAATTTTGGGATGGTCAGGTACCTAATTGTGGTGGCAATCTTCATGAATCTATTTGTGCCACCCCACAAAGCAGTTTATTTGGCGAAAATTGGTTGATAAATGCGATTTTGAGCAACTCAGCACGTTTGGGCTCGTAGGGTGCCCAATTTTGGGAGGGTGAGGTACCTACTTTTGGTGGCAATCTTCATGAATCTATTTGTGTCACCCCACAATGCAGTTTATTTGGCGAAAATCGGTTGATAAATGCGATTTGGTGCAACTCAGCACTTTTGGGCTACGAGGGTGCCCAATTTTGGGAGGGTCAGGTACCTAATTTTCGTGGCAATCTTCATGAATCTATTTGTGCCACCCCACAATGCAGTTTATTTAGCAAGAATCGGTTGATAAATGCGATTTGGAGCAACTCAGCACTTTTGGGCTCCTAGGGTGCCCAATTGTGGGAGGGGGAGGTACCTAATTTTGGTGGCAATCTTCATGAATCTATTTGTGCCACCTCACAAAGCAGTTTATTTGGGGAAAATCGGTTGATAAATACGATTTGGAGCAACTCGGCACTTTTGGGCTCCTAGGGTGCCCAATTATGGGAGGGTGAGGAACCTAATTTTGGTGGAAATCTTCATGAATCTATTTGTGCCACCCCACAATGCAGTTTATTTGGCGAACATCGGTTGATAAATGCGATTTTGAGCAACTCAGCATATTTGGGCTCCTAGGGTGCCCAATTTTGGGAGGGTCAGGTACCTAATTTCGGTGGCAATCTTCATGAATCTACTTGTGCCACCCCACAATGCAGTTTATTTGGCGAAAATCGGCTGATAAATGCGATTTGGAGCAACTCAGCACTTTTGGGCTCCTAGGTTGCCCAATTTTGGGAGGGTGAGGAACCTAATTTTGGTGGCAATCTTCATGAATCTATTTGTGCCACCCCACAATGCAGTTTATTTGGCGAAAATCGGTTGATAAATACGATTTTGAGCAACTCAGCACTTTTGGGCTTCTAGGGTGCCCAATTTTGGGAGGGGGAGGAGCCCAATTTTACTGGCAATCTTCATGAATCTACTTGTGCCACCCCACAATACAGTTTATTTGGCGAAAATCGGTTGATAAATACGATTGGGAGCAACTCAGCACATTTGGGCTCGTAGGGTGCCCAATTTTGGGAGGGTGAGGTACCTACTTTTGGTGGCAATCTTCATGAATCTATTTGTGTCACCCCACAATGCAGTTTATTTGGCGAAAATCGGTTGATAAATGCGATTTGGTGCAACTCAGCACATTTGGGCTCCGAGGGTGCCCAATTTTGGGAGGGTCAGGTACCTAATTTTCGTGGCAATCTTCATGAATCTATTTGTGCCACCCCACAATGCAGTTTATTTAGCAAGAATCGGTTCATAAATGCGATTTGGAGCAACTCAGCACTTTTGGGCTCCTACGGCGCCCAATTTTGCGAGTGGGAGGTACCTAATTTTGGTGGCAATCTTCATGAATCTATTTGTGCCACCTCACAAAGCAGTTTATTTGGCGAAAATCGGTTGATAAATACGATTTGGAGCAACTCGGCACTTTTGGGCTCCTAGGGTGCCCAATTTTGGGAGGGTGAGGAACCTAATTTTGGTGGCAATCTTCATGAATCTATTTGTGCCACCTCACAGTGCAGTTTATTTGGCGAAAATCGGTTGATAAAAACGATGTTGAGCAACTCAGCACTTTTGGGCTCCTAGGGTGCCCAATTTTTGGAGGGTGAGGAGCCTAATTTTATTGGCAATCTTCATGAATCTACTTGTGCCACCCCACAATGCAGTTTATTTGGCGAAAATCGGTTGATAAATACGATTGGGAGCAACTCAGCACTTTTGGGCTCCTAGGGTGCCCAATTTTGGGAGGGTGAGGTACCTAATTTTGGTTGCAATCTTCATTAATCTACTTGTGCCACGCTGCAATGCAGCTTATTTGGCGAAAATCGGTTGATAAATGCGATTTTGAGCAACTCAGCACTTTTGGGCTCCTAGGGTGCCCAATTTTGGGAGGGGGAGGTATCTAATTTTGGTTGCAATCTTCATGAATCTATTTGTGCCACCCCACAATGCAGTTTATTTGGCGAAAATCGGTTGGTGCCGAATGTCGAATAAGGAACCGGGAATGTCTGTCTTCAAATTCAAAAGTTTGACATTTGGGCCTGCAGCACGTGCCGCGCGGTTTGTAAGTTACGCTGGGAGCACATGTTTGCGGTAACAAATCTAGGGTCCAATGCTTTATTTCTACCGGATGGGTTTGTCGAAGAGTAAATTAACATAAAAACGCATCGACATCGGCACATTTATGCGGTTGTGTACGAAACTGAATTTGCCACTACGAATACCCCTGTACCCACTCCAGCCCCCCCCCCCCCCCCGCCCCAATGGGTGGGCCGCCTTTCTCTTGCCTAGAGAAAGCATCAGTTGATTGATCTTGATTCGTGATATTTTTGATGAACAAATTCCCTTGATTCGCGACAAATACATTGCAGCCCCCCTCCCCCACCCCCCACCAATCACACACATTAATGTGCAACTTTTAATGTCAATGGTCACCACGACCATCCTTATTTATTATGACAATACAAATGCCGCGTAATGAGAAGATTAATACCATTCCCAGTTTATTTAATCGTACTGTGTGTAATGCTCAACAATTAGTCAATAAATTTGACAAGCCCGACAACATGAAATTCGTTAAATAATTGATAAAAATGGCAACATGTAATTATTTGTTTTTTACGAGCTGAAATAAAAGTTCAAAGTTCAAATTTATGCGCAGATGTCGGCGGATGGCAATCGAGATGTGATGAGATTAATGTTGTCTTCTCTCACTCACTTTATTAACGATCTGCGGTCGTCTTTTAGTATTGTACGAGAAGACGACCGTAGATTTTTGATCATGGATTAACAGTTTTCGTTATAAAATGGGATAAGCATATCCTATCGTTATAATATTTTACACAGGTTTATAAGGTCGCTATCCACCCTTTTGTGCTTTCACTTTCCCATAACCCCCCTTGCTTTTTCTACGGTCGTCTTTTAGTACGACCCAGCTGTGGACGGTTCTTCTAAGTAGTGGTATAGGATATTTATTACCTAATCCGACTATCAAGAAAAAAGTGATGTTTTATTTGACCCTACCAAGTAACAGTTCAATGAACGTGTTCCCAGAGAACACGCTGATTACGTACACCACACAACCGGTGAATCTCACTGGGGAATGGGAAGTGGGTTTGGCAGAGATTCAGTATCCAATCTCTTGGTTTAACATACGTGGGTGAAAAGCTTTCGTCACAGTGTACTGGAATTCGAAAAAACATTATTAGCTCAGTCTGAAAGAAGGTCGATATTCGGAACCTTCCGATGTAATACGGGGCATCAATGGTGTTAAAGAAGTACTTCTGCTTCGTCACGACAAAATAGAGTTTGAATTGGCCGAGGTCACTTGTTCGAATCAAGGTACGAGATGGGGTCGTAATCACATCAAGTCCGACTCCCCAAAAGATCTTTGGTTTTGACGAATGTGTGTTCAAAGCTGGCTCTTACGAATCTTCTCGAGTGGCCGATGTCAACGAAGGTTTCTATTTCATTTTTTATCTGCTGTGACTTGGTTCGTGACCAAGTCGTGGGAGATATGAGGCTGTCTCCACTGCGCATCGTACCCGTGAGAGGCAAATATGGAAGTATTATCTCCAAGACGTTTGAGAACGTGTATTACGTACCCGTGGAACGAAAGAATTTTAGCACCGTCAGGGTGTATATAAGGGACGACACAGAAGCCAATATCGAATTTAGGAAGGTGACAGTGACACTTCATTTCCGAAATCGAAGATTTCTTCATTTCACATAGACATGGCTTACTCTTGTAATGCCAAGTTGTTCGGGGAGTTTTACACGAAACGAGCTGGGAACGGGCTACCAGCTTTTTCTGGAACGCAGATACAGAGAGGTTATGGTTTGGGAGGTATATTGGGCGGACTGAAGAATATGGTGTTACCCTTATTGAAAACTACGGCAAAAACAGTGGGAAGACAGCTCGTTAAAAAAGGAGCAGCATTCGCTGGAGATGTCATCAAAGGGAAAAATGTGAAACAGGCAGCGATCACCAGACTCAAAGAAGCTGGTGAGGGAGCTTGGAATAAAGTGGTGGGTGGAAGCCACCCGGCCGCAAAGGTATAAAAAGGCGTGCACCACACACTGCCAGTAAATCCTTATCCCACACACCAACGTCATTGGGCCAAGGAGAGGCGTTAATATAAGTTGCATAACTTGTTCGCCAATCCTTGTAAAACAAATAAGATTAAAATAAATAAAATTAATAAATAGTAAATCGAAAAAAGGAAAGAGAGCAGTACAGTCTCAAGACTTCCTCGGTGCGTGATGTCTCTCATCAACGACAAATCCTGTGAGTGTATAAATAGTGAACTCGACTTATTTTCAATACCACCAACACAGACCAGTGTGGAACACGGACAATGGGTGGAACACAGACCATTGGCTACTATAGGAAACAGTGAATGGACCGATAGAATTCAATATCGCGAGGTTGAGGGGTGATTATTTGAATCTGGCACAGACATATCTATATGTTAAGGCAAAGATTGTAGATTCCAATGGAACAGCAATCACAAATGATGCCAAAGTGGGGCCGGTCAATTTATGGATGCATTCCCTATTCAGTCAAATCGACATCAGTTTGAACGAGAAACTGGTGTCTCCTTCCTACAACACTTATCACTACGGAGCCTACAAAGAGACTTTGTTAAGGTATGGACCAGCAGACAAAAATCACAATTGACTAATGCCTTATGGTACAAGGCGGCTGGCCACATGGAAGATCTCACAGAAGATAACAGTGGATTTGCCACGAGAAAAAAAGTTTACGGCTGAAAGTAAAGTCTTGGACATGGCAGGAAGATTGCACTTGGATATGTTTTTCCAAGCACGTTACCTACTAAATGGGGTTAACGTTCACGTAAAAATGAACAGATCCAAGGATGCATTTGCCTTGATGGCAGACGCAGAAACTTACAAGATCAAGATTATGGACGTTTCCATGTTTGTACGTAAAGGGAGACTCCATTCATTCGTGAGAATGGCTCACGAAAAAGCATTGGCTAAAGCAACAGCAAAATATCCCATCGACCGCGTGGAAACCAAAGTGTTCTCAGTGCCAAAGGGAAATCTCAGCATCACACAAGAAAATGTATTTCTTGGCCAACTTCCGAAACGCATCCTGGTGGGATGCGTGGACAACGACGCCTTCAATGGAAATTTTTCAAAGAATCCATATAATTTTAAAAACTACAACATCAATTACTTTGCTCTGTATGTAGGCGGACAACAGATTCTTGCAATAAGAAGTGGCGAGATGTTATGCAACCCTGTTCCAAGGAACCGGGCAGATAAACGAGAATGAAGGAAACCACATTAGCCGAGAGGAGTATATAAAAGGATACACGCTGTTCGTGTTTGACCTGACTCCAGACCTATCACATGGACAACACTTCGATTTGGTGAAGAGAGGAAATTTGAGACTGGAAGTCCATTTCGAAGATCCGTTGCCGACCGCGATCAACGTATTGGTGTATGCAGAATTCCAAAACATCATAGAGGTGGACAAGAACAGACAAGTAATTTTCGACTACTCGACATGAACACGTTGCAGTTGGAGAACGCCCTCCGATTAGATGATTGTTTGAAGAGAATTTGTTTGGGCGTATTTGCAGGAAACAGATTACCAAAAAGATTACCAGATCACAGACCAGTGGCTTTGATAGTCAACACAGATCCAGAACACAGAAAAGGAGAACATTGGGTGGCTCTCTTCGTGAGCCACAAAGATGCAGAATACTTTGACTCCTATGGATTACCTCCAAGACACAGACCTTTCCACAATTTTCTCAAGAAGAATTCCAGATATTGGAAATACAACAAAAAAACGTCTTCAAGGATCGTTACCAGTGTGTGGACAGTATTGCTTGTTTTATCTCAAACATCGCTGTTTAGGTGCACCAATTGACAAAATAGTCAGTATGTTTACAACCAATCTAATAGACAATCATGTGTTGGTTGATGACGTCATAAATGAAATCTGCCACTAGATGTCGCTGCTATGAAGAAATACTATAAAGGGAAAAGCGAAAATCGTCATTTGTGTGCCGGCAGCCGAAGGAGAAAGATGTCTACTAGCATAACCGTCTTCAAAACCAACAACGAATTACAGATTGAACTGTTCAAGAACAACGTTGGATTCAAGTTTTCCACAGAAGATTGGGATCGGTTCACAAAAGCAGTGGCCATAGCAAAGAAGAGAAACATTGAACAGAATCAAGAAGACACCACTAAACCAAAGAGAGGCAGAAAACCAAAGAAGAAGGGTGATTAGATAGAACGTTCACGATTCCATGTTTGATCACGATGGCTCCGAATGAATTTAACCAGGAAACGAGAAACCAAGATTCGAGAAATCCATTTCCACGAGACTATGAAAAGAGAATGAACGTTTTATCAAGATGTTCCACAACAAGTACTGGAGCAGATGCTACGTGGAGACTCTCGTTCACTGATTGCTCTAGAGAAATTCGAGCCAGTACAGAGACCACCGCGCCACATGAAGTATGCATTGGAAGACCACCGCCTCAAGACTTTTGAAAATATGTTACAAAGAGAAAGTGAAAAAACCCCGAAAGAACTAGCGAGAGCTGGCTTCTTTTATTTGGGGACAGGAGACAGAACTCAGTGTTTTCATTGTGGAATAGTTGTGTGATTCTGGGATAAAGAAGATGATGTTATAGAAGAACATAGATAATATGCTCCAGAATGTTATTATATTCACAACCTACCCGAATTGATGGAGGAGGAAGAAGAATCCAATGAAGAACAAGAAGAAGAGACCGTCAGAAAAGAAGATTCACGGAAATGTTGTGTGTGTTTATTAACTGAAGCCAATGTCACTCTGCGACCAGGTAATCACTCGTGCCTGTGTACTGACTGTTGTAAATCACTGAGAAGGTGTCCAATCTGCAGAACGACAGTTGACGAATACTTGACAATCTACATACCATAAACAGTTGTGTTGTGATTTGTTATTCAATAAAAAAATTCAAATGTAAAGAATGTGTTGTTATTTTTTCTTTGTAGTATAGCGTTCCCATACCTTAAAGACCTGACTGAGAACACGAAGGGCTTGAGGGTAGGTCAAGAGAAATATTTTCATGGACCTCTCATACGGGTTGTCAAAACATCCCCCAGATGGGTATTCTCCGATGGGTATCCCCAAATAGGTATCCCAAAAAGGAATCCTGGCTGTAAACATAAGGGGCTTGAGGTTAGATCAAGAGAAATAGCTTCATGACCCTTATGTACACATACGGGAGAGCCAGTATACTAGATAGAAGTCATTACAGATTAAAGAATGATGGGTACAAATGGTCTAAGTTGACGAGGATTCTTAGGGAATCCGAACCCCTTTGAGTGATTTCCGGTCATTCTCAGGCTCATTTGGGTAATTCTTGGTAAAAAATACTCTAGTACAATTAAACACACCCTATAGTTGCCTTATAGCACTACGTGCTACTATTTACATCAAAGATTCTAGTTAGGATAAGTCCGTTTCGGTGATTTCGGTAATCACTTCGGCAGTTCTCGGTGATTCTCTGGCTCATTTGGGTAATTCGTGATACTCCGATTCAATCGAACATCCCCCAAAATATACCCCCCCCCCCCCATACCCTTCCTACAAGAAGAAATTGGGTCACCTAGCAACCACGTGCTACCATAGAAACCAAGATAGCGGACTCCACTATACAAAATGGACGATGGAAACGCATATTACCATAACACGCACTGTGCATGCGCATTAACACCACTCCTCAGCATGGGGATGACGTCACAAGATGGCCGCTCACGTGGGTTTCCTTGACAACCAAAATGGCGGTCCCTGATCACGTGACTGTGACGTCACATGAGATCCGGCATGAGATCCGGGTGAATTGGGTTTAACAATGAGAGCTATACTACTCACGGATTCTCATTATGTAATTATGATTTTCAGTCATATACATGTATGAACAAAATGTAGGGTTGTTATTGATCATTCAAGCCATGGGCTTAGTGGGTTCCCTTCAGTTTGTGATACACTGTCAGGAAAGGCTGAAACATCAAATAGTCAGGGCATTATGTCATTGATAGAGAGTTTATCAACAGGAAAACTGATTCCCTGTTAACAAACTGTATATACAATGGTGTAAACAGTTTGTCAATCGGGAATCAATTGAGTTAATATGAATTTCAATTATTTACCCCTGCACCATAGTGTATAGCGCATGTTGAGGAAGATACTGGATGTCTGGAGAGAAACCTGGCGTATGAAATCTGAAAAGTAGGCAAACACATATAAGACACCTGGTTGGGTTATCTTAAAATAGAAATAAAATTAACTTCTTTTAAAATAAACTATAGCAATCTGCTGAAACAAAGAATAAAATTAAAACATAGAATAAAGTGTGCTGGGATCATCGGAGTCAGAAAGGATACCCATATGCATTATGTTTCAGTGAGATCAAGCTGAATATTGTAACAACCACTTGCAAAGTTACTGTCATGTTACTGGTCTTGTACCATATTTTGAGCAAATAGGTTTCAAGCTTCAGCTGAATGAACAGCCTCCAAAATATTGTAGGATAACACTGACATTCATTGCGTAAAAGATAATATATAAATCACAGGGGCGTCACTCGACACATCAGATCCCTAAAATTTCCGTAATGCATCCTGACCAAATTGGGAGAGATATGGTAGATCTTTTCAACTCAACGTGGTCACCACTTCTTTCACACTTTATCGTCTGATTTGCTAAGATGCATGAACCAAAGCTTACTAACCGCTCCATCAAATGATGCACTGCTCAATTCCTCCAAGGTGCAACAGTGCAGTTTATGAGGGGTGTATTTACGATACCAAAGAATCACCCCTCACCATATTGACTATTGACAGGTTCAATACAACAATGGGCTAACTTTCTCTACGAAATGTGCACTAGATAATGCTTACCAAATTCATATTAGACTGATGAAACTAAACTTGAGTGTCGAAATGGGTAGAAACAGAAAGAAGTAGTAGAAATAGCAGCAAAACAGTGGGGAAACCAGGTAAAACATCAAAATGTTCAACATATTTCACACCTGTTCCTGTTACACCTGTCTTAATACTATCCAGGTAGAATGTCAGTATTTGCTATATACTCTCCTGATTACCTATGTATACACTGTCTGTCAGTGTCTGTGAGAAGGTTGGAATAAATTCATAAACTTGCCAAGAAATGGGACCAAATTCCGACCAATCTTCATTAGCTGGTTGTGGGTAGATTAAATGTCGGAAATGGTTACTGGAACAATACAAACCAAGTTCCAGAAAAAATACCCGTTGAAATTGCCAATCAAAGCAGTTTATGTGCGATTTACTCTAATTTATTTTCTTGGGGGGGGGGGGGGGGGGGGGGGTTCATACAAAGTTTCAAAATGGGGAAAAAATGTTTTCCTTCAAAAAAGGGGTGGGTGGGCCCCGCCCGGTTGGAAATGAAAAAGAAAGTAATCGAGAAAGTACGGAAGACCATTGGGGCCAACATGTGAAGTGGGAGCATTGCGAATATTCTAGGGATGCGGACCGGACCACAAAAAACCGGTACGGTACGCGGCCCAGGGCCTGACTGCAGAAAGGACCGGACCGCCGTCATTGGACCGGCCCACAAATGGCGGTCCGGTACTGGACCAGTTCGCAAACTTTAATACATAGATGTGTGTCTAGCTTTTGCACTGGGGTTATCTGGTACGGAAATCCGAAGCTCCAATCACCTGTCAATAGACTCAATACACAGCGTCGCAAATGTCTGGTCATCAGGTGTGAGATCTCGTAACAACTCGTCAGATACATTCTTTGATGTCGGTGACATCAAACGACAGTGACTACCGAGTACCGCCTCTGTTTTTTGATTCCGCCGATTTCAGAGGATGGCCTGATTGGAACGCGCTTGGGTTAGTAACAAACGAACAATCTTCAGTCACGACGATGTCACAATCAAACGTTCACAGACTTGAGTGTTGGGCCTTTGGAAGATACCAGATGGTTTGAAATAAATCATCTGTAATTCTGTAACTCTACCTACCGGTCGTTTGTTTAAAATATAGCATTACCAGATGTTAAAATTTAAAATAATAATAGAGCCTTCTAGAGAGTCGAATGATACTCAATCTAGTGAAATTAGTTAATGGCCCAGTAATTCTAATAGAGCGACACGTACAGGAACGATACCAAACAACAAGCCACTACTGGACTCGTACCTGGCAAAATATTCTTTCCCAGTATATGGGTATCTGTATTCAAAAAAGAAAGATGCAGCTGGTGTTTTCCGTTGTGTAAAATGGGAGGAAAAAATAAAGAAAGGTGGTGGTGGCCAGTCCAACTTACAAAAACATTTTAAGAGGCACCATAAAGACATTTTCGATACCGGTACAGTGATTGAACCACCAGCCAAAAGACACACGTCCATGTTCAACTATGTAAAAAAGACATCCTCAACTGCATCATCGTTCGAATCTATCCTGCCCGCTTCCTCAAGGAATTGCAGTTGGTAAATCCGAGTTCGGGTCAGAAGAATACTATAAGAAAGACAGTCTTCGATACGCGCAATGTAAACGGAATCTCGCTGAGATGGTATGTTCAGATATTCAGTCTGTATCAAAAGTGAATGACCCTGGATTTCTACAGTACTCTTGCACATTAATTCCAAGATTCACAGTTCCTTCGAGAGGCACAATGGATAATGAGATCACAAAACTATACGACGATAGGAAAGCAACAGTGCAGAAACTATTTGAAAAAAAATCACATACTTCAGTGCCACTTTTTATGTATGGACATCTAAGGCAATGCATTCATATATCAGATTGATTGTACATTTCATTTCAAATTCACGGGAATCAGAGAGTGTTAGACGGAGCTGTATCTTTTCCCGGAGAACACTCACGGGGAAGTATCGCTGACAAAGTTCTCGGAATGTTGGGCACATAGGAGCTGCCGAGAGACAAGTTAGTAGCGGCAACATGTAGCAATGTTAGGGCAACACTTGGAAACGAAACTAAACGACCCGACCGGAATCAAGAAATTCAAGGAACAAATACTTCGGTATGAAAGATGAAGAAAATCAAGTGGACATGAGGTCATATGTGGACCCTCATTTTCGTGCTTTCGGTCACAAGTTGGGGGCGAGATCGACTATTGAGTAAAGGTGACATCAAAACTTGCGGGGCTAATCGGGTGTATAACAGCGCAGGCATCAGGTACTTGTGGAAGTGATTCTGTGTTGTCAGGTGTTGCAGACCCGACAGCACCGACATCATGCGAAGAGAAAGGACTTGGCCGTCTTCCTGGTACCATGCTTGGTGCACACGTGTCATGTAATTCGGGCAATTCATTCATCGCAATGGCAGAAATACGTAGGAACAATTCCCTGCTGTGCGCTGATTTAAATACTAACCCACTTGATTGGCGGAAGTTACATAAAGATACGGTTCCATACATGTCTGAATTGGTGAAAAAGTTGATGTTCGTAGTTGCCACTAGTGTGCCAAGTGAGTGCTTGTTCAGTGTTACAGGAGACATTATTACCTCAATACGAAATCGTCAATTACCCGATACAGTAGCTGAGTTATCATTTTTGCATGACAATGTTGAGAAGCGCCATTTTTCCCAATACCTACGGACGCGTAGTTTGTGCAACTGCGAGAATTGCAAGCGTCTCGTCCAAGAAGGATTTGAAAACCTATGAAATGCCTGACTGACAAGGAATATGTGTACTCTGTTTACTGTTTATGTAACTCCCATGACATTGTGTCAACCAACAATCAACAGGATGCAACAAGTAAACAATTGCAAGTGTTTTGGAATGATTTTTCTGTTTTGCACATTGGCAAGTGACCAGTTTACAATAATTATACATTGCAGATTTTACGAATATGAGACGATAGTTATAGTTTTATTCTGGTTGGGGCAAATGGGCAAGCGACGATGAAGTCTACAATATAAACTATCGATTGCAATAAGCCATTTTATAAAGTCAGACATTGCCGCTTTATAGGTTAGATGTTTGGGACACTTTCTAAAACGCGTTTCATTCAGCCATCTTCCATAACTTGACAGCTTGCATCCAGAACAAAAACAACGATCCTTGATGAAACGAATAAGCGTTTTACAGAAATATCCTTGTAACAACCAGTAGTGTAATAATCAACCAGTAGTGTAATAAAAATTAACCAGTAGTGTAATAATCAACCAGTAGTGTAATAAAAATCAACCAGTAGTGTAATAACCAGTAGTGTAATAAACATCCATGAAAACCAACAATTTTTCAACAAAATTTGAAAAAATTTTGAGGTGACTCAAATATTAGTTTGGTTACATCTTATCGATTTTTAATCATTTTATCGCTCATTTAAAGGCGTTTTGTGGGTCAAACATCATTTCGTGGGTTCAATACGGCGAGGAAAGGCATTTTTATGATTTTTATGTGATGTGTGTGTTTTCTGGTGTTTAATGTGACTTTCTGCGTTTGTGGCTTTATGTAAATTCTAAGTTGGCCTATTATTTGTACTAATGCTGTGGTATGGGTGATAAAGTGTGGTATTCAAGGGCTAGAATTGTGTGATCTCCTGCGTTGTCTACAATTATAATATTTAATTCGGCACCGGCGAGCTCTGAAAGTCTCTCTCACATCCGCCCATTCCAGTCGCTGTATCATAATGCGTGGCTTTTTCCGTCCAGTTGACCGTTTTGAATTCAAAAATTTGTTTTTCTTCTGGGAATGGTGCTCATCATATTCCTTGAGCATGGACACTCTACCATATTTTACGAAGGTGCGGTGGGGCTGGGGTGTGTGATTTACCTAAAATCTGCGGTCAGTTATTTTTTTCCATCTTGAAAGGGGAGGTCGATATGATAGTAGAGGGTATCTAAGGCGAGGTGAATAGGGTTGGTGCTCTGGAGGTCCACTGCCATTTCCGTCTGCCATGTCAAGTGATTGTTCTCGATTACCAATGGTAGACAGCTATTTAGATCCTGTGATGATTTACATTTAATGTAAAAAGCTTGAACTCATTCAACATGCAGAAAATATTGTTTCAGCTGAATTCCTTACTTGCATGCTTTAATCTGTCTCATGAAAACTGATGCGAGTCAGTGTGAAACAATGTTTGCCTGTTTTAGAGCAAGTTTGTTCCTTTGTTAACCCATAACAGTAGTTTAAGGCAACGGTTAATCGATCGATTACTTTTTTTGATCGATCAAGACGTTGATCATTGGTTAATCGATTAATCGGTTAACCGTCTCAGCTCCCGATATATAGTATATAATTGTGTTAAGAACTTAAAGATAGATATTGCAAATGCTATTAACCCAATCATATTATATATGATATATAGTATATGATTGGGTTAAGAACTTAAAGATAGATAGTGCAAATGTTCCAAGTCTTTCAGCACTAATGACATTTAGTCTGTAGTTCACGTTTCCGCTACCCTGCACATGCTATATTACATATAGCATGTGCAGGATCGCGGGAAACGTGGACAACAGACTCCACAGTGAGTCACATTCACAAGTTGTAAGCACGTTTATTCGCTCTCTAACTTCTCTATAATGATGGATATGATAAAATATTTCAAAATACACTACATATTTCCACGATATGATGGATTAAATGCATTTTCATGCATTCTCTGTTGGACGGTTTTCCGGATACAAATTGTGCATTTATTCTAGTATATATTGCTTGAAAGAGCTCATAGTGTTCAGTCGGGCAAGATATGATGGATTAAATGCATTTACATGCAATGGATGAACTGAGGCCAAATAGACAAATGGGAGTTAGACACTGTTGGACTGTTTTCCGGATACAAATTGTGCATTTATTCTAGTATATTTTGCTTGTAAGAGCTCATAAAGCTCAGTCAGACAAGACATGATGGATTAAATGCATATCCATGTCATGGATGAACTGAGGCCAAATAGACAAATGAGTGGCCGCCAAGTGGCCAGTTGATTAAAAAGACAGATTTCACAGGCAATTTGTTTAATTGTTAGTAGTAATTAAATAACAGGGACCTGGACAAGATATAATGGTTTGAATGCAAATTCATGTGTCGGTTGAACTGAGATCAAATTGACAAATGACCAGTTAAGTGGCCAAATGATAGAACAGCCAGTTTTCACATGTAACTTATTTAAATTTGTGATAGTCAGTGTGCAGAAGTATGGGACATCATAAATAAATAATTAGATAAATGTGTAAGTGTACTAATTTGCCTACTGTAGTTGATACAGATTGCCACGATCAGAGAGATGGGCTGTGTGTGATCCGTGGTAATTGTGTGTGAAACAATTTGTAGTCACGGATAATCCGCTGTTATTATCCATTATGTTGACCCACTTCATTGGTCGCAAACGCATTGTCACAGTTCAGTACATTTATGCAACGTGATTGGCCGCTAATTGAGAATGAGATGACTGAAAGCAGAAGAATGTATTATTTCTAGGTCAAACTTTTTATCAATGAAATCATACACCACGTTGTGCTTGTTCACTGAGGTAACCAAGTAAAACAGTGTTTGTTTACTGAGTTTATGTGGTTTAATAAGAATTGAGGTCAACGACTCTCACAAAAATTGCCTTTTACATTCTGTTTCTTTTTGTCACGGAGGAATGCCTCGTGACCGTGGGAACCCCGAGAAGTAAAGCAGTGCTTGTTTACTGGGGTAAACGAGTTTAGGGTTACTGATAAAATGAGACCTGGTTACCAACGCCTGGGGTGGAAGGCCTCTAAAAGTACCAACGCCTGGGGTGGAAGGCCTCTAAAATTAGGCAACAATGGTATAAACGATTGAAATACGTGAAGTAAAACAGTGCTTGTTTACTGAGGTAAACAAGTTTAAGTGGCTTAATGAGAAGTGAGGTTAACGTCTCTCACAAAAAAATGCCTTTTATATTCTGCTTCTTTCTATCACGGAGGAATGCCATGTGACCACGGGAACCCCGTGAAGTAAAGCAGTGCTTGTTTACTGAGGTAAACAAGTCTAGCTTTACTGGTAAAATGAGACCTGGTTACCAATGCCTGGGGTGGAAGTCCTCTAAAATTAGGCAACAATGGTATATAGTTGCCGGATTGCTGCGACAATCTGGTGGCAATGAGGCAAGATTTCTGACATTATGATGACAATGTTTTTCAGACCCGGGTTTTTTGTTGGGATTTGCAGTGTTGGTTCTTAAGGGTATTTTAAAAGTACATTCAAGCCTCAAATGTAGAAATTGATTTTAAACAGCAATTTACTAAATTTATTATACAAATAATACCAAAGACACAAATAAGCGTTTGCACTGACAGTGAAGCTCATCGCCACTTTATAATATAACCTAATTCTTAACCAAGATGTATTTGTACGTTTTTGTTAATGCTCTTTTAAATGCACATTTCTTAGAGGTTTTTTCAGAGGGAAGCAGACCTTTACAAATGCCAAGACTTTTTGTAGGAGGGAAAATGTGTGGAATTTCAGGAACCAAGGGCCGACGTTCCTCTCTAGTTCTGGCTGTTGTGTATGACCTACAATAGCAATGGCGATTGACATCCAGACATACCGAGAGAGGATTGGTCGGTACTGTGGGGGTAACGCTCTGTCATGTGATTATGGAGTAAACTCTATGGAACAAATATTGATAAGTACCTTTGGTCATATAGGCTTTGTCTTAATGATCTACTACTTACTTCTCATGGGTGGGGATATTGAACGTAAGCCGGGAACGGAAAAACAAATTTCCATAGTTCACTTAAATGTGAGAGGGTTACGTCACAAGATTGACATAATAAATGCAGAGCTTGGTCACTTTGATGTGATTGCTTTGACGGAAACATTTCTTTCGGCGGATTTTCCAATGAATAAAATTGCTATACCCGGCTTTCATTTCCCACCTATACGACAGGACCGCCCAGATGGTCACGGTGGGGGAATAGTTGTATATATTAAATGCGGCTTAATTTATAAAAATCGTGATGATCTTATGGTTCCTGGGGTGGAGGCCGTTTGGCTAAATTTAAGAAACTGTAACCAAAAATATTTGTTAGGCGTTTTCTATCGACCCCCATCGAACAACAATTTACAGTGGGATCTAATTAATAACTCAATAGGACAAGCGAGGAGTAACCTGAATATGAAATGTATAGTTGTAGGAGATTTTAACAGTAATTGTTTTCCAATAGTTCATCCCAAAATAAAAGATATCGAAAATACACATAGCATTGTCCAAATTGTTAAATCGCCAACTCGAATAACGGAGCAACACAGCAGTCTTATTGATTTGATCTTGATATCATGTCCTGAACTTGTGTCTAACTGTGATGTTATCTCGCCTTTCTGTAGTGTTCATTGCGCAACAGCTGTGAGTTTGAAGACATGTCGGAACTGTACCAAATCTTACAAAAGAGAGATATGGAACTATGATAGAATGGATATAGATGGGATGCGATCAGCACTCTTACAAACTGATTGGATTCACATTTCATGGTTGAAAATGTAAATAGCAGTGCTGAAAGCGTCACATCGCATATTCTTAATGTTGCCCAACAATTTATTCCACATAAAACAGTTCTCATTCGACCAAAAGACAAACCTTGGATGACCTCGGCTGTCCGTCGACAAACGAAAGTAAGAGATAAAGCCCACAAAATAGCTAAAATTGGTAATAATCCTGATGACTGGAGACATTTTAGACAAGTACGTAATGAGACCATAGCATGCGTACGTGCGGCAAAAAAAGAATACGACACTAATTTGGATTCGACAATCAATAATAATGATCTCCCGTCAAAGCTTTCGTGGAAAACAATCAAAAGCTTTACAAATCAACAATGCAGTGACAGCCAAATATTCCGCCATTGCTAGAAAGGGACAGCGTAATAAGCGATCCGGATGAAATTGCCGATACCTTAAATGCATACTTTATAAGTCAAAGTAATACCATCATCGATAAAGACCTGCCCGACATCCCGTTTAACCCTTTACCCAACGTAACGGCCAAAACCGGCCAGCGCTATTCTCAAAAATCGCCAATAAATTTTCATTATATTTTCATTTTTTGTCTCAA
This sequence comes from Pictodentalium vernedei, assembly GCA_031216915.1. Classification (NCBI taxonomy): domain Eukaryota; kingdom Metazoa; phylum Mollusca; class Scaphopoda; order Dentaliida; family Dentaliidae; genus Pictodentalium; species Pictodentalium vernedei. The sequence goes on from CM062295.1 coordinate 327,532,815, forward strand.
AAACATAGGTTATGACCCCTCGTTGGAACGAGCTCGTCGAGCTCGTTCCAACGAGGGGTCATAACCTATGTTTTTGAGACAAAAAATGAAAAAAATTAGTTATTCAAGAATTTTTTTTGCAAGTGTCGTCTGCTTTTCATGTTAAGTAAAGGGTTAATAACAATAAAATAGACGATCTCGAAATTAACCCACCAGAGGTAGAATCTCTCTTTTCAAAACTTGATGTCAGTAAGGCAAGTGGACCAGATAAAATTAATAATAGAATACTGAAGACATTTGCTTCGCAGTTGTCTGTGCCTTTCTGTCGTATTTTTAATATATCTATATCCCAAGGAAAATTCCCGTCTATATGGAAGCATGCAAATGTGATTCCTATCCACAAAAAGTCTTCTGTCAATCATAAAGAAAACTATCGCCCTGTCTCCCTGACAAGTAATGTTAGTAAGGTCTTTGAAAAAATCATTTTTAACCATGTTTTCTTATATCTTACGGAAAATCGATTATTGACAGACTTGCAGTCAGGTTTTGTACCAGGGGACAGTACTACATATCAGTTAATCGACCTGGATCACAGTATTAGATTAGCACTTGACCAGAATAAAGAAATACGTTTTGTTTTCTGTGATATCAGTAAAGCTTTTGATAGAGTATGGCATGCGGGCTTACTATATAAATTGAGAGCTATAGGAATTAATGGAAAATTGTTAGCATGGTTTGAGGACTACCTCAGAGAGCGAAGTCAGGCGGTTGTTATAAATGGGCGGACATCAAAGAAATTAGAAGTTCCTGCAGGTGTTCCACAAGGATCAGTCCTAGATCCTTTGCTCTTCAATATATTTATAAATGATATTGTCAATAACATCCAATCAAATATTCGACTATATGCAGATGACACTTCACTTTCCTTGATTATAGAAGATCCCTTTCTAGCGTCACAGGTTCTGAATAATGATCTAATAAAGACTGGTAATTGGGCAAAAATATGGCAAGTAAATTTTAGTCCAGAAAAAACGGTAGCTCTCAGCATCACTCGTAAGATTGTTCCAAATCCAAAACCAACCTTGTATCTACTTGATAACCCAATCAAGGAGGTTATGCAGCATAAACATCTCGGTATCACATTCCAGAGTAATGGTACATGGGATTTACATATAAAATCAGTTATTAACAAGATCAGCCCGATGATCAATTGTTTTCGTAGCTTGAAGTATAGATTCTCACGGTCATCATTGATAACATTGTACACACACTTCATCCTTCCCCTTTTTGATTATGCAGATGTCATATGGGATAACTGTTCGTTAGAAAAAACTAATAACCTCGAGAATCTGCAACTAGACGCTCTTAGAACGATCTGTGGTGCTCCTCGTGGAACCCGCCACGAATTGCTTTATCGTGAAACTGGTTTCATCTCTTTAAAAGATCGACGTAGACGACATAAACTTACACTTTTTTACAAAATGAAAAATGGACTTGTTATTTAAACAGATTGATTCCTCGTACAGTTGCAGAATGATCGTCGTATTCCCTCAGAAACAACGAACAGCTTGATAACTTCTTCTGCAGAACCAATACTCTGTTTGAATCTTTCGTACCTGCCACCATAAACTATGGAACGAGCTTGATCCTGAAGTAAGGGGCTATGGGACTGTTCAAATGTTCAAAAAGTTTTTAAAACAAGAAGATTTGGTCGTTCCAAAATCATATCTTGCTGGAACCAGGGAAGGGCAAATTATTCACGCAAAATTACGATTAGAGTGTAGCGATCTAAATGCTCATAAATATGACAGATTCATCTCAGAAAACCCTCATTGCCAGTGCGGTTATGGGTATGAAAGTACGATACACTATGTCCGTGACTGTCCGTTATATACACCACAAAGGAGTGTGCTCTTCCACAACTTGGGGAGTCCAGATGTATCCATCAACACATTGCTATACGGGGATCCCCTATCCTCTGACTTGCAGAATGAAGAAACGTTTTATGCTTTCCAGCAGTACATAATTACAACGCGACGCTTTACATGAGGTACCTTTGGTACACCATAATGGGTCGCTATTGGTATTTTTCCTGCAGAAAAGGAAACGTGAAAATTGCACGTCACTTGTAGAGGTGGTGCCTTATCAAGGTTTTACGTTCAACGTAAACGAGCGATTCTTCCCGCTATAATTCTTCCCGCTAGATACTCCTGTTTGATCATTCTGGAATATGTATGGTACACCAACATTAAAATGCCCGATATGACTAAATGTTATGACCCATACGTAATTCCGATGTCAAACATCTATCCCCGTGTCCGTATTTCACATATCACCAAGCTGAAATTGTAGTTTGCTATTTTTGGTAAAGGTAAGGCCTGCTTCCTTTGGAAACTTAACCTCTATTATCGTGAAAAGGTAATACCATCGGATGATTTGAATTTTGAAACAATATAAATTTATTATGAATGTTGTGTATTTACTTTTCTGTCGCACATGCACCTGTTCTTTTTCAATGTGACTTAATATATGTGTATGGTGAGGCGTGTAAATAGGCTATGCCTGTTCGCCAAACCAAGTTTCTTTTCTTTATGGAAATAAAAATATTGTTTAAAAAAAAAAAAAAAACCATAACAGTAGTTTAAGGCAACGGTTAATCGATCGATTACTTTTTTTGATCGATCAAGACGTTGATCATTGGTTAATCGATTAATCGGTTAACCGTCTCAGCTCCCGATATATAGTATATAATTGTGTTAAGAACTTAACGATAGATATTGCAAATGCTATTAACCCAATCATATTATATATGATATATAGTATATGATTGGGTTAAGAACTTAAAGATAGATAGTGCAAATGTTCCAAGTCTTTCAGCACTAATGACATTTAGTCTGTAGTTCACGTTTCCGCTACCCTGCACATGCTATATTACATATAGCATGTGCAGGATCGCGGGAAACGTGGACTACAGACTCCACAGTGAGTCACATTCACAAGTTGTAAGCACGTTTATTCGCTCTCTAACTTCTCTATAATGATGGATATGATAAAATATTTCAAAATACACTACATATTTCCACAATGTGCATACAATGTGTTATATAACATGTCCAGAGTTACCAAGCTTGCCCGTCTGATGGCAGTAACTTGATGCTTTATTTAAAACAAACGCGTTGTCGCGTATACCAATTCAATCATTATAAAATATATTAATTAAAGCAAATGTGTTAAAATCTTAATTTGGTATTACCAAAAGTAAGATTTTAACACATTTCACTTCATCTAAGGTATTTTATAATGACTGGACCGGTCCGGAACCGGTCCAGGAAAGAATATCTGAGCACCTAGGGTTGGACCGGACCGGACTGAACTACCACTGGTGGTCTGGTCCGCATGCCTAGAATATTCGCATTCAACCCATTGGGGCCAACATCTGTAGTGGAAGTATTGCGAATATTCGCATTCAACTTTGCGAATATTCGTATTCAATTGAATACAATGTTGAATGCGAATATTCGCAAAGTTGAATGCGAATATTCGCAATGAAGAAGATGAATATTTGTATTGTTAAATGCGAATATTCACAATGTTGAATGCGAATATTCGCAATGCACCCCGCCCCACCCCCGCTACACATGTTGGCTTCCGTAAGAAAGTGAGAATGGTAGTACAAATGTAGGCTAAAAGGATTTCTTTTAAAAAGGATAAACTAAGATTAACCCTTTACCTAACGCAAAACCCAAAACCAACCAGCGCTATTCACAACAATCGCCAATTCATTTTCATTTTTGTCTCAAAAACATAGGTTATGACACCTCTTTGGAACGAGCTCGTCGAGCTCGTTCCAACGAGGGGTCATAACCTATGTGTTTGAGACAAAAAATGAAAAAAAGTTGTTCAAGAATTTTGTTTGCGAGTGTCGTCTGCTTTTCATGTTAGGTAAAAGGTTAAAAACTCGTGTATTTCCTTCATAGTTCTTCACAATCCTTGCTTGTTTTGAAGTCGGTAGAATTGGGACAAACAATAATTATCTAAATAATTTAGGTTCTTATGCGTATAATTAATATACTTTCCGTCGCTTTCATTGTTTTTTGTGATTTTTTTTCCTCGAGTTCGTGTTATTGTTGTTTGCAAGCAGCGCGGTGTGGCGAAAAACTTCGCGAGTGTGCCCATTATCGTAAACGACACGCTATCGCAAACTGTTTGCATGACCTGATAAAACAACCAAAATTCTAAATCTGGAAGAAATATTTTAATGGTGTGAGGTCAAAAGTTCATACAATTTACGTACTCTGGACTTTCTCACATGTGTATATGTATCTACAAGTTGTAGTGTCTACCACTGGGGTTTTTAATACGGGACTGGAGCTGATGTTTCCGTTGCGCTTTGCAGTTTAAATTTAAAAGCAAAAACTATTTTTGAGGTAAGTATATTATTTCTCAGTGAGTTCCAGAAGATGACTGTTTTCACAAAGAATGCATGTTGGTACGGAGGCGTTGATATTTGTGTGATGTTAAAGTGTCTACTGTGGTTTTGGATGTGTTTTTTCTACGGACTCCCAACAAAAAAAAAAAACAGTCGCGTAGCCACAAGGAATAGGGACTGGGTGCTCACCCCCCCCCCCTACCCCAATTTCGCCTGCCCCCAAAATATTGGCCCAATGCAACTTTCACATAACATATAGGTCCCTAAAATGGTCTCCAATATTGGCTACATATTCTATAAATGTCCCAGATTATCTCTTAGAGCACTGATTTTTGCGGATGTGAGACCTAGTGCTTATCAGGACGCTCCGGCTGTTGCCCCTCCCTCATTTCCCCTCAAGAGAAGTGGGAGGAGGGGGTAACAACCGGAGGGTCCTAGGTAAGAATATTGGATAGATCCCCCCCCCCCCCCCCCACAACGGCCTTCCGAATATTATGTTTGCCCCCCCCCCCCCCCCCTCTCTTCAAAAAAGACCTGGCTAGGGCCTCCCTATTATAGAATCCTGGCTACGCGCCTGACAAAAACTACTAATTACATAAGGAAGATGATGTTAAATTTTCAGTTTATCCTTTGCTACATTATCACTAAATCCCCATTGCAGCCAATCAGTGGCGTTTATTATTACTTGGAGGATTTTTAAAAAGCGATTAACACATTATTTGGATTTTCTCACTCTAACCATGAAGACTGCATTATAACTAGATAAGGTGCTATATAAGTGAGGGCAGTTAGTTTACTTTGAAATTTCCAAGTTTAATATTTCATAAATATAAATTAAATATTGTTGCGGAATTAAGCGAAAGTCTATCGATCTGCGGTCGTAAGTTCTGACTCTGGTTGTTGTGATTATTGGCAGATCGGTGAGGTCCCACCGGCCCGTAGCAATTTGTTGTTCCTTCCAGACGTTATTCTAACACAAGCTCCAGATTTGGTTTCAGCTTTGGTAACCTCACGAACTTGTGTTCAGCAGAACGAATAGGCTACTAGTCTCAAGTTATCAACTATTTATTGAATCAAAATCATTGACAATAACCGCGACTAACCGTCGTCGTCTCTGGCATAAGTGTTCAATGCAACAAAATGTTCAATCAATGCTCATGTCTTTCGGTACCAGTAGCGGCATCCATCTTTCTTCTTACAGGTCGTTATGTATTCGCCGGGAGCCCAGAGACAACTTGTCCAAGCACACAGTAATCGGTGCTTACATACACCAGATTTCTGATGCATGACCTGATTGCGTAACTACCAGCAGGCGGAATATTTAGGGAAAATCCCATGATTCCCTTGACGTGGCAGTCGCCATTTATAGACTCTTATACTGCCATGCATACTGTTGACCAGGCTGCATGCAGTCTTGTGGGATTCCACAAAACACATTCCGCCGGGGTTCTGTTAACCGGGGGAATTGCGCGGTGGATTCTACAATTTTCAGCATCATGTGATGCCCATGAGTGTTCCAGGAATGCTCCAGGGGTTGTTGACGGATATGACAGCTGAAATATTACCAATTTCGGAGGTTTCTGCCTGGGATACAGTGTCCCTATCAATCAATCTTTCATCGGTGCCTTCACCGAGTGCAGACCAAAGTACTTCTGTACTCTGACTGTTAGTTTAATATAATTTTCATATGATTCCAACTTTATGAGAAACTGATAATACATTGAGTCCCATTTAAGCTATCAGAAAAGTTTTATACTACTTTACTTCTGGAAGAGCTGTACCTCTTCTTCCGAGCTTGATTAATCCCTGTTGGCCAACTTCGCAACAATATACACAAATCAGGGCCGGGGAGAGGAAACTCGGACCACAGTGCTAATTCTGTGACGGGTCCCCTTTCGAAAGTGTCGGGATACTGATGTATTCGAGAAGAGCGAGACCATGGAGTTGCCGCTGCGGAGGTCATCCGGTATTACCCTCGCCACTAGGGCCAGCGAGAGGCATTAAAGTGCTATATAAGTAATGGAAATTTGTTTACTTTGAAATTCCCCACCTCTGATATTCCATAAATTAAAATTAAATATACACGAATTATACATCAAAATGAAGGTTGTGCTGTATAGAACACGACATATATGCATTCAACTCAGATGACAACAGGAACAATGTTTCCTGGAAGTCAGACTGTCTGCTACCGTATTTGTACCAGAACTGATAATAACATAATATTTCATGAGAACAACTCGTGGCCAACTATCCTTCCAGAATAACCAGATAACCAAAACCATTGAATGTTCTGTATTTACATAAAATATATCAAAAACATTACCCCCAAATTGACATTAATTTACAGCTATTAGCTTGAGTCATTTTTAGCCCGACTGTTTACAGTGAGGGGTATAGTAATGACTTTTGTCCGTCCATCCGTCCGTCTGTCCGTCTGTTAACATTTAGAGTTTTTGGTTAAAGTTTGTGGTTAAAGTGTTTTACTGAAGGTTCAAGTGGGTTTTTTTTTTTTTTTTTTTTTTTTTTTTTTTTCTCATTCCTGTTTAGTTGACATTTGGAGTTTTGGTTAAAGTTTGTGGTTAAAGTTTTTTGTTCAACCTTCAAGTACAGACTATACCCAGTATTTCTTGTCTGATCATCACGAAATTTCATATGCAGGTTTTAGGTCATGTCTACATGAGAATGTCCCCTTTTGGTCGTGATCGGTCAACCGGTATGGCTGCCCGAGCCCAAAACCCGAAAACCATTAGCACAGTCTACAGGTTGTATTTATGAAGGGATTTCATTGCAACTTCATAGATTGGCTCTGTATAATGCCTAGATGAGAACGTCCCCGTTTGGGCATGATCTGTCAACTGTGATGGCTGCCCAAGCCCGAAACCCAAAAACTATTAGCACAGTCTGCAGGTCATGTTTAATATGGACAGATTTCATTGTAACTTGATACGATGACTCCATATGAGTCTACATGAGAATTTCCCCATTTGGGCGTGATCTATCAACCGTCACGACTGCCCGAGCCCAAAACCCGAAAACCTTTAGCACAGTCTACAGGTCATATTTATGGAGGGATTTCATTGTAACTTCATATAATTTCTACATATGAGAAAGTCCCCTTTTGGGCAACTGTGACGGCAACAGAGGCCCGAAGCCCGAAAACCTTTAGAATATTCCACAGCCCATAATTATGAAGGAATTGCATTGTAGCTTGGTAGGATGACTCAATGTTTGTGGTTAAAAACCCACACAAACACCATCACCCCCTAACCCCTACCCCCCCCCCACCCCCACCCCCCATTAGGCTTTTTTTTCTTCTTTTCTCCAATATGCATTTTGAACTATTTACAGTCACTACATGTGGAACCTTTTTTTAAACTTACCCCCCTCCATCCCTCCCCCACCCCCTACCCCCCTTTGCCGGGGTCCAATTAGGCACTTTTTTTTCATCAAAAATGCTTGTTTACAGTTTTGGTTAAAAACCCAAACACCACCTCCCCCCCCCCCCCCCCCTCCCTCCCAATTAGGCATTTTTTTTTTATTTCCTCCAATATGCATTTTGAACTATTTACAGTCATTACATGCAGAACCCTTTCTTTCCTTTTGTCAAAAATGCTTTTTTACAGTTTTGGTTAAAGTTTATGGTTAAATATCCAGACAGAAATTATTACCTCCCCCCCCCACACCCCCCAATTAGGCATTTTTTCTTTCTTTCCTCGAATATGTATTTTGAACTATTTACAGTCACTACATGCGGAACCTTTTTTTAAACTCACGACCCCCCCCCCCTCCCTCTTCCCCTCCCCCCCCCCCCCCCAATTAGGCATTTTTTTTCTTTCGTCAAAAATGTTTTTTTTAGTTTTCGTTAATGTTTGTGGTTAAAAACCCAGACAAACACCATCAACCCGGCCCCCCCCCCCCACCCCACCCACCTCCACCCCCATGGTGCCAGTTAGGTATTTTTTTTTCTCTGCTCAAAATGCATTCTGAAGGATTTAGACTGACCACATGTGAAAAAAAAATGGACTCCCCAAACACACCCCCACTCTCCCCCACCCCTCCTCCTCCTCACCCAGGGCCATTCATACAATATTTTTTCTTTGGTACAAAATGCATTTTTAGCCTGACTGTTTATAGTTGGGGCTATAGTCATGACTTTCGTCCGTCCATCTGTCGGTCCATCCATCTGTCTGTAAACAATTGGTTTCCGACTGATAACTCCAGTTTGGATTATTTGATTTCAACCAAAGTTGTTATGTGTATTTTCCAGCTAGTAGTACAGGCCAGGTTTCAATATAGGTTCCACAACTGCCATCCCCCCCCCCCCGACTCCCTACCCCCCCCCCCCCCCCCCCCAATTAGGCACTTTTTTTTTCTTTCGTCAAAAATGCTTTTTTGCAGTTTTCGTTAATGTTTGTGGTTAAAAAACCAGACAAACACCACCCCCCCCCCCCCCCAGCCCCATGGTGCCAGTTAGGTATTTTTTTTTTCTCTGCTCAAAATGCATTCTGAAGGATTTAGACTGACCACGTGTGGAAAAAAAATGGACTCCCCAAACACACCCCCACTCCCCCCACCCCTCATCCTCCTCACCCAGGGCCATTCATACAATATTTTTTCTTTGGTACAAAATGCATTTTTAGCCTGACTGTTTATAGTTGGGGCTATAGTCATGACTTTCGTCCGTCCATCTGTCGGTCCATCCATCTGTCTGTAAACAATTGGTTTCTGACTGATAACTCCAGTTTGGATTATTTGATTTCAACCAAAGTTGTTATGTGTATTTTCCAGCTAGTAATACAGGCCAGGTTTCAATATAGGTTCCACAACTCCCCCCCCCCCACACACACACACACACCCCACAAACACAAATTGTCACTTAGGCAATTATTCCCAAAATTCATTTTGAAGGATTGGGAGTTATCACATGCAAAAAAGAAAATTGACTTATATAGTCCAACATTGCTTTATGTACTGCATCTTTAATCCTTTACCTTACACAAGTTGAAGCCAACAGTTCAAATTATTTTTCTGAAACCTCAGATTTTTTCATTTTTTATTTACTTTTGACTTGGCTTATTACTCCTTATTGGAACAAGCTCATCAAGTTTGTTCCATTAATAGGTCATGAGGTATGTTTTGAAGTAGAGAAATGAAAAAATAAAATTTGAATAGCAAATTTTGTATATCAGGAGTGGAGATATGGCAGATTCGTTAGGTAAACAGTTAACAAAAAATGGCTCCGACTATTTTGCGTCTAAGCATTGCCATTCCTGGGACAGTCGGGCCGTATGCGTGACATCACTCTAGTTCTCCGAGTTGCACATGCTGGCTGATGATACTTGCATTCATTATTATGTCCCATACAAATACACAAATGCGTGTATATTATGTTTTTTAAGCAATTATCCCACCAGGCTTCATGCTAAGACTGAAACTGGCCTAAAATTTGGAAATTTTCTGACGATAACATCGGCCAGGCTCCGAACCTGGGGATGCGGCACCACCTGTCTCCGAGTGATCTTCCTCCATACCAACTGAACTAACGAAACCCACAGTAAAGGTTATAATAATTAACTCTGCCAGTATTTAGGTTCTAGTTTTAGCTTTGTCCAATGTGAGGAATAATCTTTAAAACACACCTCAGAATACTGGCTGAGTTAATTCTAACCTTTATTGGGGGGGGGGGGGGGGCGTGTCATTAGCTGAGCTAAAGGACATACCAAACCCCAAAATTAAAATACGGTCTTTCAGGCCATGTTTGGACCAGTATGGTGGATGATCACCCAGGGCCAGATAAATCAGATTCTTACTTCAGAAAATTGCCTTATTTTCACTGATTTTCATGCCAGTTGCAGTCATAGCACAAAGTCGGGTGGGTTAATATGGTATAAAATTAAATTAGAGCAAGTACATCCTCACGGACTTCACATTAATCTAGATTTCTGTTAAAAAT